>OY390726.1:10865345-11465345 GCA_959613375.1 Heteropelma amictum | reverse complement strand
TCGTTAAATACAGCAAAACCCTCGGATGCTTCTGAATTGTGGGAAGGATCCAATTAAAAAAAATGTCATTTCCCGTTGGAACTCGACGAAAAACACGAATCGTCATTCGTCAACCTTGGTATCGCATGATATTTTTGCATTTGAAACATTACGGGAGATTTTGACAAAAAAAACTTTCAGCGATGGAAAATACTCGATCGAGAGTTCTTGGAGCCAAGTGATATGGGTCATTTCACTTGTTGTCCGTCGATACGATTGTTTCAAGGACATGCATGCATGCGAAATACATCGAGGAGCCGAGAGTTCCCCGCTAACTGATCGGACCTTGATAGGCAATCGAGAAGGAATCGCGAAGAAGAAAAAATGACGAAACTCCTAGCGATTTATCGCGAGCTCCTGTTCAAGGGCCATGAAAAATCGACGTAATGGCATTTTTTAATTTGCAGCAGATGCAAAAAAAAAAAACGTACGAGGAGTCTGCGCGAATCTCAGAGCTTCGTAGGCGAACGCTATCCAAAGGAGAGACACGGGAGAGGCACGCAGACGAATGCGAAAAAGGAGTTCATCGAGTGTTTTTCAAAGTTTCCGGAAACCCGCTTCGCGCACCGGCTTCGATCCTACGATGTCGCCAAGAGGCGAAGCTAAAGCCAAAGAATCAAGCAGATTACAGCTTGTCGCGCGTGAAAAGCTCCCCCTTAATCCGCGAGTGTCGAATGCAATCGATTATTCAATCAGTCTGCCGGGCGAAATGGAGGAGAATAAATATACAGCCTCCGAGTTTAATTAATCTCGTTGAAGATAAACCCGCTCGATGAACGTGTTTTTTCCCGAGCTTCCCTCCCGTTCCGCGAGGCAAACAAACGGCCTCAACCGCATCAACGCACGGCGAGGCGATTTTTTATCAAGTTATCTCATCGAAAAATCATCTCGTTATTTTTTTTTTCACTTCATCGAACTCGCGTGAGAATAACAACCGTCGTATCATCCTGAATTTATCCAAACTGTGTTTTCCTTATTCATTTTTTACCGCGTATTTTTTTTTTTTCGTCTTTCACTCGATAAAACGACGTCAAATTTCGGGCAACGTTCAAAATCACCGATCGACGATTGATCATCGATCGTCGACTCGTCGAAACTTCGAACAGCGACGGGGCACTTTTCGCGTGTTGCACAATCGCGAATGAAATATATATATATACGGTTGAAATCGCGGAGAAAACATCGGCAACCAGCTTGGCCGCGAATCAGAGACGTACTACCGTGGCTTTCGTATTAGCACACCGGGCACACAGAGATGTCTCGGGGAACGACATCATCGCATCGGACATTAATATACATGTATATACATGTATATAACACTGGTTCAACTTTGGCGGACAAAGAATGATATCAAGCCTCGCGTCTATTTTCACGACTCCGCGAGAGCCGAAAAAACAGCCCGAGATTTTACGATTTCCGATTTGATCGTCGAATCTTTCAGAGACGATTGAAAAAGTGAAAAAAAAAAAAAAAAAAAAAATCCGTCGATCAAAATTACGAACGCCAGGGGACGGAATGATTTTCCGAATAAAACGAAAATTCCCATACACTTTGTTTCTGTTCGGACCCTTTCAAGCTACTTTTTTTCTCGTTACACGAATCACGCAGACGTGTGAAAAATGATGGATCAAATTGTCAATAAAATAAAAAAGGTACGATGAATTTGACCAACGTGAAAAATCTTTCACACTTTCTCAATTCGTTACGTTCGATATGTCTCGATTCTCGATCGTCCGTCCGTTCTTTAAATCCCCAAAAATACCCAAAACAACGTCCTATCGGATAATAAAAAATCTCTCGTGGATTGAACACCGAAATCTCGATTTTCCCGATCGGCGATGTCAAAGGAGCGAGAGGAGCTTTACGACCGAATGAAAGTAGAATTTATTTGCGGAATCGGTACCGCGCAAAAATAGAGTTTCGGCTTGACGAGATTGCGGTCAGCCTTATACCTATATACATGCCCAAGTAACTCGGACTCGATCTTTTTTTTATCATCCCTCGTCTCCTCTCTGCCCAACGTCGTTTATCGGCGATCGATATGGCTGAAAAAAAATCTACTTTCGCGAATTGTTTCTCGGTCCTTGTGCCATTCATTTGTCGACGTAAAAATAGTGTTTGCAGTCTCTCTCTCTCTCTCTCTCTCTCTCGCGAGAGAGAGAGAGAGAGAGAGAGAGAGCGGATACGTATTCCGGAAGCGATCGGGCCACTCCGTGAAGAAAGCGAAGGAAAACATGGAGGATTTTCGTTCGAACGAAACAACCGAAAAGCATCCCGTGATATTTCCCGTTCTCCAACGCGAGAAGGGAAAAAATTACTGCCATAGCCACATGTTTTTAACAGCAACATAGCTACAGATTTGATACGGCCAAGACTCTGTCAAACTGGCCTCTGGAATTCAGCCAAAACGTGTTATACTTTCCTCCATGGACCGCGTCTCGATTCCCAGCGGTCGGGAACGAGCCAAAACCGATGCCCCGTTCGGTCGGCTTATTGTTTCTGATTCTACACACTTTTTCACATGACTTTTCGTTACTGACAACGCTGCGACCCATCCTCCGAGAGGAATAACCCATAAACCATTCACGAAAAATAATGAAATCGAAAGATCCGAATCGAAAAAATAATGAAAATAAATCGCCCGCACGATCGACTCGTTTTTTTTTTTCATCTTAAGGTAGTTCTATCGTTTTATCGTTTTCTTAAGATTTTGTTGAAAATTTGAATACGTATTCTTTGATGTCATATATACGTGTGTAATAAATTTTGGAAGGTTTTACCACGTGGAAGTTGAGATATTTATTGGTAAAAATCACAATTTTCGGTAGTCTCTCGTAAGAGCGCGTGTTAAAAGTTGCATTTTCATCAATGAATATCTTGGCTTCTACGTGGTGAAGCCTTCTAAAACTTTGCATACATTTTTATGCAACATCAAAGAAGATTTCTTGAGTTTTCCAAAAAAATCTTAAGAACATTTTTTTCGCAATTTTTGTAATTATAGAGCAAGCACATATCACCTGGGATGACCGTGAATTTGGAGTATGCTGTTCTTTAGTCGATTTGCAACAACTTTTCTTATTTAACCGAAGCCCGCGAACCATTTTGTATGTGAGAAAAACTGCAATACAATTTCTCGATTTGAATCTAACGATAGAACTACCTTAAACATCGCGATTGTCACTTTTTTCCCACTGCCGCTACTCGCCCGTCCACTCGACCCTCATTCATTCTCCGGGAGAAATAGAAGATAAAAAACTCTCCCTGGAATTAAAAAAGCCACAAACGCGGAGACGAATAAATTTTTTCGATGCTTTTTCGTGCAACTCTCGACTCGTGAAAAACGATATTAGGATTTTTTAGTTTCAGCGAGGATGCTTCGTCAGTTTTGTGTACAAACTTCCGAGCTGATCAATTTTTTTGCGCTCCATTCGCGCAGCATCCTCGGCAACCGGATCTTTGCTCGAGAGATGGCCCGTCGTATGACCTTTGAGCCTTTCCCCCGTGCCTGCGGCAGAGCAAAGGCAGCCTGTGTGTGTGTGTGAAGGAAATATGGAAGGTGGTACACGCGTCGAGCACGGTGGAGAGAAAAGAGCGAGAAAGTCGGGGGATGAAAGACGGAGATGAAATCCCAAGAGCGAGCCATAGAATTATTTCAATGAGGAAGAAGCCGCATCTCCGGTCGGGATTTTAATGACTTCTCCCTTCCGTATTTCCCTACATGACGAAGACGATCAAAGTTGCATCTCGAGCTGCCCGCTCGTAAAAAAAAACATGATGGACCGCGCGTGATATCATCGACATTTCACGGAGATGAAAAACAAATCATCTGTTTTTCACTCTGATTTCCCTCTCATGATGCATTTCCCCACGATTCTACGACAATTTGGCTGTTTTCACGCGCGTTAAAATCGGATGCTGCGAAATACCGAGAATAAACACATTTTTCCAAAAGACGATTTCCAATTGTTTTTTCATAATTTTTTTTCAACTTTGCCTTAAGGTAGTTCTATCGTTTTATCGTTTTCTTAAGATATTGTTGAAAATTTGAATACGTATTCTTTGATGTCATATATACGTGTGTAATAAATTTTGGAAGGTTTTACCACGTGGAAGTTGAGATATTTATTGGTAAAAATCACAATTTTCGGTAGTCTCTCGTAAGAGCGCGTGTTAAAAGTTGCATTTTCATCAATGAATATCTTGGCTTCCACGTGGTGAAGCCTTCTAAAACTTTTCATACATGTTTATGCAACATCAAAGAAGATTTCTCGAGTTTTCCAAAAAAATCTTGAGAAAATTTTTTTCGCAATTTTTGTAATTATAGAGCAAGCACATATCACCTGGGATGACCGTGAATTTGGAGTATGCTGTTCTTTAGTCGATTTGCAACAACTTTTCTTATTTAACCGAAGCCCGCGAACCATTTTGTATGTGAGAAAAACTGCAAAACAATTTCTCGATTCGAATCTAACGATAGAACTACCTTAACATCGCTGTCGGGCGGAACACGGTGATTCGTCATCGTAAGCGTGTGTCGAAAACGATATCGCAGATTTTCGAAGAGCGAGGCAAAAATCAAGGTCAAAATGAGCAGAAAACAAATAAAACGCGATGTGTTTCTTTTTTTTTCTGTCTTTTGCTCCTCGACTACGAACTTTTCGGCTATGATTTAATCAACCGCCAACGAATCAACCCGAATTAGAGGTAATTATTGTAGGAACGGGGAGATCATTGCTGGTTACCAATTGACGCTCGCTTATTTGTGCATAAATATACATGTATATATAAATATATATGTATATATAAATGTATATATACAAATGTATATATAAATGTATATACATGTATATATAAATATATGTGTATATACACAAGTATTCGTATGCATTAGTGTACATATACATATGTCAGTGGGAACAGGAGCAAATTGATCAAACCAGCGGGCTTTCTCCTCGGTTACAAGAGCCTTGGTGGGTCGGAGCATTTGTGTTTCTCCCGCGTGCTCTTATTATCCTCTCTCCGGGAGAAAAAAACCGAGCGGGAAGGGGAAGAAAGAGATTATTGTGGCGAAAATACGGACCGTAAGAATTCTGAGATACATACAGACGGATAAGCCGCACATGTCGTCGTTACTCCGTGACGCACTCGCCGACATATCCGTCCGAAGACCACTTTCAACGATTTTCACCTCAAGGACGTCTGTGTCATCCAACATACGGACCAATCTCATGAAAAATCTACAA
The DNA here is from genome assembly GCA_959613375.1 of Heteropelma amictum. NCBI lineage: Eukaryota > Metazoa > Arthropoda > Insecta > Hymenoptera > Ichneumonidae > Heteropelma > Heteropelma amictum. The sequence goes on along the minus strand of OY390726.1, from coordinate 11,460,063 downwards.
TTCTCTATTAAAAAGAAATCACGATTTTTCAAAGTGATTTTTTTTTCCAATTTTCGACACATCTCCCTTCATCTTCTGATTTGACTTTCGAAAAAGTGTCCTACGATCGAAAATTTCCAAATTCGAGCAATTCTGACTATTCCAAAATTCGCGTTTTTCAAAATCTCGAGTAATTACGCGCCCCCGGTAGGACCCCACGTGACCGCCACGGGCCCCGTTTTCAGACGCGCAAATGCTCATTGTTCGCGTCCTTTCACGATTTTTCATGGGGTGCAAAAACCTCGGGGCGTTTCACGCGCTCGCTTGCATGTGTGGGTCCTCGGACATTCGGAAAGAATGCATCGTCGCCAGCTGCGGAAGTGTGCAGCAGCAGCCCTTTATGGCGTTGACGCGGGCGCACACGCTCTATTATTGCGAAATTACAAAAGAGATTCCCGTTTATGTTTATAATGCGCGTCACGGCGAGTATAATGCCGTTCGAGGCCAATGCCGTTTGTTAAACAAACAAAGGCCATACTTTGTGCAAAAATCTTTTCGCAACAGACCCTCTGTGATTAACCTATAACTGCTTAGATAACCTATAAATGAGTCGAACGATCGTAGAATCATGAAAGGATTTACCAGCAATAACCTACAAAAGTCTACGGATAACTGATATTCTCGATCGTTTTTCCACCAACAATCAACCGATACACGTAAATTCATCGAGATTTTAGACAGATTTGTCACATAATGCAATCGCCACTGTGGATAAAACTTCTCGTGACTAAAATGGATCATCCGGTGTTTCGATGTGTTTAAAAGTCGCTCCTCTAATCCCTTGGTGGTTATGTGTGTATGTGTTTAAAAAAAAAAAGCGGAGAGATAACACTCTCGGTTTACACGCATATGCTTTTGACGTTTCGTATCCGGTGGTCCACTTTGCACGCTTTTTTTAACGTGCATCGTTATATTTGACATATACAAACGTTCGTATGTTTACACGCACGTGTGTATATGTTGCATAAACAGACATAAGCTATCGTAGATCGAACTGAGAATCACTGATACGGCGGAAGCATAGATTGCGGGGCGACGAGGACCATACGATCGGATTTCCGAGATAAAATCTTTCAGAGATTAAGGATCGTAATGCTCGGTACAAGGTTTTTTTCGTCCAAAGATTTGGTCTTGTTCGGACACGAAAAGAGGTCCTGAATAAATAATGTAGTAATATTGGAGAACATTTTTTTTTATCATTCTCTCGTGCATTCTCGCGTTCCCTCTCTCCCTCGTTCTCATCCCGGGGCTCACCCGTGTCACGGGGCGAATCCGCGGCCAATGATCCTCTATACAATATATCCCTGCGGTTCTCGGACTGCTTGTGTATTACGCGGGGTTATATACATCGAACGCTGATATACACTTACCTCCGTACTTGTCCATTTTGGGTGTCGTTGCCGCCATTCTTCCTCCTCCGCCGGCTTTCGACACCTATCACTAATAACAGACCGCACTATCTCACCATTTTCGCGCTCGTACACCCTGTTAAACTACGCACTAGACGCGCTTTAAATCTAATGTAAACCCGACGTGCGGCGCTACATTTTCGTTTGTCAACCATCTTCGGGACGAGAGCGCGCGTATAGCTCGCCATCGCGCGGATTTTCCCTCAACTTTCATCAAGGACGGTACGAGCTTGGCAAAACCGCCGCTGCTTGCGCGCGGCGCGCCAGCACGGCCTCTCTCATTACACGTACAAGTATTTATCGCAACATTGTCGCGGCTCAAATTATTTCTTTTTTTCCGTTTCCGCGAGTAATTAGTCTGCAAGTAGAAAAATCTCTTTCAACATTGGCGACATTGATATTTTTCTCAACTCTTCCAAGCTCTCCCAAAAACGACGAGCAACAAATAACAACGCGAAAACTCGACCGTGGCGCCACAGAACTGTCATCGACTTGACATTCGCCTGAAACGCGTTTTCATCATATCGCTGTTATTTTTTACATTTATAACGTCGAATCATCAATTATAAACCAACGAAAATTAGCATCGCGAAGATCATTCGTCAACGATATCCCATTTATATCGTAAGAACCTCCGTACACTCGTAATTATTAATCATCACAAGCATGTAAACAGAACCGTCTAATCAGAGGTTAATTTCGTACGAAACACTATCAAAGACGAGAGAAAAAAATAAAGAAAGAGTTTAAAAAAGCCAAAATGGGAAATTCTATGACAGCCCATTACGAAACAGCGCAAAAGACGGGTGCTCTCACGCTCACGAAAGGAAAGTTGAAAAAGTTTCCACCGACAATTAACGAGCTCGCGAAACACTTGCGCACGCTGGATCTCTCCGAGAATCATTTCGTCAAATTGCCAGAAGAAATCGGCAATTTTACGATGTTGAAGCAGCTCAATTTGAGTCAAAACAGACTGACGAGTTTGCCGGACGTACTCGGCGCTCTCACAAAACTGGAAAGCTTGAATGCAAGCTCCAACCACATATACGCAGTACCTGAAACTCTTTCAAACTTGTCGCATCTCAAACAGGTTAATCTCTCCGACAATCAAATCGCCGAATTTCCCCTGATGTTTTGCAATCTCAAGCATCTCGATGTTCTCGACGTCTCTAAAAACAAATTAACCTGCGTGCCGGATGCTGCTTCGGGCTTGCACGTCATTGAATTAAATCTCAATCAGAATCAGATATCCGTGATATCCGACAAACTCGCCGAATGTCCGAGACTCAAGACGCTCAGACTGGAGGAAAATTGTTTGCAAATCGGAGCTTTACCCACGAGAATATTATCAGATTCCAAAGTCGCTACATTAGCCCTGGATGGCAATCTTTTTGATATTAAAAAATTGGCCGACGTCGAAGGATACAACATGTATATGGAGAGGTACACGGCCGTAAAGAAAAAATTATTTTAAGACTATCGTCGGAGGGCGCCGACGCGAGAAAGTCCAAAAGATTGTTAGATTCTTGAATTACTTGAAAAACTTGTCTATAAATGTGGTACAAACTGAGCTCAAGACGACGAGAAGAGAAGCGCTGTACATATATATTTGTCGTACAACAAAGTCCTGGTTGTCGTTCGTTCGCGAAGAAACTTTTGCAAATGGCCATTTTGAAATTTGAAAAAAAAAACAAATGCAACGAAATAAAGATTTCAATTGTTTTCATCTCACAATTTTCTCTATGTTATAGCAATGAATCTTACGATAATTTGCACAAAATCGATGTACATCCGTATAATACGTCAAACGCGGTATTGTCGCAATAGATCGAGCTACAAAGTTTACCGATACTTTATTCCCGAAATAAAAACTGTATTTTTATTCCTCGAGTTTGGTATCCCAGTCTTTCTGTCGTATCGTATTCAAAACTCAAAAATCTTGCTCAGTATTTCGCGATTGTCAAAGATTTGCAAAATGAATATGACAAAAATGTGCCGAAAGCACGTTTTGTGCGTATGAATTTCAAATAATCGAGTATTTCGAGCTATTTTCAAAGAGCAAAATGATCCTTCTTTTATATCGAATCACTTAATGTGTATACGGTGCATTCAATAATGTAGAAATGATCGAAAAAGGTATAAAACTTTGAATACCTGCCGGCGAATTGCGGTGACGAATCGAAAAAAAAAACAAAGTTTGTAAACGTCCGAATGATCAGTTGAAAAATTATTTGTATATTTATTCATTTAACAGGGGGGGGGGGGTTTCATTGTTGAATGACAACTGCATGGGTATGTTTCGAGTAAAAGCGTAGAAAAAATACTGATAATCCATTCGTTTCGATGCGACTAATTCACCACGTGATTTCTGCAAGTCAAGATTAGGAAAAACTCCTAACCGATAATTGTATCAAAATTTTCGACTCGTTTATTTCGATAGTTTGATTTTCTAATGAAAAACAAATCGCAGGCAGAGAGTCCATAACCTTTTCGAGGCAATGGCTTGTGGAAGAATGACTAAACGAGGAAAAAAGATTTGTGGCGAAAACGATCGTTCTTTTCCGTTATCCAACAGTTTTTAATAAACGGCCAATAATATCAACTTGGAGTAATAATAAGATTGAAAAAATCTTACGGACGAAGAGGTATCATTGAATCGATTATACTCCAAGCATGGAAAACACGGGAGTTATATTCATGCTCTACTGATTAATTTGTACTTTCCTGACAACAGGCGATGAATATATGTTCGAGTCACTACGAGTTTAAACCCTTGTGTAAATATCACTTCTAATGTTAAATCTCGAAAGAAAAGTCGATTAAACGAAAAAAAAAAACACCTTTCTCAACGCAGATCTTTTGATCGACCATTTGTAAAGTAATAAAAGTGTTTGATGTACAAATAAAGGGGATTATTGTAATTTCGGAGGCAGCGGGGTTATTTTTTTCGAACAATTTCCACGAGCCGTAAGGCCGATCGGAGCTGGTTTCATCGACAACAATGTTCCGAACAACACGTGCTGAATAACCGGAAATTTGTTAAGCACCTAAAAAAAAATGACGAACCGACGTGTTCTTTTCCTTCGAATCAAAACGAACAGTTTTAAGCGATAACGACGTATACTCACTTCGACCTTGTACATCTTTATAAGTCCGGCATTGACCTTCGACCACGAAGATACGGCGCTGACGTTCCACAGTTGATTCGAATGTTCAGCGAACGGACCAATTTTGACTTTACAAATGAATTCGATACTACCGAGGAACATATATTCCTTTCCGTACATCTCGATCACGTCCGGATTAACGAAATGTCGCGGTTCCAACCGCGGATGGCCTGTAAGATAAATTGGCGTGAATGCAACATCACGCTTGGAAAATCCGCGACATGCCTACCGACTAGTTGGGAACTCCCCCAAATGAACGGGACGAATTGATAATCGTCCAAACTCCATACACCGTGACTGCCAGCCGGTTCCATGCGATATACCAATTGTAGCCTTCTCACCAGCTCCAGATACCTTGCAACAGATAAACGCCGAATGAAATTGACGTTTAACATTAATAACAAGGAAATCACAACTTTTAAGGGGAAGGAATAATAAATAACCGAGTATCATTGTCATTGTCTAAAATCAATCAGTTGATGTATGTGTGAAATCAATCGATTTATGTCAATTACTCATGAAGTGTACTGTTAATATTATTAAAATTGAAGAATTATAAAAACCAAGACTTTTTTTTTCAATTGATACTCGCTCATACCTGTTGAATACTTTTGTCCCGACTGCAACCTTATCGTCGATCTTGTATGCGCCGATTTTGAACATACAACACAAAAACATGACGAAAGCCATTTCGTGTCCGGTGCCGTAATCTATGCGAGTTGCATTGCCGAAGCTTTCGCACAAATACTGCGATATTTCTAAAATCGCTCTATGCAGATCTTCCGTCAATACTTGTTTCAACTCTTCTGCTACATGCTGAAATAGCGTTGATTAGTATTCGTCGATTGTACAAAAACCCACACAGGGAGAAAATCATTTTGCGCAAAAACCTTCAATAATTTTTCGTTCCAAACGCGAAAAGATTTATTTCCAAAGCGCTGTGGCTGCTCCGTCGGCGGTATCTGCGTTATCCAATCGTCAAATTTATTCAACATTTCAATCGTCTTTACGACCGCCGGAGATTGTGGACATTCCGTGTTCACCGGTTTTCCTTGAACAGCTTCGTTCAACGCCATTATGAAACCTAAATATTCCTGTGCGAATAAAAGTATTGAAAAAGGTAAATTTTGCTGTGATCGATAATGAAATTACGTTTTTGCGGTTATGTGCAAAGTTAACATAACATCAGGAAGTTTGGAAGGCGTGAATTTATATGTCGAGGGAATAAACAGAGCGTTTGTCGAGAATATTTATCAAAAATGCCTCTGAAAATGATTTATCCGAACATTTGTGAGGTTATGTTGACTATTCGCATTGTTTTGAGAAACTCACGAAATACGCTTCCGACTTTTGCCAAAGTGCCATATCTTCCGGGACTTTGACGACCTTTTTTGGCACGTGAAACTCATGATCCTCGGCTATGAATCAATGAGTGTTTTAATATTTTTTGTTTTGTTCTCATGAGAAAATACGCAACGCTGTTATAGGTTAATCGCGATGTAACTTACAAATTACACCCGGTGCACTCGTGACTGATATCGCTGAACTCATTTTTCGTTTAAATTTCCACTTTGTAGTTTTATTCAATAAACTATGGGTTGAATCATTGTTTTCGTAAATGATGACTCAGAATTCAATCATCGGCTGTGTCTCATTTGATTTTGACAGCCAGAATTGAAAGGGAAAATAACATATAGCGCAACGTTCGATAACGTTCGATACATCGCACTAACTGACAATTAGTACCGAGATGTTGCGAGATGGCAGCACGCATCAGTACAGTTCCCGTCCGTTTTGGGTACGCCTGTCATCTTGTGTCATAAATAAAATAAATAAAATTTGTCTCCTTGAATTAGAATTTCAACCTGAAATATTTATACTCTCGATTCCGAACATATCTAACTTCAAATTAGAATAAGGGAAAAACGTGAGTACGGGCGAATCATCTACCGTTGATGAACGGATACACTGTCGGTACATTGAAAAAAAAACTAATTTAGCAACTGTTGGTAAACTTAAATTACGAGAATAAAAGACGCCAATTATAAAGTATCTCGTTATTCTCGTAAAATTCGTTTTCCAGGTCCCACCACGTGGAGGTCGTTGCAGATCGGGACCCAGAGTATAGAGCGTGTATACAGAATGAAGCATAAAAGATTTTTAAGCGCATGCGAGATTTGAGCCGTAAACGGAAGCTAACGAAACGAGAAGCGATACACGCTTTATACTCTCTCAAATGTTAGTATTGTTTTTTCAATAAAAATATCAATAATGCAAATGAAAAAAGTGCAGTGAGAACGAAACATTTACATTTTGAGAGAGCATTGCATTCATTAATGTACAGTATGAGGCATAATATCGATAGAGATCTGCAATGAAAAAATTCAATGTGTGCAAAGGCAGTAGCAAAAGCATAGAAACATGTAAGATGATGTAGTAGAATATCTGAAACAAATGTAATTGATTTTTCAAACATGGTTATTAATTATTCTATAATATTGCATATAATGTATAACGTATATATTAAAATGTGTATGTGTATATAATATAAAAACGTGTATTAAATAAATATCACACATGGTCAACAATTAAGAGCATTTTTCCTCAAACGATTCCTAATTATTATACAATATAGGAAACATATTTATATAAGTATTCATATCGAACTAACACTAAAAGATTAAATTAAGAATCTGAAAACCTGAAATACATGAAATACCACACATGGCCAACAATTAAGAGCATTTTTCCTTAAACGATTCCTAATAATTATGCAATAAAGGAAACATATTTATATAAGTATTCATATCGAACTAACACTAAAAGATTAAATTAAGAATCTGAAAACCTGAAATACAAGAAATGAAAATCGTACAGAAAACCTGAAAATCTGAAATAAATGCAGTAACATATTTGGTCAGTAATTGTGAGCATATTTCATAAAGTACAAGGGGTCATTGCTTATTCCGAAACTTAAAACTAATTGTTCTTAAAAGATAATTTAAAAACGACATTTTATGGGCACAGAAAACACCACATATTATTTTAAAAAATGTCGCAATTGAAATAATGAGTGGCAGAACATCTCTGAAAAGTTGGATAAACTGGTCCAAGAAATGAGCAGAAAGCATTCGAGAATACGATTCTCAATTCTGAAACAGAAGAGAACACAGATTAGTCCAATATACAATAATCGAGATCATGAAAAACTCGTGGAATAAATAAGAAGAAGTTTGTCGACGTAAAGAGACGAAGTAGCCACAAATGAAAACGAAGCTGAAACAGAAAAAAAGCAAATTAATCCAAAGTCGAAACGGAAATAACAAGAATTCCATAAGATAAACTTTGCACGAAATAAGCAACGTTTTGTAAAAAAATCCTGAAACAGATAAACGAACAATTTATTTTCTTTTCGCAATAAAATCCTGAAACAAATAAACAAACAACTTGTTTTCTTTTCGCAATAAAATCCACCACGGTTGTGAACCGTGGATTAATACAAATCTTTATACACAAACAATAGTTTGTCATTATAAGGGCACAGAGAAAATAGTGCGTAGTGACTGCGTGAAGAAATTCATAAACCCACCGTGATGTGGCGCTCTGCTGTCAGAGTCGCTCAAACGCGAAAACTCCGAGAGCAGATGCGAACCACTGCTCCAGCGCTGTCCCCCGAAGTTACCTGCAAATATTCGAAATGTATCGCTCAAAGATTTCATTGAAAATAATTTTGTTTTGACCATTGCTTCAACGCGCAATGAAATTGAGAATAAATCTTCGAGCGATACATCAGCAATATGCTCATGACCGGACAGAAGGTCACGGTAGCATTAAATTCGATCAAACTCTTCCCGAGTCATTGACCGACAGAAAAAAATGATGTACTTTCGCTCATTTCAGCCGCGAGATGGCTTCTGCATGGATAAATCCCGCAGATTCCAACTCGTGCTTCAATGAGCATTTCCATCGAGATTAGTGTCTTAAAATTACGCGGGAACGAGCCAAGGGATGATAATTATTTCATTCAAAGAAAAACTAGCATCCTTTGATGTCCCCTGAACCTGCCTGACATTCAGCCTCATAAACACACTCGAAGAAAGACTCTATAACCTCACTTTATCACGCGAACAAAGCGTGCCTCCGATGAGGTCGCGGTTTCCCCATAATTAAATCGAAAAAAGCAACGAAAAAAAACGCGACATACACACCGTTAACCCCAAGAGGCATCCGGCCTCATACGCGTAAAAACACTCCACGATTCTCACTCTTTCCGCTCGGTGTCAAAAAAATCCTAACCACTAGGGCATTTAAGCCGGCCAGCCTATGACCGACGCCACGTATCCGGACGTGTCCGTACACCGAGCTTCATACTTTGGCAATGTGGATCCTCTTGCTCAAGGAGGATGCACCATTCGCACGTTTTACAAATGACAAAATTCGATCTCGCTCTGTGACATTCGCGAGAGCTGCCTCGCGGCTGCCACAGAGGGCGAGAGCGAGTTTTGATCGCCTTAAACATTAATCGAAGATCTTGAAGGCCGTGTTTCTGCAGTGCGACGAAGCTGAAAAGCCTCAAAAAGGTTTGAGATTCTAAACGGTTTAACGGCTCGAAACCCTGCGCTATCCAATCACTCGACAATTTCATTAATTCTTTGAGAGCAAAATCGCGAGCAGACTCTCTCGTGCCAATACCCACATCTCAGAAAAAACATAAACTGCCCTTTTATTCGAGCATAATTGACGAAATGCGCGATATTTATCAGTCGAACGCTGCTCCCGCGTTATAAACATCGCGAGGAACAGTCTTTGCCCGCGAGAAGAGTGAGGCTCTTCTCGCGAGTTTTTTCCCGGTACAGAGAAGCTGTACCGAGATCGTTACAAATCGCGAACAAAATTGCCAAACGCAACACCGTATATACGCGAAATAAAACGAGAAGGGGTGAGAGTAGTCTGCTTTGACTCGAAGGATTTATATTCAGAAAAAAATTCATCCGCAATGATGAATAAAAAACAAAGTTTATTCAAACGTTGACTCGAAATTCCCTAAACTATGCCTCTTCGTACGAGGATTCGAACTTGATTATTCGCAAAAAATTGGCAAACGAAGCTCCAAAGTGGAGTCGTATTGAGCTTTATGAGCGGACAATGATAATTTGTTAAATCGCGAATTGCAAAGTGCCTGCGCGGTTCTCCAGAATGGAGTCGCTTGTGCTTGAAGAGCTGAGAGCAACCCTCGGCATTGGTGACCGAGTCAAAGTGACATTTTACGTTATTATTTACACGCGAAAACATCGTAATAAAAAAACGATGTGGTGCGTCTCTTTGTCAAGGTCACCGTACCACGCGATTGTCCTTCTCGGTTTTGAAAAACTAGACGTTTATTTTTTTCAAAAACTCTACTTGAAATGTTTTTTTTTTCATTAAAATAAACGAAATTTTGTTTCACCCGAATTTCATTAATAATTTTAACGTAAAGTGAGCCGAGAAGGACCGTCCCTGTCATTTGACGATGAAGATAAAAACGTGAAACAGTCGGGTCACTCGCGAGTCAAACTTCCAAGGTCGAGAGACGCAAAGGTCCTCGACTTTGGGACATTTGACTCGCGGTCACTACGCAACCACCGGCTGTCATTAGCAAGCAACGTGCAAAAAGAAATACAACCACAACTCCGTGTCGCTTCGGACCTTTCGTCCTACGACATGATTGGAGTCTGGAGGGATTTAAAAACTAACGATACCACGTGATGCAAGACGTCGTGCGGATGCCTCCACGTCCCTTCCTGGCGCAGCAAACACTCGGCGGCTCCTTGACTCCTCGCAGCTCCGATGCACACTGATTTCAAAAGAAAAGAAACGAAAATTGTAGTGGATTCTCCCCGCTTTGTTAAAGCGATTTTTTTTTCGCTAATCTTGATGTATTCATTGTTTACTTGCCTCGTGCTATCGATGCTCGGCTCGATAATAAACCATTCAATTTAGTTTCCTTATTGAATTCTATGCCAACACTATCTGAAAAAAGGCGATGAAGTTTCGGATAAGAATAAATATTCAGCTTCGCTAATTGATTTTTTTTGGGAACGTTAATTTCCGAAACAAAGTATCGCGAATATCAGCAAATATCAATGTACTCGAGTAAAAACATCGCTTCGCAATTTGTTTTGTTTCTTTTCTAATAATCACGAGTCTAATAAATTATGTCATTATCATTCAAGTGACATATTATCGACGCTACACTCTAAATGTGTTTTAGAAATGTATTTTGAACGGCTAATGTGAAAATACTTGCTGATATTTGAGATATCGTATAAAGATAAATTTATTTTAATTAAGGCTTCGTAAAAAAAGGGATTTGTATTTACTCACCATGCTGATAGCTTGGCAAGAGCACCGGCTCGGGCCTCGAACTTACGCCGGTGACGGTCCGGCCGCGACTGACGGTATTGCGCGCCGGCACGGACCTGTCTGTTTTCCCCCACCATGCTACGCAGTCTTCCCCCACCGCGCTGGCAATGTGCCGACTGCACGAGCTCCCAAGCTGTTCAACGGCAATTTTCGCTCAGGATCTGATTGTTTTTTCAACTCTTTTTCGTTCCCACTTAATACGCTTCATATCACTTAAACTTTACGGAATTACTATTCTTTATCAATCTCTGCCGTACGTCCAACGCGTTTTTTATAAACGTAACAGAGAAATTTGCAAATATAACTGGAAATTCGATTTTAACGACGCTGGAGGAATATTGACAGCTTTAAAAAATATATATTTTTATATATTTAATATAAACTCACATCACAATGTTATAAACGTGATCGTCCGAAAAATCACCTGCACCCTCAGGGGCAACTTACCGGAAACTGCGCGACTTCTTTCAAGATCGTGCACTCTTCAACGTGCGCCAACTGGAATTCTGTTTTGCAACTCTAATACGCTACATTTTTTCGCTTCTTTTTCTTTATAAATCAAAGTTAATTAATTTTGATTTTTTTCATATTGATCGATTTCAATGAAATTCTAAATTCAATCGATCTTCTCTCAGTCTTTAATAATAAATATTTCATCTGTTCTTTTGCCAATCACGTCGCTATATAAATGTATCTAAGGTAAATAAAATGAACGAATGAACGTACGCAGGGGTTATCAATAATTTATTTAAATTCTTTATTTCGTAATTTCCCACAGTGAATCGAAGCTCGTTCGTTGTTTCTTCCCCAGTGGTAACTTTTTTTTCTCACGGAAGTCGCTCCATTCTTCGCAAAGTTTCCGGCGCTGGCAAGTTTTGCGTTACACAGAGAAAGCTCGGAAGATTCATTCGTTTTTTTTTCTCTCCACAAAGAGATGATTACGATAATCGTTGGCATCAGCCGGAATTGAGTTCATCTCAATATCTCCGATGTTCAATCCTTATCCGGGCGGTGATCTATCACAAAAATGTCAATTATTGTATGCAGAAATAAGCAAGCCCTGATGAATAGAACTAAGGGATGATTTGTTATCGAAAATTACGTTCAACGATATTTGTCTAGCGCTCGAATATCCTCGTGATTGAATATACAAATTTGTATAATTGGAACACTCGACGTTGGGTAAACGAAAGAAAATTTCATGCCGCGCAAAATGGTTCGTCTCGTTCGAACAGCTTCGCTGACTTGACATTTTCGTACAGCGGACGAGGACGTGTATATGCTTCGTATATATTTATTGTTTTCAATTACGTTATTTGCAGAATATACGTAATCCGCGATTCGCAGTTTGACGCCTTATGTTTGATTTTTGTTTTCGTATTTCTTTTTTTCTTTTTTCATTTAAACGTAAAATATCACCGTCACTTATTATTTTAAATGAAATTTGGCGCACGCACGCTCGTTTAAACATACCTTTGGATATCGCATTATTCAAAGCACGCCAGCTTCGTGTGTCTGTGTTTCTCTGTACGCAAACGCATATATTGCGAGTTTCTGTCTTTCGCTTTTTCTTTCTCTCTTTCTCTCTCTCTCTCTCTCTCTCTCTCTCTTTGCCTGCTTTCTATCGGAGTTTGTCAAACGTTTTGTCGGTCTCGCAATAATGGTCGTCGGAAATCGCGAGTTAGACAGAGCGAGGATAATACGACGTGGAGCGAAGAAGTATAGAGTCGCTGTTGAAAATCTCGAATTCGATACTCGAGATAAGAATGGAACTAGCCCGCTCGCTCGCCCGCGGCCACGTACCCCAACACACCATCACACTTATCGCTTTTCTTTTCGCCTCTTCGTTTTCGCAAATCTACCTCGATGGAATGGAATATCCTTTAAAAGTGTTTTATCGTATTTTTCGAATTTTCAAGGAGACACGACTGTGCCGAGGACTCGAGAGAAAAACCTCACGAGTCTCCGGAGTCCAGTGACGACACTTTGAGAAAAAAAGTGGCATCTCGTTCGGTGAAACTTTGTGGTCGATGAAAATCATAATTGTTATTATTATGATTACGCTTTTGTAAACAATTGATGTAGTCTTGTGAAGTTTATTTCGTAAGGGAAAAAACTGACCGAGAAAGAATGACAAAAAAAGAAATAATCGCGTCTCCTTGAAAAAGGTCCGCAGAGTTATTATTTATCGAAAGAAATTCGCTCTCTTATTCCCAACTTACTGTTTACCTCACTTTATTCAATGAACATTTAAAACATTGTTTAAGTTTTTACATATAAAACAAAAACAAGAAGAAAAGAAGATCGTACAACATCGTGTTTAATTGTAGTTCATGTTTTGCATCGTTCATGAAAATTTTACCCTCTTCGTGATACTTCAATAGCGAGAGAGTGATCACTCGAATTTCATCGTTTTTTTTTCTTTAAACTTATTTAATTTCATTTATTTTATCCTATGCTAAGAGAAAACATAATCCTACACTATTAATTATTCTTTTTTTCAGTGTTTCTGCGATTTTCCATTCTATTATCAATCGCCCTAGGAATAAAGGGGGGCGGGGGAAGATAAGAGATGATCAAGATTGAGAAAAAAACAGGATCAATCGTGGGAGAAAAACAACGTTTGTGTGCAAACTGATGGATCAAAATTTGTATGAAAAATGTGTTTTGAGATTCGTGAGAAACTCTCAAGAGTCATGTTTTTACCGTTAAGCCTCTGACGAAAATTCGATAAATGGCGAAAAAAAGAAAAAAACACCGTGTCGCGTCGATCGACTTTTACCCTCGCCGTCTCATCGGCGACTTTCTAAAACGTTGTGTCTCTTTTCTGAATTATCTTCCATTCTTATCTTAATCTTATGGTATTATTAAACGCATTGATTAATCATAAATTATCGGTGATTTTGTTGCTGTTTTCCTCTTCCTTTCTTCGATATTTCTTAATTCACGGTTTCTTCAATAACTAACTAACCGTTTCGGGCGAGTACACGTTTTTCGTCGACTCTTATTTCTTTCCCAAAATTCTCATTTATCGACCCCTCGTAATTAATGCCGTTAATTCAACGGCTCATCAGAACCATTCGTTCATTTCTCCCACCGAAACTTTGGCTCACGAGGAGCGCCGGGGGGGGGACTGGTTGCTAGAAAAAAAAGAAGAGGCGCAAAAAACGTGCCTGCGCATCTCTGCCTCTTTGAGTGAATATTTTTCTCAATCAAGCGCGCGTTTTATTCTCAATTTTTTCAGTGTTTGTTTGTTTGTTTGTTTTTCCCCCTAGCAATCGACGTCTCGGCGATTGCATTGTCGGTTAACGTGCGCTTCGCTATTTATTCGGATTGCATTGTCGGTACACGCATTAGTACCTCGGTGGCATCGCGTCTGCCGGAACTGGGAAGCTAAAATTTCAAAAAAAATGAAAAAATCGCTGGATTAATCGTCACGTTCAAGTTGATTCGTTTCTTCTTTGTTTGTTTCTTTACGCTCCTCCGTTTCTCTCGCCTCTGTCTCGCAAATAAACAAAATATATATAATTAGTATAAGATGTAACGTTGGTGTGTGGGTGCACAACGTGGCTGAAATGGCGACAAAAGAATTTTGTTTTTTTTCATTTCTTTCCACTCGGCGATCGACGTCGCATTTTGTTCCTATCGAAATCGCCGGAGAAAAGTTATTATAAACGCGACGCACGATCGTTGGGAGGGAACGCTCGGATCGAATTACGCCTCGCAACTCGCGACTCATCGCGACGTGAAGGACAGCGCGAGGAAATCGCCGAAATTCCGTCGCCGGAAGACGCTGTACGAACTTTTCCGTTTTTCTACTTTTCCTTCGAGCATTTCTCGTTGACGCATTTCCCGAATGGCTGCAAATTATATGGCTTTTTTTTCTTCGCACGCGACTGAACGTTACGACAATACCGACGGACGCGAGTTCATCACAGAAACGAGCAAGATTTTTGTCGATCGTGAAAAAAAAAAAACGACACTTTTTTTCTTTCTTTCAGACGTTACACCTTATACTTACAACGACGTCGGACTCGCTCCACGCTCTCGCCGATATTCGTTCTCATTGCCGAGTGTTTCATGACGATATACGCAGCTCGCAATCGCGACAGAGTCGTTCCTCGAATTCGTTCTATCTCTCTCACTTTTCTTTTTTTTCTCGTTTTCGTTGTGCTTTTGCACTCCGAATATATCGCAAACGCAGAGGAGGAAATGAACTTTATGAAGTCTCACTTACCGACTGCTACTGCGAGGAGGTCCGTAAGGATCTGCCCTGTCGTAAGCATCAGCGTAACTGCAATTTATCACAGAAATGATGAGCATTTCGGAGCATTCGAGTTGAAAACACTGTTTTACATCGATTTATCGGACACGAGATTTTTATCGTACATGGAAATAAATAATAAATCAATATCGAATGTTTAAGTTTGCAAAATAATTCCGGAAGTCTTTTTCGAAACTTACGCTCCACTGACCGGTGGATAACCACCGCTGGTTACCGAGGTTCCGGCTCGTCTGCTATACATGTCGGCTTGTGGTCCACCGGTGCTGTAACTCGGACCTCCCGTACTGTAGCTCGGTCCCCCGCTGATTGGTCTGTTGAACAGCAAACGCGGATTATTTATACGAAGTTAAAGAGAGCTACGTCGGAATACGACGATTTGACGATGGAAACGTCATTTTCGATCAAATTCATACATTTTAACGATAAAAGATAGCATTTTTATAAGAATTTCCATAAATAGTGTTTTACCCATATGTGACATCGGTGTATCCGGTACCGTACCCGCTGGTAGCAACGCTTCCGCCGTTTCTCATTGGTCCAGCAGCGGTGCGATCGTAGTCGCTCCTCGGTGCGTTGTAATCGACCGCGCGTCCAGTTCCGTAGGTATCGGTACGGCCGTAATCCACCGGAGCGCTACGACCGTAATCACTGTTCACCGGAGCTGAAAAATGCGGAAAAATGTAATCAACTATTTTGAATGAACGCGGAAAAAGAGAATGTAATTTGCATTCGTTTTTATACCATAGGCCGTTGTTCCGTAATCCGTTCTGACTCCGTAGTCGGCGGCGCGTCCGTAATCAGCTGTCCTGCCGTAATCAGCGGTGGTCGTACCGTAACCACCGACCGATCCACTGACGGGTCCGTATCCACCGCCCATGGATGCAGTCGACGTGTATCCCATCGTAGATTGCCCGACGGTTTGATTGTAAGCTCGATTATCCGCGTATCCGGTGTCGTACGCGCTCGTTCTTCCGCTGTAATCACCACCGCCGCTTCTACCATAATCGACGTAACCGCTCGAGACGACTCCCGTGGAATTGTAATCGACTGGCATTGAAAAATATTTGTTTTTCTAATTAAATGCATTCGTTCAAACCCTCATGAAATTTTGCTCATTGATTGACAAAAAAATCGTGATCTTGTTGATTTTAATCATTTCAAATTCAATTTCGATTCATTTTCAATTCAAATTTTCAATTTCAAATCAGAAATATAATATGAAATTTCGTTTGTGCAAAACTTGAAGATTTATCGCAAATTCTAATTAACCAACCTCTTCGGTCGTGATACGGACCAGGCCTGACGTCTCTTCCGCTGTCTCGTCCGCCTCTTCCTCCTCTCATGGGGCCGCCGCGACGATCTCCTTCTCTGCGTCCAGCGCCGGGTCCTCCGCGCGACTTTCCTGTTGAGAGTTCGACGTTGATCGTCACCCCTTTGAAATTGGAATTGTGAAGCGCTTTTATCGCCGCTGCCGCTTCCTCTTCTCTTGCCATATGTACAAAGGCATAACGATGCATCACATCGCACTCTGTTACCTCGCCATAACGAATAAACAACTGACGAAGCTCGTCGTTTCTACAGTTTTCCGGCAAACGCCCTACAAAGATTTTGGTCTTCCTCTGCGAGCATAAAAAAAACATTTTTCTCAAAATACAAACGGCATGAATTTTCACAAATTTTTGCAACCCGCGACTATTCGATGGAAATTTGGAGATACGATCGGGACAAAACCAACATTGAATGCAGAATTTCTATGTTGCTATGAAAATTCTCTTTTTTCAAATTATGGAAAATTTTCGAATTTCATCTAAATGTTTGTTGAATTTCATTTTGTTCGGTACTTGGTTGATAATCAATACGCTTCGTACCTTTTGCGTAATCAATTTTTATCAGCGTTTTCAAACAATGATAAGATCGGAATATTTGCTTTTCACTTTGGTTTTGTCGTGATTGTACGTCGGATCGTTGTTAAGAGTAAAACACGGCTTGGAATATATCCGTTGTGAAATATAAATTTTTCTTACCGGCATGTTCGAGGAAACCATTTTCTGTAAACAAAAGACGAATAAAATGTCAAACTTCGTTGAAATTGGCACGGCGGATCGCCAAAAATATTATTGTTATTATTACAAACTAATACCAATTGGTTATGTAATAACAGGTGTCTCAGCGTCCGATATTTGACAAATGTAACGAAACACCGCGTCCATTAAACTTAATTACAGGCAATTAGTCATCGTTCGCACTCGCTACGTAAATATTATGCGCGGAATGATTCTGCGGATTTTCGCGTCGAAAAAAAAAAACTGACGACAGAGGTTCGAGCTATTGAAATGTTGAAAATGACGGGAAAAAATAACTGACTGCTTCGTGCTCAAAACGCAAATGTTCTCAATCGTCGCAAAAAAAGAAAAATCATAATACAGCAAACATCGCCTTTGACAACTCGGCGATGTATTGGTAAATGATTACGAGATACGTGGACGAATAAAAAAAAGAAGCCCGCCCAAAAGCCGCCGGTCAGACGCGACGCAAGGGTGCTACGCAAGCTCTATTCCATTAAATTTATGTGCAATCAATCCGTACGAGTATGAAAACGAATATGAAAACGAATAAATAACACGGATCAAACGCGATATTCTTTTGTACTCACGCTTTCGGACGACGTCGTGATGAAATGAAATTGAAACAAAAAATCGTCGCACGAAATCGAGCGACGCTACAAAAACTTTCAGAGTGCAAACGACAAGCAAAAATGGCGTCGACGACACGACTTTAGCGCAGGGTTGCCGAATTCTCCGTATGATCCAAGCCACCGGAAGTCAGTTGGAACACTGGCCGCCCTCTCGCGAAAGTTTTCCGAAACATAAGCGAATAAAAATTCGTTTGTGAGCGCGCAGTCGCGTCTTTCGACCAATCGATAGGAATGGCGGGAAAAAATGGTATTTTCAAATATATCACAAACTTTTATAAAAATTGATTGTCTTTTTGTTCTTTCATTTTTATATTACAAATTATTCAATAAATTATCTATATTACATCATTCAATCGGCTTCTGTATCATCCTTCGTGATTTTCAAACTTCCAAAAACCTGTGACGGTATTGCCTGTTGTTCTATCGGTACATCTGAAAAAAAAGTAATCGTGATAAACGATTGAGGGTGCAGATATTACATTTGTGTAATGGCATTGTTTTTTTTTTGGATAAATTACCATCTTCGTTTTCAGCAACGGCATCTTCGTCGTTATCGTCATCCATATCGATATCCATTTCGTCCGGATTGATGACTTGGGCTTCGCCCGTACCGCTTTGTTCCGTGACACCACGCACGAATTTTATACTATCTTTCGCAGCTGCTTGACTGCCTCCGTCTGAAAGACACAAATAGAACACATTCGCGGGATAAATCGCAACATTGATCATCACATTTTTCCATGATTACAATTATTATTTATATGAGCGCTTATTACCAGCCGGAGCAGCAGTTTTGCTCTCCAGTAAACGTATCGCGTCCATCGGTTGGCCGGACGCCTGGACCGCCGCGCTATTCAACATTTGAGCGCTCATCATATTCACTTGCGTGTTATACATCGCTTGGATGCTGCGTTTGATCCGCAGCATTTCGCGCATTGTGTCCTCATTGCCGTGACGTACCTCGAATTCTTTCCAAACTTGCCAAAAATTCGAGGTAACCTGCGAATAAAAAAGTTCGTCAAATTTGGCATTGAAAAATTTGAAAAGAATCAACACGATCGCAACAATAACTAAAACTCACTCTGGGATCGCAGATTTGACTGCAATGAGCATAAATGGTTCGAGCGCGATCAACTTCCCCGAGTTTCGTCTCCATTTCGGCAAATCTCAGACACATTTCCCGGGTGTTTTCCTCATTGAGAACCTCGATTGCTTTTTCATATATCTCCCGGGTTTTCGGTACACCGTAAATGTCAGCAGCTTTCTTTATGTATATGTTAAACATCTGCAATAATACGTAAATCGTTGAGAGTGCGATTTTTCTAGCGATAAATTGTACGGATAGAGAAATGGATGATCAATTTTCAAAATTGTACCTCGAATTTTTCTTCATCGAGAACAGCGCTTGTAGCTCGCTCGTAAACGGACATGGCGTGTCTCGCGAGTCCATGATCTTCTTCCAATTTCGCGTACAAAAGATAAAGAGCTGAGAAAACGGAAGAATGATCGTTAATTACATCATCACCCGGATGTCGTGATGAATTATCATTATTATCAATGATTACCTTTCGCGTACTTGCTCGGACATTGCTCGAGACACTGTTCGAACAAATCGCGCGTTCTTTCCAATTTCGTTCCTCCGTATCTGTGAAGAAACTTCGTCAAATACGTGTTCCATATGTCATAAACATTCGGCCACTTGAATAACGCGATTCCTTTTTCATAAGCCTGAAAAATGTGGAACGAAAAGGTGAAAAATAAAAAACGTCCTTTTTTTATTCGAACAAACGACGCAATGAACGTAATTTTCCAACAATGCGTTGCTCACTCTGAATGCTTCCTCGAAGTAATTGTTCTCCTCGAGGAAGAGCCCGTAGTTGATGATAATTTGTGGTGTTGCAATTTTCAAATCAATGATTTTGTCGTACACCGCTTTGCACGTTTTGAACGTCCCAAAGCTCTCCTCCAGATCCGCATACATGGACCATACTTTGAGAGACTTGTAAAGTCTCATCTGCGCGGTTTCGGTCTCATCGTGATAAGCTACTTTTCTCGATGGCATCGCGGTCGCTCGATGCATGAGTTTCAATGCCTCTTTGCAATTCCTGTGAAATAAAAATTCCTTCGTCATGACTTTGTCCGCAGTTGTCTTTTTTGCTTATACCGAAAAATCCTTACCCGTGTCGTATCTCTAATTCTGCCCATTCGCACCAAACGGAAGCGAGATCGTCGACTTTCGTGTAGGGGACGTGCGTCGCTTTCTCAAAGACAACACGCGCGTCGGCGATCTGATTGTTGTCCTCGTAAAATTTGGCAAACGCGACCCACAACGTGTGAAGCTTGCCAACAGCGAGCTGAGGTTGTACGGTTTGTACCGCCTCCGTGTACGTATTGATAATCTGCGAAATTATCATCAGCCGCATGAGATTGTGAATCAAAATTTTTACGAGAAAGAAAACTAACTTTTATTTGAAAAAGCACGGGGGATGGATGGCGAATATTTTTCTGTTTCTTTACCTCGTGAGGTTGACCCTCGTAGAGCATAACACGTTTGTGCCACTCTTGAACATTGTGGGGATTTTGCCTGAGTAAGACGGAATTCAGAAGCAGCAATCTCCGCTCCATTAAATGTTCGAATCTCGCGAGCCGCAATTCCAATTCCACGTCGTCTAAGAGTGATGAAAGAAGGACAAAAAATGAATGAATCATTTTTGAAAGAAGTTGCGACAAAACGAGATTCGAAAAATGTTCACCTTCCTCGCTGGGATTCGTGCTTTTCGCGACTTCTTCCATACGCTTGCTGAGGCTCAATTCTTCGAATTGCGCATAAGCGTCAAAGACCTGCGTAAAATCTCTTACGGTCGTTACCGTCTGTATCGCTTCCTCGTATATATCACGAGCTCTCTCGAACAAACCGCTGCGAACGTAATAATCGGCGAGGGAATTCCACAATGGTCCCAATTGATCCGTGTAACGCCTCAAGCCTCCTCTGATTATAGCATCGACATTGAGAGACTTTATTCGCGATGGATTCTTCGATATCAAATCGCACAACTCGTTCCACAATTGATGATTCGATTTTCCATGCTTCGAGACAAAATCGTCCTGATTCACTATTTGGGCGAGTTTAACTGCAGCTTCGTCCAATCTACCGATTGATATTAGGTATTCTATATATTCCTCAGTGTCTTCGGGGGCAAGCTGGAAGAAAAACAGTTGAGCTTTCCAAAAATCTCGATTTAAATTTTTCGAATTTCTGAACATTTTTACTGAATGATAAAATAAAAAACTTTTGCACATTGATTTAATTAATCAGAGTAGATTTTAAGATGATTGTTTTTGAGTAACAAAAGTATACGTAAATTTTCGTCTAATTTGCTGAAATTTGTTGAAAAATACTCATTTTCGGGTGGCCTTTTTAAGCTTTTTCTGGAAATTCTTCAATGAAATACTCGAAACGAGGATACGTCCATAATGTTTCTTATGTTTTCACAGTTTTTGAACAAACCTTGAGGTATCGTCGAAAAACTCGTACAGCAGTCTCGTGAACATGATGTTTCTTTAGAAAATCAATGTACAGAGGCCAAATTCGTTGATGCTGAGTTATAGGAAGTGCTCTGAGAGATCGGTCAAAGATTTGTCTCGTGCGTGTTATGTAACATTGTTGGGTCATTAATTTGCAATAATCCATCCAAATTCTCGGCATTTTGTGCATAAATATGAGCGCTCTCTCAAAAGCATTGTTAACATCTTCGTACAGGCGATCATCTATGCAACGTCCTTTCAACTGCTTCACTCTCTCGCGAAGATAATTGTGCCAAAGTTTGTAACTGAAAGAAAAATTGAGGTGAGTTAAAATCCACAATTAGAGGTAAGCGGACAAAGACAAACGACTGCCTGATCGGTTACCTTCCTGGCAGCTCTTTGAGGGAACGCTCGAAGACGACATTCAAATTTGAGCTTTTGGAAGTTTTCAGATGATCTATGTAACGCTGCCAGTGTTTTACCGAAAATGGATTTCTCAAAATCTCTTCTTCGTATGGCAAATCTTCTTCGTTCTGTGTGTTATAAAAATTGGTATTGTCGTTAAAGAAAAAGTTGCGGGAATATTTTTCCATACGATTAGCAGCGCTTGTACTTACAAAAACATAATTGTTTTCATCGGAATTATTTTCTTGTACCATTGTAGTCATGATGTGATATTTACATGAACAATCGAAAGAATGTTTGAAGTTCTTTCGGAATATACGTACGCACGGTAAACGTACAGAAAAAGTGAGGTTAGGATTGAAAATCAAGGAGCGTCCGCGTTATGTTCTCCGCAGTATAGCTTTATTCGTGCTGTTCGATACTGAAGGACGAAACTCTTGGAATATTGTCCGCTGTACTTTTATGCTCTGATAACTTTTATTCCGATTTATAATTCGATACAAAGAGTACGTAAAGGGTTAACGGCACGGACGAAGCGGGAACATTTTCGACGAATCTTTCGTCGATGATCGATCGATGCGCCAGCAGCGACTGCGTCGGAAAGTGGCGTAACAAGCTGCTACACCGGCGTCGTGATTTCTGCCATCTCACGGTAAAGTTGCGAACGAAATAAAAGCTGCGAACGTATTTTTTTTTTTAATCAGTTCCCAAAATGGCAGCGAAGAGCGGTGGTACTGTCGACTGGCAGTCAATAATAAAACCAATTTTAGCAGCATCTTATGGTTCTTACAACAAAAATGAAATCATCGAGCTCGTTAAGGCGATCATAAAGAGGTATGTCGTGATGAAAATATTAAACATCGAATATTATGTAAAACGCGATGAAAGATGGGATGCCGATTGGCGGCCACCAGGGGGGACATTGGGTGACAGTACAGAAATGGATGCTCGCGACGTTATTATCCAAAGTATAACGTAGATCATCATGTTTATCGATTAAACAATTTAAACAAAAATTACGTTCCATATTCAGCGAAGCTGAGTTTATTTCGCACGACGAACAGCACGAAGCGTTTTACGGATCATTCGCGGCACTAGCTGCCGATTACATCAGTGGCTGTTCCAATACTCGTAAGTCTTTTCAATGACCTATCCAGTAACTTTGGGCGATTGTGAGGAAACAAACAAACACATGTATACATACATCGAAACAATAATAGCCATTTATTGGCCCTAACAGTATCAACATGACTCACATGAGAAAATTCTCGAATGTCATGGTGATATTCAAATTTGTCTTTGGCAGCAGTACAATCACTGTTTTAATGCAAAAAAGAATTTCGCAAACGTAATTTCTCGTGATTTTCACGTAGATGCGAAAAATGCTTTTTTAAACTTTACGTAATAAAGAAAACTATTTAGAATCAGCCGGTATATATTACTCGCTAATTACAATAACAAAAACATGCAAAGCTTGGTTCTCCGATTATTGATGGAATAAAAATTTCAAGTACATACAAATACACCTAAAAATATTGGACAATAATTTCAAATAAAGTTTCACAACCCATATTCGTTGCAGTATCGAAAAACCAAATTCCCACGGTATGGCAAGCATGCAGGATACTACTTACGTACTTGGTGGGCAAACAACCCACCGAAGGAACTTCGACGATCCTCACGATGAAACAATTGCTTCTGCCGATAAGAGCATTGTGCACGGGGCAGTCTCTTCTCACAGCGACGGAGGAGGTTGCCCTGATAGCAATTTTAAAAAATGCAAACATCCCTACATGTATCAAAGCGTCGCAGACAAGCAGCGAGAAAGATTCTCCTCCGCAACCCATGAAAGAGTCGAAAAGAGCGCGAAGTGATTTATCAACATCCATTCTGGAACAATTGACAATGCCTCTTCAAGATTTCGCTCCAACCTACGCAACGGGTGGAGAAACCTCTTCGGAGAGTAACAAAGGTACTTCGGATGCTGCGACGCCCAACGAAAATTCAGACACAAAAGTACGTTTTTTTCATGCTATTTGTTGTAGATTTTTCAAAAATCACATCAAATTCAACGATCGCTCCATTTTGAATGATTTCAGATGATGTTCATAGCCAACAACATAAGCACGCTACAGGGTATGGGAGCCGGGGACACGCTCCTCGACATGTGCTCGAATTTGCCTCATCTCTCGCGATACATGCGCAAATATCAGGCGTACATGAGTCGAAAGGGTTTCGCGTTGCCGGCGAATCACGGCGAAGCGCATATAATACGGCACAGCTTGCACTCTGTCGTAAACGACATAAACATCGTTCACAGCGTCGTTTCTCTGCCGGTTCTCGAACCCCTGACACCGGCGAAACTCGAGAAATTATCGCTTCTAACGATGTCTTGTCTGTATTGTTCGATCGCGAACGCGACAGCATCGAGCATCGTCGGCGTCTCGAACGCGGTATCGCCGAAATGTAGCAGCAATGCAGCATCGACCGCGCAGAGCGGCCAAAGCGCGAAAAGTACGGAGGAAGAGTACGACTCGTTGGCAATCACCGTCGTCGAGAAGAGCCTCGAAATCTTCGGGCTCGTTTCCAACATCATAAAGCACAGCACTCGAGCCGGCGGCCACGTGAGTGTTGAGTTTAAATACCCTTCACCTTCGCATTGATTTCTCGAAAATGTCATCTCTTTCTTTTTTTCTCATTTTGTAAATAAATTTGTAGATACTACAAAATCATCTCTTGATCGGGGTTTGGCTGTTGGTTGCCGGCCTCCAGGCTCAACTCACCGTCAGTAGTTTTAGCACGACTGACAAAGGCAAAGAGGAAAAGGGAAAATCACCGAGCAAAGCCCGCGACGGTACTGCCCGTGTTAATCTCATGAAAGTGTAATTACCGATTTTCTATCGATTTTTCTTTTCATCAGCGATGTTGCATCGTGATATATTCTTCGTTTTCGTATGTTTTCTGATATCCAGGCAACAAGGCTTCGGCGTTTTGTCCGTAGCGCTGGCTTCCCACGCTCTTACGCTCATGAGTGCCCTTCTCGAGGACGTCTCCGTCGAAACTGGTCGAGATCGTCCGCCGCCACCGGAACCAGCCCCGCTCGACATTCTCGCCACAGCGACTGCTCTCCAGAGAGCCATGACCTTCTTCCAGGCTGCACCGCTCAATCATCTTTTGTTCTATCTAGCGACGATCAGTTACAGAAAGGTATGTTGCTGGACCGAAAAAGAAGAGACCGAAAAAACGAAAGATTGTCATAGTCGACGATTTTCAATTTTCCACGAGGCTCCCGTAATTCAACAGCGGTGGGCGGAGACTTTCATCTATTATCTTATATAACGATTATTGCAGGCATGCACTTTGAAAAGAGTGCAGAAACATCCGCTCGAAGGAGACACTCTCAGTCAATCAGACTCGACGACTTATTACGAGGATCTTTTGAGTTACTCCGAGAGTTCCACGGACGAAGGTATGACAAAATCATTCGTTATCATTCGCCGTTTCATTTCACCTTCATCTTGTATCGTTCACTTCACGTGTAGCAAATTTTTCATTGTTATTACCACGTGGATATACGTTCTCTTGTACATTGTCTTATTTTTTTGTCGTATTGAAGGTTGCATCGATGGAATATAATAGCAAATACGATATTTTTCAATTCTCGGTTCATTTCTTTTTTTTTTTTGATTTTTTACTGACGGAAATTCAAATAGTAACTTGGCTGCATCCCCACGATGCAAGTTTTCTTTTTCGTCGGTTGAAATACGCTTGCATGCCGATAAGATTGTAGATTTTTCGTCGAGGGTTTCGTTTGTCGCGAGTTTGAAGGTTGCCTCTCTGTTTCCGGTTGAAGTTGTCGAAGCAAAAACAAAATCTCATTAGCGTCATTCTATCCATATTTACTAACGCTCTGGTGTATGTTCACCATGTAGAACAAACTGTTATGTCGGTAGAGGAGGACAGCGAGCCTATATTGGGCCTTTGGTTCGAAGAAACTCTCTCACCGTCCGAAGGATCGCCGACCAACACGACAAAGGAGACGAATAACGAGCCGAATGCGGAGCGTGCCGCGACAACGATAGTTCCCGACAATCGCGAACCTCATGGCGTATGTCTATGCACGCAATTTCGACCTCGGATGAGTAGATTAGAAACGGGAGACAATTTAAAATGATTATCGGACATGACTTCTTGACTTTGGAGGAAAAAAAATGCACTTTGCAAATTTTACGGGTGAAAAAACGTATCCTTAATCGTGCCTTTGTATTTCAGTACATTTCTCTGGCGACACAGATATTCCAGTTTATGAATCAACATTTAATCGGTAGTCGAAGTAATTACGTTCGCGAATACGTGATTAACGGTTTGGTCGAGCAGCAAATGGTTATACTCGCTGCGATAATCAGAGATCTCGATCACGAGACAGCGAGAACGGAAACTGGTGAGTTGAAAAAAACGTTGATCATTCGTTGATCGACATTTTCTCGCATCATTGTTTTATACTTTATACGGCGGTTCGGCGTTATAAAACAGCGTGGCTATAATTCTTCAGGAACGATTTCGGTATTTTATGGGGCAACGCTCGGAGCTATGTACTCCGAATTTTCGCAAGCTCTGAGTCGTTACACGCACAATTTGCTGGCGAGAAATACTCTGAGCGAGGCACTGCAAAATACGTTACTTCATCATTTGGGCGTCAGTCCATGGTCAACGGAAAATACGAGTCCATCTTCCTGGCCACTGCAAGTATATCCGAGAACACTCAGTGTCTTGGCTCAGGTAAGTTTGTCATCTGGTGTGCCGAATAAATCTGGCCAGTTTTTTCGATAATCGAGCTCTATGAAAGAAAAAAATGAAATACAATCATGATATTCGATAAACGCATCGATACAATGATAAAAATCGCTGAGGAAAACGCAATATTTGTCGTTTAGATTTTATTGCTGAAACCACAATTGGAGAAGGAAGCCGCGTGCATAAGTATTTGGCACAGGCTGGTTACGACCATGGTGGAAAATGTGTGTAATCCTCCGATGGCGTTTGAAGCGGAGAACGAAGGTACTAAATTATTCGCCCTTCATTTTGTCGCAATCATTCAAATTACTCAAAAACTCGTACATTCTCTTCGCAGACTTGAACGTCGAACATGCACAGCTCGTGCTCTTCCTCTTTCACTCTTTGAACCTTATGCAGAAAAAGTCTGTATTGTTGGTTACCGGAAGCGGAGCGGTTCGCTGCAGCGAGGCTGTGAAAGCGCCGATGAAGGATTCCCAGTTGCTTCATCTCTCGCGGCTCTTGTTGCTTCTTGAGTACATGATGAAGCATCTTTACGACGCTCCGCCGACTCTTCTCGAGCAAGTAAGATATTTTCTGCCTCGAATAACGCATTATCGATCAGTGGTTTTTTTTTCACGAACGTTTAACGTATATACGCATTGAACTTGAGACAAAACACGGTGCTCTCGCGCGAGACCCGTTTTCACACTTTCGTGTCCGTTTCTCCAATTTTCCCGAAAATCTTCATCCCTCCCAACTCGATCCTCCTCCATCCTCGTAATAATCCAAAAAAAGGAAAATGCAAAAGTAACGTCAAGCTGTGAAAAGCTGACCCGAGATAACAGGGCCACCGGGTCGAAAGTGACGACTGTGTGGTAGTAAAAGTCTCGTACAAGTAAATTTGGTCGAATGTTAATGTGTTGCAAAAAAATCCGAATCTCATGTAACGACAATCTTCTTTCGCAAAAAGGTACAGTGGAATTTACTTTCGGCCACGAGCATGGTAGCCGATGCCAAAGAGGGTAACAAGCAAGCGTCGAGAATTTACACTCCGTGGAAGGACATTGAGGATAATTATCGTAAATTCGGTCCGCCGGATGAATTCTCGATGAAGCCGCGTTTTTACAATTTAACAAACACGGATTTCAACAATCAAGATACACCGAAGCTCGACGGTCTGGCGTGCAATTTTATATTGGGTACTCCGGACAAGATGAAATACCCCCTTCTCGTCGACGCTCTCATCGATATTCTCAACGTGATGAATCAAACGAGCATCGCGAGAAAAGCAGCCTCGGAGAGCAAGGACAAGATAACATTCACGGGATTGTGCGCGACGCAGTATTGCTTCTCGATATGTTGGCGTTTGCTGCTGATGCTGCCGCCGTCGACGCCTTACATGGATAAGTTGGCGCTCGGTGAGGAGATTCCCGCGGGTCCGATGCTGCTGCATTCGCTGATTTGGGGACCGCGCGCGGCGTACAAAACGTTCAACGGTTGGATGAAAGACTGCCTGGTGAAGCAGGGAATGTACACGCAATACGCCGAGAATCTTCTGAAAACGGTATCGTCGACCGTCAACTCCCTCAAATACGACATAACGTTAACGAAAAATTGTATAAAAACCCTGAAACCGGAATTCAATCCAAACGACAAGATAATGCAAAAGGGAACATTGCCGAAGCTCAGTTCGCTCTGCATATTGGCGGCGGTGATCGGCAAACTTCAAGTGCTCCTCGACGAGAGTATATCGAAAAGTCCGACCGACAATATCGAAGCGTCGAAGAACTCGCAAACACCGGAAACGCTGACGTCGAGCACAAACAAAATGGTTTCCGATATATTGCCTCACATACTCTCGTTGACCGAGGCCATTTTGGCGTCCTGCCGTTCCAGCGTTCTTTATCAAATGCACGAAACGTCGGAGCCCACTGGAAAATACACGCTTCGCGATTATCTCGTGCTGGACGGGATTATTTGCGTAACAGGCGGTAATCTCGCGATGGACGGTTTGATCGTCAGTCTGTTGCCGAGCAGCGTCAGATCGGTCCTCGACAAGTGGAAAGCGATCAACGTGGCTCACGTACCCTGGAACACGTACGCGAACGATGTTATCCCGGCTGAGAGCTACATACTAGCTACGGTTAATCATCACATAAGCTCCCTCTCGGAGTACGGATCTTTCTCCATAAACCCGTCGTTGAAGAATCTTCTTTATTCTCTCGTCGCGTTCATACTCGAGTACGTAACGCCAGCGAGCGCGCCGGAAAACTCGGAAATCCGCGAGCAGGCCATCGACATACTCATTCCCCTGACGATGGACGCCCGTACGGATTACGTTCAAGAATTAGCGTCAAAGACCCTGGGCAAGTTGATCGGCGATTCGGAGAGCGAAGCTCGTCAACTGAGGGAACATCTTTTCGTCTTGCATTACACGTACAACGTCATCGTCGATTACACGACGAATAACGAAGACTCGATAAACGTGTCGGTGGATGAAAAAATACTGAAAGAGTGCGTCAAGTACTGGGAACAATTGTTGAAAAAACCGGTAGGTTGCAAAGCCCTCGACGAATTTTTCGCGCCGACGACGAATCGCACCCTCGTATCGATTCTGCTCTCCATAGCGTCGCCTCAAGCTTCCCAACAATTCAGCACGCATGTTTTGCACTTTTTCAACAAGTTGTTCAAAACAGCGGAAAAATCGTCAGAGGGGGCGCTCGATCGTCTGTGCAGCTCGGTCTCGAATCTCGCTGACGTCGAGACGGAGAAGTTGCAACTGTGGCTGCGTCACGTTGTACTCGGCGCGGGGAATCTTTCGCCGAGCGTATCGCCGACGAACGTACCGACGCCGACCGTCGCGACCGGAAGCGCACTGGCGGTCGTTGCCGGAAACTCCGAGGAGGCGCAAAAGGTCGAAGATTCCAATAGCCAGCCGACGAACGAGCAGAGTCAGTGGCAGACGTTGCTTCTCGATTCGGCGAGCAGCAATCAACCGACGAGCCCGAACGACGAGCAACAGTCGATGCAGGAGAATCATCAACTTTTGAAAGCGCTGACGAATTACATCGTCAAGTCGAACGGCAATCTCGGCGAACGGGTTTCCGTAACGATACTGCAAGCTCTCGTGCCGCTTGGTTATCACATATTATCACCGACGATAGATGGCGCCGGGTTTCCCGAATTGATGCAAGTAATGTCGACCCTCGCCGACGCCGGATCCGACAAGGGTCACGTGATATTGTTCAAAGCAGCCAACGATTGGGTGGAATTGTGCAAGCAGCATCTAATGAGCAAAGACACGCAACTTGTGGACAAACCATTCTCGTACGTCGAGGCTGGATGTTGCGTTTTGAATTACATCGCCGACATCGTTACCGCGGTGTGTCCCCAGCATATGCAGGTGCAAGATCGCGCGACGAGTCCGCCGTGGGAGGGGGCAACGCCGACGAACGACGTCAACGACAGCGACTGGATCGACGAATTGGCGCACGACGAGGACGACAGCGCCACCGAAGACTCCGACGAGGACAGTCTCAGCAACAAGCTGTGCACATTCACGATAACTCAGAAGGAATTTACCAATCAGCATTGGTATCACTGTCACACTTGCAGCATGGTCGACGGCGCTGGTGTGTGCACGGTTTGCGCGCGCGTTTGTCATCGAGGACACGACGTCACTTACGCGAAATACGGAAATTTCTTCTGCGACTGCGGCTCCAAGGAGGACGGCTCCTGTCAGGCTCTGACGAAAAGAAGCCCTCAGAGCTCGGAGCATCAGACCGCGAATCCGCAGAGTTATGGTTTCCCGGGCAACGCGGATAATCCAACGGCTCCGATGACCAGCAGACTTCGTCGACGTGCCTCGAGTCCCGTTCATTATCACGATAAAATCGAGAGAAGCGGACGCGACAAGCAGAAGCAAGCCGCACTGGCGAAACAGCTCGAAGGCTCGAGGGATTGGGTACTCTCGCAGTTGTGGTCGAGCGGTTTGGTCACCTCGTTGGTCGAACTGACGAGAACTCTCGTGCCCGCCGTCAACATCTCGTGCCAGAAAAATTCACCGGTCGGCTGTCACACTCGCGCGCAGATTGCGCTTCGGCAATTGCATTTTCTCGATAAAAAGTTCGAACAGACGGATCAGCTGATGTTATCGACGCTGGGCTCGCAAGAGGGCGCTTTCGAGAATGTGCGAATGAATTATTCGGGCGATCAAGGTCAAACGATACGGCAACTTTTGTCGGCGCACATGATTCGTCGTGTCGCAATGTGCTGCCTCTCGTCGCCGCACGGGAAGAGGCAGCATCTCGCGGTTTCGCACGAGAAGGGAAAAATCACCGTTTTGCAATTGAGCGCGCTTTTGAAACAAGCCGACTCGTCGAAGCGCAAATTAACCCTGACGAGACTGGCGTCCGCTCCCATACCGTTCACCGTCCTATCCATCACCGGAAATCCGTGGAACGAAGATTTCCTGGCCGTCTGCGGCCTCAAGGATTGCCACATTTTGACGTTCAACAGTTCCGGCACGGTCTCCGATCATTTGGTTCTTCATCCTCAACGCGAACCCGGCAATTTCATCATCAAGGCAATGTGGCTGCCCGGCTCGCAGACTCAACTCGCTCTCGTAACCGCTGACTTTGTCAAGATCTACGATCTCGCCAAAGACGCTCTCAGTCCGCAGTATTACTTCCTCGTTGCGGTTGGAAAAATACGCGACTGTACGTTTGTACACGCGGAGGACGGTGTTTTTCATCTCTTGCTCATGTCGTCGGCCGGTTACATCTATTGCCAGGCGATGGACGAGGAGAGTTTAGCCAAACACGGAGCTTTTTACGTGACGACGACCCTCGATGTTTTTCATCCGGAAATCAAGGACAACGGTCAGGTTGGCGGCGGTGGTGTTTCCATTTATTACTCGCACGCTCTGCAATTGTTGTTCTTCAGTTACGCCTGCGGCAAAAGTTTCATCGCGCCGTTGAAACACATGAACACCGAGATAACAACGGTATTCATGATCAATCTCGCTAATAACAAGTCGAACGGTAACAAGTCCAACAATAATCAGCCACAGCCGCTCTGCCAATGGAGCGAAGTCGCCAATCATCCGGGACTCGTGTGTTCGGTCTTGCAAACGAGCAACAATCCCGTTATTCTCATGATAAAACCGGATGTCGTGCTCATTCAGGAGATCAAAGTCGTGCCAAAAGCGAAAATCATGGATATGGTGGCGATACGACATCCCAGCTCGAACGCCGAGCATCGTACAACGCTCATTTTGCTCTGCGAGGACGGGAGTCTGAGGATTTACATCGCGGGGATGGAACAAACCGGATATTGGATGTCGTCGACCGTTCAGCCGATTGGCATTATGAGCGGTATGAAACAAACGAGAAAGAAGAAAGTTGCGAAGACTGGAAAACCGACCGGCGCGGTTTCCTTCCCGATTGATTTTTTCGAGCATTGCCAAGTTATGAGCGACGTGGAATTCGGTGGTAACGATCTTCTGCAGATTTACAACGTCGCGCAGATCAAACATCGATTGAATACAACGGGAATGTACGTTGTTTCGACGAAAGCCATTGGCTTTACCGTCGAAGTGACGAACAACGATCCTACGCTGGTTATGACGGGGATAAGAGTGCAGCTTGGAAATCAAGACGCCCAGAGGGCGCCGCTTTACGTTGAGGTCAGTTCTCCGATGTCAATGAATTTAACAAATGAAAAGTCGACTTGAAAATGGGTTTTTCACGATCACTTGTCCAATTCTGAAATCCCCAGGTGTTTGCGAGAAGCACTCGTACGACGTTGACTCGCAGCCGATGGTTCGACATCCCATTCACGAGAGAAGAGAGTTTACAAGCCGACAAGAAACTTTCGATCAACTTTGGACTGTCCCAAGATCCCGAGGGTGTAATCATGGTCGATTCCATCAAAGTGTGAGTTTCGTCTTCTCCTGCGAATAAAAAAATTATTCTTACATGAAATGGCCTTCGGAAACGTTTGTATCTTTGGCTAATGTATTAGAATTAATTTTTATTTGTTCTATCAAAGATCAGATAACGTTAAGTAACAAGTAATATATGCGTTTTCTGAGCAGATACGGAAAGACGAAAGATTCATTCGGTTGGCCGGAAGAGCCCGAGGAAATACCAGCGAGTCAATCGACTCCGGCGCCCGTGACCGCGGGCGCGTCGCTGAACAACGAGAACGAGAGTACTCTGGTATCTCCGGCCCCGCTCTCTTCAGTCGACAAGTAAGTTTTTCATTCGCGTGAACAATACTTTTCTTCGTTCTTTGATATTGTCGAATTTGTTCTCATTTTTTCGAAATATCTGTTTGTTTATTTTTTTACAAATGTCCATTATTCGGTGTCTATCCACCCGTATAATTTGTGTATTTTGCGTATGCACTTCTCGCGTCGATATCTCAATTTATTTGTATCATTGTAATGCATCAGACCGACGAAGGACTGTGTCAATATCGAGAGGTAAGATGGTGAATGTTTTTCGCGCCCTACGATCTCTTTTCCCCTACTTTCTCTCTCTCTCTCTCTCTCTCTCTCTCTCTCTGTCCCTGTGTTTCCTCGAAAGAAAAAGAAAAGATCCGAGGAGGAATAGCCATGGAGAAAAATAATTGAGGCATGAATCGAAACACGCGTAGTGATCTCCCATATCGACATCCGTGTATTCGTTGATTTCCTCTCACGATCCGATGCCTCGGGACGATCGAACACCCCCTCGAAAATTTGTATCCAATTCTTTTTCAGAATGGTCTCGAGTATCCTCGA
Source organism: Heteropelma amictum (assembly GCA_959613375.1). NCBI lineage: Eukaryota > Metazoa > Arthropoda > Insecta > Hymenoptera > Ichneumonidae > Heteropelma > Heteropelma amictum. Next base: position 11,426,573 of record OY390726.1, on the reverse strand, counting down.
AGTCCTGGAGTCATCCTTTACGCTGTCGTCGAACGACGATAGCAAATCGATATTGAGAAACACCGCGATCGATGTTGCATCGGGAATTCTGACGCTTCCAACGCCGCCGTCGGTGCAAATGCACACTACCGCACTTTTAGCCGCGCTGCACAGTACAAAAGCTACCTATCACTCTCACAAGGTGAATATCTCGAGAAAAAAGCGTAAAACAGCATGGAAAATGGGAGATTACGACGGATTTTTTGCGTCCACATTCGAATATTCGTCAATATGATGGAATTATCTTGTTTCTCATGGGTTTTTCAGGATCAAGTTCTCTTATCTCACGTTTTCGACTCGCTGAAAGCAATGAGAGAGCTCAGCGATCCACGCGACATCGACGCTGAGAATTTCTACCGTCTTGTTCTCATTGTACGAAGCATCGCGATAGTTCGTCCGCACAATCTCGCGAAATTCACGGAGCAGCATTCGTCGAAGCCCGTTGACGAGAGTGCCAGTAAGTTCCAAGTTCCGCGAATTTTCAAAAATCATTTTGTGACTCTTTCACTGGCTCTTATCCACTCAAATTTGAATTTTGTTGAAAAAATCGATGTTTTATCAACTAATCTTGTATCCAAATGATTTTTGATAATCGCATCTGTCGCATTACAGTACCGGTATTCGAATCGGATCGCGCGAGTGCGAATAACCGCATCGCCGAAGAATCCTCGGAACATTTGATTCTCTACTTGATGGAAGTTTTGTGGTCGCTTCATACGGCATATCCGAAAAACATGGCGCTGGCACCCGTCGTAGTTCCAGGACTGACGCACACCGAGGCCACGATACACGCTATGGTTGAAATAATTCACGCTTACACAACCTGCGACGTGGAGAATAATACGAACCTCGCGGCAAAGTTGTATCTTCAGTTGCTTCTTTGCTCCGACACTGCGGTTAGTTTCAGCGCGAAGCAGGCCATCATTCGAGTCTTGCGGCCGCGATTCAAGCGCAGAAGAGTTTATATACCGAGTCCACCGCATTGCAGTACTCCCGGTAAGCGGACGACAAGCAGTCGAGTAATTTTCATTCGTAAGCTACTACGCGATTCTTACGAAAAACAACATCAAGTCGTACTTTCTTTGCGTTCCAACGCAAATTTTACCATCATGACTAAAATGCTATACTTTCTTTTACTGAATCGGCGAATCACTTCCGGTTTACAATGACAAAAGCGTTAATTTTATGATCGTCGCGATTGGCAGGCGTAGTGGGAGAAAGCGAGGAGAAACTCGAGGCTGTGACGGCTCCGCCGGCGCAAGAAACACGCGAGCAAGAAGATCAGCAGCAGTTTGACGTCGACGCCGTCGAGCCAATGGTGTTGCTGGGCGCTGATGTTAGTCAAGCCGGCGCCGCGGCGCGTGTTCAACATCCGCTCGAAGTTTTGCTTCGTCCGGAGGTGGCGCCGCAGCTTCTCGATTTGCCACCGGACGCCGACGACGAGGCGATGATGGAACTCGCTATCGCTCTGAGCCTTCAGGATCACGAAGGCGACGCCGATCTGCAGGCCCTTCAACAAGGCATACAGCAAGGTTTAGCGAACCTTCAGGGATTGAGAAATCTCGCTGGTCCAGCGGGACCGTTGCTTCACTACGAAAGATTGGAAACTGAAAGAATCCCACGGGTACAGAATGCCGGAGCACCGGTTAGTAGAAGAAAAATTATTCAAACGATATGTCTTGACTCGAGACATTTTTGAAATGTTCTATTCGGTTTTTCAATCACTTTTGTCAATCACGAAAATTCGGTTGGAATGATTCTGGCTTATTGAATTCAGCTGCAAGAAGGGGCTGGCCATTATTCCGACACGACGGCATCCGCTGGTGGTTCGGACGACGAAGGTTCGACCGCGGCGACCGACGGCAGCACGTTGAGAACTTCGCCAGCTGAACAAGTAAGCTTTTCACCGCCGTTCGTATGAAAATTTTCGAGATACATGATTACGTATTTGATGCATCCCCTCTTGTTTTGTACGAAAGTGAGAATATTGCACACGAATATCGCTTGTGTACGCAAGTATCGTAGTGACGCTTTGTCGTATCGTTTCCGTCAGGGTGGTAGTGGCGGTAGCAAAGGTAGCGAGAGCGGTGGAAGCGACAGCGGAGGTAGCGCGGTCGACAGCATAACCGGTGAGCATAATGTTTCCGGAAGGAGTTCGGCTTACGGTGACAATGCGCAAGACTCGTTGCCTCAAGCCAGTACGAGCGGTGTTCAGCCACCGAGGTCCGAGACTAGTTCGGTGGGCGCTCCGACGACTTTCACCGTGAGTAAAAACGACAATAACAACATGTAGTATACGCACGATTTTTGTTGGAATGACAAATCGTCATATCTTCGATTTGCACGGGTGCCACAAGACTGTTTCCTTACTTATTTCGTAAAAGTGCTGATATCCATGAAATATTCGTTTCGTTAATTTTAGAGTGTTATCAGGGAAATGCCGGAGACGCGAACAGCGCAAAACACTGAATATATCTTTGATTTATTTCCACGTTCGCTATTCTCCAAGTTCTGATTAATTAAACTACAATTAACTAAATTATAATTTAATGAAACGTATATTTCAGGTTACCGAACAGGACGAATGCGCGGAACAGGAGCAGTGTCCCGAGCAGGAGAGCGAAACCGTCGCCGAGAGCACATCGAAGCTGCACTCTGTGCGTCTTTTGCTCCTGGAAAGATTGATGCAATTTATTCCGAATCTAACAAACGTATCGGGAGTATTATCGATACCGTTTATGCAAGTATTGCTGATGTTGACTTCGGACCTCGACGGCCAAGAGGAAAAAGATCGCGCCTGCGTCGAGCGTCTGCTCAACATACTGGTGAGAGAACTCGAAATGGACAAGCCCGAGACGAACGACATTTGCAAACGCAGCAACAAGAGAGAAGTGCACTTGGTGATAATGCGCCTGTTGAGCGTCTTGATGTCGCGTTCCAAGTACAGCGCGAAAGCGCCGACGGACAGCCCGAATTTCGTTTCGCAAATGGCCGCCGGTGTGTTGAGCAAAGCCGGCGTAATCGAGTACTGTCTGACGCTGCTGAAAGCGCTGCTCGAGTATTGGAAAACGACGACGACCGAGGAATCGAGCAACGTCATAGGCGGTGAATTATTGAAGGAACATCTGACGGCGTCACCGCCGGACATGTCGCCATTTTTCCTGCGACAATACGTCAAGGGGCACTCGAGCGACGTTTTCGAGCCTTATCCGCAGCTCCTGACGGAAATGGCGCTGAGATTCACCTACCAGGTGCAGAAATACGCGGAAAACAGCTCGATCCAGCCGTCGTTCGATCAGCAAGCGTGGTACTTTTATCTCTGCGAGTACATGATGCTTTATCAGACGCCGTTCGTCAGACGCCAAGTTCGCAAACTCCTGCAGTTTATCTGCGGCAATCGCGAAAAGTACAGACAGCTCAGAGACCTTCACGCTCTCGTGTCTCACGTGCAATCCGTGCAAAAATGCTGCAACACCGGCGGTTACGACCCGTTGCAGTCTTATCACAACACCATCAATCTACCGTACGATTCTCTCGTCGAACTCATCGAGCATCTGAAATCTTGCGTCGAAGTGGCGACCTGCCGCACCGGAAACTGGCAACGTTTTTGCTTGAAGCAAAACACCGTGCTTTCTTATTTATTCACGATATCGACGCTCCTCGACGAAGGTGTGAGTCCGACCGTGCTGCAGCTCCTTCAATGCGCGATATGCTCGAGCACGAGAAGCACCAAGGACGCGAAGGTCAAGGAGTCGAAGACAACGGCCAATACGAAGGAGCGAAGGGATCGCGAAAAGTCGGAGGATTCCGACATCGAGGCTAAGTTCGAGGAAGCTCAGTGCGTGACGTTGGTCGAACAGATACAGAAGCAAGTTCCGCCCGCTTTGCTAACGAAATTCATCAAAACTTTCTTGCTCGAGACGAACAATACGAATGTACGCTGGCAAGCTCATTCTCTGATTTTAGCGATTTACAAAAATTGCGCGCCAATCGATCAAGAGGCGCTGCTCGATCTTTTGTGGCGTTTATGGCCGTTGCTTCCGGTGTACGGACGCAAAGCCGCGCAATTCGTCGATCTCCTCGGTTATTTCTCACTCAAGACACCGCACACTGGAAAAAAAATGCACACCTACATGGAACAAGCGGTGGCTGTGTTGCACGCGCAGAATCAATTGCTCGCTCGCCATCCGAACGCCAATCTCTACGCCAACCTCGCTCAATTCGTCGAGCTCGACGGGTACTACTTGGAGAGCGAACCTTGCCTCGTCTGCAACAATCCCGAAGTGCCAATGGCCACGATAAAGCTCTCGTCGATAAAGGTCGACTCCAAGTTCACGACGACCACGCAAATCGTCAAGCTCGTGTCGAGTCACACGGTGAGCCGCATCATTTTGCGCATCGGTGATCTCAAGAGAACGAAAATGGTACGAACGATCAATGTCTTTTACAACAATCGCTCGGTGCAAGCGGTCGTCGAATTGAAGAACAAACCGGCGCTCTGGCACAAAGCGAAGAAGATCACTCTCGCGCAAGGTCAAACCGAGGTCAAAATGGAATTTCCATTGCCCATCGTGGCGTGCAATTTGATGATCGAGTACGCTGACTTTTACGAAAACATACAAGCATCCTCGGAGACGCTTCAGTGTCCGAGATGCTCGGCGAGTGTGCCGGCGAATCCCGGAGTCTGCGCCAACTGCGGCGAGAATGTCTTTCAATGTCACAAATGTCGCGCCATTAACTACGACGAGAAAGATCCGTTCTTGTGTCACGCTTGCGGCTTTTGCAAATACGCAAAATTCGATTATACCCTAACCGGGAGACCGTGCTGCGCCGTTGATCCTATAGAGAACGACGAGGATCGCAAGAAAACCGTAGCAACGATAAACGCATGGTTGGAAAAGGCCGACAGAGTCTACAAGACGCTCATCTCGAACAAACCGACGTTGGAGATGCTGCTGATTAAGATATCGGAGCATCGATTGGATCGTGGCCTTGACGATGGTGTCCAGGTGTCCGGTAATACGCAAGTCAATCGCGCGATACAATTGCTCGCGCAGAGATACTGCAACGAGTGCAAAACTTCGTTCGAGGAGCTCAGTAAGATAATACAGCGCGTGTTGGCGTGGCGTCGCGAGCTCGTCGCTTATGACAGGAACCAACGTGGTCAAGGTGTCGTCCACGTGGGCGCGTCTACCAGCGACAAAACGCAGAAGGAAGAGACGATCGTAGCGCCACCTGGGCGTTGTTACGGTTGCGCGTCTTCGGCGACCGAACACTGTCTCACGCTGCTGCGAGCGCTCGCTACCAACACCGCGGCCCGTGAAGTTCTCTGCAAACAAGGTCTCATCTCCGAACTCGTCGAGCACAATTTGCGCAAAGGCACGGTACAGGTGCAGGAGGAGGTGCGACAGTTGTTGTGTCTCGTGACGAGAGACAATCAACCATCGACGAAGGAGCTCTGCGGCCTCTTGATGAACCGAGTGACGATGACGCTCCGCGGTAGAGTCGCGACGTCCGATTTGGCAATGGCGGTGAGACACGAAATGGCCCTTTTGGCCGCGCTCGTGCAGAAGGAAGATTCCTGCTGGGAGCAAAAATTACGTTGCGTCATGCAGCTCTTCTTAATGGCGTGTAAGGATTCGAAGAGTCCCGTTGTCATGGAGAGCCTCATACTGCCGTGCTTGAAGATACTGCAAGGTCTGATTAAACCCGATCAGCCATCGTCGAAGAAGAACAAGGATAAGAGCATCGAGACACTGGCCACTATACAGCCCCCGGAGGGTGTCAGCATCGATGTCGGCAAATGGCTCAGCAGCGATCCGAAGCACTCGTATTCCGAATGGATACAGCGTATGCCAGCGAAAAAGGCGACACCACCGCCGAACAAACCCTTGAAGAAGGACGAAGCTCGTGTTTTGTATCTGATGGAAAAGTATGGACATCGTTGGCACAATCGTTGCATGAAACTTCGGGGTGTACAGCCGTTGAAACTGGCCGACGGGGCTTGGCTGAAGGAGGTACTTTTTAATCCGAGCTCGAGATTAGCCAGGCAGGTCGCTTGCAACATGGTCGAGAGTCTGTGCCAGGGGACGGAACGTAAAAAGGAAGTTCTCGTACTGTTGACGTGCTATTTGGAAGAATTGCGAAGCGCCGGGGAGAGCAGCGCCGAATTTCTGTCGTTGTATCAGAGTCTCATACGTCAAACACCGTGGAAGCAATTTTTGGCTGTTCGCGGTGTCATGACGTTGCTCGCTGATTTGCTGATTCGCGAAATTGAGGAGCTTCATCGCCTCGAGGAGACGACGTTGACGAGCGATTTGGCGCAGGGATATTCGCTGAAGATGCTCACGGAATTGTTGGCAACGTTTCTCGACCAAGAAAACATCAAACAGCAGTACAAGGGTCGTCTCGTTGGTGCTGTGCTCAATGGTTATCTGTCGCTGAGACGACTGGTCGTTCAACGAACGCGTCTCATCGACGATACGCAGGAAAAGTTGCTCGAGCTTCTCGAGGAGATGACCTCTGGCACGGAGGAGGAGACGAAGGCTTTCATGGCAGTTTGCGTCGAGACCGTGCAAAAGTACAGCCCTCAGGATGTCAGAACTCCGGTATTCGTCTTTGAGAGACTCTGCTCGATAATATACCCCGAGGAAAACGATGTCGGCGAATTCTTCCTCACGCTGGAGAAAGATCCGCAGCAGGAGGACTTTTTACAGGGCAGAATGTTGGGCAATCCTTACAGCAGTTTGGAACCCGGTTTGGGGCCATTGATGCGCGACGTTAAGAACAAAATATGCCAGGATTGCGAGCTCGTCGCTCTGTTGGAGGACGACAATGGCATGGAACTTTTGGTAAACAACAAAATCATCAGTCTCGATCTTCCGGTCAAAGAGGTTTACAAAAAAATTTGGGTACTCGAGGGCGGCGAGTGCGACGCGATGAGAGTCGTTTATCGCATGAGAGGCTTGCTCGGCGATGCCACCGAGGAATTTGTCGAAACTTTGAACGCAGCCAGCGAGCAGGAGGTCAACAACGAGGAGGTTTACAAAATGGCCAATGTACTGGCCGAATGCGGCGGACTTCAAGTGATGCTCGATCGCTTAGCGGCTATACAAGATGTCAACAGGGCCAAGCCGTTGTTGCAAGTTTTACTGAAATTGTTCCGTCTCTCCGTTAAAGTCAAGAAAAACCAGCAAGTCCTGAGCAGACCGGAACTGGGCGCCGTTACGGTCTTGCTCGATGTTCTTCAAAGATGTTTGGCCACCGAATCAGACAACACGCAGGCCAAAGTAACGGAACAGCTGCTGGACATCATGGAAACGATATTGTCCAACGCCACGTCGCAGACGCTCGAAACTTTCGAGGACTTTTCGCGGACTCTCGGCGGGCCGGAACACGTGAAAGCACTTTTGTCATGCACGCAATCGTCGGCCGTTAGACAGAGCAACAGCGTTTTGATACACCTCGCCAGAGTCGTCGCTGCACTCACCTATGGGAATCAAGAAAAAATGGCTCTTCTCTGCGATTACTTCAAGCCCGTGTTGAATTTTTATAAATTTGACTTTGAGCACACGCCCGAGGACGAGCAAAAGCTCGAGCTCTTTTGTATACTGACTCAGGGAATCGAGAGAAACGCCATCGGAAATACTCTCAAGGATCATATCATCGATATGAATATAGTCAAGGATGCTTTTGAATATATAACAGTGAGTACAATTGCTTTGTTCGAATTTCGAAAATTCCCGATTAATTCGTCAAACGTCGGCGCTTTATTGACGATTTTATTGCTACTGTTGCAGGTTCACGCGCCTTGCGTAAAGCCCACGCTACTCAGAACCGACAGCGACGAGCTCAAGGAATTTATTTCGAAGCCCGCTCTCAAATATATTTTACGTTTTCTCACCGGTTTAGCCACTGATCATGAACACACTCAGCTCGCCGTGTCCCAAGTTACTATCAGCATAATTCACAGACTCGAGCAAGTGTCGTCGGACGAGCACGTTGGTTCTCTGGCGGAAAACTTATTAGAAGCTCTGTGCACGAACAAGCAAGTCGCCGAATTGATCGAGGAAGCGCGGCAACACACGCGCAGCGAGAAAAAGCGATTGGCGATGGCGATGCGAGAGCGCCAATTGGGTGCACTGGGAATGAGAACAAACGACAAGGGGCAGGTAACCGCCAGTGGGACGATTCTGCAACAGATGGAAGATCTCGGGGACGAATCGGGCCTCGTTTGCGTCATTTGTCGCGAAGGATACAAATTTAAACCCAACATGGTAGGTTTGAGCGAAAAATCGAAGAAGAAAAAATGTTGTTTCTCGCCTCTCAAGGGTTTATTCGACTTTTAACAGGTTTTGGGTATTTATACCTTTACGAAACGTTGCAACGTCGAGGAATTCGAGACGAAACAGAGAAAAACAGTGGGCTACACTACGGTAACGCATTTCAACGTTGTTCACGTTGATTGTCACATGTCGGCTGTGAGACTGGCTCGAGCTCGGGACGAGTGGGAAAGTGCAGCCCTCCAAAACGCGAATACAAAATGTAACGGACTTTTGCCACTGTGGGGGCCGCAAGTGCCGGAATCAGCGTTCGCCAGTTGCCTCGCGAGGCACAACACCTATTTGCAAGAGTGCACGGGGCATCGGGACATCTCGTACTCGTCGACGATACACGATCTCAAACTTTTGCTTCTGCGATTCGCGCAGGAGAAAAACTTTCACGACGATACCGGTGGCGGTGGTCCACAATCCAATATGCACATGATACCTTATCTCATACACATGGCGCTTTACGTTATTAACACGTGAGTAACGAATTTGCAAAAATATATGACGATTTTTTAGAAGAAAAAAACACGATTTATCGATTAGTAAGATTATATTATTCGATCGAAATATTCGACCGTCGGTGAGTCTTGAATTATTTTATTGATTATCGCGATCGTGCTGTTTGTTCGCAGTACTCGCTCAGCAACCAGAGAGGACAAACAACTCACGAGCTATCTCGAAACAGCCGCATCTTCAACGTGGCTCGACAGCTGCTACGAGGCCGAGGGTCCTTTTTATCAATGCACGCTCTCGCTTCTCGTTCTGACACCGGCACGATGGAATCAATTGAGATTGACTCATCTTCGCAGACTGATCGTACTTGCTCATCAACGGCACGTATCGCCTTCGGCGTCGGCGAAAACGATAACTGACGTTGCCGTCAAGGATTATTCCGTCTACAAGAGTGCTCTCGTCTTCTTCGGTCTCATTGATTGCATTTATCGCAATTTCTTCAAGGTATGTTTTTCAGTCGCTGATTAATAATTTTAATTTTTTTTCCGAGTACGAAAAAATTGTTATGAAACAGAATGTTGGAGTTTCCGGATACGCATCGATTTGGTTGGATTTGGGGGGATTTTAATAGTGTTTCTATTTCTTGCGTGAATTTTCCAAATCTTTATACTACTTTTCACGTGTTGATGTAATATTTTTTTACATCTGTTTTTTTTTCCTCACAGAAGGTGAATGTACTGTCCGATGATCAATGGCCGACGATTTTGGCTGAATTTATACGGCACAACGATGAGGCAATGCTCAAAGCATCGGAGCGCGTACTCGCTACGTACAGAGACGAGCTTTTACCCTGCGTATTTTTCGAGGAATATTTCGACGTTGTTGGTAAGTCGTCGATCGTCCAAGTTCATTAAAAATCGTTTTTTTCGAATCTCGTTGGATATCTTCTAACGCTATCGTCTTTATCATCAGGTCTTCTCGGCGATGTGCTAGATCCACAGGCGTACATAAGTGAGCTTCTGCAAAGTTTCGCTTGATTAAAAGAACGAGAAAAACACTTATTCATCAGATAGATTTAATGTCAAAGTGATCCAAATTCACGAGTTTTAACCATGTGTAATCATGAAACCTCTTCATTTCTTTTTTTTGCGTTCCGTAACTTTGTGTAAAAACGAAAAATCTCACGATGTAACGCTTTCTTGTTTGTGAATATAAATAACGGCGAGGAGATGAACTTTGTGCTTTAATGAAAACAACAAAAAACAACCGAATATTTATTCGAATATAATAAAATGTTTGCAAACGTTATTACACGATCGGATGCATTTTCGAAATTTCTTTATCCCCATTTTCCCCTTTACAGTACGACAAGGATCGGAACAACGTTGAAAAAAAAAAACGTAAATGTGTAATGAAATTCTTTTATTAATTCAAATTGTTCGCAGTTTCGTGACTTGTGGAGATGGATTTTTCATTGAATTCCGATATACTTGTGGATCACCGTGATATCTCCGCTTCTTCAATTTTTTTCGTTCCTCCGATTTATACTTTTGATTGTCACAAAGTATCTTGGCATTTTCTTTAAAACTGCTCGTTTGTGTTTTCTTTTTTCTTTCTTCGTTTTCCTCGGCATGATTTTTGAATTCAAACGCGAGTTGTAAAAACGTCATTCCCGCATCTGCCTTCGAGACAGCAGATGACAAACTTCGCTCATAAGAAAATAAAATCTCCGCATTTTTTTACATTATCTCGGTGCTGTGTCATGCGTCGTCATATATTCTCTTCTTTTTTCGCGATATCGTTAATTTGTACAGGAAACATGACAGCCGCTCGAACAAGGATATGAACCTCATATATTTTCACTATGTGTCGCTTTTCCACAACTTTATCGTTTTGTCGTTTTCGAGAGCAGCCGAGGCGATTATGTTATCCGTTGGATGACACGTCGTGCAAAGTACTACGTCTGAAATACGAGATACACGATTGATTTGACGCATTCTCAAAAAATTGACCCATGACCGAATATCGCAGTATGCATTGACTCACCGGTGTGCCCTTGTAACTTTTGGACGATTTCCTTGGTTTGAAGATTCCAAATGTATACCATATTGTCCTCCGATCCCGAGACGATCCACTGTGGAGATGTTTTTTTAGTTAGGCATACAAATGATGTTCAATTTTGCAATCTGACGTCGGGAAATTGTTGAATAGATACTCGGAATGCTACAAAACCTGTTAACATTACCTTTCCACCGGTCACGGAGAAATTAGCGAATATACAATATTTCTCATTGCGGTGTCCCGTGTAAGTTTTGAGACACTTTCCTTTGCTGTAATCCCACAGTTTCAGCGTGTTGTCTAAAGTCGCGGCTAATATGTACTTTCCGTTTGGTGAAAACTTGACGAAAGAAACCGGTGGGTTGTCGTCGTCGATCAGAGTTTTCAGACATTGACCGGACGCCGTGTCCCAAATTCGGCTGAAAGATTGAGGATTGATATTCGTAACATTTTTGCTCGTTTTATCGATTGCGGCTATGAAATTATATTTCTATTCACCATAAACCATCGTAACTACTGGACACTATGAGAGAGCCATCTCTGTTGAAGTGAACCGCGCTCACAGGATCGGAATGTGCGGGCAACGTTTTCAAACACTTGCCCGACCTAACGTCCCAGATTCTCACGCTCTCGTCAAACTGATGAAAAAATGAATAAACAAATAGTGTGATCTTTCATCAATTTCTCTGGGGAAATTATTGCATTCGTTGCGAACTCACAGATCCGGACACGATGAGATTCGACTGAGGATTGAAATTGCAGCAAAATACGTAATTACTGTGTCCTTTTAGAGTCTTTAAACATTTGCCCTGAAACATACAACGATCGAATGAGCGTTTTGAGAAAAAGCGGTGGTGTGGAATACAGCTTTTGGCGATAATTACCGAACTTAACTCCCATATTTTTAGTGTCTTGTCGTCTGACGCGGAAACCAACAGCCTGCTATCGCTCGACCACGCGACATCCGAAATTCCCAGTTTGTGACCGGCAATAGTTTTTTCAAACTTTCCATCGTACGATCCCCAGATTTTTATGAGTTTGTCTGCCGCTACAAAAAATGAATATATACTTTGAATAATTTGGAGAGCAATTGAAAAAATTTCAACAAATTGATCGATCGACAATCGTTCCTCTCGAAAAAATGTCAAAAACACTTACACGAGCTGGCCAGCCACTCCCCGTTGGGACTAAATTTTACCGAGGATACCGCTTTTGTATGTCCGGCCAGTGTGTATTTTAACGTGTAATTTGGTTTCTGAAAGAAATACAATTTTGTCCATAGTTTGATTCGTGCTAAAAATAACAAATTACATTGAAAATGTTGAAAAGTGAATTTCATGGGAAACGATAGTTTTTATTGATACTTTTCATAGAGTGTTTTCAAAATCCTCACCAGAGTAGAGCTTCCTTTGGAGCCACTACTCGGCAGCGTGGTTGAATTATGCATGGATGATTGATGACCGGGCAAAGGACCAAGAGGTACCATATTTTTTTTACGTTTAAATGCGTTAAATTTTTCACGATATTAAACAGCGAAACTTTTTAGGTTATGCGGATTCGATCCTCCGCTACCGGTAATATAAATCGATCGCGTGAATAACGCAAATGGTTTTTTATGAAATAAACCTCGCTGTCTTCAAGAGCGACAGCTGTTGAAATACAATAAACAAGTAGAATTCATCCGCTCGAGAAACTCATTTTTGTAATGACAGAATGGAATATCCGCAAAACACAACGCTATATAACCGCACGTTGTGAAAGATCAACGTACGGCACGATTTCTCGTTCGAGATAAACGATACGAAAGGTGTTGAATTGAAATCGCTCTATCGTTTCTCGTTACATTCGATATCGACTGTAATTTTCCGCAATAACTCGTTTTTTAAAGTGGAAAATTATAATTGTCGCATAATAGAAAACACTCTTGGAGCACGCGACGACAACACGACGAAGAAACCGCCATTCCACATCTCAAGGACTTTGCAGATGGCGTGAAGAGAGCAACGATCCAAGAGTGTTTTTTTTCACTTCCTCCTCGAAAGATAATGAAGAAAGTTGACCTACACAAACTTGGCCCGCCAATATTAAATATTGTTATTTTTAACTTCACTATTCGATTGTTGGTCGTTTGTTGGTGATTGTTGGCTTGATAACTTTGTTTGTTGGTTTTTATTGACTTCACAAGATGAAAAACAAATTTGGACAAGAAGTTGGCCCCAACTTCTTTGATTCCGGGTTATTTTACGTCAAATCGATGGAAAATCGTTTGTTGGTCACGAATCAATCACTTTTATCGTTTGTTGGTTGTTGAATAATGTCAAAATTTAATATTTAGAACAAAAAATCACCAGCGCCTCCTACATCGTAACCGCATTATGACGCAGGCGTACTTTTTCTCATTTCTCGTGAAAGAATTCTGTTTTAAATAATTAATGTCAGATTCGAACGTTAATCGACGCAGGAGCGTTTGTTGATGCATAATTAATCACAATTCACGTTTGTTGGTTGATGATAAGCAATAATAACGAAGATTCAGCATCGCTACCATCTAGGGACATCGTATATGCGAAAGCAAAGGCGCAAAACATCGCATTTCACCGAAAATACTTCGATTCACGTAATTATTGCAATATTCAAACGCTAATCGATGCAGAAATGATTGTTGGTGCATAATTAATCACAATTGACGTTTGTTGGTTGATGATAAGCGATAATAACGAAGATTCAGCATCGCTACCATCTAGGGACATCGTATATGCGAAAGCAAAGGCGCAAAACATCGCATTTGTGCGCAACACAATCATCAAGACGGAGCGCGATACGAGTTGCGCTTCGCTGCAACGCCACGGGTGGCACCACCTGATGGACGCTACGGGTGGCGTCACCTGACGCGTACACCGCGAACATTATCGTTCTTTCTTCGAAATTCATATGGTGTCGGTCAGGTGGCACCACCCGTAGCCTCCGGCAGGTGGTGCCACCTCGCCACCGTGGCGTTACAGCAAAGCACAACTCGTATACACTCGTGCATAAAATATGCGCGATGAAATTCTGCGAAAGATTTATGTGGAAAAGCTACCGTCGAAGTATTGGAATACATATTCCGCTCGCTATTGAATTGTTCATTGAAGTAGACATGTTCGGTGTGACTCAAGTATTTACTGGAAAAATATATAACAACGTTTAAGTTTTCACCGCCAAATTTTACATTTTACAAAGTTATTTATATTTTTTGGTTATCCGTTTGCCTAAAACAAAAAAGAAACGTGAAGAGAAAATTCACCACGAACAGTGTTGTTTTTTCGTTCGGGAATTAAATTAAAGAAAAAATAAAAATATGTATATGCGAATCTTGCAGTTGATCAAGACGGAGCGCGATACGAGTTGCGCTTCGCTGCAACGCCACGGTGGCGAGGTGGCACCACCTGACGGAGGCTACGGGTGGCGCCACCTGACCGACACCATATGAATTTCGAAGAACGAACGATAATGTTCGCGTTGTACGCGTCAGGTGACGCCACCCGTAGCGTCCGTCAGGTGGTGCCACCCGTGGCGTTGCAGCGAAGCGCAACTCATATCGCGCTCCGTCTTGATCAATTGCAAGATTCGTTAGTCAGTCTGGTCTTTGGCATCGTAAAAATGATTATTGATGAAGGTTCGTGAACAAAAACAAACAGTCTATAGATAATTGTGTTGCGCTAACATTGAAAGCTGTCTTTCATTTGTTAATAAGATCGTTTAAATGAATCCAGACTGATATTCGATCAATTATTCCGGATTTTACATAGTGAAAAATGTATGGGTGTTTACAGGGATATATACATATTTTTATTTTTTCTTTAATTTAATTCCCGAACGAGAAAACAACACCGTTCGTGGTGAATTTTCTCTTCACGTTTCTTTTTTGTTTTAGGCAAACGGATAACCAAAAAATATAAATAACTTTGTAAAATGTAAAATTTGGCGGTGAAAACTTAAACGTTGTTATATATTTTTCCAGTAAATACTTGAGTCACACCGAACATGTCTACTTTAATGAACAATTCAATAGCGAGCGAAATATTTATTCCAATACTTCAACGGTAGCTTTTCCACATAAATATTTCGCAGAATTTCATCACGCAAATGTTATGCACGAGTGTGTACGAGTTGCGCTTCGCTGTAACGCCACGGTGGCGAGGTGGCACCACCTGACGGAGGCTACGGGTGGCGCCACCTGACCGACACCATATGAATTTCAAAGAAAGAACGATAATGTTCGCGTTGTACGCGTCAGGTGACGCCACCCGTAGCGTCCGTCAGGTGGTGCCACCCGTGGCGTTGCAGCGAAGCGCAACTCGTATCGCGCTCCGTCTTGATCAATTGCAAGATTCGTTAGTCAGTCTGGTCTTTGGCATCGTAAAAATGATTATTGATGAAGGTTCGTGAACAAAAACAAACAGTCTATAGATAATTGTGTTGCGCTAACATTGAAAGCTGTCTTTCATTTGTTAATAAGATCGTTTAAATGAATCCAGACTGATATTCGATCAATTATTCCGGATTTTACACAGTGAAAAATGTATGGATGTTTTGCAGAACGATTGTAAGATCATCGAAATACGAATTTATTCACTAGAATTTATTGACATAATTGAAATTACCGGATCTATTGACCGCCATGTGAATTTCAGATTATTCACATTTACGCGTAATATTATCATCGTGAAAAGTTGTAGCAGACCGCGCGGTATCAGTTTACCGGAATCAGAATTAAAGAATCAGGTTATCAAGAATCCGAATTAAAAAACAACTATAAAGTAAATCGCTAAATGTGTGTATTCCAATACTTCCACGTAAATCTTTCGCAGAATTTCATCGCGTAAATTTCGCGCAAATGTTATGCACGAGTGTGTACGAGTTGCGCTTCGCTGTAACGCCACGGTGGCGAGGTGGCACCACCTGACGGAGGCTACGGGTGGCGCCACCTGACAGACACCACATGAATTTCGAAGAAAGAACGATAATGTTCGCGGTGTACGCGTCAGGTGACGCCACCCGTAGCGTCCGTCAGGTGGTGCCACCCGTGGCGTTGCAGCGAAGCGCAACTCGTATCGCGCTCCGTCTTCATGATTGTGTTACGCACAAATGCGATGTTTTGCGCCTTTGCTTTCGCATATACGAAAATTAACTTTCACCGCCATCTCACGGTCCCCGAAAGACTTTTGGTTACTTTGATATTTGCCCGCGCTTAAATTCTCGGTTATTTAACCACTCACACAAACAAAAAATAAAACATGTAAAACAGCAGAGATTGCACTATCATTACAGTATACGCATCAAATAATCGCGTATAAAGTGTTAACCGTTAACTGTCACTCTGAGAAAAGTTAGTCATCGTTATTATCGTCGCGTATTTGAAAGTAACAATACACGATAAAAAAATGCCTGGACCAGATTTACCCGAGATTCCCGGTCCACTGAAGAGCATACAGCATTACTTGAAAATTGCAACCGAACATGATCAACGTGATCCAGTTGTTAGTTATTGGGGTAAGCATAAATTGATTATTCGTGTGTCAATAAATAATCCAATAAACGTTACAGCTCGCGTTTTGACACTCACGATGTTTTCCCAGCACGTTTATACGCGCTCCAGAGCGGCCTCAAAATCTCAACGAAAACCGCAGCAGAAAACAATGTTCTTTTAAAATTGATGGATTGGTTAGAAGTGACGAAAAAATCGTTTGCCGACAATGAAGCGATAACCAACGAAGTGGTCGCTCAGGCTCATTTGGAAAATTGGGCACTCAAGCTCTTTTTGTACGCGGATAAAAACGACAGAGAAGGCAATTTCAACAAAAGCGTCATACAGAGTTTTTACACCGCTGGACTTCTGTACGACGTCTTGACGACTTTTGGCGACCTGACGGAAGAAGCGGCGCAGAACAGAAAATACGCCAAGTGGAAGGCGGCTTACATTCATAACTGCTTGAAAAATGGGGAGACTCCGGTGCCTGGACCCATGAAAGAAGATGGTGATGACGATGACAATTCAAACGCCAATGTCAGTCCTGGACCAGGTAAATTTTCATTCTGTCTTCAAATTCATTTCGCTCCAACAGAAAGCTCGTCATCCACAAAGTAATCAAACGTTTCATAAACTACTCCTGACGATTGAGAAACATTTTCTTGTCAAATGAGAATCTCACGACAACTGTAGATGCTTTTGTTTCAATTTTATAAATCAACAAACCAGCAGTCTCAGTCTCCTATCATAATTTATATAATTGTTGCTATCTACGATTATTTTGCTTAAAAATTGCATATTCGCAAGTACGTTACTTGCGGAAGCAGACGTTGATTTAGTAGTTGGAAAATTGTATTTTCTGTAGACGAAGATTTATCTCCCTACATCGGTGCTGTTAGCGAGTCGTTGGAGATTGACAACGGGGAAGGTGATAATTTTGGATAAATTCTTGCATGATGTTTCATCATGTTCCTTGAATTTCATTACAGAATTTTGTATTTCTCCTTATACGTGATATTCAAAAATCATGCTCCCGAGTTTAGTTTTAAGAAAATCGTTATTTGGTAGAAGAAAAGCAGGCCGATTCGTCGAACGCGGTGGAGGATAAATCCGACGAGCCTGAACAAGGTATCGAATTTTGAAAAATCACGAAATCGTCGTAATCGACAGCCTCGTAAAATCTTTTCTTTTTTCTTCATTATTATCAGTCGAGGAAGCTCCCGCAGAGCCTGATGAGCCTGGTAACACTTTTCAATAGGTCTCTTGTGTCGTAACGAGTATTTGGATAAGTCACAATCTGTTAATCATTTCTTATTTCTTTCCACGCTAGTGTCTGTTGAGGGAGATGAAGTTGAGCAAGGTGATTTAAACGAAAACGCCCGTGTTATATGATACTCAGATTTAGACGATTTATGCGATTACCGTAGACAAATCCTTTTTGTGAGTGGTCCTTAAAGATCGATCTCAGTTTCAAAATTATTTTATTAGACGAAAATCCGTTAGACGAAACACCGACCGAGCAAGAAGGCGAAACTGCCGAGCCTGAAAAAGGTACCGGATGTTTATTTAAATTCGAAAGGGGAAAAAAGTCAGGCTTATTAAATCCTATGTTTCTCTTTTTCGAACATTAATAGCAGAAGAAGGTTCACCAGAGCCTGGTACAGATCCAGGTAATATTTAACGATACAATTCCCATACGAAATTGTGATTAATCGCCGATTCTAAATCACTCGCATTTCTTTCTATGCCAGCATCTGTCGATGAGGACATAGAAGGTATAGATATAAAGGAAAATCATCGTGTGCTTTGTGTATTCATTGATGACCATCATTCTCCAATCATATATTACATCACAGTTGGTTTGGAAATTCACGATCATTTTGTAACTCATCGCTTTCGTTGATAGCACGATACTTGCAACGATTATTCGCACAGCTTTATATCGAATACCGAATAATGGAGTTTTCAGCATCACGATCCGATTGAATGCAGAAATCTTTACTTCTGCATTATCGAGGGAAAAATTAACCACGTTGGTCATTATTCGTTGCTTTTATAGTTGTAAAAATACGTTGAACTTTTCTAACGCAACTTGAATGTGAAAAAATTCTCGATCAATGTAACCGGATGTAAGCTCGGTTCTCGTTTCATGCGATGTCCACATTATTTTTGTAATTCTCACACGCCATTCGTACTTCGTAAATTTTTCATTGTTCGAGGCTGAAAATTTTGACGACCGTACGAATTTCAGGTCACATGCAGCCAACTCCACCGCCGAATACCGATGCTTTTGGATTTCCATCGGTTCCCGGAAGCGCTACTCCGAGTCTTCCAATTCCAACAACGCCGAATCCTTACAACCCAACGCCGACACCGACGAGTCCGAGCGTCCCGGCGGCTTTTTCGACAGCAAAGTCGACCGGTAAATATAAGAAAATGAAACATGACGAGGCGCAGAAAGATTTAATAACGTTGAGTCAGCGAGAATGAAAATTTGCCAAATTCCATTTGTTTTTCGGAGAATTCTGTGGTATGCGAATATCATTAGTTTTCTCATTTTGATTAACAAACTTTTGAGAAATAACAATTTGTTTGATTTATCCGCGATTGCAGGTGGGGCGACATTAAATCCCGAGCAAATGATCAAAGCCTCAAAATACATAAAATGGGCCGGCAGCGCGATAAATTACGACGACGTTGCAACGGCGATTGACAATTTGCAAAAAGCCCTCCATCTCCTAACGACCGGCGAAGATCGCTAAGAATTTTATGAAAAGCTTCGTTAGCCAGCTTCGCTTTTATCTTTACATTCTCGATAACTTTGGAGAAAAGCAAGAAAAAACTTTCGACCGCATTTGCGCGGTGAGAATTTTCCGCGTTCAGTCGTCGTAAGAGCATTCACAGGTTTACGGATGAGCGATAATATCGACGGAAAGAGAACGAACAAAAAAACGCATATATTTTATCGCAATGAGATTCGAGGCGTTTACAAATTCTTCAATTGTTCTTTACGCGAGATAATACGTCGTTGTTGGAAATACAACAGCCTTAACAATTTGTAAAGTATTTTTTTATATCGCACAGCCTAACTAGTCAATTTCGTACGTGAATTACGCTGCTAACGGCTGGGACAACTTATAAACACATGCTTTGTAAATAATAATAATTGTTATGTTATGTAAATTTCAATCGCCTCCGAGCTTCAGTAAAATTTCACAAAACGCAGTATTCTCGGACGTTTTTTTTTAATTTCCAATGCGAGACCGACTCTCTACCACGTTTACTCTATTATTATCGCTTTTTGCTCAAAAAAAAAGGCAAGAAAGCGCAGTTGTCTCGGGTGGGCGAGGCGAGGATTACCGTTTGAAAAAGGACGAAGCCTGAAATTGAATAATTATCGTCGTGCATAAAATTTTATTTCCTCGTACATACGGTGTACACATTAAAAAGTAGATGTGATCCATAATTTCCTTTTAAATTCGATCGGATATATAAAGTGTTCAAAAATTTGTCTCGAAAAAAAAGCATTTCGTCAGAATGGCCACCAGGATTATATCGAAGCTTTTCTATCATAGATTTTTCAACGTATGTCGGTATATTTTATTATCATATTAAAAAATTATGAATTATCGGAATTGAAATAATTTTCGATAAAGATTTTTTTTTAAATCGATTACGACAGTTGGCTTTTGCAAGCTCTGATGAAAAATGCCGGATATGTTGATTTTTAGTTGCATTTTAAATCTGACGAAGTCGACTGTGCACAAAGTTGGCTGAGGGAGAAATTTATCCAAAAAAACTCATTCGAATATAATCCCGGCTTCACAGTCCTTCTGTAATTCCACAACAGCGGAAAAAAAAGGAAATAAACGACAATGATGATTATCATCGCATCGCGAAAAATTGCCACATCTTTTATCCGTGTCCGTGCTACCAATTATGCTTTCTCCCCTTCTTACGTCGTGATGCTTACGATTTTATTCCAACATTCTTTATATTTACACGTGCCTCGTTCGTTTTAATTTTAATTTTAATTATAGTTACGTTAAGAAATGAACACTGTCGAAATGCGCCATAATCATTCTCCTTGCGTTTCAATCAGCAGCACATTGCCTGGTCGTCGAAAAAAGTGTGATTTCCTATCGAAGATTCTGTACACGTTTAAATTTCCTAAATTGGATTCAGATATATAAGAATAATGCAAGTGTCTCGTTTTTTTTTTGTTTTCAACTCATCGTCGAGTTTCATTTCGACGACGAGTCGACGTCGCTTTCTGTTTCTTGCCACCCTTAAAAGTCTATGATCAAAATTCAATCCCTTGCAGCAGTGTGCGCATACGTATTCGTAACTTGTAAACTATGGCTTACATTTATAATACACCGTTCTCGATCGATTTTATATATTTAATTCAACCGGGCAAGAGGAATTTCATTCCAACGGCAGTTACGTATATTTTTTTGTGCTGATTAAGCTTGTACAAATCCAATTGCTTCCTAAGTGTACATTTGTGTGTCTGTATGTGTGTGTGTGTGTGTCTGCGTTTTAACGTTGTGTGCATAAAAGCTTGCCAAAAGGGCAGCCAATTAATATTAACTTGTACAATTTCACCGAAATTTTCCGAGGGATAAATTTAGAATATAGCCACATGTTAACACACTCGGAAATGGTCTGTGTAAAACACTATAGTCCGAACGCCGAAATGTTTCGAAACGGTCGAATTTCGGCTCTTTCTCTCTCGATTTTGTCTTTTTCTTTTCTCACTATTTCTTTTTTCTTCTTTCTTTTCCTCTGCATATAACTGGCCACCGCGTTATCGATTATTGTACGCATTTCGTCGATGACACTGTAATTCGAAAAATGTAAGATTTACTCTCGGGACGGGTGAGCAACGTTCTTGTTCTCCGTTTAATTATCGTTTTCTCGTCTACGATGTTTTTTCAGTCTTGCTTCTTATTCTTGTCGTCGACACCGTTTGCATTTATCGCCTGATTATCGTGCCGGCCAAGTTGCCAGTCTATCACCAGTCTACCCGTTAGCATGAATAAAAATACCTGTAACAGTTAATCATGATCGTTCGAAGGATAATAATAACAGTGAGAGAAAGAGCAGTCATTGCATTTGCACATCGAAAAATACGTTTATTGGGTACGAATTAATTCGTACAAAGTTGGCAAGGATAAAGCGTCGAACGATGCAAATCTTTATTATGTATTTACTCAAAAACGAGCGAATGACTTTTTATTTTTTTTCGATGACGTATTGATGATGTAAATTTTTTTTTTATTTACCAAAGCTGGCGCGGTTCTCTCCAACTTGTCGTTGAGCTGATGATGCGAATAAACAGCCATCAGCATGAGAAATAACAAAACGGCGTTCGAGGCGTTTTTCACTTTTCCTGAAATGGAATATTATCGATAAATTTATTTTATTAATCTACGATATTTCGCCTGAACATTCGTTTTTGATGGTTGTCGGGGTTTACAAAAATGCTGTGAAGAGTATGTATTTTGAAAAACTCACGGCTTGGTATCGTCGCCATGGCCAGACCGCAGACGATTTCCAATGATCCGACGACGCGTCTGTACCATTTGCTCGGCACTTTAAAACTCAGAGTGTCCGATAATGGAAATACTTTGGCGTATTTGACGTATTCCTTTCTCTGAAAAATCCGTTAAACAAAAAATAATGAAGAAACGCATCCGTGACAGGGGCAACAATAATGTGACGACAATTGATCGAAAATTAATCGGTGAAAAATCATAAAGCATGAGAAATTGGCGGTCACCCAACTGAAAACACACACACACACACACACACACACCGAAAGATCTCAGCTGTCACACGTTTCGACTGTGGCAATGGGCTACGAAAATAGAATCGTTGAAAATTTGCTGCGACCGCGAGCTTTGGAATTTATCAAATAACCACTAAAGAGTGGATGAATTTAATTATTCGCATCCATGAGCGGGAAAACCATGTTTAGGTACGAGGAATTTGAAGGCAAGCTGGAAGAACGGAGAATTTGAAAAATAATCGATCGACAATTGAAAATTTACTCCAAAATGAATATCGAGCTGAGAATAAAGTGACGCCGAAATAACCAGGTGAACATTTCTTCAAGGTTGCGTAAGAAGCAGAAAAAGATTGCCAAAAATTGTGTAAAAAAAATATTACATAAATAACAGCCGGAGGATGAGAGATGCAAAAGTTGCAAAACACATTTGTGTATTTGAAAAATCCGAGGGGCGAAAAATCTTTCGAAAAACGTCGAACAAACTGAAAAATCGTGAGAAAAATTTCGGAAAACTCGCATCTTTCAAAGTTTCAAATATTGAACGAAAAAAACATTGTCATTTCACCCCTGCCAGATGTTATTTTTATTCACGACTGTTTTCATAATCTTATTCAGATTGCGCGCGACTAAAAATATTATCAACGACGGAAATACGTTTGTACGAGGGATCCGAGTATTCTTTGTTTTTTTTCACACTGAATTTCGGAAAAAAAAAATGCAAACCCGATAATTTGTGGAAATCATCGATAAAAAAGAAATCAATGAATTTCATCGACTCGTTACCAGACGAATTGGGAAAAAACTCGTATGGAAACTCGTGGTTGTTGGCGTTTTGTTTATTGCAGCAAATTTCAGCAGTGAAGAGCAAAAACCATGTGAGAAAATCCTGACGTTATATCCGTCACGAAATTCGCGTCAAGCGCTTTCAACCCCTTACGTAACGGGGGCTGTAATGCACAAACGCTCCGTCAGAGTGTAGAAAAAAACACCATGTACACTTTTCTCTGTTTCACAGCCGAGCATTTGAGGTTTTCTTTTTAAGCGAAAAGATGACAAAAAGAAAATATAGGAAAACTCACCAGATCCTTGTGGAGTTCCTTGCTAAGCTGAGACGTGACTTTGATCGTTCCGACAAAAACAAAAAAAATACCCAATAAAACAGAGAGAGATCTGAGGACTATCGAACCCATGGCAGTCGGATCTGTCTCTCGCTGTTCGGAGACGAGCGATTTTTTTCAAATTTCTTCCAATCACCACGAGCTTGATGTACTCTTGTTTTCACACGGTAACAGCACCCCCGAGTGGCTCGAAAAAATTCACGATGGCCAAGTGTCGTAAAGCGGTGAAAATAAAAAAAAAATAGCGGTTTTTCAACAAAAATCGACGTTTCGTTTTATTCTACATTCGAAACTCGTAAATGCTCATGTTCGATGTTTATTCAATTATTATTATTCCGATTTACGATCCCGCGAGGCAGCGGGATTTTATAAATTTTTCAACTTTATTTCGTCGCTAAGTTCCTCCGCTATTGGCAACGTCCATGTTTTGCCTTCACGTTGCGAAAGCTCGAACAGCGTCGCGAACAAACACACCGAGTTCGCGCTCGCGGAATGAATCCCTCTCGCTCTGTCGTCTTTGAGTGTGACGTCACGATGGGAGAGAAAAAAAATGACACGTCACAGTTATGCTTTTAGACGTAGGCATGTGTCGAACCCGGGTGGGATTTCCTTGTGTACTACCCCGCAGTCTCTCGACCCTTGGAAAATCGTTATTGGCAGATGGAAGGAGGGTTATATCTTTCTCTCTCGCTTTTTCTCTCCCTCTTCGACGGCGAGCGGCGCAAAGGCATTGTTTGGACGGAAGCGCGCAAAGCTCGTGCGGCAAAAACCCTCTCTCGCGTTGACACACCAGCCAAGATCATTGGTCGCCGTAACATACGAGTGAAAATTTGAATAATATACACAAGTTATGCAACAACATGTTATTACATGCAAGACGATACACGTGGACAATAAAAAAACAAACAATGAATGAAAAATCATCGAAAAGCAACATTTACACGTCGCGCGACGACTTTTGATTGAACAGATATTAAAAGTTTTCCGTAAAGTTTTCTTTTTTCGTCCATTGTCGGCCGGAAATGAAAAATTCATACAATTCGGATTTGAAGCATCGGATGAATACTTTTGTCCGGTAAATATGTACACAAATCTACAAGGATATTTTGAAAGACCAAGGATCTCGTAAATCTTCGTGTTTCGCGTTGAAGGACGATCGTGAGCGAGCTTTGGTTAATCAACAATGTACATTCGTATCTCGTACGGTTTATCTACAATTATTTACATGATTTTTCGTTTGTTCGTGTTTTAAAAACGCAAGTTCAGTCGAAGGATGTCTTCCGAAATGAAAGTCGAGAAAAAAAGCTTGTTTAAGAAAAATAAAATTGAACGAACAACAGGATTTTCATCACGAGTTCGCCGTACGACCTTTTCTCCTTGGAGCGTCGTTTTTTACAGGACTTTTTACGCCGTTTTCCTTGATCGGTCCGTCGCGTTCGCTCGACACGAGCGTCGTCGCGGTCGAACTGTCCTCCAATTGAATCGGACGTCGTCTCGCGACGATCATGATTTTCGCCTGTTTTGCCGGTTTCGATTGATTTTCTTTTTCCTTCGACAGAGGTCTCTTACGATTGCGCGAGGCAGAATCGCCGTCCGGAACTTTCGTCACGATCGTTTTCAAAACCGCGCGTCTACCGCGTACCGACAATTTCGACGGCATGGCATTTTTATTCTTACTGATCCCATCGGAATTTTTCGATCGAGCCTCTTCGACATTTTTATCAATGATTTTCGCTTCGCTTTTACCAGCGTTCTTTCTCCTACCCAATGACGCTGAAATTGACGAAAGATCCTCGACGATTTTACAATCTTTGCCGATTGGGGAACTCGGGGAGGAGTTCAATTTCCGTTCGGTGCATCGTGACGTGGTATTTTCGGAAACTGAGACTGTGGGAGCGACGTTTTTCGCAGCTGGGATATCGGAAAGAATCATTGCGCCACAGGCGGAATTGTTCGATTGGCTTTCCCTCGGTTTTTGAGGCACGGATTTTTGCATCGAATTTGGAAGCGTTTTTCCGTCGCTTTCGCCGAGTTTCGATGACGCGATTTTATCGTTTTCGTCCTTCAAAGACTCCACGATCGTATGGCTCGAGGCCGAATCCGTCAGCACGAGATTCCTTCGTTTTCTCGAGTACAACGAGACTATCGGTAAACACGGGATTCTCGGACGGTTTTTCGTTTGCTTCGACTTGTCCGTTTCTTGCTTATCGCTGTTGATCGTCGAGGGTTTATGAACTTTTGAAATCTCGGGTTCCTCCTCTTCCGGCGGTGGTGAAGGCGGAAGTGGCGGCAACGGTGTTGAAGCCGGAAGTGACGGCAACGGTGTTGAAGGCGGAAGTGGCGGCGACGGTGTTGAAGGCGGAAGTGGCGCCAACGGCGTTGAAGCCGGAAGTGGCGGTAACGGTGTTGAAGCCGGAAGCGACGGCAACGGTGTTGAAGGCGGAAGTGGCGGGGACGGTGTTGAAGGCGGAAGTGGCGGCGACGGTGTTGAAGCCGGAAGCGACGGCAACGGTGTTGAAGGCGGAAGTGGCGGCGACGGTGTTGAAGCCGGAAGTGGCGCCAACGGCGTTGAAGCCGGAAGTGGCGGTAACGGTGTTGAAGGCAGAAGTGACGATAACGGCGTTGAAGCCGGAAGCGACGGCAACGGTGTTGAAGGCGGAAGTGGCGGCGACGGTGTTGAAGCCGGAAGTGGCGCCAACGGCGTTGAAGCCGGAAGTGGCGCCAACGGCGTTGAAGCCGGAAGTGGCGGTAACGGTGTTGAAGGCGGGAGTGGCGCCAACGGCGTTGAAGCCGGAAGTGGCGGCAACGGTGTCGAAGCCGGAAGTGGCGGTAACGGTGTTGAAGCCGGAAGTGGCGGTAACGGTGGTGAAAGCGAAAGTGGCGGCAACGGTGTTGAAGCCGGAAGTGGCGGTAACGGTGTTGAAGGCGGAAGTGGCGCCAACGGCGTTGAAGCCGGAAGTGGCGGCAACGGTGTCGAAGCCGGAAGTGGCGGTAACGGTGTTGAAGCCGGAAGTGGTGGTAACGGCGTTGAAGCCGGAAGTGGCGGTAACGGTGTTGAAGCCGGAAGTGGAGGCAACGGTGTTGAAGCCGGAAGTGGCGGTAACGATGTTGAAGGCGGAAGTGGCGGCGACGGTGTTGAAGCCGGAAGTGGCGGTAACGATGTTGAAGGCGGAAGTGGCGGCGACGGTGTTGAAGCCGGAAGTGGCGGTAACGGTGTTGAAACCGGAAGTGGCGGTAACGGTGTTGAAGGCGGAAGTGGTGGTAACGGCGTTGAAGGCGGAAGTAGCGGCAACGGTGTTGAAGCCGGAAGTGGCGGCAACGGAGTTGAAGCCGGAAGTGGCGGTAACGGCGGTGAAGGCGGAAGTGGCGGTAAGGGTGGCAGAAGCGCGGCGGGTGGGAGAGGCGGTGAAATTTCGGAAATGGTTTCTTCAGGCTTTTCGCAAATCTTCGTGTTTTCTGATTTTTTTCCGAGGGACTCGGTGGTCAATTCGTTATCATTGCCGTTGATACTTGATATTCCATCGATAAAACAATTCTTCGCATTTCTTTCAAGTTCAAGATCTTTCAGGTTTGTTCGAGTGTCAATATCGTCGTGTTTATCATCAGTGACGATAGATTTTGCATCAATAGCCGACCTTTTCGAATCGCGATCGAGCGAACCTTCTTCGGATGGATGTTCCTTGTTTCCAGCGGTTATTGATGCGATCTTTCGACTGAAATCTTCCAATTTTCGATAAATAGTAAGGGCAGTTTTGGGAGAAATATCTTTGGGCTTGCTGGCAGTGTCATCTTTCGATTTTTCATCATTTTGCAATAGTCTTCCGTTCGATATTTCGTTCGACGCTTTATCGATCGCGTCATCGCTCGATTCTTCGCCAGTAACGACAATTTCCGATTTTTCGTCGCCCGATAAATTTCGATCGGACCAAGTATCTTCAGATATACGATCCACTGCAGCATCTCTCGATTCTTCGTCGACCTTCGTTTCTCCCGATTTTTCATACGCAACAAAATTTCTCGATATTTCATGAATCTCATCGTCTTGCAATTTTTCATCGATAACCAGTTCACCCAATTTTTTATCCGTGCCTATTTCGATCCATTCGTTATTTATCGCTTCTTCTTCCGTTATTTTTTTCGCGACACGACCGTCTTTGACGTTCTCGTCGATAACTGATTTTTCGAAAATCGCCGCATCTTCGGTCTCATCTTTTTTATCAACGTCAGCGTCTCGGAGCACTTGGTCAGAAAAGTCGTTCGGCTTGTCGTCGACTTTGACGTCGTCAATTTTCGTGTCGATTTCCATATTTTTCAATTTCTCGTCGGCCATTTTGACTCCCAATTCGCTATCCGTGACGACTTGTGAGATTTTTCGTTCAACCGTCGTAGCTTCCACGTTGATTTCCGGCTTAATTTCTGATTGCACGACGAGCCCATTTTCCAAACCATCATTGACGACGAGATCATCGATATCCATGCTGAGTGTATCAACAATGCTGCTCGTCGAGTTCGCGAATTCATCGGCTTCGTTATACTCGGAATTCTCGTCGTTTCCCAGTGCCGCGCAGTGTACGACGTCGCATTGATAATCCTGTATGAATTTCTCGATGTTCTCGATCTTTTCTTCTCTAAAAGATCGCGAGCCGATCGATTCCATTTCCGGTTTTGTCAAGGGACTCAACGGGATCTCACCGTCGTTCTCCAGCATCAGAATAAATTTGTCCCGCGTCTCAACTTGATGGACCAAACTCGTCATAGTTTCCAAAACCGCCGCGGTATTTTCCACGGAACCTTCTCGATTCTCATCGACGCTCGATATTTTCACCTCGGCATGTAAATCCATGGATTCAACGCAAAGATCGTACGTTTCTGCTGTATCCTCCGCGGGGCCTGCGGGAGTTATCCGCGTCGATTCAAAATGGTTCTCTCGAAGGTTCGCAGGATCGCCGCTGTGGCGCTCGTCATCGACGGTTTTACGCACTCGCGAATCTTTCTTGTCTTCGGGAATTTTCTCC
This sequence comes from Heteropelma amictum, assembly GCA_959613375.1. Taxonomy (NCBI): domain Eukaryota; kingdom Metazoa; phylum Arthropoda; class Insecta; order Hymenoptera; family Ichneumonidae; genus Heteropelma; species Heteropelma amictum. Next base: position 11,398,257 of record OY390726.1, on the reverse strand, counting down.
ATTTCCGGTTTACTCTCGGTATCACGACAACGTCCGCGGGATCGTGATCTTTTTCTCCCTCGCGTGCAATTTTCCTCGATGCTCCCACAGTCGCTTCGGTTTCGCGGTTTTTCACCGGGCGATTTTGATTTACCACGCGCCCTGTTCGAACTGTGACTTCTACGATCATCGTAATCGTATCTGTCGATAAATTTGTCGTCGTAGTTACGTTCCGGTCTTTCTCGAAGATCGTAATCATCTTTGTTGTAATATTCTGTATAATTGTATCTGTCTCGGGGTAACCCATCTTCTCGTCTTTTCGTGTATTTCTCATTGTATTCTCTGTACTGTTCGCTGCGACGATGCCGGTCGTTATTCTTATTATAATTGTACCTACGCTCGGGAGTTTTACTGTTGCCGCGGAAATTCGATCTGCTCCGTTTTTCGTGAGACTGACGTTTGTACTGAGACTCTTGATGCTTGTGGCTTCTTCGATCGTCACCGGAGTGAAAAAATTCATCTCTCGGCTGCCGAGAACGACGATCGTACGATGATTCGTGAGAGGAATTGTAACGCCACTCTTGATTGAGATTTGAATTTTGATAATGATAATAATCATCCTTGTATCTCTCGTCTCTCGAAGTTAACGCTTCGTCGTAGCGACGATCCGTTGATCTGTAACTTTTGTGATCCCCTTCCGAGTAATTTACAACGCCGCCGTTGGATTTTGCATTACCGCGTTTCCAAAGTCCCGCCTCGTGGCTTCGATCCGGAAGAGACTCGTCGATTCGCCATTCTGACCTTCGGTCGTGGGAGATCTTTCCGATGGGTCTATTAAATTCCTCATCCGTTTTAATAATCGACGAGCCATCGGAAAAGAAGAATTCTTCCTCCTCCTTCGGCGACCTCTCGTGTTTCGGTTCCAGTTTGTAGCCAAACTTTCTCTCGTACGTTGCATCGTACTTCCGAATCACCGTCTTTTTTCCTGCAGCCTTATCATTCGTGGATAAAGTCTCCATTTTTTGTTTTTCCGAACAAAGAGGGAGTAGAGATGCCTGTGGGTCGTTGAAAGCTAATAATTTGGTTTTCTCTTTCTCTATCCTCTCCGCTTCCTGTTCGGACAAAATTTTCTGTCTCAGTCTTTCTCCGTACAGCGTAGAATGCTGTTTGTAGGGTTGAAATTTTTGCTCCGCGTCTTCCTCTTCTTGGTCCGATACATTTTCAAACAAAGGAGGATCCAACTCGGGCGGGGGCTTTTTCACCTCTATCGATGGTGCTTTGCCGTTGAAATTTGTTTCTATACGTTTTTTGTGGTTTCTCCAGTCTGAGCGATCTGGCTTGGCTCTGCTCCAGATGCCTCTCTTAAATTTTAAATCCTCCAGCCTACGGGACAAATGGACTTAATAATGACACAATAAAAGTACGATGCAGAATCTTTATTGTATAGCGTGGTATTTGCGATTTTCAGAAATTAAGAAAGAGATTGGAAAATTAGATGAATTTTTCTGGTTAATTTTCTCAGTGTGGTCTAACGTTGCAAACGTCGCGTCCTACCTTTATTTAACCTTTCACTCGTGTAGTATTTAATTCAATTATCAATATAATTACTCACTCTCTTCGAAGTTCCGCAATGGTTTTATCTTTTCTAGCGATCTCTGCTCTAGCTGTTTTCAATAGCGAAGAAGTGTTTAGTAAAATTGTTTTTTTCTCCGTCTCAAATGTTTCCGATTTCGATTTCCAAGATAAACTCTCTTCCTCGAACTTTGCATTTTTCTCTGTCAATTCGTCGGATTTTTCTTTGCACTACAAATATCGAAAATAAGTACAATATTGTTAATAAGGCAGTTGGAAATATTTCATAACCTCAAGGATAATTTGTAAAATGGAAATAAATCATACCCTCACGCACTCGTTCACGACAAAACTCGGCAAATCACCGTAAATATCCACGTCGTCGTTCATGATTTATTTCATTTTTTTCAACTTTGTTTGTTATAATTAATGAACAATGTGACGCGCATTATTAACGATTGACATTCAATCGTCAGCGATGGCATCTGACTCAGTGATTTGATTGATTAGCCGTGTATTTCGAATAGTGCTCGTTTGACCAACGTAGTGAACCGAACAAGCCCGAATGCTTACGGAAAGTCCCGAAGTGCCGTAGCCGCCACCTAGCGGATGAAGACAGATGAAGACGCTCGAATCGTTCGAAGGGCAAAAGTTGTCGTTCATTCGTCGCGGTATTATCGTCCATCGTTGCATACATCAACGATCGAATAGAAAACACAATCGTTTTCCCCAATTGTTACCGAGATATCACTCGGTTTTGCCCAAGTTACAGTGTGAGTTACAATCCCGATAATTTTTCTCATATTTACACTTGCGATCGCGATTGTCCTGCGCTGCAAGGTTAAACACCGGTCGTAAGATTTGTTTAACGGTTTTCAAAGATTATCGTTGTTTGGGCCATTTTTATAAACGCACGAGATGCATTTACATATTCGTACTTTATTATTCACTTTAAACAATCACGACCATAATAAGTCGTGTTACAAGTCAATAAAAGTAAGGATCTTGGATTATCAAGAAGATTCCAAGTTCAGAAAGGATCGGGCGATCGTTTTTTAACGGGAATCATAGTCCGGTTCATTGTTTGCTGATTTATTCATAATGGGTCAGTTCATTAACGTTTTACATGATTGAAACTCGTTTTACATAAACTCGTACGGTCCACGAAACGAATTCTCATTTCCTCTAGCATGTCAATAGTATTCATCATTGATTTAATCGGTTTTTCATATTTTGCTCCATTTTTTTACGCAAATCGTAAAAAATGGTAAATTGCAAGCAGCCATGACACTTTGCGATGCCAGCGCCGTTATCGGTAACTTTTGTTTTCAACGATTTTGGGTGGTCAGTCAGGTAATCATACAGGTGTATGACACATGCGCAGTACAATCGAGATGGCAGTGGTTGCCCATCGACGGGATAAAAAAGTAATAGTCGCGCCGCCGCGTCATGAAAACACGCGTAAACCTCTACGAGTGTATCATCGATGCATACATACATGTGGATAAAGTGCTTCGCAGTGAGAGCTCACGTCGCGAGTGTCGCGCCGCGAAACCTTACTTCTCCGGTGTGGTATCATGCGCGAGTGTGTAGCATACCCCTACTTTCCGCTTTTGCCCCTCTCGCCGCATGGTGTCGCGAGTAGGAGCTGGTAGGAGCCAAACCAGCCAGTGTTCGGTGGTGACGCGCGCCGTTGAGTCGCTTATCTTTCGCGTGTGCGTCGGAGTGAAGTTTTATTCCTTTCTTTTGTATCGCTGCTTCCTTATGCGCGATCTTTTTTCCCTAATCCTGCGCGGATATATATTTGAATTGGTTCATCGGCAACATCGTTCACCGTCTTGTGAATAATGATATAAAGTAAACAAGTTGATGACTGTGAGTTTCGTCGAGCTGAAACGAGTGTTCGCGAGGAATGGGAGAGGGAGTAATATTAATTGTATAACAAGAAAAAAAAGTGTGTTACGACAGGAGTTATGCAGTGGGAACAAAAGTGGCAAGGGAGCATTAACGTGTCGTGTATATCGCCGGTATCGGCGTCCGCGGTTTGATACAACAACAAAAGAAAGAAGGATGACGAGGTGATTCTTTTTTGGCCGCTTCTTGTTTGTGTTCAAGAAAGAATCTCGTCTGCCGGACGGTACAGCGTTTCGTCTCCATAGGAAAACAAGGTACAGCGTCTTTTCAAATCATATACAATATTAGAAAACGGTAAACCACCGCAAATTATCCTTTGCCCGTTTTATCCGTTACCGCCGCGATGCCTCCATAGCTCGTTTTTTTCTCTCGCTCTCTCGTAATGCAACTCGCGGCGGAGTAGCGGACCTGTTGATAGCGTCCGCACCTCGCGGTGAATTTCATTCGTTATACGTCGACGGCGACGTAAATTCGCTCTCTCTCTCCCATTTACGATGTACGCAGCAGATTGTTTTCCATTGACAAAATAAAAAGAGTCACCGCGCGTACAAAATGACATCGCCGATGAAAATTTCGACAAATATTTGAGGTTAACATCGATGTTTACCGACGAAACTTAAACTTTTCCCATTTATCGATACCTCATTAGCTCAAGTACGTGCTTTTCGACGAAAAAACAAGCGTTGATACTTTCGTCATTATCGTTGCCGAAATTTTTCGAAATTTTCCATTTACAAAATGATAATGACGATTATCATCATCGGAGAGTCGCGTTGGATGATCGGAATATTCCGAGGACGGGGATGAGGGTTGTAATCAAAAGGATGTGGTAAAAACGTGAGAAAGTGGAGTAATATCGGTTAACCTTGCCGATTTCTTCGACGCTGTTGATTCTTTTTTCTGCTCTTTTCTTTCTTGAGACACGGCTGTGAGCTGGAAGCGAGGTTGCCAAATGTTGCGTATCGCAATGTAGGAAAGGTGTATCTTGTAACTCGCTCCTTCCTCTCACGTACGCGTATCCATCGTAGACAATCTCTCACACCTGAATTTCGCGTTCTCTTCTTCACCTCTCAGCGACGATAATAATAATAATAATAATTTCGGTGATATTCTTCATCACCGTAAAATTTGAAATTTTTATCCTCGCGGTAGCGCAAAAACATGGCATTTTTTGATAAATTAAATTTTCTTTTTGCAATTTCAATTTTATTATGTTTTTTTTTTGGTATTTTTCTGAACACGCAAATTCACGTGAATTATTGACGAAAAGAAAATTCATGAAAAATAGTAGATTTTCTTGGTAGTAGTGTTTCGATTTATTATTATTATTATTATTGTCGATGTTGTTTAAACAAATGGGAAATGGAAACGGAAGAGCGAAGCTGTTTATACAATAATTCTTTATTCGTTAATTAAAATGATTCGTAATTCGAATGCGACGTTTTTTTTTCTTTTTTTTTTAACAGAAATCGGGCTATTATTAATAGGAAATTTTACTCGTGAAATTCGGAATTTCTGGGAAAATTAGCAGATGGCCATAATATTTTTTAGGGGAAAAAAACATTTCTTGGAATTTGTGACACGGAAAGCCCTATACATATTTCACGTTTCAGTGAAATATGCAGAAATTTTCACTTCTGGGGAATTAAGTTGGGAGAAGTTTTGTTTTTTCGTCGAGTTTCGATTTTGCCGGGCGAAATTCCAGCCTGACGGTTTGATAAAGCATTTTCTCATCTTGATTTTTCTTCGTGGGAAGCGTCACTGCAATCGAGAATTTTGCTTCATTTTTGCGAGAACTCCAGACATTGAAACGGAAAAAAGTACAGCGCAGTTGAACGAGAATAAACAAAACGAGCTCGAGCGAATAAAAAAAAGGGAGAAAAAATATGAAATGATAAGATTAAAATAATCGATAGCCCACTGTAAAACCGTTACTCATCGTACCGTGTAACGTACGTACACACGTCGCATGTGTTTTTTCGTCATCCACAAATCGATCGCAGAGTCTCGAAAAAAAAAAAATTAAAAAAAAGATAAATGTACCGTCGAGTTCAATTCGATCGATGAGTCCTTATCGATGAATTCGTCGACGATTTTGAAACATCTTTTTTTTTCCATTCGCACGTTTTATTTATCGCACCTCGACGACGGGAATCAGTAAACAAGCTCAGACGTTTAATATCGTCGGAGATAAAACGTTAGTATCGCGTTTTCCGCAAGGGTTTGCTGGTATGGAAAAAAAGTAGACGCGAGCGGCGCAAACGAGAAGAAAAAATATCAATCGCTAATGAAGGAAGAGGAAAAGGCCGTTCCGTTAAAAGATTTCGAGAAAAACGAGTGAAAAGCCGCTCAAACGATGTTACACTCGCGGAAAAGAGTATGAGCGAAAAATTTGTTAATTTTCTGTCGCACTTTGGCCAGAAGAGTCAATAAACCGGCTCAGACGCTCAACGTCGACGAGACAACGTATTAGAATAACAGTTTTCGAGAGGTTTTGCTGGTATGAAAAAAAAAAATAGTCACGAGCAGCGCAAACGAGAAGAAAAAATATCAATTGCTAATGAAGGGAGAGAAAAAAGCTGTTCCATTAAAACATTTCGAGAGGAACGAATGAAAAGACACTTTAAACGATGTTACTACACTCGCAGAGAAGGGAAGAGGATGAGCGAAAGAAAACACGAAAAAAAGGGATCGTGCGCTCGTTACATTTTACTATTCGTGCGGATATATACATGTACGTAGGGATGTCGAGAATTTCCCGTCGAATTAAGCACGTTTAATTAAGAAAATCTTCATTCAACATGCACAAGTAGCCCGAATAATGAATTGAAAATAATAATAATGGTTTAGAAATTCAAGCGGGTGTAATTTCATTCTAATTATTCGATAAATGAGTTCTCAAAAGTCCCGCTAGTTTTCGCAACGCGAAAGTACATATTCACTGATTTAAAAAAATTCCGACGATTCACCATTCTCTAATTTGCATTCATTCATCGCTCGGAAAATTGTGTTAGCGCGATCAACATTTTTCTGCGCGTTCTATGCCGCGTTAAAAAAATGAAAGGACCTGAAAAAATGATGTTTTTCGTTATTTTTCAAAGACGCGAGTCTTTTCAACGTCATAATTTTATTTGCCATCGAGGCAATTTAATTTTCGTGAAATTACGCGGCGGTTTGTCGGATCAGAGAGGTGGCCGCGTATTTAATTAAAATTCGTGAACTTGGCGATACGGGAGACGGCACGAACGTTGTTTATAACGGCAATGTGTCTTTGTTTGTTCCTTTTTTTTTTTCATTTTCGCCGAGACGGTAATTTTACTCTCCTCTTTTTCGCAGTCGTGCGCAAAATGACGATCGTAAAAATGGCGCGTTAACGGACAAATTTTCCCTGCCGTAAATTTAAATCGTAATGGTTTCCACAGTTATGTTTACTACACTTGCGCTGGAATTGTATTACGGCTTTGCGCGCAATTAACTTGGACAACTTTCGAAAAGTCCGTTATTCAAAGATTGTATCTCTCCGGAATTAACGCGATAAAAATATCCGTGCGAAAGGTATCATGTCCGAAACGCTCGAAATTCATCGGGACGCGTCGAAATTCTTCACAGACGAGAAATATCGCGAATTTTTTCGCGAAAAAAATTAACGCCCTCGTGTGCGACGTTATTGACAACGTTTTCGGGCCAATTATTTCTACACTGACGAAACTAATCGCAGATCAGTCGCTGGATCGTATCAATTAAAAAATAAACACGAATTGCGATAACGAAAAAATGGATCGATTTTACGATCTTGAGGTCTGCGTCGTTTGACTCGAACGAAAATCTGAATTTTATCGATTTTTCACGTTGATTTTGCCCGAATTTTCGCTATACACACGCCTTCTTCTTTTCGCGAGTGTAATAATCACGAAAAAATCGATCAGAGGCATCCGGCGTCTCGTAGAATATTTATTGACAAAAGAAAGAGAGAGTTTATCGCACATTTCGGTGGAGTCGAATTTTACAAACTTCAAAATCTTTCGTGCGTGTGTAAATTCATTTGTTATCGTTAATTTTTCTTCTAATAAAGGCCAAAGCGCAAAGTAACATTAATTTGCCGACGCGGGACAGGGCCACTCAGTTTTCTTCTCGGCGTAGTCATTTTCTAGTTGGCGAAATTTTTTGAAAATTATTTAGGCGAATTATTCCAATTAAAAGCAGCTTATTATTCCGTCAAATTTCTTGTACTCTCCTGCAAACGACGCAGCATCCATAATAGTCGACATATCCGTAGGTTTAATTGACGTGTGAGAGTTCAGCTTAGCGAGCTCGCTAGAGGCGCTGCTCTGCAAACAACAAACACGGTTTTACCGCCCATCGCTGATAACGAGACGACAAACGACGACGATGAAATTCGAGCTTTCGTTAAACAGACGATGTCACCTTTGTACACGTCGCCTCGTGTTTTTTTTTCGCCCACATCCGCTGGCTTTGTAAAAAACGAAAAAATTATAAGCCAAAAGACGAAATCTTGATAAAAAATTACCGCCAAACGCGAACATGACATTCGAGTGTAACCCTCTCATAAATCTCGCTAGACTTGGAATCTTTTTGTCACGTTTATCGCTGCACGAAAAAAAAAACAAAAATTTCCCCGCACTCGGCAAGAACAAAAACAAGTAAATCGAAAGATCAAAGTTCATACTTGGCTCGGGCAATTTTCACCTTCATTTTATGTAATTACGAGTAAAGTTACAGATTTGATTGAAAAATATCGGTTTTTGATCGTTGATACATCGAAAAAGATGAATGAGGAAATGGATTTTGAAAAACAAAATAGACGACCGGTAGAAATTGGCCCATTTCCTTCGTGCTTCTCGAATATTCGTATTTACGCGATTTTTCGCAGCTCTTCTTAGGAATTACGTCAAAAGCGGTAGATTTTATTGGACGATATTTATTTTGTCATGCCTAAATGTGTAATCGATGAGGGAGAGGCTGCGTGTGCCCTCCGTCGAACTTGGGGAGGGTTTTTTTTTGTTTTTCAAAGCTTTTATTCAGCAAGGCACGACGAATGGAGATTCCATGTTCGATGGAGCATCCTCCTCTTTTATGAAAATCGTTCCCCAGGTGCCTTTTCACCGCTCCATTCATAAATCCTCTCTCTCTCACTTTCTTTCTTTCTTTCCACGTGTTTGTACGTTATATTTGCATTGTACGTGCATGCAATGCGTATAAATGGGATATTTAATGGAGCATGCATGCTCACCATATTCCATCGTGCATACATATATATATATGTACTTGCACAACGCTAAATGCAAACGCCAATTGTTTGATCGAAATGGTAACCATAGAGCAAAAGTTGTTTTTTTTTTCTACTTTTTTTTCCAACTCTCTCATGCGATTCTAAAATGACCGAGGCAAAATATACACAAGGGCTCATATTTACCTCGCGTACATACCTTTCTCTCCTATCTCTCGCTTTCTCCGAGGAAAAAAATATACACAGCCGAGAGAAAAAAAAGTGCTGCCTCACGTTCTCACCATTTCGAGCTTTTTTTTTCTTTATTCCCGAGACCCCGAAAAAACTTTTGCGGTCTTTGTTGTCATCGGATAAATAACGGAGCATTCCGCAGTCTCATTGTTTATGAATTTTCATAAATTACCCTCGTGAATTTTCCCCGAGGACTCGACTGTGATTTTTCGCCTCGAGAATAATTATTCCCTTTGCCGGCGATAATGCGATCGGGAAAATATTCAAATTCCTATTTTCTTTTTAATTACTGAAGAACAAGAAATTTGTCCTACATTCGTCAGATTTGAACGATGCAAGCTTCGAAATTTCGTCGTGCGTACGTGTACGCATTTTTTCTTGTAACTTTCGATTTTGCAGCGTAAAGCTCGTCGGAAACACGTAGATTTGCAGAAGCATTTTAGAGACGCCCCGAGAGACGATCACGCGCCGTTTGGAAACGTTCAATATGCTCTTCCTTCCCTCGTTTAAACAGCGCGTGCAATATTCAACGGGAGAATGCGTTATTTTCCCCATGGATTAATTTATCTCGAACCAAATCAGCTCTTCGTAACGCATACAAACGTAGCGAAGATGGAAATGATAATACACGAGTCCATGTACATTATTCGCGTATTTCACGCGTGGAATAAACCCTCGGTGATAATTTGGTCATGCGATAAATGCAGAACTCGTGTTTCCGCGTATACGATCGATTTTATAACCTCAAAAGACGACGGTTTGAAAATCGTGTCCCAAAACTGAATGCTGACGATTTAATGCCGCCTCGGGGATGAAATTTCAAGTCGAAAAGTCTCGAGGCACTTTTCCATCCGACGAATCCTCGTTGAGTCATTGATTAATTATTAATTGAGTTATCATTAATTATAAATACATATCTATACGCGAAATCTCATCCCGAACAATCGCAATGTTATTCCAGGCGCAGGCAAGTGTACGAGAACGATTAATATCGTCCAAGGGAACGAATTAATCGAAGAGAAATCATTTTCTACATCGCATCAGCGCCGGAATAATAACGTTAACGTTGATAGCAACTATCTTTATGATTGTTCGTTCGCGATTCGATCGTCATCGAGCGCGAGAAATTTCGTTTGAAAATTCTTCGATTTCCCGCTCTAGCCATCCCGCTACACACGTTTGTGAGAAAAAACACAATTACTCCGCGATATTCGCTACGTAATAGTATTTGTAGTGCTATAAAGGGTTTATATATAGATATCGACACGAGCCACGCGCGTAATAACATGTGCCTGCCCCAACGAAGTCGATCTACGTAATGCGCTTCCAGCAAAACGCGAGGAAGGATCGCGGACGACGTGTGTAGAGACACTACGTGTATATCGTACATATCGGGCACTCCGTGTGGAATCGGCCAGTGGTCGATGCGACATTTTTCAAAAATCGCTTCGAAACCTTTCGCGATCGACCGAACACATGCTTTTTTTATGAAAAAAATAAAAGTCGACTGACTTTTCTTCGAGTGTCGTAAGAAAGTTTCGAGTTTTTCGAAAAATCATGGCATAATGCAGGAAAAAACTCGTGTCTCGCGATAGGTGGGACGAAAAATATGGAAAAAAATCACATAGAGTCCTTTGGGTGGGGGGTACGTAGGCGCTAAATTTGAGACGATTCGAAACACCGCGAGTCTCGAATGGTCGATTTTTCATGGAAGATCCCGTGCTTACCGACGCGTGGTGCATGTAGAGTCGATCGTGCGCGAGGCCTCGAAACTGCCCGTACTCCTTTGCGCGCGCATTCGTACATCTCTCGTATATACACGTAATACCAACGAGCGTCCCATTCGTCCCCGTGTATAACGTCGCCATTCGCAGCCTCGATCAACCGACGAGCTCTCTCGCCGTCTCGTTGTATCGTGTACTCTTCGAAGGTCACGCGTACTCTTTCGCTCCTGTGCCGTTTTTTTTCTCAGTCGGTAAAAAAAAACAGAAAATGAAAAAAAAACGTAAATTCGCAAAGAAATCGTTGGAAAATCGAAAATGTGAGGAAAATTCCGCAAAAGTCCAATTTCGCTCAAAGACGCGATTGTCCCCGTCCGTTTCGCAAGATCGCGAAAAAAGTCCAGAGACTCGATGTATCGCGGCATTTTTTTTCCTCTCGCGAAAGGACAAATCGTTCTGTTTTTCCATACGCGGAAAAAGAAACTCGTCGTCTTTCGCGAACGCGCGAGGTTCCGCGCGAACTCGACGAGTTTCGTGGAATTCACAGCCGTCTCCTTCTCCTTCTCGCAATCCGTGTTTATGCACGCTTTTTGATGAAAAGATATTTATTTCGGCCCAGCGGTCGTACCGAGCTCGAAATTCTTGGATCGAACAAAGCTTTATCGAGAAGCCTCTCTCTCTCTCTCTCTCTTTCTCCTCTCGGGGCTCGAGGCTTTCTACAAAACATTTCCTAGTTCCCAGTATCATACACTCCTTCGTTACGCACATGGAGTGTGGACTAGCTGACGTACACACCAGCTTGCTCGCTTCGTTGCTCGACGCGTGTGCATTCGTACAAGCTTGTGTTTGCGCGTCCGTACGATGTGTCTCGTTGCTCGGCGCTTTGTTTCACGGTAATCGGAGCGCAACAAACGCGTCATTCAACTGCCCATGTATATACATACGTACATACATAATATGCATCACCTTGAAAAAAAAAAAAAAAAAAAAAAAAAAAAAAAAAAAAAAAAAAAAAAAAAAAAAAAAAAAAAAAAAAAAACATCGAGAAGGCCCGAATTAATTTCCCGTTTCGCTTGAAAACGAAATAAAATAATATCTTCGTTGTTTTCCAACGATTGTAAAATTCAACGTCGTGAGATGAATAATCTCGACGTTTTTCGGGCAAAAAAAAAATCGAGGAAAAGAGCGCGACGGTGAATTTGGAGAGGAAAAAATGTGTACGCAGTGGAGATAAAAGAAGTTACGTAGACGTGCTTAAACGGTACTTGTCCCGTCGTTAAAACGTCATTTGCACCCTCTCCTCGTTTCATTCCGCGTGACGAGACACCGCTCTCTTTGTGGCGTAAAAAGCTTGAGTCAAAAAGCTGTGGGGCGACTTTTCGGCGTTTCGATGCTGTTAACTGCACGGACATGTACGCATACATTCCGGAGAGAAATATTTGACGCAACGTTGACACATTATCATATACGCGCGCGGAGCATTATATTTTGTGTACCGTAACACACTCGTAAACCCACCAGGGGGAGGGGGGGGGGGGGAGAACCCTTTTCTTCAAAGCTCTTCGTCCCTTCTCTTCGTCGCACAATTTTTTTTCGCACGTACACAGGCTCGTGTAACATTTTTTTTTCGACTCACCGATCGTTTTTTTTGCGTTCGGTGTTTGTATCTTTTTTTTTTTGCAATCAAAATTGAAGAGAAAGAAAAAGATGGTGATGCATCGGTTGATTCTACATGGAATTGCCTGTACATGTTGACTCATGTAGGTCGCGATGACGCAAGGATATTTCGCGCGAGCGGCGAATAAAATGATTTCGATTACGAAAAAAAATGACTTACAACCGGCGATCGTTGCTGACTCGCCTCTCCTCCTGTACGTTGCGAGTTTGCCTCGTACGCGTTTATTCACGGTGAAAACGGGAATACCTGAAAAATACACGCGAACGCCGCCGTTTCGATGTTTCCCGCTCGATTTTTACGCGCTTCGTTCTTTTTTTTACGAAAATCATTGAAACTGTTTGCAGTAGAGACGGTTTCAATGACTCGCAGTGACGTTTCGATCGGGGAACGAATGGACCCGAACGGAGATTGAAAAAAGTCTCGATCGCGCTTTGAAATCTTGCTTCAAAGCCATGATTACGCGAGGGATCGATCGGGATACTTGTTTTTTTTTGCTTTGAACTAGAGATTCTTCGGTCCATCGGCGTTTAAATATAGTTGTTTCTGTTGCAAAATGATATTTCGCGCGAGCTTTATATTTCCTCCGAGTATCGTTGTGTTGATGCTGCGTTTCGATGAAGAAAACGACTTTCAGACGTCCGCTTTACTCTGAATATGTGTGTGTGTGTGTGTCTGTGTGTATCTTGTTATACAACCCTTACTGCTTTATAAGTTTACGTTTTTTTTTGTTCAATTTAACATCAACTCTCGGTGTGGTCTTTGGAAAATTATTTGCATCGTTGGTTCACCTTGGTAATGCTCTGCTTTGCTGTGTAAATATATGTACACGGCAAGCTCGTGAAATTGTACATTGTGCGGGGACTCTGAAGCGAATATTGAAATTCTTATTCAACATCAAGTGGCTCGTTCAGCATATTTGTCCATTCCGGCATGATAAATTTCGTATTCTACCTCTTTCAGTCGTTTGCGTTTTTTTTTGTCCCCTCTTTTCCATCCTGTATCGTCTTTATTCACTTTGAATTCTCTCTTTTCCGCAACGAGAGAGATCTCGACCCTTTTTTTCTTTTTGGTCAAGGTCAATACTTTAACCCCACTTTTTCTGTACCTTCTGCCTCTCTCTCTCGCGCGCGCGCTTTTTTGGTTTCGGTTACGGTGGTTCTTGTTTACTCGTACTTTTCAATGTACACTCGAGTGTCATCGTCTTTTTTTTTTTTTTTTTTTTTTTTTTCATTATTCTCTCCCGCTGTTCTCCCGTATGCACGGGGGTACTCGCGAAACTCTTGCATTATTCGCTCGTTAGCGCGTTAGAAAGAATGTAAAAAAATACGCAAGAAACGAGAGACGCCGGTTTTTCCGTTCGTTCGAGCGAAGGCTCACGTCGATTTGAAAGTGCGTTTCGCAATCTTTCAACGATTTTCGTACGTTCGGAATAATTCTTATTCACAACGAAATTTCTCGTAGTCCCCTTTTTCTTCTCGTATTTCGATCTTTATACATAAAATTATTGTATTATTATAAATAATAATAATTCAGTATAAAATAAAAAAATGTAGCGTCGAATAAATTGTGCGATTAAATAAAATAAACACCGCTAATTTAATAAAAACGATCTTTCGGAATGATAAAGTAAATTACTGAAGCTTACAGCGGTCGACGAAGATGGAAAAATGGAAAACCAAAAATAAAATAATAAAAAGAAAAAACTTTATAGATTTTCATAAAAATTGAATAATTTCCGGACGTGCATCCGGTCGTACGTTCGGAATAATCGTTATTCACAATGAAATTTCTCGTAGGCTCTTTTTTTTCTCGTATTTCGATCTTTATACATAAAATTATTATATTATTATAAATAATAATAATTATATATAAAATAAAAAATGTAGCGACGAATAAATTGTGCGATTAAATAAAATAAACACCGCTAATTTAATAAAAACGATCTTCCGGAATGATAAAATAAATTACTGAAGATTACAGCGGTCGACGAAGATGGAAAAATGGAAAACCGAAAATAAAATAATAAAAAGAAAAAACTATACAGATTTTCATAAAAATTGAATAATTTCCGGACGTGCACCCGGTTGATACTCGCTGCGTTCCTCTTTCAATCTCCATTCCGCAATGAAATTCGGATTCCGGTCAACGTCGTAACGTTCTCCGCATTGTGAAATTTTCTGCACGGATCCGAGGCGGTCCCGGTGCAAGGATCTTCTCTCGTTTTCGAGTCTCGACGATATAAATATAAAGCCACCCTGGGGTGACTGGATTTAGAATTAGCCGAGTACAATGAAACATCGCGTAAGACCGAGACGCTCGTACGGCGCTCGTAGAAAGAGAAAAGTGAACGAGAAGAAAAGATAAATCGAGAGAGAGAGAGAGATGGAAGGTTCGCACGCATTAATATAAGAATTAAAATCACAATGGCCGATGGACTGGTGGTTCTCTTCTCTTGCACTCGCAGATTTCGGCCTCACCGATGGCCGAAATTCTCTCTCATTCGTTCCACATTTTCTCTCTCTCTCTCTCTCTCTTTCTCCACTTTTCGTTCTTTTCCTCCTCGTTTCGAGACTAAAGAAGGAAAGAGACGCGAGGGCAGGATCGTGTCTTTCGAAATCAAAAGGGAACGCGCGCGTACAGGGCAAACCAGATTTTTCTTCCTTTTCAATACGCGGCTCTCTCGACGCGGTATTGGGGCATGCGAATCGATCGAGTGCGTAAAAGAGAGAGACGAGGAGAATTAAAAGAGAGAAAGATGGAGGGGTTCTTACCCTCCAACGATTCTCTCCTTCGCTTTCATTCATTCTTCCTGTTCCTCCGCTGGCTGTGCTCGTACACGCGCACGGCCACGAAATTCTAAGCAAACTTCTCTCTCTCGAGAGAGAGAGAAAAAGAGGCTGCAGAGAAAAAGTATCGCGCGCACCATTCCGAATGACCAGCTTGTTCGTTTGCTCGCTGCATTGTACGATAAACTCGTAATGCCCCTTCTCGATGCTCACGTGACCACTTTGAATCACCACTCGCTTCTCCTTTTTCGAGTTTGTCCATTTTTGCATCCATCCGTCCATCGAGATTTCGCGAATTTTGCACGGAAATGAAAGTGTCTTCATCTCGAGAAATTCGATCTTTGTTGCTCGTCGTGATAAAAAAAAACATGACGTCATTTTTTCTCTGCACCTTTGCATTCGGTCCGAAATAATTATTTTCCGAACACCAACTTGTCCCAACGGAGTAACGATAAATAACGTTGTTTTCGTTGTCAACGTCAATCGTGACGATAATAATATTTGACTGTAGTTTATCAATTTTATTTATAAAAATAATCAACCATTGATATTATATCGAACTCTGAAAAATGCAAAACGGCGGCGGTAAAGTGAAAATTGTTTTCACGCAGAGCGTTGCACAGTTCACGTGTATACGCGTATATTAATAATGCAACGTGCGATTCGATCGAATAATTCGAATATACACTCTCGGAAGGGAAAATTTGCAGGTTTTTCGATCGTCGGTGTGCGCAAAACGGCGTGAAAGAGAAAATAAGGAGGAGAAAGACCGGGAGAGTTTCCGTCCAGGTTTACGAAAACCTCGACGGAAATTCTCTCTTGCACTATCGTTGCTATCCGCAAAAAAAAAAAAAAAATTCAACGCTCCACAGTTTTCGTTGAATACTTAAATTGGTCTCTCGTTTTAATTGCGCTCCCTTACGGTCGATGTTCCACAAGTATAAATTACGAGAATAAATAATGCGCAAAGTATATATGCAAATTTATGTACGGAGCAAAGTTCAACGATCTCGCAGCGAGAGAATTTTTCAAAACGATCGAAACACAACCCAAAACGATCGAAAAATTCTTACGCTTTATTCTTCAATTTTATTTCGAAAAAAAAACTTTAACGGCGATACTGTCGATTCAACGCTGTACTGGGTTTGAGAATTATCATTCGAGCTTACCCTCGACGCGAGCGGATTGAAAAACGGCTGCGTCTCGAATGAGAAAAAAAATAGGAGAGCTTTTAGAATCGAAAAGAAAGAGGCTGGATGGCTTTGAGATGAACGCCGAGCGTAAATCCGATCGTTGCGAATGGTTGCAAATTTTTCCCGCGCGGAAATGACGAACTTTGATGAAATGGCGAATTCGATTTAACGGAAATTCGGAAAACTCGGCGAACCTAACGCGGAATCAGGATTGAGAATGATGATTTTTCCGACTCGTCTCGGAAAAATAAAAGGATGATTATTTTTCCGAGACGAGTCGGAAAAATAATTATTCTCGTTCTCCCGCATTCCAAAGAGTATCTTTAAAGACGAGAACAAGAGACGTTTGAAAATGTGTTTACCCTCGTCACACACGGCGTGAAAGACGAGATGCGTCTTGGATAAAAAAAAGAGAGGAGAGCTTTTAGAATTAAAGACAAAAGGGTAGAGGGCGGGTTCGAGATTGCCGCGGTGTAAATCCGTAACTCTCAGCGGTCATAGAACGAGAGTATACATTTTTCTATGAAAAAAACTTCCCCTCGTTCTGCCCGGCTCGGTGTGTACACACGTTATCGTGCAAA
This sequence comes from Heteropelma amictum, assembly GCA_959613375.1. Lineage (NCBI taxonomy): Eukaryota > Metazoa > Arthropoda > Insecta > Hymenoptera > Ichneumonidae > Heteropelma > Heteropelma amictum. Next base: position 11,381,354 of record OY390726.1, on the reverse strand, counting down.
GTTCTCTCTCTCTCTCCCTCTCCCCCCCCCCCTCTCTCTCTCTCTCTCTGCTCTTCGCGTTTCCTTTTACGTCGCGAGCTTTTTTTCGCTGAGGACCAGTCAAGCCGCAGAGAGGGTCACACCGACTGTTCATAATACACGAACTGAATAATAAAAAGGCTCGGCTTTGAGCCGCCTTCTCGTGAAATCACAATTTTTCTACACACTCTGTTTCTTTCTCCTTTTTTTTTACCGTCTCGTTTCCTCTTTTCACGACGTATAATGGTCAACCGCCTAGGAGAAAGAGCCCTTTCGAGTCTCACGGGCGGTCCTTTCTCCGCATATTGTCACTTTTCCCGCAAAAGCCACGTGCCCCCGATTCACAAACGCACGCAACGACGACGCACGTTCGAGACGTTCGTCCGATAGTTTTTAGCTCGCACAAAGCGATCTTGATGAACTTTTCTTTTCTCGCTCGTCTTGTTTTTATTTACAAACTTTTTCCGCCCTGAGGGCTTCGCACCGGGTTCGTATTTTTTTTTGTTCCACCACTGGAGAAAAATAATACTTTGACGAGATTTCGGACCGTCCGGGATGTCCTTCGAAATCTTCGAGGTGTTTGGATTTCTCGAAAAACAATGATTTTTTCAAAATTTTAACGACATTTCGAACGAATCCGAGGATGAGGATGATTTCGACGCAGTCTTTGACGGTCCAGTTTGCTCGTACGAAAAGTTGAACTTTTGGACGGTGTGCGATAACGGTCCATTTTAAGAAAGGATCGATGAGAGCCTGGCGAGCGAAGATACACACGTAAAGTCGCGAATTTTCATGCAACAATGAAGGGGAATCACAGAGGACTCTCGAGTTCGTGAATAGAATACGCGATGTTGGCATTAAAGTTCGCCGGGGGTCAATTGATGTCAAGTCTTTGGGGTCAATCACGTTATCCAGTATTTCAGTGAGGTGGCACGCGGTGGAGAAAAGAAAGGGGGGACGAAACGGTCGTGTATTCGCGACGACTGCTGATCAAAGTTTGAAATTTTGCAAACAGCCTCAGCGTCCTTGATTAATCATTTTTTTAAATCGAAAAGTATGCGTTTGTTTTTTTTTTTCACGGATATAATCAAAGCCGCGGGAGGAATTTCCTTTTTGATGTTTTTTTTTTTTTTTCAAACGCTTCCCAAACGAAAGAGAACAAAATAAACTTTCTTTCGACGATTTTTCCGTTCTCGAGCACGAAATACCGTATATTTAACGAAGATGAGGGTGGACGTGTCCGCGTCGACCTTAATCCGTCCTCTAATGCTTTTACGTAAGCTCGGAGACGGGGAGTCGCATTCACTCGCGCGTCTGTGAAAAATGCTCTTGACGTTACAGTCATTTCTTTTATGGAAGAAAAAAACGAGAGAGAGAGGAGACAAAAACTGATAAAATTCGTATTGTCGCATTTTCGGACGGAAATATTGGGTTTTCGATGAATTACCGGGGTGTTTCGTAATCAGCGGGGAAAAATACATCGATGTAGAGCATTGAAAATCTTTTTTGGAATCCAACATTTTTCGCCATTTTTTGCCGGATTAAGTCGGTTCACTAAAATGTTTGCCATTTTTTTTTCGTTCGAGATGGACAGTCCGACTTGCGCTTGTTCTCTTGGCAATTGATGAGGCTTCGAAATGCCGTTTGGTTTATCCGGATATCTTGATTTTTCGATTTTTGGCAGATTTTTTAAGTGGGACCACCGATTTTCGCCAATTTTCCCATGCATACCCCTTTGCGTTTTTTTCGCCGATTTTCAACCTCGATTTTGAGGGTGAAGCAATTTAGCTATCGACATTTCACTTTCACCATTCTCTAAGTCTACTCGGGGGCTTTTCAAAACACCCCCAAAAAGTCTATGTAGCGTGATTTGCAACGTAGTTATGGCCGCTTGAAATTGCGGCTTTTCGAGGATTTCTTGAAAGTGGCCTAAAATGTGACGAATTTTTTTTTCTTCAATTTTCAATGTCAGACTACCCTGATCGATCGCAAATTTCCCGCTGATTACGAAAATCACCGCATTTTCATCGAAGTCTCAATATCTAAGTAGCAATCGGCGATTTTCGATAAGAATCGTGCGATATTTTTTCGATAAAGAATCAACCCCATCAACTTTTTATTACAAGAATTACAAGAATTACAAGAATATATACACGAAAAGAACATCTTGATTATACAATTTTTTTTTCATTGTCAGCTCAGACGTGCCCGCCGCACCTTTTCCGCCCGTGAATAATATTCCGCGTATGACCAAAACTCTAACAAACTTCAATTTTTCCAAATTATCGTCTCTCGGCTCTTTTTCCATTCAACAATACAGCCATTTACCCGCTCGTCATCCAACTACTATTTTTTCTCTTCTATTTATTCAAAACCCCGTCGAAGAAGGAATATTTTCGTACGGAATAATTCGAACGTCGATAAATAATACAACGATCGATCAACGAGTAGTTTGAAGTCGCGTTGGACTGAATTATCCCTCGCTTCCGTTCGGGGCTCGTATTGTAATATTCGAAAATGCATTGATCGTCCCATAGGCAGTGACCGGGTCTCGATGTTTCCGCAGATGTAAAGATCCCCCGAGTTTCAATGGGAGCCAAGAGTATATTCCATGAGCCAACCTGCCGCGAGTGACGCCCCTCCTTTTTTTCACGTCCATTCGATATAAATCGAACGTGCATGTACAAACACACATGTACATACATACATATACATAAAATGAATATGTACTCCTCCCATATAATAATAATAATAATAATAATAATATGAAACCATCACCGGTGGGATAACCACCTGCATTCGAAAGTTTGACTTCAAATTCAATCGATCGACATCACGATATCCTCGTACTTTGTCACATCGGGATAATAAAATGAAAAACGATCCCCTCGCATTCGTCTTATTTCCTCGATTTTTCGCAGACGGAAATGAACATTCGCGGATGCAAAAATTAAAGTTGTGTGTCGGTCGATTTTGCATAAAATGCCCCATATATGTGTGAATACGCATGGGTGTGTCAGTGTGACTCGGTCGTTTCGCGCTGCAAAAGTTGGCTGGTTTGGGACATTTTTTTTTCGCCTTTTGTTCGCGAAATGACAATGGGCGAGGATTCGCGCGTTAAGCACGAGACCGTACATTCGATGATCCAATGCTTGTAGACGTCGCGTGAATGTTTCACGCGCTTGCTATTCAATTCGCGATAAAACGAGGATAAAACGAGGAAACGTTCGAAATCGCACGGCGAATAATGAATTTTTTCAAAACTAAAAATCGCATCGAGATTCTTCGACGCAATGACGAAGAATCGTGATTCGCTTCTGAAAATCATTTGTGTTGAATTTTTCAATGATTTTTATGTGATTTCACGAGGAAAAAGATATTCGAAATTGTACGGAAAATAGTACATTTTTTTCAAACGAAAATCACCCGCTTATAAAGCCTTTGAGGCATAATGACGAAAAATGTTAATTAGCGGACTTCTCGGAATGATTAACATTGAATTTTTCAATGATTTTTTACTCGCGATAATTGGATTATTACTCCGATTGTACTCTGAATTATTATGCCCGAGAGCAGCAAATATGGTCGTCATTTTTTGTTACGAGTCCACGCGCAGTTGCGCTCCGTGTAATTGGCGTTAGTTGGAGAAGGAAAAAAAAAACGAAAGATGCATCAGAGAGAAGCCAGCTAGAGAACGCACCTTATGGATGCTTTGCTAAGACTTCGGTCGACCCGATGGCACGAGCAACCCCACTGGTATACATACGAGCGAGTTTTTCTCTTCCGCGCGTATTTCCCACACTCGCGGGCGTTGGAAAAAAAAATATTTTTCACGCAAAACGAGATGCGCGGGAAAATTTAACGACCGGAAGATAAATTCAAAGATTCGCGGAATTATTTTTCAAATGGAAATATCGAGAACTCCGTTTCTTTTTTTTTTCTGATTAAACGTCCCATAGGTACGAGGATTTTCGATAATTATGGCACAATGTCCAGTGTACAAAGGCTACGATTTTTTACGCAACGCTTGGCGAAACTACCGCCCTCTGCCGTCGATATTCCTCGAGGGGCTCCAATCGAGTCGAAAGTTCGCTCGCCCGTGCAGTTGACGAGAGCCCCGAATGTTTCCCCCATCGTCTACGACGATTTCCTTCCTGCCTCGTCTTCCCCGAGACGCGAAAAGATAAATATAAATATACTACACGTTGATCTCCGCGACAGCCTCGAGAATGTTGAGATAACAGAAAAAATGAAGAAGATTGCATCTCTCGCCCTCTTTCGTTACAGAGTCTCGCGAGGCCCGGAAATTATCGTGAAAACTTTTTCGTCTGACGAAGGTACTCGACGAGAATATTATTACGAATGATTATTATCGATTATTTTATCCGAAAATTTGATCGAAATATGTCCACCTTCTTGTCACTGCAGGATAGAAGGCGAATAACGACGTTGATTAATGACCTTGAAGTTTGCATCGTTGGTCCTCGACGGGAATTTGAATCTTCTCGATATTTTTTGAATTTTCGTTATATTTTCTATCCTTTTTCACGAATGTTGTAATTTCGAAAAATTGCTCGAAAGTATTCAGCAAACCATTGAGTGTCGACGATAAAAAAGAAGTTTATTGTACGATGCAAACTTCAAAACCGCGTTAATTATCACGACGAAGCTCCATCGTCGATCAAAAGTTAATCGATTTTACCACGCTTGTTCCTCGCATCCTCGAATCATGCCCGATATCGCTGCACAAACTCTCCGTCAAGGTCGTCCGGTCGTACACTTGCACAATTTTCACTCTCGATTCGCTAAAATTTTGACGAGCTGCAACGCCAATCTAAATACTTCGAGAAATTGAAAAAAGGAATTAACGACTCACGCGTTCCTCCTCCCGATCGCGAATGCGCAATAAAATTCGTCACAGGCCATCGTGTATCCCATTTATTAAAATGACGAGTGGAAAAACACGAGCAGCAGCATTGCCTTGATTAATCGAATTCTTTTTTCAATTAATCATGTTTTTTTCCTCGATGATTGAGCGACGATTAATCATTAAACGCTCTCTTGACCCTCTCGTACATTTTTAACTACCTGATTTTCACCACATTTTCTTATATTTTTTTTTCAAGAGAAAACGCAAACTTTGCATCATCTCTCTTTCACTTTTTTCATGTTTCTTTTTCGTTTCTCATGCATTTACCAGACGAAATCGTATTAATCCGTAATTAGGCGTTGATCCTTTGGTGCCGTTCGTTTTCAAAGTCGCGTCGAAATTTGCATCTCGGCGAGCGCCGCGCCCCCTCGTCGCTCTTCCTCTTTTCCGCAAGCACCAAACTCGTCCTCGTTTCTGCGGCTGCACAAATTATTTCGCACGTGCAAAAACCTTCACGCTCTCCTCGCAATCCCGAAATCCCTTCGTCGTCTCAAAGCCTCGATGTTCTTGACGTTTGTCTCCTCTATTTCCGTTTCGCGCTTTGGTCAACAGTTTGAGGATCAAAACGAGCCGGAAAACCTGTGAAAATGGTCCGCTCGGCGAATTCGGTCTTCTCCGACGAGGAGCACGAAAAAAAGGCACGTCGCATATTTAAGCGTTACTGAAGAATCGCGGACAAATGACGAATTAATTCTGCATTTTTTTTTCTTCAATATCTCGTTCGTACAAAATCGAATGATTATATTTCGAAGCGTGGTCTCGAAGGTAATTTTTCCCCCTGAAATTATATTTTTATCGAAAAATCAATACGACGATATGATTTTGCGAAAGCCTCTTTGATTGACGCTTCGATAGAAGCGAAAATAACGTTCGTTTTCTCGATTTCCCTGATCCAACATTCGGCGAATTCAATCGAACATTTTCCCATCGTTTCTAGTCGGTTCTCCCTCTGTCCGTGTAATTATCGTTATGTGCAAATATATTCACGTTAAATGTGCATATCGATGGACCTATCGGAGACGGGACATCTCGTAAACGGAAGTGGACCACGAAATCACATATCCTCTCGTTTACATCGCCATTTTCATGAGCATTATTGACACTGATGATGAGCCAACACGGCTCGTTCCATCAGCGTTTGTGTTCCGATCGCTCTCACTCCCTCTCGCTCTCTCCGCCTTTCCCATCAGTGTGGGAACGACGAGAGAGGGTATAAAGCAGATTAAATGTTCGAAGGGCTTCGAGTGACTCCACATTACGTGAATATCGTCGATAAATGTCACACGCAACACGCGATTCTCCGCCGATGTGAAAAACATCGAGAGCCAACGACATTTGACGAGGTGAAAAAAAAATCAAACGCGAATAACGGATAAAATTGAAAATTTTGCTGTTTCAAAATTCATCGGTACTCTCGTCGCTATATTGATTCGCGATATATGAATTTTCGTCTAAATTGAAAAATAATTCATTATCTGAAAAGTCGGATATTAATTTATAAAATATCAATTCCGATCGAATCGAATTTGTGCCGAACAATGAAGGAATTTTCTGCTCGAGTGTCAATATGGCTTATCGTTGTATTTTATCGGAAAAAAATAATTCGTCATTAATGATTCAAGCGAGTATCGTCGAGGAATGAAAAAAAAAAATATTTCTCCCGTAAATTCTCGTGACAATTCGACATCGAATTCCTCCTATCGCACGTCGAGCGTATTTCTCGATTGCGTCGGAATGTCGGATAGTATTATCGTTTTTCGACCTTGAATTTCGAAAAAACCTCGATTCCCTTATCAACCGATACCGCAGATACGCCCCTCTGATCGTCAATGAGTCATTTCGATAGTAAATATCGCGACGTGTTCGAAGATAGTCACTGCTGCGCCGCGACGTTCTTATCGCGCTATAAAATTCAACCTGTTTCCCCGCGTCGAACGCGCGCTCTCTCGATCTTTGCGTAATCAAACTTCCGCGTTGGTTCCCAAATTTGCTCTTCACAACCGGCGAATCGAGCTTCTCCCTCTTCGAGGAGCAAATTTTGACGTTTTACAAATTCAAATACCGAATGTCCTTGATCGACCTTGTACGTCTACTTCGCACTTTATCATGTTTTTCATCGATAGTTCATCCATCGAAGGAAACAAGGTCTCGAGGGGAGTCGATATTGATTTTTCTTAAAAATCACATGGGACAAAGAGACGAGGAAAAAGAGAGAAAAACGAAGGGGCAGAGTATGCAAAGTTTCCATCGTCGAGTTCTGACGTGTGTCACTCTCGATTGATTCGGGTCTTTGACCTTCGCTTCTCGGCCTCTGACGTTTCGTTTGCTTCGTTTTTGTGTTCCCCCGGTCGGTGAATCTGCTCCGTACAAAGGAAATACGGTAGAAGAGAGCCTCGAAGCGAAATAGAAAACCGATGGAAAAGAAAATGATACAAAAAAAGGACACCCTTGCGAATGGTCATCCGTACGAACGGATAGAAAAAAAAAGTTATCGTCAGGCTCGTTATTTCTCCCTCTCTCTCTTTTATCCGCAGCAATTTTCTGAAAAGACTGCCGAATATATATCGCGTTCACACCATTCGTATCAGCCAGCCAACGCCGAAACGTACACGGTATCGGACGAAATGTTTTCGATACGCTTCGGACGTATATAACAAACGATCTCCCGACTGTACTCTCGCTGATTGCGATCAAATGTTACCCCGCTTAGAATAGCAATCAGAAAAACGCCTGGCCTGCATCCAGCGGCAAACTCTTTCCCACGTTTCCGTGCTTCTTGTGCGTAAACGAAATCGTCCGTTTGCCGCGGATTGACGCGAGCCAGAAGTCCGCGATCGTTTGCATCGAAAGAAGAAAAAAAACATATCGATTTTATTTTGCCTTGCGTTGCAGCGAGAACGACCGTGATATTCGTGAAAATGGCAACTTTAGTCTCGAAAATAATCCGGCGAAAAAAAAATCCGGTTTTCAAAAAAATCAATTCGAAGGCGATTCATGGTTTTACGGTTTAATTTTCGAAAAATGGGTTGATAAAAGTTTTACATGTATCGCGCCGGTGGTACACAATTCACGGCGGGCAAAAAGATGTTAAAAATTCAACTTGCATTAAAATTCAAAATTTTAGTGCAAGAATTATCATTTTAAAAAACATGTGTAGCTATATGTTCGTCTCGTTTGAACGCTGCGCGAAAGATTTGTTTGTAAAATTGCTTGGAGGAGCATCAGGCGGCGTTACGTGTATAGCGTCGTCGTTGCTCGTCAGAATTGTCCGCTGGTTGGACAACTCGTACGTTTATTGTGCGAGATATCCTTTACGCAGATGCAGGTGCGGTATGAAACTCTAGTGTTTCGAGGGCTCTCTTTTACCACTAGGACAAACACACACATTCTCGCTCTCGTTCTCTCGCCACTTCATCTCCGCGCGCGCGCGCGCTCTCCGACAAGAATAAATGTCCCGTACCGCGAGAGAGATCCTCTTACACTCTCCGGTCCTTACCGCAAACACGTCATACGCTGTACCGTCAAAACAACGCGATGCTCGTTCAACGCGCGACAATTGCGCCAGACAACGTGAACAATTCTGCCAACGAAATTATCGAAAATCCCGATTTCTACGAAAGCAGTAACGCGAAATTTCATTTCCTCATCGAAATAGTCATTTAAAAAAAAACACCGCTGGAAAAAAAATTCGACTTAAAAATTCGGTTAACTTTTGTTTTTTTTTTCAAAAAGCTCAAAATCTTCGTGCGAGGGACGGGGAAAAAGGTAGCAAGGACGTGTACAACGATGCGTTTTTCATCCGACTGACATATGTACAGAGTTAATGTTATATATTTCAAGACCAGCTGTTGTGTAAGGGTTCTACGTGTGTACAATGACGCGACACATGTATACGGAAAATGGTACGTAAATGCACGTGTGTTAGGCTCGTGTCATCGAAGCAAGAGGGTCCTCGGTAATCATCGAGCAAACGCACATTGCAGTTTGGTGGCCCATATGTCCACCAGGTATGCGAGTGCGTTCAACGATCAACGTCAAGGTGCATTAGGAGGCTTTTTGTTCCTCCACCTTTTTCAGGGTTGCCCTGTATAGCATAAAAAATTTCGACATTTTTACGGTACGCGCGAATTCACGTTCCGTTCGATCGACCACCTCGAAACGATGTTTCAAATCGTACAATTATCAATTCTTCGTAACGAAAAATAACTCCTGGGACTTGGCACAATTTTTTAATCGTCAACTTGACACGCGAGAATTTTAAGATCAAGAAAATTGCACTTTAATAAATTCCCAAGCCCGAAAATTCATCTCCCGACGTTTTCACATCCTTCGGAACACTTCCGGTTGAATGTTAAATCCAAAAATTCAATTTATTTTGATGAATAGAAATTTTGTCCAAAAATTATACCTCGAAGCTTTAGTGGCGCGAATTTTATTCCTTCTCCGCTGTTACAGCTCGATGCACATCGTTATATCGAAACCACATCGAGAGTCGCGATATACATAATTGTCCCGAAGGTATACAAAGCATTTTCGTTGCTTTGTTATTCCCGTACGAGGACGCATCGGTTTGCTCTCTCTCCCTCACGAATCGTACTTTGCGCGAATGAATCTTCAAGACCCGACAACCTTTTTTTCTCCTCTCCTCTCCTCTCTGCAATAACAACGGCAGCAACCAACATTGAAAGCGATAATAATAACCATCGCACGATCTGTCAGGGTCGTCGAAGATGAATACCGAGAGGCTCGAATGTCTTTTGGCATTGTGATACAGATCGAGGGAAAAACACTCGAGGCACTTCAAAGACAATTGAACCATTATTTTTTATCGTAAAAAAATATCCTTCAAACAATAACAGCTATTCGAACATCTAAAAGTATATACACACAATTATTTACATATCGATTGCGAAATATATATTTAAATATTAAATATAACCGGATTCATAAGTAGTCTTTATTTCTAGTATAAGATTTATATTTTATTATCGATATTATTTTATGACCCACGCATTCGCGAGATATCTGCGAGACACTTTTGGAAAATAAGAAATGAGAAAAGTACACGTTGAAGAAATGATTGTGAAAGAAGGGAGATGGAAATACCAATGTCTCGATTTTACAGTACGGACGGAAAAAGGATAATGATGCGACGTTAGAGGGAAAAATTCGAATAGTCATCGATCTTTATTCGTCGCACGGTCCGCACAGGAGTAATGATTTTAACGAAAAAAATGCATTATTCAATCGCCAATTTCCGCTCTGGCAAATTGCCTATTTCCTTTAAGGAAATATTCCTCGATCGATTCATCAAAATTTCGACCATTTCGTCCTGTATCGACCTTGCAGCTTTTACAATAGACTATTCCTGCCGTTTTCGCTTTTTGTGTTGTGAGACTTTGTCATTTTTTTTATTAATCGGATTTTACACTAAAAAAAGTCGAATTGGATGAAACTTTGATCTTCGAGGATGCGTGAAAACGCGATGCAGATGATAATCGCGTTTAATCTCGAAGGCAAATCGGTTCAACTCGAGAATCATTTTGGGCTACTCTCTTGCTCCCCCCTTCTGCATCCTCGAACGAAAATCTCTAATTTCACAGGGTCCACACGTGTCTGAATCGCTCTCGGATGATCCTGGCCGGGTTACGCTAGCCTGAAGGGGTCACCGAAGGGAAAATGACCTTCACTGTACGCCGTTGCCTGTGACCATTAAATTCGACAAATTTATATGTTTATTCAAGTTTCACGTGTCGCTGCAAAACACCCCTTAAGCCCCGAAAGGAGAAAAATCGTAATCCTGCGTTACGCCCGTTAAAATTGATTTTTTTTCGATATTTTTGCCTTGCACTCTCCCAGTGGGTACAAGTGCAACGATAAAACGAAAAAAAAAAGAAAAAAAACGTCGTGTTCGAAACAGCAGGCTCTGATAATGCGTGCAAACGTAAATAAACGCGGCGAAACTTTTTCATCCGACATACGAAGCGGAGAGTAGCGTTGGCACACCTGGTACGAAAGTCTTTATCCTCCCTCTTCGTCTTTGCCTCTCGCGCTTCGCCAAGTCCCGGCAAGGCTCGCACAAAATCGTAATCCTGCGTTACGCCCATTAAAATTGATTTTTTTTCGATATTTTTGCCTTGCACTCTCTCAGTGGGTACAAGTGCAACGATAAAACGAAAAAAAAAAGAAAAAAAAACGTCGTGTTCGAAACAGCAGGCTCTGATAATGCGTGCAAACGTAAATAAACGCGGCGAAACTTTTTCATCCGACGTACGAAGCGGAGAGTAGCGTTGGCACACCTGGTACGAAAGTCTTTATCCTCCCTCTTCGTCTTTGCCTCTCGCGCTTCGCCAAGTCCCGGCAAGGCTCGCGGTGATTGGTGACGGCGGCGCAGGAGCGTCCCCGGGGTCCGTCGGACCCTGACCGATTCTTCGATGGCGTTTATTATCATCAGGACGCGATGAAACTCTTTGATTGCAGAATTTTCAGTCGGAATATGTATTAATCCCAAAAAAAATCGTAAAACACTCGAAAGAACGATGAAAAGCAGGCAGCGAACGATGAGCGAATTTTCGTTCGAAGTTTGTCATTTACGACGGGGAGCTTTTTGGACGCCAACCGCGGCGCTCGCTCGCCCCATCCCGGCGACGCTGAAACTGGAGCTTCCCATCTCCCACACAAATTATTTTATCGGTCACAGGCGAATATATTAATTGCGAGAGAAAAAGAAGAAAAAAAAACGTCATAACGAGGAAAATACGAATTGAGCCAAGTTCTCGTGCATTGCGGCAGGAAACGTTAATAATCGTTAGCGTGCCAACTCTGCGTGTGATATCACCAGAAGAGTCACTCACCGAATCACAATTGTCGCATCTGTGTTACGTCGCGAGGTTCATAGACAGAAACGCGAGTCAAAGAGAGAGAGAGAGCAGCTCAGTTTCCCACGTCCTAGGAGAGTGTCGAGAAAAAAGAAATTCGTCGAGTTGAATTCAACATTTTCGCGAATAACGTGCTCCCTCCCCGACCGGAAGTGCGTGAGAATTTCGCCGGTAAAAAAAAAAACAAACGCTCGTTACGATTAAAATTGCACTGTCCTCATCAACGCGAGTGATTATGAGCGGCGAGGGGGAGGAAAAAGTCGGCGAAAAATGTAAACTTTCGTTCCAAGATCAAGGAAGAACCTTGCCTTGACCTTACACAATCCTCCCACAAGACCGGCAGCTCCCACCGAGCGTAAATCCAATTGTGAGAACGAAGGAAATGAAAAAACGATGCGATAATAGCCTTGACCCTCGTGGTATTTCGTACGAAAATCGTTGAACAGTCCAGCGGCGTTGGGTGCATTATAGTGTAATTCGCGGTTGATTATTGTGTGAAAAGAAAAAAAAAAGAAGAGACATTTGATGCCCAGGTGGGATAAAAAGTGAGTCAAATACTGGCGATGATGGAGAGACCTGTTGCATATTGTCGCCGTCTGAAGAGGAAGAGCACAAAATGAGAAGGAGGAAAAGACGTTTAGCCTTGTCCTCTGATTTATTCGCCGCTGTGTGCATATGCTTGCGCGTAGGTGTACGCGAGTATTCGTCGCTGGTGTATCTCTCTGGAATTTCATCCAGCAGGATACCCTTCCCTCTTTATTCTCCGCCCCTCTCTGTCTCCGTCTTCTCGCCATCTCAATAGAAATCCCACTCTCTTTCTCTCTCTCTCTCTCTCTCTCTCTCTCTCTCTCTCTCTCTCTCTCTCTCTCCTCTCGATATAACGTGCATTGCGAGCGTCCTGATTCACCGAGAGACTGAGACGGAGAGCGTGGAGCGAAAGAGAGCAGCGTCTGCGGGCGCTCATTCTGAGCGATGCACTGTGCGCGCTGTGTGTATACGGATAGTATTATAGAAGGCAGAGAGAGCGTATACGAAACGCAAAACGCTATACTGCGAATAACCGCACGGAACCGCACCATGTGCGTGTGGGAAGCTTCGCGTTTTCAGGTACTTTTTTGTTTTATTTCGTACAGGAAACTCACGTTGGAAGGTTTCTATGAAATTTTTGGTCATACGATAGGATCTTTCGTGACGAGTATTTTGTTTACGATAAAAAAGAAAAGTGGAAAACAAACAGGGGATAGACCGTTGTCAAACACGTGTATTCAGGCATTCGTTCATCGAACTATTATCGATCGTGCTGGTACAAAAGACGGTAGAGTTAGTTGCAAACATTTGACGTTCTCATTAGGCCTTTGCTTTCGCTATTTTTATCCTCGTTCGTGCATGAATAGCGATAATGATAGAGACGGGTGTAACGGAAGCTTTTACACGCGGCAATTGCGCGACGCTCTACAGGCTGAGGGAAATTTTCGATGGAACATGCTTTTTTTTCGTAAAATTTTGAATAACGGAAATGAGAGTTTTGCTAAATGGCGGCCATTTTGCGAATCCTCGAGAGCAGCACAATTATGGTGCACAGTGTCCTTTCGAGAGGATTTTGTAGGAAAAAAATATATACCACAGACGCGATCGTGAGCGACGAGCACGAACGGGACCGCAGAGGCCCAAACTCGCAGAGTGTTTCGGACGAGTACACACGCAAGGTTGTACCACGTAGCGGGGCAGTACGCCAGTTTGCTGTACACGGTAAAGAGCCCTTTTTTTTTACTATGTACATCCTGTTTGGTGTATAGTAGTATAGTAGCATACGGCGTTGAGGAGAGAGACAGAGAGAGGGAGAGAGAGAGGGAGGAGGCCCCTGACGATGGATACAGGTACTACAGTGTACAGTATTGTATAGTATAGTAGTTGAGATGGCGCAGGGACATTCCAACGTGTCGGTACCCGGCTCAGGGGCCCCTCTTCGTTCATGCTTACTGCCGTGAACGCGGTATTAAACGTAGCCGGAGGTAGCGGGAGAGAGAGAGAAAAGTGGAGGGGAAATAAGAGAGGGAGAGAGAGAGAGAGTCAGAGAGGGACATGGAGAGGGGGTATTGCTTTCATGGATGAATTCGAGAGTGGCACGCATACCAGCGGGCAATCGTTGGGTCTTTGGACGTTTTATTTCACGGGCCGGTAACACACTACGCATTAGACAGAGACAAGAAGGGATGAATCGTTGAACGTTACAGGATGATACTTCAAGAGCGATGTGAAGTTGCGTGCGTAAGTGTGTTTGTGCGTGAGTCGATGACTCGCACGGAAATTCGTGATAGTACGACGACGAATAACGTAAACTCGACTCCCCCACTTGTGCCTCTTTTTTCCCCCGCGAGGGGTCGCGCAAGTGGTCGTGTCGAAAGGATCGCGCGGGGCTGCTGGCCCCGAACGGTTCCGCGCGCGTCCGTCAGTGACTCGGCGTGGCCGAATGCGTGCGGATATTCGGTCATCGTTGCGATCCTTGAAAAAAAAAAAAAAAGCATCCGGAAATACATATAATTCATAGCCATTGTTCGTATGATCTTCAGGCTTCGGTGATCACTCTCCTTGTATCACGACGACGCTTTTGTTATCCCGACCAGCCACGACGAAAAGGAATGCTTCGAGTTATTTTTTCGTTTTTTCCCAAACAAACGAATAACATTTTCCCCCAAGTTTCTACAAAACATTTCGCGTCTCTGATCTATATCTCACCTTTCGCGACGACGACGCGTTACTTTTGAGGTTAATCGAGTGATTTGTTTTCCTCGTCACGTGATCATTATTTTCGTTGGCGCGATCGTTTTTGAGGTTATGTCACGATTCCCGCTGGATTTTTCGTTTACTTTTTTTCCGCAAAGCGCAATCGGAATTATATCCAAATCGGACGTTGTGAAATGACCGCGAGACACCTTGTGACGCACCGATCACGCCGGCAGTGATATTTACGCGATTTGTTTGCGCGGCAAAAGCAAAGGACGGCGCGCGGTAAATTTATACGCGTACGTAAAAACGTACAGAGGGAATACAATCGATTTGGGGGTGAGATTTATACTTTTCGCGACTACCCTCGAGGACGAGCATCACGAGAATACTTTGACCTCTTCCTCGCGTCTGTACGAGAACCTCCGCTTGTGCGTGTGTGTGTGTGTGTTTGTGTTACGAGTCTCCTTCGCGTTTACGTGTTTCATCGTTATTACACGTTCGTGTGGCGCGTCTCGTCGACAGTGTCGAGATACGGTTCGACCAGTTTTTGTGGGATACCACACGGTGCCGCCAGTATTTCCGGGCTCGAGACGTTTCACGATCGCAAATCCTACAGAGTTTTGCGCGTGTGCGAGCGAGAGAGACACGGGCGGACGGAGAAAAAGACGCGGAGAAAGGGAGAGAGAGAGAGAAAAGGAGAAAGGAATATAAAGGAGTCGGGATAAATTCTTTCGCTTCTCCGCCACTGCGTGTACAAGATTTTTCTTTTTTTTGAAAAATGACGGTGCCTGAAGAGTGAGTATATCCCCATACTTCATTCCGAGTTATAAACGCGAAAGTAACGCTGGCTATTTGTTACTTTTTCACGCTTGAATCGCTAAACGGATATCAATGAATTTTCACGAGAAGATAGCCCGCACCTCGACGTGGATTTTCGTGAATGTACAAACTTTAAAAATCGAAAAAATAATTAGCGTATTTTCGAGGATAGTTTAATGGATTTTTGGTATCAACTTTCGAAAGCAAATGGTGTGCGTGATTCAACAGGGATATTAATTATCTTTAGCTGCAATTGCAGCGCTTTTGTGGATCTTTTGAAAAAATAAATTAGACAATGATCCGCATTAAATATGGTTTCCGGTAAACAGGCGCCCCCGCTCTTTGGTCGTTGTATGGGCGATTAGTGACACATTTTCAGCAATCTGACATGAAACAAAAAAAAATGGCATTTTACTCGATGAGAAACGGGAAAAATATTTTTTGAAAATTTAATTCGACTAAAAAAAGGATATAACCAAGTTTTGGCAAGCGCATTTTGAGATATTTTTTTAGAGAATTTTTGTAGAAACCATAAACATTGCTCGGGGAATAAAGTGTAGAGAACTTCCGGTTTAGAACTTGACATCGAGCTCGTGCGATAAGCTGAGGGGAAAAGAGGGTAGATGAAAAACGGAAGCGGAGGCGTGTGAAAATCCGTACTTGCGTCGTATCCTTCCGCGTTTCGAGGGTGACTAGACGCGGACCCGACGTGTACACGTGCATATTGACCCGGTGCGTCGTTGTTATTGTTATTATTTCGTACACCGAGTGTAATACAGCACGGTGGGGTGCGTCATGGGGTCAGACGCGTGGAACTTCCGGTTTCGGCGAATTCTCGAGGAATCCAAGGGAGATTCGGTCGCGGAATTCGTAAATAAATAATCGAATAATCCTTGATTCGAGGACCTTCGAGCGATTCCAAAGGTACAATCGAAATGAAACGTAAATTTCGCGAACATAAATTTCTCAAATGCCCTTGCTGGTATCTTTTTGTATGACGAATTCTTTTTGGATTTTCGAAATAATTTTCCATTCAAACGACTTTTTTTATGGAAAAAAAAAATGTTCGATAAATTTGTCTCGATGAAAGGCCAATTCGTCCAGTTGACGAAAGTTGCAATACGCCGCCAGCTTCGTCATTGTTATTCAAGTTGAAAACGCAACGCAGATTGCCCTCCCGTGGGACGTGTGTCCTCTCTCGGTGCATCGCAGCGCGAATCAACAGCAAGGTGCAGCGATGCATCCGACTGGATCTGCCTCGTTTGCCACGCTCTCCTCACTTTTCCTCTCGTTTTCTCTCTCCCTCTCGCTCTCCGTCTCCTTCCCTCGTTTCCTCGGCCTTTTACTCTCTTCGTTCGCTCGATGCTCCACTGGGAAATCGCGATCAGATGCAAAGCGGCGATTTCCATCGTTACGGATAAAAAACACACCCGAGACGAATTTATAAACGTCCCGAGAGTGAAAATCACACGCTGGATCGTACGTTACGAATGATTATATTATTTCATCATCGTTATCAGCGGTGATTATCGTTACTCTGGAGCATTCTCACGCTCGTGGCAGAGGCAGCTTTGCTCTTTGAAGCAAACACTCGAGACTCTTGTCCCGAATCGTCGTGGAAAAATAAATATTTATATTCGTACACTCGCGCGGCGAGAAAAACCCTCTCTTGAGAAAAAAAAGAAAAACAAAAATTAACGAAATTCTCTACCGCATTTACGGCGCAATTTATTCCGCTCGAAAATTGTTATCTCAAAACGACGTACTTTTACTGCCTCTGCTCGTAACGTTTTTTTTTTTCCCCCCGAAATTTATCACCTCTTTGAGAGCCTCTGGAACGTCGAGTGTATTGTCGAAATTATTTCGAGCGTTGGAATACTTTTGCACATGTTTGAGAAAATAAACATTTTTCGTAGATCATTTTATCGCACGTGGGAATGTTATTACAAGTTTGACGAAAGACGAAACTCGATTGCGAGAGGCTGCGGAGAAGAACATTTTTTTTCTTCGCGCTCGAACGATCGAAGATGCAGAGCCACCAAGAATTATACTCGTGATGTGATTATTTCTTTATTCAATCGATGAATCGTGAATGAATTCCGAAAAAAAAAAACGAAAAAATATCCGCAAATCTCTCGAACTTTTCCCCCTGGCTAGGAGGGATCGCAGCTCGACGAAATAATTTTTTTTACCCTTCGCGATACAGGCTGAAGCCTCGAACGTTTTTTTTTCTCTCAGCAGACACGAACAAGAGGAAAAGTTTCACGATTTTTTTCCCTCTATAATCCTTCGAAAGTTTCCCGTCGAGAAAAATCTTTTTTTTTTCCTCGCCATCCATCACGTCACCAAAGGTTTGAGAATTATTTCAAGAGACTCCAGGATGATTCCATTGTTCGCTCGTGAAAAGACGATACATACTTTTTTCGTGCTGTGTCTCGGCGACGTATAAATATTCTTTTTTCAAATGTATTTTAGAATTTAATTGATATCACAATTTTCCCTTGGCGAATTCTTCAATTTTATGTGTGCATCGGTTGTTTTTTGTTCGTCGTGCCATTTGCAACGATTTTCGCAATCGAACGAGGAAGGGAAATGATGAAAAAATTATATATAAATATTAATACTCTAATCGGTGCTGACTGCGGGCTTTCTCGCGAGATTTTACACGCATAAACTCTCTCGTTCGAGTGACCACTTTTGAAAACCCTCGAGGGCCTCAAATATGGCCCATAAACGCACTCGACTCTCTCGATGTCTCAATTGTGTTACCATATATTCTATAAAGTACCTTAATCATCCGCATAAACATAAAATACATCCACGGTGGGTTAAAAAACTTTGAGCCTAAAGAATTTTCGAAAAAAGAAAAAAACGAACGTCCTACGATCCGTGGATACGATAATAACGATTTTTTTCAAGATGCAAAATATCGGCAAAAAATATGAATTATTTTCGACCTCTCAGAGTTCTCGCGCAGTTTTCGGTACTGCCATGGTTCGGTACGGCTCTCAGCTACGACTGCAGGTGCAAACGCCGATGTAAATCTTGTCCCCGAGACGTATTTTTATTTCGTTATTTTTTGACCCACCGCGTGCTTCGTGTGTATTTACTTTTCTCTCAGCACGAGCTCGAGAGGTCTTTGCGGCGGTGTGTCACGTGCTCGTACTCGTTCACGCTTTGCTAAACGAAACATACGTCTCTGTACGCTACTCTGCGCCATACGTGTATTTATATATATCGCCTTCGGTCAATGAATGAAACCCATGGTCTCTTGGCTCGTGGTATGGTTCTTTGCCTCGCTGCTCTCGAATTAAAAAGCTCAAGTGGTGAATCACGCGCGATATCGAGTCGGAACTCTCATCTCGTTCGGCTCTTTTCTCTCTTTATTTTTTCTATATGTACACTGTTTGAAAACATTGATTCCTCGAACCATGCCGCACCGATGATTCGATTCCAGCGATTTATCAATTTATTCAATCGCGCTCTCTCATCTTCCCTTCCATGCGCGCCTTTCTTCCTCTTTTTGGTTTTATTTATTTCTCAAAATACTCGCACGACTGACCGTCTTTGAGAACTCGACGAAATTGTCCCATCTCGGATGAGAATCGATCGCTCGCCAACGGGAGATGAGAAATCACTCGGCGTTTCACCCGCGGGCTGTTTCTCCTCTGCGAAAATGTCCCTCTCTCTCTCACACGGCGTAAAACGTTATTTCCTCCCAATAAAACGTAATTTTTCGTTCGATGGATCCTCGCGCCAATGAAGAGCATATTGACGGAGGATAAAAAAAGCGGATGTATGAGAATAATCCGGGGAAAATTGAAGAATTATTTTATCGAATAATTCGAAAATACGGGTTTTTCGTAATTTATTTACGATTATTTTTTCTCTCATATTTTTAGCTACCGTAAATCCTGTAAACGCGAGAATGTCGTCCGATGTCGATCGGGCGTTGTTTCAGCAGCGAAATTCCGGCGTTCTAAATTCATCTCGGTTCGAAATAACGCTGCACCCAAAATTCGAGAATTTTTTCCATCCTCCTCGTCTCGCCCATCTTTAAACACATTTTTTTACCCTTCCGCGGATTTCGCGTATCCTCTTTGCCCTCTCTGTGTACCGGCCGTCGTATTTATTTCGAATTCGCCCAACACCGAAAAAGGCGAAGGAGAAAAAAAAAAGAAAACCTCCCCTAAACGCAATTTTAAGCTTCCATCGGGCTACCATGCCCATGCCCCTCTCCGAGAAATATTCCGTTCGTTCTTTTCCCTCTCGCTCGTCGTACGATCGCATCCGCGGATGCGTTGGCGAAGCTGCTCGAATTTTTTAAAGAAAACCATCGTGGATTCCACACTGTACCATCTCCGTTAAAGATAAGACGAAGCTGCGGTGAGAAAAAAAAATTAGAGACGAGAATACGTCGAAAAACAGATTTTCGCTTTATCTCTGTACCTCCAGGTGGAATTGAGGATTTTCCAGGCGAATATAAAATCTTTGCAAATTATTTGACGGTAAACACGATTTGCATCAATTTCGCGGAGTAAATTAAACACAACATTTTCTCCGGCTTGTTTTTTGCTCTTCAAACCGTCGCGAGAAGGATCAGGCTGTTTTTTCCGATCTGTGGAACACCGCGGTGATTTTATTTTATTGTTTCGAGGGAAAGTAAGTTGCCTCTCAATGAAAACGACATTCGAACTGAATAAAATCTTTCCGAAGCAATAAATAAATCGTACATAAAATTACCCCGCTCAACGTGTGTATAAATACATATATATGTAGATGTATACTTAATAAATCGTTCCTCGCGAGCCAACAGAGAGAAAGTTGTACGCTCGAGCGTAAAAATGATATGAAATTCCGCGGTGATAACTAAATTATTATACATTCCCAGAAGGTACATAATTCAGAGGTTAGAGCGTTAAGCCTCGTCGGGTTTTCCATTTAAACTCCATAATTTACAGAGAAATATGATACAACCGTTTATATCCAGCGGATAGTCGAAAGGTAAAATATCGATATTAAAATTCGAGATTATGAAAAAGAAAAAAAGAAAAATGAATAAAAATCCTCACGGCGTATCGAATTGAACTTGGCTAATATTGGAATCGCGGTTATTTCTTCACGAAGAACGTGTCGTTCCGATCGTATCGAGAAAGGAATTTTATTTTCGTTTATTCATTTTTTTTCGATTTTTTTTTTTTCAAATCATTTTTTTTTATTCCGCTTTCATTCCAGCCAAAATTGCATGGCACTCGGCGGGCGCATGCGCGCACGCACATTGAGGAAATTAACAAACCGCGCCGGTACTCATTAGCATTCCTCTCTTAGACGGCATGTTAGCTTGTAAATATACGTGTCGTTACATCCAGGCAGGATGTAACCGGCGTGCCATACGCTTTGGAATTTCCGATTTTCCCGAGCCTGCCGCGATGGTTCGTATGTCACGATGATTATTTAACCGAGTCTCGAATATACGACGCGCGGCATGCACGACTTTACACGATCCAAATAGGGTCACAAAGACCCGCCAGGTCGCGCTCCGATAGACTGAATTTCGAAAAAGTTTTATTTCCCAGCAAACGGTAAAATCAACGCTGAAGTTTTCGTCGCGGGAACGCGATGAATTTACGTTTCGAGCCCTCTTTTTCATCGCCTCGTTTGGCGAAAACCGCACGCTACTTTCGTTGAAAATGATTCATTAATCGCTCGTGCTTCATCCGAAGAAATTACGCACAGAAGCGTGTGCATAATTTTCTGCAGAGTAAAAATAATATTTAAAAAAAAACAAGGGAAATGCGCTAATGAAAATGGCAGATTTTTCGACGTTAGACGTTAGTTGGTCGGCTGGTTTGATGGGATACGCGAGAGTAGCGGAGAATAAAAATTCAAACTTTGGTCGAAATAATTGATTAAAAAACTACGAGAATAATGAAAAAAAGAAGGAGAGAACGGAAATCGTCGCCACTCTTCCGTTTTCGCGCTTTCAGCGTTAAACAACGACGTCGCCACGATTATCATTATTTTTGTTACGAATTTCAATATTTTCGATTTTTCGATCGTCCCGAGGACAGAGCGCGTATTTTAATATTGCACGGGGTGTGGCGCGTCGAGAGCATTGTGTGCTAATGGGTTATTTAAAACCTGACTCTGATGAATCTCTCTCAAAGTACTCTTGCGCGTCTCGCGAGGACAATGAGAAAGCGCATGACGCGAAGACTCTGCAAACGCGCGAAGGAGAACGCGAACGGCGTCCACAAAATGCTTTCTTCATTTATTCGTCAATCCTTTCACGTCCGACGAAAAATAAAGCGACCTATTGACATGTAAACGTATCTGCTTTTTTTTATTCTCCTTCGCTGTACGCACGGCACCATTGACTGACCGTTACGCCGCGAGAGGGCGGCGCGACTCTTCTTTGCTCGATATTTCAATCACGAAAAGTCTCGCGGTTGAAACGTTCAACTTCTCTCTTTGAACTCTGCATGGAAATTAAACGTATTCCGTAGAGCAAAGTCGTGGAAACTTTGACGGTACAGTTACGAGAATCGAGCGCGCATCAGGCACTGCAGGAATCGCCTCGGAGTCGCTCGAACGAGTTTCCAAAAGCGATATGTCGTACAAATTTCCATATGTAGACGGGACGTGGTCTCATTTGTAAAAAAAAGCGGGGGGAGGGACGAGTGACGACAAGCTCGCCGCAGACGATGACCTAGTTGTTTTTTCTCGTAATTTTACCGGTAATTTTCCTTCACGATTTAAAAAAAAATCATTTTTACGCCTCATTGATTTTCGATATTGGACTCGCGAGAATTGCGCGAATTGTACCGTTGGGAAAATACGCGAAAGGTGACTGAACTCGATAGCACGATTTTCCCGCACACCGTCTCCATCACGGCGGATGGATCATTGAGATTAAATTGACGTTTCGTCAGAGGCTAATTTCAGCCAACAATGCATTTCCGTAGGAGGCAAAATTACTCGATATTATTGTCATTATTGTGTCAAAGAATCTCGAGGAGGTTTCGGGGTTAAGTAGCCAAGCGAGAGCGACAGAGAGAGAGAGAGAGCCAATTTAACGAGATAAGTTGATGGATTTTTTCTCTTATCATTATTGCAGAATGGCTGCGGAAGCTGCGAACAAAAAAGCGGAGCGCGAGGCTCTCCGCGGTGTCATACAACAATGGAACGCGAATCGTCTGGATCTCTTCGAACTCTCCGAGCCAAACGAGGTACAGGCTCGACTATATTCTCCGTTTAATCGTTATTTTTCTGCGACAATCACATCGAGACGAATTAATAACGCGAAACAAACAAAAAATCGCCAAAAGTTTTTCAAAAATCCGTCGTTGATCCGTCATTTCCGCTCGTCGCTTTCAGGATTTGGAATTTCACGGTGTCATGAGGTTTTACTTTCAAGACAGCGGGCAGAAAGTCGCGACAAAGTGCATCAGAGTCGCCTCGGACGCCACGAGCCAGGCCGTCATTGAAACTCTGATTGAAAAATTCCGTCCGGACATGCGAATGTTGTCCGTACCCGAATACGCCCTCTACGAGATTCATGAGAACGGAGGTCAGTTTCGTGAGTGCTGACATGAACAATAATAATAATAATAATAATAATAATAATCTTTGATGGTTTTTTTTTTTCGAAAAAAATGTACTCTCTCTCGTTCTGAAAAAAAAAGATGATTCATCCATGCCTTTCTCCTTCTCGTTCTCCCCAGAAGAGAGAAAGCTCGGACTGGAGGAAAAGCCCCTTCTGGTCCAGCTGAATTGGCACATCGACGATCGCGAGGGACGTTTCTTGCTCCGTCGAATCGACGACAAGACGAATGCCCAGGGCGTCGGTTTTACCGAGGGAACGAGCTTCCGGAGAAAACTGAGCAAACGCGAGAAGAAACAAATGAAGAAGCAGGAAAAATTGAGCCGTTTGAAAAGCGCCGGGGAACCCGAGGAGACGACTCTGACCGTCGACCAAAACGGCGTTGCCGAGAAACTTTATACCGGTTGGTGGATCTTTATTTTCAAAGAAAAAAATTAATAAATGAATAAACTGAATAAACTGAATGGAAGAAAAATGAAAAATTGCGCGAAACGAGAGTCGCGCGAAACATTGAAATTACATCAATGAACTTCCGGTCGTCTCGAACGCGAATGGCGGTCTCGAAAATCTTCCGCGTTTTCGTACGTTAAATCGGGCGAAAACGCGGAACGATCGATTAGACGCGTTTACCGTTGCCAGGCTCCGGCATTTCTGTGCCACGCGGAGAATCGATTTACGTAAATTCCTCCGATTCGAGTTTCAAAGTCGAGGAATGAAAAAAACGCGAGAGCAAACGGAATAGCCCGCGTCGTGAAAATCGGTCCAGTGGTGGATAGACGACGAAAAAAGATCGACGATATCAGCAATTGCGAAAATTCGTGAGAGAATTTTGAAGCGAAATAATAACCAAGCGAGAAGCATCAAAAATTTCAGATCGAAATTTGTCGAGGGAAAAATTCCCGAGCGACGAAAGCTCGGCGGAGAATTGATCTCGGAGATGATAAAATTGCGCAGGCGGGATGAGAAGAAAATCGGCGTTTTTTTTTTTTTTTTCAATCTTTATATCGACTGGCAAACATTACAGAACTTCCGGAAACGAGTTTCACGAGGAGCATCTCGAATCCCGAGGCTGTCATGAGACGTCGGAGGCAGCAAAAGCTCGAACGGAAGCTGCAACAGTTTCGGAGCAAAGACGGCGGTCCCGATACCGGAGGCACTCTGAAAATTTACGGCGAGGCTCTTTGCAAGGACGTGCCTTACAAGACTCTGCTGTTGAGCATAAGGGACTCGGCGGCCCAGGTAGTCAGAGAAATGTTGGCAAAGTACGGCCTCGACAAGGTGGACCCGCAGCAGTACTGTTTGGTGCAGGTGAGAGAGGTTCGGCATCGGGGGGTCCGCGACTTTGCATCCATTTTGTTTCTCGTATTATCGCACTCGCGCGCGCACTAAAATACATGTAAAACGCGACGAAAATAGGCCATCGGTGTCGTTTTTTTCTCTCGAATCGGAAAGATAGCTCGTTCGCCGACCGATCGCGCATTACGTCAAAAAAACAAAATGAAAACGAAAAAGAATTGAAAAGGAAAAAAAAATCGCCTCGGAAACGTCGAAATTTGACGCTCCCTGGTGATCGCACGACGAAGATTCCAAGCTCGCGGAGGGAGTTTCGAGTTTCTCCGCGATGTGTTTACACTCGATTTTACGAGTTCGTTTTCACCGTCGTTGACCTTTTCCGCCGCGGGAAATCTTTGTTGGCCTCTTTGACAATCTTTTCTTTCTTTTTTTTTTGTTTCTTTCTACCGCGATGAGAATATTTTTTTTTTTTTTTCGTTTTTTCGATGCACAAGAGCGCGAAACGTCGAATCCCCCGGACGGTGTTTACACGTTTTTTTTTACCAACGTACGAACAGGACGATCGGCGCGTGAAACAGTCTCTGATTCTTTTTCCTCCACTCTCTCTCTCGCTTTGGAACAGAGTACCACGGTCGATACGGCAGATTTCCTCGCGCAATCTCTCTCTTGCTGCCCGCCAATGTTTTCGCGACGGTCGGTATTTTCCTTCGCGGAAAATTCTACGGACTATCTTTTGCATCTTCCGTCCATAAAATTCGATATAAAATTCGGCTCTGCTCATCGAAATATCGATTGTTCTATAGAAAAACTCGACGGTCGAGCTTTTACCGACCGAATTTGCCATGCTTTTTCGAAAAATTCCACAATCTACCGTTTTTCGAGTCTCGCGAAGTTTTGGAAAATCGAAAATCGAAATCGAACATCGGAAATTCAAGTTTTTCTTCGTCATTTTTTTGCAAATTTCAAAGCGTCGATATGGATTCGAAAAGAATTTGACAAAAGGATTGAGTTTCGGTGAGGGCTGCTTTCGTCTCTCCGAGAATGGCGAAATAACTTTGATACTCTTGCAGGTGAATGGCGAAAATGCAAACGTAAATCCTCATCAGGAATACATCCTCGACGACGACGAGTGCCCATTGGCGATCCTCATGAACCATCCTTCGACGCGCGGTGAGTCCTTTTTTCTACTCTCAATTGAATCACAAAAAAAAAAAAACTCTCCAAAGATGATCAAAATTTTCGCAGCCATATCTATCACTTCCCAAAATAACATCGAATTCTTTCCTACGTTTTTTCGAATTCCCGCAATTTTGACTTTTCGCGACAATTAACCACTCCCCTTTTCTCCATTGCGGAGGAAAAAAACAGCTTTTTCCCGGGGAAAAAGCAAAATTGTTTTCGAAAACAAAAATTTCGAAATTCTACACCCGACGGAGGATAAATCCACCGTTTTTGCCTGCGATTTCGCGCGAATTTACTTTGTACAAAAGGGACAAGTACGTTCGCGTGTGAAAAAACGATAAAAAACGTTTGTACTCTGCGTGATTTATCCTCGGGGAGGGGGGGAATTCCGCACGAGCATCGTGTGACAAAGTCGCGTTGGAAATTTCGCGCGTTCCATCTAGTTTCATCGCTAAAACGAAAACTCGTCAAAGAACGTGGATAAATGAAAAAAAAAAACGTAAAACTTTGAATTCACCATCTTTGACCCTTTTCGGCCGTCCGCCATTTTGCGGAAGTGGCTGGGAACCTTCCGGTGGTCGGAAAACATGACCTTCTCTCCCTCGCTCGTTCGCTCGTCGATGATTCTCATTCGATTCGTCTAATGAAATTCCCGTCCACGAACTCGACCGTTCGTCGCCGGCAGGATCGATGAAAAATCAATTGCACGGACGTGGAAAGTGAATTTCCAACTTTTATTCCGTTAGACGCGCGACGTTCATCGGCGATCGATCGGCGAAAAAAGACGAAGAAAAAAGATCGAGGTTGGAGAATAAAAAACGCGTCCGAGCGAACACGCGGTTATCTCGCGGTAAAAAATCGCGCCGCAAAAACGCTCCCCTGAATTATTTAGACGCGAGGTACGGCGACGAAGGAACGAAGGCCGACTCGCGAAAAAATCGTCATTATCGAACTTGTTATTTGCGTCGAGATATCAGCGAGGTTTCAACGAAAAATCGCGAATCGACTATTCCCGAAATTCTGAGATAAAAATTGTTGCGAAAATCTTCTCCTCCCTCGAGGATTTTTCAAACGCGCTCGCATTCGTCGAAAAAAGCAATTTTCCGCGCGATTTATGCAAACTTCATCGCGAGTCTCTCGGATTCCTCCCCGTCGTGCGAAGCTCAAAAGATTGCCGGGGCATAGAGAGGAAAGAGGCGAAAGAGAGAGAGAGAAGGAAGCAGATAGCAGAAAGCAAACGAGACGGAAAATACTCTTGTCGATGCATCGCAAAATGCAAATTTCTCCAAGATACACGGGCCGAACAGTTTGCATGTAGATGAGAAGAAAAAAAAAAAGCTTTCGGGAGAACGCCCTCTCTCTCTCTCGATGTTTCCGCTTTTCCAGAGCGCAAGCGGAAAACGCACTTATCCCAGAGATCAGATGAGAGGAAAGAAGAAAAGGCGCGAGAGAAATGCGCCGAGTAGAGGCATTTTTCCGTTTTTTTTTTTTTTTTTTCATTATTTTTTTTCAATTTTTCCTCCTCTCTCGTCCGCGAGTGCCTCCCGTTCGCGATACCGCGCGAGATTGAGACTTTTAATGAGCCACGTCGCGTCGTGCATTCGAGCAATTGTTGCCGCTGAAAAGTTCAGCCGAGAAATTCTCTTCCGTGCCTCGTATATATGGTGTACAACGTACAAAGCCAGGAGAGCACACGCGAGGAACGTAAAAAAACACAAAGTGTCCGGACGAACAAGAGGCCACCGCTCGTAGGTTTACTTTCTCGCGTTACGAGAGCCTCGCTCTCTTGATGAATTTTTAACTCGTCAGCGAGCCAATTAAGCTCACGAGCGAAGCCTCGAGGCGACCGTCGAGTTTTCAGGACATTCCCGGAAAAACGGGGCCTCCGCGCGGTGCACACCGCGCTGCATGCACACGCGTCGCGGAAGCGGCAACGAGGCGAGCGAAAAGTTGGCCACAAAAGCCCCAGAGCCTGTGTGAGCCTCGAGAACAAAGCTCCGGGAGAATACAAAGTCACACAGCTTCGGGGAAGATGAAAAAAAGATGCGGGGGGGGCGGCGAGGAGACGCGAGAAAAAGCAGAACGTCACGAGACTCGTGATTTTAGCGCGATTTCATCTCGCGTCTCCGCGGGGAGATCCCGTGTAGAAACTTTGATCGGGAACAAGTCAGGCCCAGTACTGGCTTTCCCGATTTGATATCGGGGCATAGCGAGGCTAGCCAGGCCGGGATCCGGGTAGCAATGTAACGGGTAATAAGTCAGGGCCTGGTTTGATTTCCATACACCGGGAAATAATCGGGAAATGACCAGGGCCTGATCAGCACCCGCTCAGAACAGTAAGCCGGGAAATAGCCATGCCCAGCCATGGCCCTTACTTGCTTTTCAAATGTCATTCCATGCCACAGCCCGGTTGGAATCCGACCTGAGACTCAATATGAAATCATACACATTTGTGTAGGGAAATAAGGAAGTAGAGCACACGGAATAAATTGAAACATAAAATTCAAATGTAAGCGAGATAATATTTTAAATTCTATTTTTCCCTTGTCGCACTGCCTTACCAACGAATGTTGCGCGTTAGGCGCAACGAAGGCGAGCATATCGGGAGTATATGTATATAACTCGGAACTCAGAATTGTATTCATGGCAATCCCGACCAGGCCATGAGCATTTTCTGACATGGAAATATTGACGAGAATAGCCCGATTTTCCCTATTTGCCCCTTACCAGGCCCCTACCTAAAAACTAAGACCAGGCCAAACCAAGGAAATCCAGACCAGGGCCCGGTCTAAAGTCGGGACGTCCAGATCAAATTTCTACACGGGATGAAACGTTGCGAAAAATCACGACGGACGTTCTCGTGATCGGCGATCGAAGATCGAAATTGATATTGAATCGTATTTTTGTAAAGCCCGATTTTGAGAACGAAAATGGGGGAAAAAAACGCGGTGAATTGAATTATTCAACGGAAGGGGGGCAATTGATGGACAAAGAGCGCTTACTTTTCTCGTTATTGCGTTTGTGTCGCCCGATTAGTGCTATCAAAGTCGCGTTCGCCACGTGCGAGGGCCGGCAGAGTCAACGTTGATCGATGGGGAGAGACGAGTAATCTCATTTTTCATTTTCGTCCATGTTTATTCGGCATTGCGTTAAAACGAAGCGTACGAGGTGTATTGACGTCGAGTCTCATCGACCGCAAATCGCTCTTGGCCGTCCGGCATCGTCGCGCGCGTTTCCACGTCCCACAAAACGTGTGTTGCACGTACATTCAACCGCACAACGCTGGGCTTATCCTATTGACCCATTTGACTGTGTTTTTCCCCTACTGTTCACCTCCTTTCGATCAATCACTCTGGATAATTACAGAGAATACACACAAAGGTGCGAAGGAGGTAAAAAAAACACATTTTGACGAAAAAAGAAAAAAAAACGATCGTTCCCCGATCCGATACTGCAAAGTACGTAAATAAAATGTCATTTCTCGAAAAAGTAGCTTTCCGAAAAAACGTTCCCGGATGTTCGTAAATTGTTCAACGTAACAACTCTTGTTTCTACATGAATAATTTTGCGTTCCTTTTTTTTTCCTAATGAAATCTCATTTCTTTGAAAAAACCTTGTGAATTAACGCCGGAAAAACCGGTGTAGCGGTCTATAGTTTCTCTTGAAAGCTCGTACGGCCTCGGGGAGCTTGCAGATATACGTGCGGTAAATTCTATTTAAAGCGAAAAGATAAAGAGAGAGAGAGAAGGAGAGATAAAAAGGGCTGTCTGGTTTCGTCAGTTCGCCCAGCAGGCATCATTTCCGTTATCTTTATTGCAAACTCTATCCCCCCCCCCCCGCCCCTCCGCCGGCGGTGGTTTTTCTCCGACGAGTCCTCAAAGAGGCGCGAGCACCGGATGCGGATGCACGAAAGCTGGCCAGTTTCGCGAGACGCCGAGGAGGCGTCTGGGTAATTCGACTCGAAGCTGTTACCCTCCCTCCCTCCGCAGACCCTCGCGTTATAAACCTTTCGAAGAGAATTTCGCTCGGCCGATTTCGAGATATCGAAACTCGAGTGCGTCGTTCGCAGGGAGCGAACGACCTTGAGCTCTCTGGCGCGATAATACGCCGAGTTGTAACGATAAACTCGCGATTTCAGGCGCCCCCTGTGCAGAGGAGCTTACATAAAGTATATCGTGAAAATTGAAAGAAAAAGGAACCTACGCCGGGAAGAGAAAAAAAAATGGAAATCTTCCCGGCTGTGGAATTTCATTTTCCCTCGTACTTGCGGCTGAAAAACGTTCGTTTCGTCGGCAAGGCCCGGGGAAAGGTAAAACTCGATGAAAGTTTCGCGAATCATTATCGTTGTATAATATTATTCAACGCTGATGGTAAAAAAAATGAAAAATGAAATTTGATATCGCGTCGAAGTTTCTTTCTTTGAGCTTTCTATCGTCTCGTTCCGTGAGAATAAATTTGACGGAAAGAAACGAAAACTCGTCAGCTCGAGTATCTTTTTCGTGACGAAAATGTGGGTTGGTCCAGGAGCGGGGCGATGGAGCGGGCTGGAAAGCTAAGAACCGAAATTCGGAGAATTTTGCCCCCTCGGATTTCAGGTATTTTCATTGTGTACGAGGTAGAAAAAAAGAATCCGCGATGAGTTTTCTGACCTGGAGAAACTCATTTACGGAGAAAGGGTCTCGTGGGTTTTCGTGAGAGAAATATATGAATACAAATATATATATATATATAATTTGTATAGTGGAGAAAATAGGAAAACTGATCTCTCTTAACGGCTTCAAAATTCAGAGATGCTGCGTACGCGGAGATTCACTGATTCGAATTCCTCTTCGACTTCTCTCTTTCTCTCCATATTTTTCTCGCGCCATCCCTCTTTCTTCGTTTTTTTTTTTTTGGTTTCCTACTCACTCTCGACCTGACCCGCAGCCTCACCTTCGGAGATTGAAACCAACTTGAACCTTCCTCCGTTTGTTTTTCTGTTACGTGAGGGATACTCGATAGAAACTTTCTCGAGCCAAGCGGAAATCATCATTTCAATAAACAATCGATAAACAGAAGACGAGAAATTTTCACCTTTATCTCGAACGGGCAATTTTTACCATTTTTTATTTCAAGCGGACGTTATTTTATTTGTATCCAAGATTTCGATATCGTTAGAACGAGATCAAAGAGTCCTTTAGCTCCTTCGTGCGAACGGTACTCAGTTTTTCCAATTTTCGAATGTATAAATGTCATTAACGTTTCAGTACATTAATTTATGACAAAGAATAATAAGAAATAATATTCAAGATTTATTGAGATTTAAGATTTTTTTAGCTTTGAATTTTTTAATATATAAATATCATTGATATTTAAATACACTTATTTGTATCAAAGAATAATAAGAAATAATATTCAAGATTTATCGTGTACGAGCTTTGTATCGAAAATGTCGATACTTTTGGGACGAGATTTAACATCTTTTTAGCTTTGAATTTTTTGATATATAAATATCATTGATATCAAAATACTCTTATTTGTATCAAAGAATAATAAATAAAGTTCGAGATTTATCGTGCACGAGCTTTGTATCGAAAATGTCGGTACTTTTGGGACGAGATTTAACATCTTTTTAGCTTTGAATTTTTTGATATATAAATATCATTGATATCAAAATACTCTTATTTGTATCAAAGAATAATAAATAAAGTTCGAGATTCATCGTGCACGAGCTTTGTATCGAAAATGTCGGTACTTTTGGGACGAGATTTAACATCTTTTTAGCTTTGAATTTTTTGATGTATAAATATCATTGATATCAAAATACTCTTATTTGTATCAAAGAATAATAAATAAAGTTCGAGATTTATCGTGCACGAGCTTTGTATCGAAAATGTCGGTACTTTTGAGACGAGATTTAACATCTTTTTAGCTTTGAATTTTTTCATATATAAATATCATTGATATTAAAATACACTTATTTGTATCAAAGAATAATAAATAAAGTTCGAGATTTATCGTGCTCGAGCTTTGTATCGAAAATGTCGATACTTTTGGGACGAGATTTAACATCTTTTTAGCTTTGAATTTTTTGATATATAAATATCATGGATATCAAAATACACTTATTTGTATCAAAGAATAATAAATAAAGTTCGAGATTCATCGTGCACGAGCTTTGTATCGAAAATGTCGGTACTTTTGGGACGAGATTTAACATCTTTTTAGCTTTGAATTTTTTGATGTATAAATATCATTGATATCAAAATACTCTTATTTGTATCAAAGAATAATAAATAAAGTTCGAGATTCATCGTGCACGAGCTTTGTATCGAAAATGTCGGTACTTTTGGGACGAGATTTAACATCTTTTTAGCTTTGAATTGTTTGATATATAAATATCATGGATATCAAAATACTCTTATTTGTATCAAAGAATAATAAATAAAGTTCGAGATTTATCGTGCTCGACCTTTGGATAGCAATTAGCTGATGTGCATTAAATGATGTATCGAAGATGTCGATACTTTGGGACAAGATTAAAGATCCTTTTAGCTCATTAGTGCAAACAGTACGACCCTCTGTTATTCTCCCGTTAATACCGTCCGGGTATATAACCGTGGATTTATATCGAATGTTCGATCAATCTGCAATTTTACTCTCGCCGATTTTACACCCACGTATAATTGGATATAGGAGAATCTTCCCTCTCGGGTTTCCCCTGCCGATAAGCCGTGTACTTTTTCACCGGTGCTTCGATTGTTGTATTAAATTCCCGGAGAGCTTCCGAGATTTTCCACAGTCCCAGTTTTATCCCGGAACAACGCGAGCTGAATAAAAAATAATAATGCCACCGTGAGCCATTTTCCCCGTCGTACCTCGGCCTACAAATTATCGATGCATCGGATTGCTTCATGCATTATCAATGTTTTCTTGTTACTCGCGAATATTCCATTTCGCATTTTTTTTCTCAGCGATTTTACGGAATTTCCGGCGTTTTGCTCGAGAATTTTTCGTTTCCACTGGCGGGTTGATAATTAAATAAATAAACGTTGAAATATCTCGTCCGGTGAAAAACCGCGCGAGCCTCGCGAAGCTTTTTTCGAAACACGAGTGGAAAGGCACCCATTAGCGGCGTAATTGAATGCAAAATTGTATTATCCGTGAAGCTCGCTCTTTTTTTTTCTTTCATCGTCGTCGTCACTCTTGTTGCACTTTGGCGAAAATCTATACGAGAACGCGAATGGAAAAATCGTAAACGATAGTGCTGCTATCGGGGGATAAAAGCAGTTGCAATATCTCCGCGATGTATCGTACAGAGCGTATCGACATGCAAAACTATCGCAGCAGCGACGACGATGACCTATTTTGTCCCTTTTAAGGTAGTTCTATCGTTAGATTCAAATCGAGAAATTGTTTTGCAGTTTTTCTCACATACAAAATGGTTCGCGGGCTTCGGTTAAATAAGGAAAGTTGTTGCAAATCGACTAAAGAACAGCATACTCCAAATTCACGGTCATCCCAGGTGATATGTGCTTGCTCTATAATTACGAAAATTGCGAAAAAAATGTTCTTAAGATTTTTTTGGAAAACTCAAGAAATCTTCTTTGATGTTGCATAAAAATGTATGCAAAGTTTTAGAAGGCTTCACCACGTAGAAGCCAAGATATTCATTGATGAAAATGCAACTTTTAACACGCGCTCTTACGAGAGACTACCGAAAATTGTAATTTTTACCAATAAATATCTCAACTTCCACGTGGTAAAACCTTCCAAAATTTATTACACACGTATATATGACATCAAAGAATACGTATTCAAATTTTCAACAAAATCTTAAGAAAACGATAAAACGATAGAACTACCTTAAGGATGTTGCCGCGTAACTTTTACGACCCGATGAAACAACGATTTTTTTTGCTCTTTTCATCGTCAAACCCGCATTGAATATTAGTTATTTTTATTTTTACCATCATTCGCGTCGATAAATATATTTACGATGCTGGCGTGGCAGTCAATCCCAAAAACGAACTTGTATTCGCTTCTGAGTTCGTCAAAGCTGAAAAAAAAATCGAAAATGAAACTTTTATGAATTTCTCTCTCGATAATTAGAGGGATAATTCCGAGGTTGATTGTACGATGGGAAACTATGGAAATCCAATGCCCGTGGTGTTGTTTGTGTTTATTCGCCTTCGAAATATCAGCAAATCCAATTTTGAATGCTTATCGAAGTTTCGTTTGAATTTTCGTTCGCTCATCCAAACGCCATTTCTCCTTGAGAAAAATACGAGAAAGATAACGATGTTTCGCGACTTTTTGACCTCTTTGACGCTATTTGACCTGAGAGAATTCCCACTCGATGTATTTCGCTCTCGCACATGGCGTCTAACGTTGAAAATTTTTATCGAGCGCGAGAGAAGAACCGCGAGGATAACTCGTCCTTGAAAAAATCCGAGAGAATTGGACGAGTATTTTCATTGGCTCTTCTTTTTCTGTCTTTCCTTTTTTTTTTTATCAATCCCGCAGAGCCCCCTGGCCATCCTGAAATTTCCGTCTCCCTCGCCCGGCTCTCAGGCGTACACGTACTCTCGAATATGTACTTTACGTCCCGCGTGTGTGTGTATATTTTTCTCCGCTTGATCCTCTTTAGAATTTCATACGCACGAGTCATTTGCGCCGAGCTCCGATTTTACCTCGTTTTCTCGCTCCCTTCGAATAATTCCTGCAATTTATTCACTTTCGTTGGCCCGAGGCTGGAAAAAAGACGCGGAGATCTACGTATAACGCTCTGTTTCGAAAAGATTCGCGGTTATTTTAACGCAAAGTTTATTCCGTCGGATAAGGGATGAAAAGGGATAAAATTGGGGCAGTAAATCGTATCGAGCAAGCGTCGTAGATGCGAGAGGGTCCATTCGTTTGCTGAAAGGAGACGTTAATTTTTTGATGCTGATTATCCGGTATGTCATACACATGGCTACTGTATTTCTTCTCCCTCTTTTTTCGTCTCTCATTCGACGCCCACAAAACGACCAATTCCCCGGTTCTGTTACGAGGTGAAAAAAAAGGGAAAGGACGTCGGTTCTCTCTCTCTTTCGTTAGATTCTGCAACGTTTCGTTTTTCACTGTGTCTTTTTTTTCTACATTTTTTTTAACGACGTTTTACCCGTCTGGCTCCCGAAACAGTCAATTATCCACGAAGAAGACGAATTCGAAGGTAACGCGGCGGGTAGCGCGCGGAGGAGAGAAATATTTAATGATCTCGGAGTTTCTTATTTTTATCGTACTACGATAAAACGCCTTTTTTTCGAATCGTCTCTTTCGCGATTTAATCGCGATAATTCGACGAATTTTTTCGTCCACCTTCCGTACGATTAATCGGTCGAGTTTCATTCAATTAAACGTTCATTTCGCGAACATTAAACGCGCGAATGTACTCTTGGTTTTGGGGAAAAGGAAAACCTCGTTAAACTCTGACCTTTCGTAATTCGAATAAACATAAAGTCTCCTCGATGTTTAATGACAGCTTCGATAATTAACGCGGGACGATCGATTATTTGTTTTCCCATCCTCGTGACATCGCATTTCGTTTCGCAAATGAGTAACTCGGCTCTCTCGTGCGGTTAATTAACGCGTTTATTGCCTCCTCGAGGAAGGAAAAGAAGAAAAGCCCGCGGACGCTCTCGCGAACATTTCCGCGGGCGAGCTGAAACGAAAACGGTGAAATTTTGCAAACTCGAAAAATATATTTTTCTTTTCCTTCGTACATTTTTTTTCCCACGTTCGAAAACGTACTTGTAAAAAAAAAATAATAATAATAATAAGAAAAGAAAAACAAGATTGACTGCAAGATTGATGGTTTATTCAAGGTTGAGCGAGGCGAGTGCTTCTCCAACTTGGAAAAGCTCGGAGAGAAAAGAAAACGGACGAGAGCTCGCGAGAGATCTCGTGAAAAATAACTCGATCAGACTCAATCTCACATTACACACATCTTTGTCGCACAGTCGCGTTTAGATTTTTGACGATATTTCCCATTTTCCTTCTGCCTCGAGAAACAAAAACAAGAAAAAACAACGTCGGGTAGAATCAACGAAGAAAAGTCGCACGATCCGTGTGGACAATAAAGTCGAAAAGTTTCGGTGACGTTCTTTGCTTATTCCCGAGATTGCCGCGAAATAATCTCGTTTTCGCCGCTACTTTCTCGACAAGGGAGCCTCGCAGAACCGGCAAATTTTTTCGCGCGAGGTACAAATTCCGCGACGAGCATCGCGAGAATAAAAAAAAATACCACGATGATAAATGGGTTTCGTGAGCGGAATAAAAAGGAAAAACCAACATTTGCTCATCGTATAAAAAAAAAAGCTTTTGTCCCCGCGTGGTCTCGCGAAATATTTGACTCTGGATTGGATCGATGTGACACGGTTGTGCAAATTCCTCCTCGAAATATCGGAGAGAAACGTTAGTAATAATAATAATGACAATAATAATCGAGGGCGAAAAAAAGATCGAGGAAATGGCATGAAATAATTCGGCGATGGAATTTTTCCGTTTTGTGTCTTCCTGACACTGCGAAATGACGATTCTACGTGGATATGAAAAAAAAAAAGGTGGTAATCATTTAATGTCGCGACGTGCACTTGCGTCGCTTATTTCGATGAGGAAACTCGCTCGAGTGCGAGCTCGTTCTTCGCCGGATATTGGCCTGACTGATATTTCCGGTTCACGGCGGAACATCCCCCGGTTCAGCGGAGTAAAAGGACGTTTAAATCAGTTATACAGCGCATAGATCTTACGGCGGCGTTCATCGACCGCAATTGCGCAGGCACAAATATGATCGCGAATAATATTTATCCGTCAAAATGCATTTTTCATTGAACTTTGAATGACAACAATTTTGCACAGCAAAATGGCGATAAATGCCAAAAAAAAAAGATATTATCGAGTATTTCG
This sequence comes from Heteropelma amictum, assembly GCA_959613375.1. Classification (NCBI taxonomy): domain Eukaryota; kingdom Metazoa; phylum Arthropoda; class Insecta; order Hymenoptera; family Ichneumonidae; genus Heteropelma; species Heteropelma amictum. Next base: position 11,344,978 of record OY390726.1, on the reverse strand, counting down.
TCACCGTGAAAACACCTCGAACAACAATAATCCCTCGATAAATCATTATTTTCTCTTTACGTCGCGCAATCAATATCTTTTGAAAGATCCGCCGGAAGATTATCGCCTCGAAACTCGCTTAATTTACCCCGGCGCTTTTTTTCTCTCCCGCCGTCTCTCGCTTCTCACATTTCTCTTCTTTTCGCAACTTTTGCTCGAGTTTATCGCCTCTGCGCGAGTGTCACGCGTATATACACACACACAGGGTTGTGGGAAATGCGGAAGTAAATAAATTTCAAACAAAAAAAAACAGAAAAGACGCGCTCCTGTCCTTTCCTTTTTATTTCCTTCGTTATGATCCAAAGGATAATTCGAGGCCTCTTCAAACACTCTTTTATCGGCCATCAATATCGAATCAATTCACGATCGAGTGCAATTGATTATGATAATACGATAGCCGATAATGGTGCGTCGATGACGCGATAAAAAAAGGCTTTTCCAGTATCTTTTGCCCTTGAAGACGAAAAAAAGATTCAATTTTCAGGATCTCGCGTTAACCTCGCTCTCGAGCGTAATGAGAAATCGTCGAGAGGAGTAGAAAGAGCCGAGCCAAAGTGCGTCTTATCGCGGAAAAGATAAGAAATTTTAGTATACACATATGTATACACGTAACCCCCCCCCCCTCCCCCACACACACACGAACGTATAGATGGTAAATACGCGGCTGGTCAGGGGAACGAAGGGATTCTACTCGCTCCGTCAAGGAAGATAGTGGGGGGTAGAAGGGGTCACGCGGATCGACGAGAGCTCAGTCCCTCGTCGGTCCTCGCGACGTGTGCATCGAAAATTACGCGAGGAGGCTCTCGCGCCTTTTTTTTTTCTTCCATTTTTCCACCTCCATAGCCCGCGTATCGACTCGACGGGATTTCGAAAGAAAAAAACAAAAAAAGTATTCCTTCGAGGATTCAAACATTTATCTCAAAACCGATCGACAGAAATTTTGAGGAGAATGCACACGAACAAAGAAATATATATGTATACAACGTACACGCGATATACACGGTGTAGAAAAAATTCTTGGCCGAAAAGGGTCGAAATGCAATTTGCACTTTTTCGTTTTCATTAAAAACCGCGGATGAGAGAATTTTGTATACATAAATATTGAAAATTTGTAGGTTTTTCGTCCCTGTTTTACGGCACCGTGGTTTTTCGATTCGTTTTTCTTTTTTCTCATCGTCAAAAATCGACGAGTTCGGTTTTTTTTTTAGTTTGGGGGAAAATTCGTACAATTCGCGGAGGGACGATAGTATTCTCTCGCTCGAGATCGTTTTTCATGAGAGACACTTTGAGGCGTCGGGAATAACGCAAAAAACCAGGGAGGCTAATAAAGTGACCGTTGTAAAAACGATTTTTTCGTTAGATTTTTATTTACGATGTATTCGGAACGACCTTCTCGGCAATTTCTCAGGACCAAGGTCGCTGTCGGATCCTTTACGAAAATGTGATTGATCGCGAGATACCCAAACACACGCAGAAACGTACACACGCGTTATTTTCGCTCGTACATATGAAAAGGCAATTTTCCGGAAATCAAAATTCGTTCCTTTGATCCAAGACAGTATTTCAACATTTAAAACATTATTCACAAGAGGCAAAGAGCATCTTTGCTGGGTCAAAAAAAAAAACGCACACGGGCGTCTAGGCACTTTTCAAAATTTCTTCGATCGCAAGGTACACGTCGTGAAAATTCTCACGGTGAATTCAGAAACATCTCAAAAACTGCAAAAACTTGAAACTTTCGTTACGAAAGTTGATGAAAAGGACGCCGCGAGTGTTTCGAGCATGAGGAATTATTTTGACGAACGAAGAGGCACAGGATTCCTCCGTTTTGCGGATAAACATTTTCGCAATGGTGTTAATGTGGTTAAAAGCGAATATAACAATAAATAACGGCAGCCCGACCTTACAGCAAGAAGGTTAAACGCGCGGGTCAACGAAGACACTCCGGGGGAATTAAAATTCCATTGTTTGTACGCGGAAAGTAAAGACTCGGGTGTGTCGAATTAACGCGTCAACGAATATCCAACGAGCATCAATTTATCACTAAAGTCGATTGAAAAAAAAACACACACACACACACACATCGAGACTTTGTCTTTGGACCGAGAGAGTTGCTTTTTTTATCGCAACAAAAGTGCAAGTGTACGCGACGTTGCGAGAAAAAACGAATTACAGATCAGGAAATTGAGGAAGAAGGAATAGAAGAATCACTTTCGAAAGATCGTACGTAATTGACTCTCGTAATTAAAGACGACACATCGAAGATTAATAAAAATGTCGGAGAAGGAAAAAAAACTATCGTCGGATTAGAAAAAGAACGACTCGACATCAAGATCGACTGTTTTAAAACCGACGGCGACGACATCTGTTCCTCTCGATTGTCGAAATATTCGATAGATCGAACAATTTTTACGCCGCGAAGGAAAAAGAAAAAAAACAACGAAACATTTTTTTATTCACTCATAAGCGAGGAAAAAGCCCGTGGACCAACTCAAATAGACCGTAAAACGTACGGGGAGAAGCAGGAGAGGAAAAAATGTCCATTTCCTTCCCTGTACATCGCAAGACCAATTAAAACGTGACTGAGTTAACAAAAATCCGACCAATAAACTACGGAAGATAGCGCGCGAAAAGCGAGAATCACAAAGAAACATCAAAAACGACCAATTTACTTCGATATACACAAAAGAATCAATATAAACTCTGGGAACAAGATTTTCGAGCGGTTATTTTCGAAAAAGCAAATTTTCGGCGGAAAACAAACAGCCCTTGCGATATTTTTCCGAAGAGAGAAAGAGAGAACAAAAGAAAAGCCCGAGTCCGAAGCGGTGGAGCAAAGTGCTGCTGCAGAGGAATTCTTATTTGTTTACACACTCGAGAAAGGAGAGATTCAAGGGTGAGCCGAGAAAAATTCTCAAGAGCCCTTCGTATCCTCCGAAACGTGGCTTCGAAGCTCGAACGAAAAGAAAAAGCGAACAAATCGACCCTTCTTCTCTTTCGATGCGCAAAGTGCGTTCGATGACGAGCTTTGAAAAACCGGAATTTCACATATCTCTCGAGAATCAAATGGACCAATGATGGATCGATGATCCACGTGAGAATCAAGATCGAGACTGATGAAAAAAATATCTGGGGAACGAGAGAAGGATAGACTTGAATATATACTGTTTCAAATATTTCGAGAGAGTCGGAGTGAATGAAAAAGAATAGCGGGATAAATCTTTGAAAAGAGGATCAAGAGCTTCGTCCTCGCGCTTGTTACCGTCGATTTTTACCCTCGGTTTATCGATAACCAGGCATCATGATGGATTGGGGCATCAGACGTAAGCTACTTGACGACATTTTTCTCTCTATCCCATATGTATACTATATAATATATATATATGTGTCTATTTTATCCCGCTGACTGGTACGACCACTTTGATATACTTTACTCTCTCCTTTTCATATCGAGTCCACTGAACTCCATCGAATGGTCGTAACTTCCGGTGCAACGAATTTATTCCCGGCTGCACCACGATCTATATCGCAGCGACTTTATTTATAGACACCGAAAAATCGCAGAGACGTTTTTTCTCATCGATTTTTCATTAAAAATTTGTCTGATCTCGATCGAATGATGTTTCGAGCTATAACAGCGCTATTTTCGATTCTCCATGAAATATTCTCCGAATTATTAGTAATCGACGTAGTAATGAAAATCGATCCATCCACCAGACGTGAAAATCACCGTAGAGAGCTGCGATTAATATGTTTTTGAAGAGACAGAGAGGGGGGGAAGGAAACGAGGGAGTTTAAATTTTCTCTTGAATAAACTCGGCTGCTAGAAAATCTTGAATCGTGAAAGTCCTCTCCTCGAACGTAGTTTTTCTTTTCACGGTGAATTACGAGGGGGAGAGGAGAGAGAACAAGCACGATGGTTTTGCTGGAGCGCAATTTCCCTCTCGACAACAGGAAGGCGAAAGCCTTCCGTGAATAGCGCCGATTGCATATTTCAAGCAGTGTTATTAATGCGTATGTATAACCTTTTGAATTTCTTTCTCACAATTTCAACCTCGACAATTACCCGGTTGTGATCGCTGTTGCGTTTTGTTCGCGTTTTATAAACGTGCCCTGTACGTACGAACGGTATAACACGTAGATAGAATTACTCGTTATCAATTATGGAAAAGCCAAGCTGAATGCGAGCAGACGTGATGTCAAATTTAATTTTCCATCAAAAAAATCCGTCGCCCAAAGTTGGCGGTCTCTTCTGTTTTTTTTTCTTCATTAAAGATCGAGCATTGATCAATGATCAATGAGATCGATGAAAAATTCATGAGCGAACGATAGAAATATTTTTGATGTTGATAAAAAAGAAAAATATCGTTTTGTCGACAAGCGAGGTTGGGAAAAGGGATCGGGCTTGAAGGAAAGGTCTGGCCTCGAGGCTTGGCCGATTTATTTACGAGCACAATCGATTTCTTTCGTCCGACGGACGATGACACGATGAAAAGATCCGCATCGAGAAGGGTTACGTGTCGAGAGCGAAAACTCGCGAGAAAGGGAGAGAAAATAGCGCCTGGGGGGGGACAAAGAAATTGCGTTCATCTCGTTGACGATATTGCTTTTTCTTTTTCACATCGAAATCCCAGGATATTTCATACCGCTTGCAATTTTGTCTCTCGAAATTCGTCGCTTTCTGAAAAATATATCGATGCACACATGTTGGCGCAATAATCATTTTGCTGACAATACGTTTCTTGGGAGAAAAACGTCTAATTTTGACAAAAATACGTTTGTTTTTTTTTTTCAACGTTATTACGTTACGAAATTCATTGAAACGTCAAACGATAAAGTAAAATCGTTCTGTCGAGGAAAATATCGTCCAAGATCCGTAATTCATTTTCAAAGAGATGAATTTCGCTCTTTTGAAGCTCGTGATTGCTTTTCGAGCTTTTGAAGCTCCTCATTGTTTATGCACACTTTTAATTGAAATTATACTTTTCCAGAATTTGTTTGTTTTTGTTTTTCTGTCGATTTAATGAAATATCTCGAGGGATGGAGGAAAATAATTTTTATTGTCGATAAAGATGTGTAATTTTGTTCGGAGAGCATGAAAAATCACGTGACAATTCGCTTTTTATTTTCATCTGTAACGCTTGATGAAAGAGGGACTTTTCGTTAATTGCATAAATTCGCAATCCCCCGCCTCTTCCTTTTCCACCGCCTCTCGCGGTGACTCAAAGCTGCGGGTATAATTGCGTAACGAGGTCTCTTTATTCCTCCCTTGGTGTACTGCGGATGGACAGTTAGACAGACGACGATCATCGACTTTTCGCGTTGCCGTCGCGACGACCAGCCAGCTTCGGTTGCTAATGAACGCTGAATTCAATTTCAGGACTCGCGAATGGTGAATTCGAACGTCGATCGATCGTAGCGTAAAAAAAATACGACGTTGAATTTGGCACTGTTGGAACTCAACGAAAATACAAAGTTTCTCAGCTTTTTTTTTATTAAACTTGCCTCAATTTTCGTTGCAACTTTTTTACATTCTCCCGAGTGTTATAATCCGTAAAATTTCGAAAATAAAATATGTATCGTCAGGTCGATGTTATCCAACGGTGAAAAATTCAATTTCTTGATCGAAATAATACGTCAATTATTGAAATTGAAATTGAAGCCCGTGAAATAATTGACGCGATGGCAAAAAATGTACGTAAAAAACGTTTCTTCTCGTGATTCGCAAGGGAAAATCGTATTTTTTGATATTTTCGGCGCAAAAATTCGTCAGCATAATCTCAAATGGAATGAACGTGATAGAATTAACCCCGAGTGTTTTCGGAGGGTTGAAATTGGACGAATTAGCCCGCGCTCTCATCCCCCCCCACCGACGCTCATCGAGGCCCGAGCAGGTCCGAGTTTTACGACTCGAGGAGAATTGGTCGGCTCGAAAAGTGCCTCGACGCACTTGGATCCGAAATTTCATCGCGAATATAATTTCGAATTATCGACTCGAAGTTTCTGGCCACCCTGTATGTGTATAATGCATAATGTGGTGCGGCCCGGGAGTCGTGTACCTCTCGGTGCGTTTGCGGCTCCGGAGCCGAGTTGCCTCCTGTAATTAGCGGAGCCCCGGCACTCAATCAGCCGACGAGAATCGATCGGAAAGCACTTCAGGTCCGTTTACGCTCCATCGACGAATCCACCCCCCGTTACAAGCTCGGTCCCTCGAACGAATCGCCGAATCAATCGAATATTATCTTGTTCCCGCGAACGTACGGCTTTACCATCTTCTCTCCCTCTTTCTCACGTTCTCCAGACATATTCCGCGATACAACGAACGTTTTGACCTTGAATTTTTAACCCGAGACTCGAAGATACGTTGAATTTATTCCACAGCAAAGAAAATTCCGTTCAAGGTAGTTGTCTCGCTGCAGTCACCGGTGTAACGTTGCTCTGCAACTTGTTCGAAGTTTTATTGATTTTTGTATTTTTTCAAAAAGGAAAATCAACGTATTTTCGGAAGTGAGTGAGATATATGGAAGAGGGAAAAAATGATTTTCCTCCCGCTTATCGCACCATTGAATAACATTGTCGCAGCTGTCAGCAGCATTCATCTTTCGTCTGTTTCAATTAAACAATTAATTGAAGCAATATCGGAATTGATACGAGGATTTATCAAACGGACGTGTTCAATTATTCAATCGAAACGTTCAATGAGAGCAGCGACTATTAATCCACCGTTGTTAGAAGACCATTGCAGGGCAAATATTTCCAATTCCCGTGGTATTAATTTTATTTCCGCGAGTACGCACATACGTACATGACTTTGCAATACCCGCATGATCGATAATCCACGACAGAGACGTAATTCCCATGAGAAATGAAATTATCTCGCCACAGCGTAGCTTTTCACGATCAAATAATTCTTTTCATTAAAAGTTTTTTCTTTTCTTTTATAAAAGCTCTCTTAAAACGCACTCCGTTGCATCATCATTTTACCTTTTTCCATATTTTCGCCATCCACACGGCGTTGACTTTTTTTTCGCCTTTTCACCGCGTTATCACGACCCATTCGCGATTTTACGATCGGACCATCCGGGTTTATATCGCTCCCGTAAATGAAAATAAAAAGAGAATACGAGGCGACGTATTGCCGCGACATGACGACGCTATGTACATACGAAAACACACGCGAAGATCCAACGAGAGAGAGAGAGAGAGAGAGACGAAAGAGGAGGGAAAAAATTGCGATAGTACGCTCCCTCACACCGGATCCATTGTTCTCCACATTCGCGGATAATTTCCATACTTTGAGAGATAAACCCAAAGAGTTTAAAGTTCAAACCTCCGGCTAACGTTTCGCGAGGTACATCAACATACGTCTGTATAGATATTAATACAGAAACGCCGGACGTGTGTTGCTTCGAAAAAAAAATATTTTTTCCGCTGATTACGGATCACATACATATATATATTTTCTGAAAATTCTAAAAATCAACTGTTTGAAACGCAAAATATACTCTCTTTTTTTTTCTTTTGAGACTTTGAGGCTTTTTCTCCATAAATATCGTGTTTCTGTGCTCGCGAGCAACTTTGATTCTCACTCGATTTAACTGTACACGATATCGCTGTACGAAACCGTGGATACGTATATTTCCTTCCTTGCATTGTTGTTTGACTTCACCCTTCGGCGATATTATTCAATCCGAAATTGTATTCAGCAGCGCGGAGTTTGCGAGCGTGCGTTTGTTCGAGCGAAGCTCTGGTTGTGAAGCAAGGAATCGCACGTTATGCCATATCTACATGTGCGGGGAAATTATACAGGGCGATGCAAAAAAAAATGTTACGCTCGTCGGAAGTGAGGGATTTTTGTCGATTTATTTGCATTCCCTGTTTAATTCGTGAATTATTTCAACCGGGAGACTGGGGATTGACCAAATAAGCTCAAGCTCAAAGCGTTCTCTACGATTTTTTCATCTCCAATTGTTTTTCAAATTCATCTTATTTTCAGTGGCTCGTAATACGAGGTTTAAAATTTTGACGATCACAAAAATATACGCAGGAAATATGCCGCGATAACCGCTGTTTAAAAAAAACATTGTGAAAAAAGTGTCATCCAGAGAAAAAGAATTATTCGTTACGACGTACCGAATGTTGTCTTTGAATCGCCTTGTATATGCATTACACGCGCGTACTTGCAGTATCAACAAAACAAAACAAACGGCAATCTGTATGGGTCTGGAGGTGGATATGACGCATTTCGGGTTTCTCAAAATTACGTAATATCAATATAGCGAAGAGAATTCTCGTCAATTATTGCTCGTACTTCCAAAGCGACTTTGACGAAAAGATTATTTGATTTTGAAAGGTCATCAAAGAAAATCAAATCATCAATATTATCGTCACTCAGGATTGAGTCGAAAAAAAAATGATCAATAACGATGAAAAACGACGTGACGCGAAAATCGAAATATTCGATTACGGTCATGGACAATGTCGGCGGTAAATTGAACCCAGTGAATTATCGGTATATATAGACGCCGGAGGTCGATGAGAAGTATAACCGCGAACTACACTTTTGCATAAATCACCGAGTGTCTATACCCCAAAGTCGACGAGTTAAAACGGAATAAAGGAAACGTCGGCCCAACACGTGATTTAACCTCGATTTAAAAGTCACGTACCCTACTTAATTTTTCTTTTTTTTTTCCTAAAAATAGATCGCGAGCCTCGCAAAACTTTAACCCGAGTCGGTCTAAATATATACTCGCGGTTTTAACGGCAATTTTTCCCTCGTAACGCAGGTTTAAAAGTTTCACCGTTAAAAACAAAAGTTACGTCAACAGCGACGATCAAAGTGAATTTGTCCCTCTCGAGCAGCTGGTTCTCGAGACATTTTTTTCCTCGGAAATCACAAAAGTAACGGAACGAAAAGTGCCTTTGACCGTGTTTCCTCATTTTCAATTTTTCCCGAGAGTAAATAATTTTTTTCAAACGTCATTCAATCACCGCTGTTTCACATTGCCTCGAGTGATGAATAAAATCATTTCGCAAAAACTAGAATTCTCGCCTTCGTCAAACGTGCTTCTTTTTTTTTGCTCCCCGTTTCATTCATTTTTTTTTTTTTTTTCATTCAATCTTTCTCCCCACGTTCTTTGCTGATAAAAATGAGACTCTGCCGCGGTTGCGCACCTCGTCGTGAGACCCTCGTCGCGTTAATTGAAACGAGAGAGACAGCGCACGTACGTATTCGTTGGCGAACGAACTGCCTGCCGTGTACCGTCCGTGCATGCACGTGTAAATATACGTGAAATCCCCGAAGGGAAAAAACGTTGTTCATAGGTGGGATGGGCTCTTTCGTAAATGCATCGCGACGCTTAGGAAGCACACATTGCGTTATAATTACACGTCGCTAGATTGATGTTTTATCGTATCGTGCATTGTTTTGATTGAAAAATAATACCCAATCGCGTAGGATAATGTTTTTCAGAGGCAAAAGTCGATATTACGATTACGGTAATGATGTGAGAATGCAATTATTCTTTTTTGAAAATAGTCACGGAAATTACGGATAAAGTTCATCGAGGTGTGAAATCGAACATAATCACTCTGTGTTTTTTTGAGGGATTCGGAGCGGAGCGTGCGTGAATAATAAAAAAAAAATAAACAAACTCGCGCGTTGATTCGATTCGAAAATAATTCCCAACTGCGGGACGACTTTTTTCGCAGATGAAAATTGGTATTATCATTGTAATTACAGTAATGGTAAAAATATCAAACGATAGTTGGTGGAATGTACATTTTTCTTGAAAATAATCACGAAGGCTGCGGATAACTTTATCGACTCGTGAAATCGAACGTAATTGTTTTGAATACCCGAGGGAATTAGAGCGCAAGCGTGTTTGGGAGAAGGATGAAACGATCGCTGCTCCGATAAATCCAATAAACCTGCAAAATGTACATTAGGGTGTCTGTTATTTGTCAAGTTGACTTTTCTCACTCGAGTATGCGTCGAATCGTCAGTTTATAGCCTAAAAACGACGTTGGACATCTTTTTTTTCAAAATTTTTAACTCCTGTCTAAATGACGATACTTTCTTCTTTACTTGCACTTTTTGAATTTGAATTTTTTTCCTGTTATATACATTAAATTTTAAAAAATTGTCGATTCTCCTTCAACCATCAGCCTTTCGGATGAACAAATCTTCACATTGCTGACAAAGAATGGTTGACTAATTTTGTGATATTGGAAAATTTGTTTGAAAATATGGTAAAAATTAATTTTAATTTTTTCATAATTTAATGAATATGTTGAGCGAGGAGAAAATTAAAATCTGAAATGTGCGAGAATGTTATTTAAATAGGAAAAGAATCGTCATTTCCACGGGGGGGTTGGTGACTTTTGAACATTTTGAAAAAATGTCCGAGCTTGTTTTTAGGGTGTCAAATGACCTTGGGAAATAACGGACACCCTAATGTATATAACTCGTGTGTACATAACACATTGTTTTACTTCCCACGCCTCGAGGCACGCGTACAAACCCTCCGCGTGTTTGACCGAAATTTATCCCTCGTACTTCCGTTCTCCCGACGATAAACGACCATTTTGCAGCAACAACAAACGTTGTTGGGACAACGCCGGCGACCTTGCTTACATTTGGGCCAACGAGCCTACACAAATACCTGTCAATATTTGCATACACACATGCCTGTAGATACCAAAGTTACGAATATGCGGTGACACATCCGATATGCCGGATAAATATTACGACTCGATAAAATAATCCACGTTAAAGAACGTTTTTTCAGGTGCTTGTAACAGATCGATATTCCATCGAGAGGGATGTCATTTTCCCTCGCAAACTCCCGATACTCTCGATTTTTCGATAGACCTCGTTAAATTAAACAAATTGCCTTCCAATTCCACGATTTCCGGAAAAATAATGTTTTTAAATAATGTTTAAATATTCAAAATAAATCGTGAAACGAAACTCGATTTTTTTATACTCTTCGATTCTCAATACATTCAATATAAAATATTCGAATTTGATTGAAATTGCGAAATAAAAATGAAACACTGTTTATTAACAAAAAATCATGAATATCCGTAATTTATTTGGAAAATTTTGTCAAATTTCCATGCGATGACGCTGTAAAAATCGTAATCGTTATTCAACGTTCGCGTAACGGGATATTCGCGCGAAGGAGCTTTGAATCTTTCCTCCGTTGAGGAAAGAAGAAACGTACTGTATTCTCGCGAATTCTTTCGAGGCAATTTTCGAGCGAGGACGACGAACGATACGTAACAATGGTGTTTATCTCGATTCTATCCAAGATTCGTTACCGTCTTTGTGTGCACACGAATGCACAAAGCCGTCGCGTCGAGCGAGGAGATCGCGATATCGATTCCGGTCCCTTTGTTCGTGTGCCGCTCACACAAAGTTGCCAAACGGGAATGGCCTCGAGCCACGTGAGACTATATCACGTGCCCTGAATACACATAATGCCCTCGTGTGCGGTGTGCACTTGTGTGTTATTCTTTTTGCGAGAAACATACGATTCGATGGTACACTTTGTACGTACGTACGGTCAGTACACGTATTTCGCAGTTAGGTTGAAGCGTGACCTCGTTGTTGACCTCCTGCTCTCATAAACGGCTTTCGCTCGGCGCGCAACGGACTCGAATTTCGACTCACGGCGGGTTCCGTGCAGATTGCCACTATGCGTACTCCCCATTTGCACGTTTCACGCTTTTCAAGGTCGGCCTATCGGAACAAAGTCGCGAGATCGAACGTCATTTTTCGGAAATGAAAATTCGACAATTTTTTGGTTTTTCGGAGATGAAAACCCGTGTTTTGAAGAAAGTTTTTGAATAAACGGTGTTATCGAGTGGTGGGTTACGCGTGAAGCTCCTTAAATCCGCTGGAAAAAGTCGCCGCGGTTGAAATCGTGTTTTCGACAAACGCCATTTATCGTGTCGCAATTATTTCGTGTCGATATTGATTAGCTCGACCGCGAGTGTGCCCGCGCATACGGGATATTTGCGAATAAACGGGAGATCGTCGAAAATCCTCGTGCTTCAGCACCGTCTGATGCGAAGGGGGCTGAAAATACCGACAAAGTCTGACAGCAACCGCGTCGGAGACGACAGCGCCATCTGTCGTTGACGCGTTTGAGAAAAAACAAGTTTGCCGCGGGGTTGATTTCCCGATGGGTGAAAAGCTCGCCAGAGGGCGCGCGCTATCTACCACCCGAGTTGGGCTTCTGCAGGAAACGTCCGTTACTGGCTGAGGATCACGCGGAATATTCGTTTTTTTTCTCTCTCGACATACTTGACCTTCGGCCAATCGGCACGAGCTTGCCAAAGCTTCGCGAAGAAAAATAGTGATCTTTATTCCCATCGCGCCGAGTATTTGTCCCGGAAGTCACCTTCAAAGAGGTTCGAAGCAACGAACTCGATTTTTTTTTTCATTTATAACAAAAAAATTAAATTAGATCGAAATCGGAATATTTCGGATCGGATTGAAAACATTTTCCGATTCACATTTTCATTAACGTCAATTGAGTCTTGGTCAATTTTTAAAATTCGAACATTTTTTAAATTTAAAAGTCGAAAATAATAGCGGTACGATTTTTGTACAACGCCGCACCCAGAAAAAAATCTATTATCTTCAAATAAAACCTATTTAATTTGAATAGATTTTTGGCTTGGCTCCTGGCAGAAGAGACTTTTATTCAAATTCAACATATAAATTTATTTGATTCAACTAGTGTTATTAGTGTTATTTAAAAAGTATTGGAATGAGCCTGGAGTTAGTATTGGAAGTAGTTGTATAGGATGTGATGACCCGAACGGTCTTGCAGTGGTGGAGACGGTCCAGTGACGATGAGTGAACGGAATGGTGGGCCCCGCCGCTGGATGGTCTCGAACCCCGGTCCTTCCGATGAGAGCGATGAGCGCTAACCACCGCGCTACGGCTACTTATGATTTTTTTCACTCGAATCGTCTATACCTCAGTAATGCTGGACCGTCACAAGGAATTGTAGCCACCATCGTAACTATACCACCGCCATAGCCTTTCGGTTATTAATAACGATGCTTGATATCAGCATTCATGCACTATACGAAAAATATTTCTTATAGTATCATTTATATTCGTGTAATTTAGTGATTAAGTATATCTCAATGTTAAATAAATATATATGTTAGAAGCGAATACATAGGCAAATCAAATCAAATAAAAATTTATTTGATCCAACAAAAAATCTATTTAATTGTAATAAATGAAGATTGAATAGACGAATCTATTCAATCATAATAGATCTTTTCTCTGGGTGCGAGGCTCAAAATGAACTTTATTCTTGACAAAAGAGTCTAATTACAGTCTGGCAAAATAATCAAAAGCGCACGTGGAGATTTTCGCGGTTTTCGGCGATCGAGCGTAAATCGTTTTGATTGGCGAGTGTGCTTTGGCAAAAGGTGAAAACGAACGGAACCGTTCAGCCGTGCTACACTTTTGCATGATACGCATGAATAGCCAGTGGTTTCATGGGTTCGAGAAGGAAGAAGCGAGGGTGTCCCAAAAGCTATTCTAGCCCAAGTTCAATGGGTTTTTTCATGATCGATAAAATGGACGAGCGAAAGAAAAATTACACCTACACACACACACACAGACTTCTCTCTCGATGTCCCAATTCACTTAGCTTTGACACGTAACGAGCCCCATGTATGCTTTGGCGCTACGAAATTTTCTCCTGTTTATACATATCGCTCGCTTCCCCATGTGATTTTCAAAACGAACGACAAAAATAGCCGATGAACATTTTTACGCCCGAAAAATTAGACAAACAACCTTTTGTTTTTGATAAGCACGCTCGAGCGATGTTTCCGATTTTTTCAAAATTATTCGCAAAGTCATTTAAAAAGTTGGCTTCAAACCGGTTTAAAAAAAACAAATTTCACGTTTTTACCTCGCAAACTCCGCGCGACCTTTCCCTCGTTCGTGTTTATTCGAAACGTCATTCATTTTCGCGTGTCGGTAAAGTTCGATAAAAAGTTATTTTCAATAGAGGATCGCTTTGTGTGGATTTTTTTTGTTCCATCGACTCCCCCGGCGTGATAATGCACGCGAGTTGCCATTTCATGCACTCCAGCCTGTGAAACGCGTGTGTTGTGTTCTTTCTTTCATTTCCATACCGGAACGGTATATTTATTCGTGCTATAACGTTCGGCGTCTGCGCCAGATTCACGTGCGCCGTAGGGGTAGTTTCTATACGCGTACATTTGCGACGCGATGTCTAACGAGTCCGCTTGCAGTTATGTCCAAGAAGCCGCCGGCTATGGACGATCGTCGCTATAAGCGAGAGCACCACCACGACGTTATTCGAGTTTCGTAAAATCGTAATGATCGCGATAAAAACGCGATAAAAAAACGCTTTAACCTTCCCAACACCGCGACGAATCATTCATCACGATGTTACAGGCGTTTCATCGAATAATCGCGTCAAAACTTCCGCTTGGGAGTAAAATAAACTCGAACTGAGAAATTCGAATACGACAGGCATCTTTGTGAATTTTTTTCGAACAAAAAATGATGAATTTCCGGTTGACGATGTATTCCATTTTTTCTTAATGATTAACGTATCAGCTGTGTGTGGCTTTACTTGGTCGCGATTGATTCAACGCTTCTCGGATCGAGAATAATGAACAAGGGGCATTTACGAGATGCTCGAATCGAGAGAACTCTCGAACGAAACGCCCAAACGTTTATCATACTCGTACGCTCGTTAATTATCCCTCGAGGAGCATGATTAAATTCTGGAAGTGCAGTGAAAGGTTTCTCTCAATGATTCGGAGGGAGCGCGAACCGTCTCGTCTCGTATTTCGATATGAAAAGTAATAAGTTGAAAGAAAAAAAATAAAACGGAGAGCAATAACGAGACAAGGGGCTCGTCTGACGGTGTTGAGAATTAAAATTAATTAGCCCAACGAGCGGACGGTCTCGGACGAGTGAATTGCGTCAATTCGTATTCCCTTCCTCGGCGACGGACTTTTGGCGCAAAAATTTATTTTTCCTCGCGTATTTCCGCATCGCTGTAATAATAAGGTGAAAAAAGAACACTTCCGGAGAGTCTGATCGCAAAAATCGCTAATCATGATCGGCCTGTGGTCTTTCAAGCCTCGCAGAAGCGGCAAAGTCGAAATTCTACTGGGTGAGTCGTTTTTTCTCGCGTCTCGAGGGACGAATTTCGTGAAGAAATATTCTTTTTCCAACGAACGTATATTAGCGCGAGGAAAAATCATTTAATTTGTCTTCCGCAGGCAGCTTTGGGAAAGTGTGTCGCGGGAGAGAAAATTCGAACGAAGGGTGCATTATTAATCGACGAAAGTCGGGTAATTAGCCCTGCCAGGCCTGATTGAACAATATTTTCTTTGCGCGCCCTTTGAATTTCGAGACAGGCAACCTCCCATTGGATTGTCCCGCAGATATAATCGGAAATTCATGGACAAAACGAACCACGGAAATGACCATCAAATTATATTATCTTTGCTGATTGTACGGCCCGCCACGCAGGCTTTTTCGTCGCGTTACACGAAAGATTTTGTCGATAAATCGTATTAGTAATGCATTACGAGAAAATCGAAAAAAGTTTTCCCGCAAATTGCGCAATACGACGACGCATTTTTTTTCCACGGAAATTGAATTAATTCGACAGGCGTTTTAACAAACCGAATCGTACGAATGAAAAATGAATAAAATACTGCGGTGGGAAAATAATTAAAAAAATATAGCGAAACATTGATTGGTTTTGCGTTGTAAATTATAGGCGGAAGCAGAGATTCTAAGTGTTCAAAGATCCCGGATCAAATTTGATTCTGTGGGAGAGAAAAAAATCATGTTCATCGTCGATATGCGACGGGAGGACTGTTATTCCTTTTAGCACTGGTAATGGGGTGACTTTGACGAGTGCTCTCGCACTCGACGACGCGTGTAAAGCCTTCCATATCCTCGCAGCATGCACGCGTCGCATGCTTGCGGTAAAAGCCCTGGAGTATATTACGCGCGATGGAGTAGTTCTGTGATGTACCTAATATCGCGAAACACCCGAGAAATAACGAGAGAACGATGTGCGATGGAAGAGCGAAGAGAAAAAAAAAGATAAATACGAGATTAAAGCACGTGTCTCTTGACCTCCGAATCCGGCGCGAAGAATTCAGATTTCTCCTCGTAATCCAACGATGCGAGAGCAAAATCGGCATGGATGAGGATTTTTTGAAAAAAAAATTAGAAAACAAAGTTCTTTTGAAAAAAATGCTCGTTGATCGGTAATTGGTGGGTTTTTTTTTCTTCTTTTAATGACAAAGTTATCGGGTGGAATAGATTATGGAATTAAGCGACGGTCGCTGCGTTTAACCTTCGGTGCTGTACGGAGCTGGTGTAGAAAGGGTAGGATAGGAAAAAGGAGTCGTTGACTGCCGGAATTTCGTAGCTAAAAGAGTCCGAGGGAAAAGTCAGGAGCCAGTATTCCGCGAGTCGCGGGCATCCGAGGAGTCTCCGAGCACAGGGTTTTGCACGCAGTGCATGCAGCAGGTGCAATGACTCGAGAGGCGGTGACCTCGACGCGCTCGAGTACGTTCCTCTTTGCTCGAAAGAGAGGAGGAAGACTTTCCGCGAGCCGAGCGGGAGAACAAAGAGAGGGAAAAACGGGGGGGAATGGGAAAAACTTCCCGAGCACTTGGACAAAAGTCGTACAGAGAGACGCGTTCGGCAAATCGCATTTCTGAGATTCGCGAAAAAAACGAAAAAAAATTGCATTTCCCACATAAAAAATACGAGAAAAATCGAAATTTCAGTATTCGATCTCTGTTCGGTATTAAAAAAAGCCAATTTCGCAATAAATGTATGAATTTTCCGGTTACCATAATCGCGACAATTTTTCGATATTCTCTCAATTTTTTTTTAATGAGAAAAATCCCATTTGTGTCGAACGATCGGAGGAAACGTTTGTTTCCGTTTTAACAAAATGTATAAACATTTGCGTTTTGCTCCACTTTTGTCACGAAATTCCGCGGCTTTAAAGATCCAATGTTGTCGATATGAATTTTTTAATGGCGCGACAACCTTGTCTGCCCGGATCGCCCGAGCATTTTCTTTTTTATCTAGCCCAGAAATAGAGTCCACGCGTGAATTTTTAACGGACTTTGCTCGCGTGCGTGCAAACTCGCACTCGTTGCGCCAACTGTGTCATTCTCCCTCGTTGTTGACATCGCTCTGTACATTCGTTACACACTCCTTAATGACACACGCTTCGCAAAAGAGTGTACTCACTTTCCAGTCGCCCTCCCTCGATTCCACACACGTAACCACCCGTAGATTCACGATTACCGTCATCTCCCATCGATTTTCGCGCGAGCCTCCGACCGACGTTCAATTTTTGCAAGCCTCGTGACAGTGTCATTTCTCCTCTATGATTTTATCATCGATTATCCGACGATAATTCGCATCGTCAGAGTAGAATAAAAGTACGAGTGAAGAATTATCGTTTGAAAAAAAAAATACGCGTTTGACGCCAAATTAATGAATTATTATCCGAGGACATACGAAACAATTTTTCGATATTCGTCGTTCTTCTTTTTTCGGTTCCTTTGCTCGAAATATTGCTTCCGTGGGTAACGACGGTGCATAATTCACGTAGGTTTTCTTCTCTTCGATTCAATTCAATTTCAGTTCAATTTTTGCAAGCCTCGTGACAGTGTCATTTCTCCTCTATGATTTTATAATCGATTATCCGACGATAATTCGCATCGTCAGAGTAGAATAAAAGTACGAGTGAAGAATTATCGTTTGAAAAAAAAAAATACGCGTTTGACGCCAAGTTAATGAATTATTATCCGAGGACATACGAAACAATTTTTCGATATTCGGCGTTCTTCTTTTTTCGGTTCCTTTGCTCGAAATATTGCTTCCGTGGGTAACGACGGCGCATAATTCACGTAGGTTTTCTTCTCTTCGATTTAATTCAATTTCAGTTCAATTTTTGCAAGCCTCGTTATAGTGTCATTTCTCCTCTCTGATTTTATAATCGATTATCCGACGATAATTCGCATCGTCAGAGTAGAATAAAAGTACGAGCGAAGAATTATCGTTTGAAAAAAAAAAAAAATGCGCGTTTGACGCCAAATTAATGAATTATTATCCGAGGACATACGAAACAATTTTTCGATATTCGTCGTTCTTCTTTTTTCGGTTCCTTTGCTCGAAATATTGCTTCCGTGGGTAACGACGGTGCATAATTCACGTAGGTTTTCTTCTCTTCGATTTAATTCAATTTCAGTTCAATTTTTGCAAGCCTCGTGACAGTGTCATTTCTCCTCTATGATTTTATCATCGATTATCCGACGATAATTCGCATCGTCAGAGTAGAATAAAAGTACGAGCGAAGAATTATCGTTTGAAAAAAAAAAAAAATGCGCGTTTGACGCCAAATTAATGAATTATTATCCGAGGACATACGAAACAATTTTTCGATATTCGTCGTTCTTCTTTTTTCGGTTCCTTTGCTCGAAATATTGCTTCCGTGGGTAACGACGGCGCATAATTCACGTAGGTTTTCTTCTCTTCGATTCAATTCAATTTCAGTTCAATTTTTGCAAGCCTCGTGACAGTGTCATTTCTCCTCTATGATTTTATAATCGATTATCCGACGATAATTCGCATCGTCAGAGCAGAATAAAAGTACGAGTGAAGAATTATCGTTTGAAAAAAAAAAAAATACGCGTTTGACGCAAAATTAATGAATTATTATCCGAGGACATACGAAACAATTTTTCGATATTCGTCGTTCTTCTTTTTTCGGTTCCTTTGCTCGAAATATTGCTTCCGTGGGTAACGACGGTGCATAATTCACGTAGGTTTTCTTCTCTTCGATTTAATTCAATTTCAGTTCAATTTTTGCAAGCCTCGTGACAGTGTCATTTCTCCTCTATGATTTTATCATCGATTATCCGACGATAATTCGCATCGTCAGAGTAGAATAAAAGTACGAGCGAAGAATTATCGTTTGAAAAAAAAAAAAAATGCGCGTTTGACGCCAAATTAATGAATTATTATCCGAGGACATACGAAACAATTTTTCGATATTCGTCGTTCTTCTTTTTTCGGTTCCTTTGCTCGAAATATTGCTTCCGTGGGTAACGACGGCGCATAATTCACGTAGGTTTTCTTCTCTTCGATTCAATTCAATTTCAGTTCAATTTTTGCAAGCCTCGTGACAGTGTCATTTCTCCTCTATGATTTTATAATCGATTATCCGACGATAATTCGCATCGTCAGAGCAGAATAAAAGTACGAGTGAAGAATTATCGTTTGAAAAAAAAAAAAATACGCGTTTGACGCAAAATTAATGAATTATTATCCGAGGACATACGAAACAATTTTTCGATATTCGTCGTTCTTCTTTTTTCGGTTCCTTTGCTCGAAATATTGCTTCCGTGGGTAACGACGGTGCATAATTCACGTAGGTTTTCTTCTCTTCGATTCAATTCAATTTCAGTTCAATTTTTGCAAGCCTCGTGACAGTGTCATTTCTCCTCTATGATTTTATAATCGATTATCCGACGATAATTCGCATCGTCAGAGTAGAATAAAAGTACGAGTGAAGAATTATCGTTTGAAAAAAAAAAAATACGCGTTTGACGCCAAGTTAATGAATTATTATCCGAGGACATACGAAACAATTTTTCGATATTCGGCGTTCTTCTTTTTTCGGTTCCTTTGCTCGAAATATTGCTTCCGTGGGTAACGACGGCGCATAATTCACGTAGGTTTTCTTCTCTTCCTCCGAAATTGCGCGAATCTCGGTTTTCTCATTTCACGGAAGCTACTCGCCAAAGCTCGCGTTTTAATGTCGTTCTCCACGACAGGCAAAACGCACACATTTCGCCATCTCCGTACAGCATGAAAAATCATGCACACTCTTTCACGCGTCTCAAGTGCCTCGAGAGACTCGTATACCTCCGCCACGCTCCGGCTGTTGAGGTCTTTCTCCTTTTCGCTTATACGCTCCCTCCGTGGGCATGCACACGTGTGCGATCTCGCTCTAGGATTCCTCCTTATCCTTGTTTTCTTTCTGTTTTCCTTTCATTTCCTTTTCACGCGCTCCTCGTTTTCCCATTTCGGCGATAATTCATTCTCGCGTCGACGCCCGTTGCCTCTTGATCTTTCGTTTCGTCATAAATTTCCGCGCGTTTCACCAAACTCCTCGGTTCTTTCGACAAATTGCACAAACGGTATCAACATCGTTGAAATTACGAATGAAAAAAAAAAGGAAACAACAAAGTTCCTCGATGAATATTGAGATAATTATTCTTCTTTCTCGTCCGACCCAATTTCGAGTCCTCGTGAAAGATTCGAGTCCTCTCTTTGTATCATAATGAGCCATCAACATTTTTGCTGATTAAATAAACATCCGGTCCAGGAAACTTTCCTCCCTCCCTCTCTCTCTCTCTCTCTCTGTCTGTCTCGCTTTCCATCAGTGAATTAAATTCTCCAGAGACTCTGTCACTTTTGCGCACCAAACTCATTATCGGATACGACGCTTCATTCTCCGTACATTCATTGTTGAAACTTTTCACACTTTGCACGTTCCACCACGCTGTCGTGTTTCATACGTTAAATGGAACAGTCCGTGTGGCCCTTCGAGCCCTTTTGTGAGTTTGACGCTGCCAATTTTCCGAGCGTAATCCCGAAGCTTTTCAACGCACACACACACACACACACACACACAAACGAACGAGTATACATGTACTCCATGTTTATTCGTTACGTCACAGATGCCCTTTACTCTCATCTATTACCTGCATTATGCAGCGGTTGCAATTTTATATATAAGATTACGTGACAGGCTCTTTCTCTCCGAGCGCACAAAGTTTCGTTGATGTAAATGTGCGTCCATGCGCGAGTGTACACATTTACCACGTGCATATATATATGTATACGCAAGCTGCTCATCCGAGTGATGATGCGATGGCACCGTTGCCCACGATCCCATGAATTTATCCCTCGTGGCTCATCACGTGACGACCACCGCGTCCGCTACATTTTCTTCTCCTGAAAAAAAAAGGAAAAACCAGAGGGAGA
The DNA here is from genome assembly GCA_959613375.1 of Heteropelma amictum. Lineage (NCBI taxonomy): Eukaryota > Metazoa > Arthropoda > Insecta > Hymenoptera > Ichneumonidae > Heteropelma > Heteropelma amictum. The sequence continues at coordinate 11,323,815 of OY390726.1, read as the reverse complement.
ATCTTATTCAGCGCTATAAACGCATGAATACACATACACGCGTATGTACAGTGAGTCTGTAAACGCGCTTTGCAATTGACGCGAGATAACTTCCGGAAACGCCATCTCGGCGATTCTCGTGACGTTCTCGCCATCTTTTTTTTCATCCATTTTCGTTTTTTCTTCATTAACGAGGAAAATCGTTTCGCCGAAATATTATACGCGTTTTTTTTTAACACAACGACTTTTGATTTTTATTGTCGCGAGGTTAAAAGATCGCGAATGGTGGGGATCAGAGTCAGGATGCTGGTTCAACGCGAAAAGCTTCGTGTATACATTTTTTTTTTGCGACACACACAAAAATATGTGCAGGTACTTTCTTCCCATGCGAACCTAACCGCGGCATTGCACACCTGCTGCGCCTCTTCTCCTATTCTTATTCTTGTTTGCCGGCCATGGCGCGTCCCGTACGTTAAAAACAGCATAGAAAGATTAACAACGACGAGGAATCGTCACGCTAGAGCGATCCTCCGCGCGACGCCTCGTACGGATATCCTCTAGGGTTATGGAATACTCCGCGCCGTCCACGCACTCGAACGTGCACTAAACGAGGAGAAAAAAACAAACGACAAAAACGTTTGGACAAAAAAAAACGTTACTACACTTGCATACGGTTCCATCGTACAATATCGTTTCCGGTCTTCCGAAAGAGAGAGAGATAAAGGCGCCCAAGGTCAAGAAACTTGAATCGAGATTGGCGGAAGTGACGTCATTCTCGATCTTTATCTCCGAAAATCCGATTTTTCATCCACCGAATACTCTCAACCGTCCTGAGTCTCGCGTAGTTTCTCTCTTTTTGTCTTTTTTGTTTTCATACACCGTGATAATCGAGTTTGTTAACGAAAAATCACGAGTCCGAAATGCTTTTGTCAAATTTCGTACGCTGAGGAAATTCGTTGATGAAAAAAAAAAAAGAGCGACGATGATTTCGATTATTTTGTGCAATTTTCGCATCGTTCGTCCGACGTTACGTCAGCGTTTCATTTTCGTTGCCCTCGCGGCTGGAATTTATGGAAATTGAAACGCCGTCGATGCATTCAACGCGCAACGATAAAATTGAGGCAAATTTGTGCGAATGAAGGTTCGTTACTTTTTTATTTTCGTGAAAAACATGTGAATGAAAAGTTTTGTGTCCGAGATTCGTGATGTGTGCGCGATGTGGTAAAGATCCTGTTATTGCAGAGTGGATACTCGGTGCTTGCTAAGTAAGAGATGGGGAGAGAAAAAGAGAGAGAGAGGGACGGAGTATGCGACGTGAACGTCACTCCGGGGTGAACGTAATCGAGTTGAATGTGCGAGCCGCTCCGAGAGAAACGTTGTTGGTTGGAAGAGCAAAGAACTTAACGAGACAGACGTTCGTGTTCTCGTGTCACGGGATGTGCGGAGGATTTATCCGCAAGCACGTAACTTTGAGACCTTAATAAACGAAAACCTTTTTCGCATTTTTGTGTGCATACAAATTTCGTTCATCTCCACCCTCGGTATTCTTCGTTACTTTCATTGACTGTTTTTTTCAACAACGAATTCCGTTATAATTCCCCTAATGAGTTATTACTCCAAAGAAACCCGTTCAGCAAAATAAATATTGAAAAAACTATCAACAAGTTGTTGAAAAAGGATTTTACAAAGAAATTCGGAAAACTTATCTTTCAGTTCATATTAATTCAATGTGAATATTGTTGAGGAATTATTTATCATTACGCGTATATATTTCTCATTGATCGAGCGGAGAAATTCTCATTCCGTCGATTCGTCGCTGGTGTTATGCCTGCCGCACATCCTCGAAAAGTTCCGTCATCATGATTGCGGCAGGAATTTGATGGAATTGAAAATTGAAAAAACTGGAAAATTGCAAAAATCCGCGCTTCAAGCGATGCGAACTCGAACGCTTTATTCTTTACTCTCCCCTCCTCGAATAATCCGTTATCCCACACTCGTTTGTCATCGTCTTTTTTCGTTTCTGTACGATTTTCTCTCCTTCTTTTACCGACAGAGCTGGACACGTGCGTGCTTGTAAACAGAAACAAGACTTTCGCTTCGTGTTTGCATGTATATATACGAGGTCGGTCATAGTCTCTTGGGCTTTTATTTTTAGTGGCATCCTCGCTCGGTTACTAATATCAACCGGTACAGCCAGCGACAACGCGCTCCAAAAATCGCCGGGTGCTCCAACATCGAACGAATATATATCTCTGTCTCTCTCTCTCTCTCTCTGTCGGTCTTTTTCCGCTCTCGCGGTTGAGATCGTAGCTCGAGATTCACCAGTTTAAGTTGCGCGCTCGTACACGTTGGATCCAACGTCGATTCGCCTCGATATGTGAGAGCGTGATACGTGGATTTTCAAAAAGTTTATTCCCCCGAAAGATTTCAACTAATTTCGCGAATAGTTGACTTTTCGATCGTATTATCGCGATGGGATGGATAAAGAACATCAATTGCTGCGGTATGATTGTTATTCGCTATTCTTTATTTTGACAGGAAACTCGTAAATTTTGTTTATAACGACGAATAACTGATATAGATTTTCATTATTCTCAATTTCGCTAATTATTTCATTATCCAATTATCGGTTCAGACGTTTTACGTTTCATTTTTTCCATATTTTCCGTACAAGGATTGTTTATTCTGTTGAATAATCTGAAAGTTGTTCACTCTTTCTGGCGGTACCCACGTAGCTAAAGCTGACAGAGAAGCGAAAGAGAGACACGTAAAAGTCGTACATAAATTTCAGTTATTTACATCACGTGGTCATGGATTTCGAGAGCCATTTATATTTTCGATGTAAAATTACTGTATTTCCCAGCGCGCGAAAGGTCTATCGTTTTCGGCAGTGTGAGTTACGTTAGAGTCCTCTTGGACATTCGACAAATGTGCTTGAAAATCAAAATGAAAATCATTCGGGCAATTCGAGTTTTAGACATGTCGTGTACGAACTTTGAATGGCCTAAAACGTTGTGAGAGTCAACGACTGCGTTCGAGACGAATTCCCGATGCACAAAAATAATACACGCTTGAATATTTAGAGCACACACGTGCCTATCGAAAACGCTCCCCTTTTGTTTACCATAAGAACATCATAAAGCCCGCGTCGCATCTTTTTCCTCCTCACGAACTTACGTTCTACAATCATCATTATTACTCTCCCTCGTTTATCGAAGAAGAAGAGAGAGAGAGCGATTTTTTTCAACACCGGAACATATCAATTGGGCGATGCAGCCAACGGGTAACAGGTTGAAGGGGGGACGAGAAAGAAAGAGTCTCGAGAGTTATAGAACACCCTCGGATACCATTTGTTCCGATTGCATACATATGTATGTATTAGGGTGGGTGAAAAAATAATCCCATTTCGAAAAGTCGACCCCCCGAAAAACACCAATTCCAATAAGCCCGTTGTATTTTATTTTTATAGAAAATTTAAAGCGCTGCATATAGCTTTCCATCTAAAGCTCTAATAACATCATCTTTGATACATTTAAAATGATTACACTAAAGAATTAAATTGCACGTTGCAATTACTCAATTATTTCTCTCAATATATACATTTCTACGGTCTGTTGTACGACTAACGTTTCGAAATAACGTCGGTCGAATAAAAAACACGTATACGATAGAATTGTAACGCATTCGGTGTTTTTGTAGGAGCGCGATGCATTATTCTGCAATTTTATATTCCGTATAATGACGATAAAAGGAGAACGAAGTATGACGATAATTCAGGCAATTGAAAGAAAGCTAGACAGTCGTTCATTAATATTTAAAGATCAATGAGCACGGGAGAATGAGCACGAGTAAAAATAATATAGTACGAGGGTCAAGGCTCACGTCCAACGTTCGATTTCAGCGAGACTCGATATCGTCGTCATTTTTTCTCGCTTTTTCCAATCATTTTCTCCCGTTGTTTTTTCGCCCTTTTGAACAATCGCGCATTTTGTCTCGGTTAACGCAATCGACGCTGTTCCTAAACACGAATTACACGCTTCCACCTACCACCGGGTAATTATCTAATTAGCAATTGGCTCTAATTGCGTAACGTTAATGTTCCCTTCACGCTCCCATTCCCGTCATCTTTTCTCGTCTAAGAAAGTCTTTTCGCCGCGGAAGCGGAAAATGGCATATTATAAAATCGTTAGTTTTATCATCCGCTCGTGATCGGAAATCGAAATGATTTCGATTGGATGTAACAATTTCGTTTTCTTAAAGTACAAAAATATTTTTATTCGCGCCTTAACGAGGTTGAGAATATTAATGAATTTTCGTCTCAATTCGTTCGTCTTTCCGCATTTTGATGTATTTCGGGTTTTTCTTTGCCTCAGGCTCGATAATGTTTCACGTGAGGAGAAGACCAGCCGATTACGTGCCGAGAAAACGAAAAAAGAAACCAACCGGAAAATGGAGCGAGTTTGATCACAGATACGAGGACGAAAGATTGCCATTCTTGCTGGAACTCAACGCTGATGGTACGGATGTACCAAACGGAACGGGAGTACGGCATCGTTTGCAACCAAACGTGACGGAAGTCGGATCGGAAAGGCCGATTGGTCCACAAGCGGTACAGGCCCAAACATTGACGCTCACTGGCTCAACGGTCATGCCGAGGCATTGCGTTATTGCTTTTACGGAAAACATCGTGACACTGACGCCTTGCTCGAGGGACGCTCATACATACGTGAATAATCAGAGGATAGCGCAAACGACGATACTGCAGGTAAAAATTCGATCAATTTCTTTTTTTCATAATGATGAAGTTTGGCATCGGCATCGAAAGTTATAATTCCCAGGGGACGAATAAATGAGAATAAAATTCACGTCTTTTCCACATCGACCGTTTTGACAAAAACGGAATGCACCCAATTTATCGTAAATACGATTTATCGATGTCATTTTTTTGAAATAAAGTAACAGCAAGCAGAATTAACGAGTGTAAGAAAAAAAAAATCAAAGATATTTAGTACAAAAAAAGTGTTTAATAATTATTCCCGAAAAACTTGGAATTTCGTTGAACTCTGATGAATCGTTCGTTTGCTCGCGAGAGGGAGCTTGAATTCCGTCGTACGAAAATGTATGTCGCTGAACGTCGGATACGCGGGAATTCTCGCGTCCTCCCCCTTTTCGTGGCGGTACTCGAGATATACCGGAGTATAATAAAACTATGCCGATAGAGAGAAAAGAAAAAGGGAAAATAATCCAGGACCGCGTCTGGTCTGCACCGAGAGAATTCTTTTCTCGGCTTCGCTAAGTTAATTTTACCCACGGCGAGCCTGTCGCCGATGTAGACGACGTGGTTGGATATGTCCAAGTTTCTTGTAAGCTCGGTAACGATCGATAGGAGTTTATATACTCGGAAAAAAAGTATCATATTAGATTGTCGTTAGATACGACGTACGATGGGGCGAAAGGATAGACACAACAAAAATAAACGACCACAGACACGTAAACGTCGCGTTTGTTTTTTTTTTCAATTATTATCGTAGAACGGGGCCATCGTGAAATTCGGCAGGATGCACACCTTCAGGTTCATAGATCCCGCACCGGAAGATCGCATCAGGCAGCGTCACGACTCCAACAGACAAATGGATTACACGTACGACAGGTAAATTCCGTTGTTTCCGTTTCACACACGAATTTCATCACGATACTCTTCTCGTGTTATCTGTGAATGCTTCGTGCCAATTTGCACCTTTGCCCGTGTTTATTGTTTTACCGTTCCAACGGCTGTGATTGTTGAGAATTTATTTTATCTTTAGTTTTCGTTTTCGTTTAACATTTTTGACACGCGTGGCGGGAAAAAATCAAACATGGATATTTATAAATCCGAGATGATAGAGAAAGCTTCGCGACGATAACAAAATAATCCATCCTAGAGCTTTCGTTATTACGGTCGTGTTTATTTTTATTTTTTTCGTTTGTTGTTTTTTTTTTCTTTCTCTTGCCGTACGGATTATCACTTCCGCTTGGTGTGTATTCGCATTTGCCAACGCACGTTGCTCGAGTAGTAGACGTTCGCCAGATGCAAACAGCCAGGACGTTAGCTCGGAAAAGTACAGATCAGGTTCGGGAACGCCGAACGGTGGCAACAGCTCGAATCCACCGAGTCCGACGAAATCATCAGCCGCGAGTCCTCGCACATCCTCGCACAGTGCACAACCACCCGAGGGCACACACAATTACGAGACGACGTTTGATCTCGATGGAAATGTGGAGACCGCGAGTTTAACGAGCAGTAGGGACGGCAACAGGTAAAGAGATGCTTTTTTTCTTCTTCGATTTTTCTCCTCATCTTTGAAACTTTTACGATCTTACGAACAATGTAAACGAGAGAAAGGGAGAAGAGAAACATTCTGCGTCAGAGGTAAGGCGACTGGAGCTATTTTTATTCGATATTTATTCTCTTCATTTACTTGGATGAATTTTTCTTTCAAAGTTTTTTTTTTCAACTCGCACGATTCTTCCGATATCGTTAACGATACGATAAAAGGCAATTGGACACGATTTATTTGACCAGAATAACACTATTTCGATCGTATATCTGTGAGAAAATAGTGGAAATCGGTCGGAATACTTTTCCTCCTTTGCGAGAGACCGTCCCGATCTCTGCAGATGGCAAGGAGAATCTTTCGAAATATTTATCTTATTCTGAAAAAAGACGGATATTTCGAAGGAGTCTTTCGAAATATTCATTGTATTCCGAGAAAGAAAAAATACACGCAATCATTCGAGCTATTGTCAAAAGACCCGCGTCCCCCTTTCTCCTTGCCAAACGACGTATCACCCGCAATTTTAATCCCAGAGTGGGTCAATTGCCGAGCTCGGTTTCACGGAGAGCCGACGATTAAAACGATTGTCCTTTCGACTTTATTCCCAGACTTTCGCAGTACGAGCGTCAGCAGCAGCAGCAGCAACAGCAGCAGCAGCAGCAACAGCATCAACCAAGAGGAACAGACCCGATATTGCCGGCCGTGCTGGAATTCCTCGAAGAGACGGAGGAGGCGTTTCTTCACGCGGTTATCACCGACGTTGAGCCATCGGCGCCGCAATTCAAGCTCGCGCCAACTTACACGCTTTATCTAGCCGCGAGATATCGCGCGAGTACTCATTATCGGCCAGAGTTACAACCGACCGAGCGGGCGCACAGATTGACGGTGATGCTCGCCAAAGTCGCTACGATGATACAGCGCGTCATACAGGAGCGTTACATGGACGCGTCCTCACTGGCGCTGTGGCTAGCCAACGGTTCCGAGCTTTTGCACATGCTGAAGAGCGACAGACACGTCGGAGCTTTCTCGACGAGAGCTCAGGACATCCTGGCGGATGCGGTGCACACGGCGTTCGCCTCTCTCGTGCGCTGCATATCCCTCGAATTGGCTCCGGCGATGTCGCAATTCATGGCCGACGCCGACGAGCCCGCCAAAGAGGCCGGCGTGTTGCAAATATTCTCAAACACCATGGCGCTTCTTCGAAGATGTCGCGTGAACGCCGCGTTGACGATACAGCTGTTCAGTCATTTGTTTCACGCGATAAACTCGACGGCTTTCAACGCGCTCGTCTCCAACGGCAACCTCTGCGTCAGGTGGTTCGGGCGTAGGCTGAAGGCGCGTTTGAACGCGCTCGAAACGTGGGCCGAGAGGCAGGGCCTTGAATTCGCCAGCCAGTGCCACCTGGCGACGATAATGCAAGCTACGCACTTGCTGCAAGCGCCAAAGTACAACGCCGAGGAGCTCGCCACGTTGAGCTCGACGTGTTTCAAACTGAACTCGCTTCAGGTGCGAGCTTTGCTGCAAAAGTACCAACCGGCCGCGGATGAGCCGAGATTACCGAGCGAATTGATCGAGAACGTCGTCAGAGTCGCCGAGAGCGTCGCCGATACGCTCGCGCGTGCCGACGGTCGTGAAATACGCCTCGAGGAGGAAACCACTCTCGCGCTTGCCCTGCTCTTGCCCGAGGATGGCTACAGTTGCGAAGTCATCAGAGGCGTTCCACCGGGCTTGGCTGAGTTTCTCATGCCTCTTCAACGCGACGGCCTCTGCAGAATGGCACCTCAAGTTACCAGCAGCGGTTATTGGACGATTTACATGATCGATCATCACAATAACGTAAGACAACTTTTATCGTCAATCTTTTCCTTATAGCTGAATTTTTCGCTCCTTTCACTCTCAAATCCAATTAACCATGTATTATGTTTATTATAAAAATTACGTGTAAATTATGTTTGAATCACGTGATTATAATGGAGAATTAAGAATAATAAATACGTTTACAATGCTCTCGCGGTACGAGCGAAGGATGAGAACAAAAGTTTAGCTCTTATTTCGAGGATAGTAATACGATGTATTTTTCTACCGTAAAATTGTCCGTTATCGCTGGATTCTTTTTGTTACTTGTCGAGATTTCCATTGAAATTATAATCTTGGGCAAATTTATATCGAGCAACGTGTGTTTAACGAATGTTACAGCTGCGAAGTCCCAGCGCAATGAGTAATCGATCCGGCGGTTATTCCGGTCACGTTGGGCAGAATCACGGACAACCGGAAATTCAGATCATCAAGTTACACAAGTCAACGAATGGAATGGGACTGAGTATTGTTGCGGCAAAGGTAAAACGCCCCATTGTGTTGATATTCTTTCTTCGTTTTTTCTCTCGTTTTTTGTTTTTTCATTCTCCCATAACATCACGCGTGTTCAGCTCATTAAATAAGACAAAGAGCCGAGTTACGTTACACTCCGATGTGCCTCGCAGTCCCAGAGCCAGCGCTTCTCTCGCGTACGCCGAGAAACGAGTTTCCCCGCTTTTATTTCCATTCTCTGGTATTTCCAGCGCCATTTGTGTATCTCCTCTGGTGTCCGTGCATGCATACGTGTGTGTGTGTGTGTTTTTTTTCACCAGTTTAGTTGCTGAACTGGTTTCGCTATTCTCAACAGAGATTTAATGAAAAAAAAACGTACACACACGCGGCTAAAAGTCGTACGACGATCCGGATGATTTTTCCATCCTGTCGTTAAACCGATCATCCTGTCGTGATAAATATACAATCTACCGGAGCAGAGAAAATTTCGGTACATGTAACCGTGATTCTTCGTATAATCGAATTGATAAAAAAAAGATTATCGTCTCGGGGAAGAAATATGCTCTAGATGTGCTTCTAAGCGTATGTGAACATTGGCATATAAAGTCCGTTCTAGCATCTTACGCGCAGTCTCCCATGTGGTCAGCGGCCCGTGAACGCTCTCAAAGCGAGAGAGAATATCAGAGACGTTACGCTACAAGGAGTAAGTTTAAGTATAAACTTCCTCCTTGGCGTGTACGCTCTTCCATCCGTTGTTCGAGACTCGCGTTTTCACAACTTTTACGGTTATTTCTTTGCTGAACCGCGGAGTCTTTGTGTTTTCAGGGTGCTGGCCAGGACAGGCTCGGTATTTATATCAAAAGTGTAGTTGCCGGTGGTGCTGCGGATGCGGTAAGCCTTCCAATAAATCTTCTCTGCAATCTAATTCTTGGAGATAATTGCAAAAATATTCAAAAATATTCAAAATCATTTTGAGGACGTGTTTTATCTTTTGTTCATTTCATCGAAACGCTATCGTTACTCGATTGCACCCAGCCGCGGAGCGACGGGCGAGTGTTTATCTGCTTTTTTTTTTGCTCCGCAGGACGGAAGATTGACAGCGGGTGATCAGCTGCTCAAGGTGGACGGACAGAGTTTGGTTGGAATAACGCAGGAAAAGTGAGATAAAAAAAAAAGAAATAAGAAAGAGTACGCCGACTCGCGTGTACGAAAAAAGTTTCTCATCTCCAATCTTGCAGGGCTGCGGAGTATTTGGTGCGAACGGGACCGATCGTGACGCTGGAAGTCGCCAAACAGGGTGCCATATTTCATGGATTAGCCACGTTGCTGTCTCAGCCATCTCCCGTCATGACAAGAGGTACGTGAAAACATAAAGTCATAGAGAATCGAAAAAAAAACTGTCGACGCTGTCATCGATACGACGGAAATACCGAAAATATCATCCCGCGAAATTTTGAGGAAGCATCTCGCCCAATTCGTAGGATCATCGAGCTTTGTATGAAACTAAAAGGCATTTTCATTGAAATCGATTGCGAATAACGCTTTTTTCATTACACAACTATGACAGATTGTCCGTTTTGTTTTTTAATATTCAACATTTCCGTGCTCCAAAATTTCTGTGCTTTCCTCTCGGAAAGATCTTGCTCTCGTTTTTCGTGCGAATGTTACTTTCCTGTCTGCGTCCGAGCTACTCTCGTAACTCATCACTCGCTCCGAGGCAACTCGCGTCTCGTTAACTCGACACTCTGCCAATTAATACTCGCCTCGAAACCTTGCCCCCCCCTTAACGTCCCTCTTCTCTCTCTCGCAAAGCTTACGATTAATGCTTGACTAACATATTATTTTACACAAGCAGCGCACAAGGCCCGACCAAAGTCGGAACAGTTAGAGCCCCCGCGACATGTGGAAATGCCACCGCAGCCATCAACGTCGCATTCAATGGGAAATCTATTGTCGATGCCGCGACAAAGTCACGCTTATCAAGAGCGTCTCGTCGATTGGAACGTTGATCACGTACCGATACCAGGTGCGACAGTTTCGCAAGTTGAAAAATCAACGATGCAGTATTTTAATCATTGCGAGTTACCTAACAGCGCGTATCAGGGTCAGAGCGTAGGTCATCAGGAGGCGGCTTTTGTCGGGCAAATGAAATTTTCATCGCGATCCTCGCAAATTCACAATAATTCTTATTTAACGATGTATCCGATTGACGAATCGCCGTACGACGAGGATTTTACACGATCGCGCGTTTATCGGACCAATAACAAAAGGCCAATTCCTATTATACAAGAGCCTGTTCAAACGTTCCTAGAAATTCCGAGCCAGATTGAGCGTTATCCTCCTTATCCCGTAAGACAGCAGCAGCAGCAGCATCAGCAGTATTGTCGGAAACACAACGACGATGCTTGCAATCCTCAATACGGTTATTACAGCGACGATAAGACTGAACTGACGTTTCCGGCGTTGAATAATTCCCGCGATAGTTTGAATTCTTACGAGCGCGCCGCAACGACCAGAGACCCCTTTACGTTCGAGAGCGAACCAGCGATACCGTACATCGATCAGCAGGACGAAAATTTTCAAGTTTCGAGCAGGTCCGAGGAGAATATATTGTCAACGAGTTTATTGGCGGACGGCCGGGATTACGGAAGGAAATTTCCTTACAAATCGCGAGACGCGAACAATTTGCACATTAATCTGATGAAGTGTCATCACGCGAGTCGCGATTCGTCGCAATTGACGAAAACACGCGCGAGCAGTGTCATTCAGCAGCGGGAAAGAGAGATGAACCACGACAGGGCCATGAGAACCAATAGTCTCGATCGTAACTTTGGCGAGATAAAACTGACGAGCGCACGCTCCTCTCTCGGCGATATCGATGTTTCAGCGCCGCTTGGTAACGTCATTGTCACACACTGCAGCTGTCACGGTCACTTGACGCATTGTCAGGCTCACAGCGACGATGACGCGATCCAAGATATTACGAAAAATTATCCCTCAACCGTGTCGAATATCGCGGAAACGACGGGGGACCTCGAGAGCAACGAGAGCTCCGAGAGTATCGACAGTCGGAACGAAACGAGCGAGAATAACGATGCAACGGCGATAAACAAGATGCACGACATCATGCCGGAATTAAATTTGGATCTGAGCGGTTTGAACAGCGACGTGTCGAGCGAAGAATCCAACAATCGTGAAAAATGTTGGCGATCACCGGACGAAGTGAGGCTGGGCTGCGGCAGAGTCGCGGCACTGGCGAAACACTTTTCGAAACTCGGCGAGGCCGGTTTGATCAAATTCAAGTCGATAAAGCTGAGCGCGTCGAGGCAATTCGTCTCCGAGCCTTATATCGCATCGCCGAGAAGCCCCGAAATTTCCGGACGCGAGAGAACGAGCAAAAAAGAATACAAATCGGAGAGCGATTTGTCGAGGGCCGACAAGAGCGTCGCCACGACGCCGGAGAGAGAATGGAGCATGATTCTCTTGGATATTCAGGCGAAAAATGAGCTGGACATGAAAGCTCTGTACGACGATACCCTGGAGCGCGATAACGAGGAGGAGGAGCGCAGTGGTGAAGCGGCGGAGGTACAATTGAGCCGGGAAATCGATGACGAGCCTGGAGAATTGACGAAGAGCTGTTCGAAACTCTCGCTCGCCGAGCAGCAAGAGATAATACAGCAGCTGGAGGAATTCTCAAACTTGGACAATGCCGACGCTCCTTTGTTCATACCGGAGCAGGAAGAATCGACGACCGAAGTCGCGGATTGTTCGACAGCCTCGAGCTCCGTCAGAGTCGTCGCGGCGGTGACCGAATCGATCGAAAGTTCCGACGGTTCGCCATCTCATGCGACTGACGTACCGAGATGCGGAAGAATCGTCGGTAAAATGAGTCTCGAACATTTCCGCCAGCACTCCCTGCCGACGATTTTGGACACGTTCGATGTGACGCCGAGGCTGGATTGTTGCAGCAAGAAAACTAACAAATTAGAAAAATATTGGTCCTTGAAGGATCTCATGTACAACGACGACGACGACGACGATATGCGAACCGAGTGTTCAAACGACATCGACGCATCACCGAAATACGCGATTTTTCCAACCTGCTCCAGAGTCGCGTCCGCACCGGAAATTATCAACGACGATATAAACATATTTCACACTCGATCGTTAAATTCAAGGGGGAATTTGACGATACGCAGTACCGTTTCAATTAGCGATGAAAATCTCAAGGAAAGAAATTGCAAGAGTTACGACGACATTACGCGAAGCAGTCTGGCGAAGCTCGAGCGTGCATCGAGTCCGATAACATTGAGCTCGCCGACGACGAAGCGCGTTGAAACAACGCAGAAAACAAAGTTTCCCGGCTCGTTTATAAGAACGCGGAAATTGTCAAAGAGTCAGGATGACATTGATGAGAAAAAACGGAACGCAGCTCTAGTCGAGAAAAAATCATTCGCTCGGTCTTTGGAGAAAATTCCAGCGTCGAAATGCGACGTGTGCGAGATGCGCGATTGCACGGATCGTTCGACCTGCGAAGATTGCTTCGGGAAAAAGAAAAAGGCCGACATCGTCCGCCAGACGCGAGATCGCGCGTCCAAAGAATATTTGCATCATTATAACACTATACCGTTGAAAAACAGTGCAAAAATTGGCAAACCGGTGAGAAAAAAAACGCTGATTATTAGAAAAAAGTCGAAAAGCGACATGGACGTTTCGGAGAGAAAACCGACGCCCAGATTCGAGGGAGGCGATTGGATATTTCGCGAATTTCCACCGTTGGAATTCGATTCGAAATCTCGTAAGCTGGCAGGATTATCGTAATAGATGTGTCTGCACTCTGCCTGGTTCAGTTATTCCTTCGCGAAAACGAGAAAACACACGGGAACATTTGTTTCATATATGTTTTAGACGGGAATGAGCGCGTATGTTCTTTTTTAGGTTTCCACAAAAATTATTTTCCCCACACACCCGTCGTCCCTCTTTATTTACTCCCATCGTCACGCTCAATGGTCCGTTTGGTTGTACATAAATATCGTTTGAAACCACCGTTCTGTCTGTGCATTACATCAAAATTATCATCGCTTTCTCGGACTCGTCGGTGCATGCTTAACCATTTTTATCGTTGAAACATTCACGGGGTAAAAGGACTTTGGTCTTTTGCGAATTTCCATAAAAGCTTCACGAAATTTTAGCGAATAATTCCATACAAAAAATACGAAAAAAATATTTTTCATAATTGCCGAGTGCTGTTACCCTACTTTCACACCTTCATGACTTTAATCATCTTTTATTTTTCAGTTATCGATATTACGCATTGTACAGATTTTCGTGTTTATCTCGTGTATATTGAGCCGGCGCTGTTAGAGCAAGCATTTTAACATAAATAAAATATTGGCACGTTCGTTAAATTTACATAAAGCGCGACGCGGCTTGTCGGCATGTCCGAGCATTAACACTCTGCCATTGTTTTTTTCATTTTTTTTTTTTTTCGTGCATCTTGTGCTATCGCAGGACCCCGTCGCATGAGCGAACGCGATCTGCCGTCACGTTTAGGACACGAACAGACTCCCCAGCAAATTCATAGCAGCAAGTCTGTCCCAGCTCTGCACAGTAAGTAATTCGCCGTCACTCGTCCTTTCGTCCGTTTTTTTCTTCTTTCTCTAGCGTTGAAAAAAAAGCAAAAAACATTAAACATGACGTCTATAAAGCGTTCGTGTGGGAAAACGCTTGGAGCTTCACGACGAACCGCATTGTTGCGTCCATTTTTCTGCCTCGGGAATAATTCATTGAATTCCACTATTATTAATTTGCATCCTCCGTATCATTAACTACATGCGCACTCGGCCGTAATCATCAATTTACTCGGTATTGCCGAGACCCTGATGAATTTCGCAATAACTTTATCGTCATTTTTCAACAGACGTAGGAACAGAGGGAAAACAACAACACGAGGTGTTCAATCCTGGCTACAGCAGAGCCTCCTCGAGTAACAGCGTTACTCCGCCGGTTCAGCCGCCTCCGATGCCGGCTATGAACGGTGCAACTGCCCTACGCTCTCGGTAAACATTTGTCCCGAATTTTTGTCATCAATTTTCGCGAAAAAAATCGGAAATTGAAAACTCTGATTGAAGTCTCAACGATGTTATAATTCTATCTGAATTCGCGTTTCAGATCGAGCCATAACTTGCACGATCCCATGAGAGTAGGAACATTGCCGCCGAGCGGTTTGGTCAGTCGTCAGCAATCGTCGCCGAATCTTACGCCGAGTCAGATGCATCCTAATATGCCGGCGAATATGCAGAGCAACGAGGCCGAGAGATTCTATCAGAATTTGAGCGTTTACAGGAATCAGGATCCTACGATGAAGCAGCAGCCGAGTCCACCGAATCCCGGAGACGATAGGTAAACACTGTTTTTTCTTTTTCGTCAGCACACGTCTCGTTGAATCGAAAATTGAATTTATCTCATTTTCTACGGCGTTTGCCACTTTCCCGTGTACGCATTGACAAAAATCGCGATTTTTCACGGCGGGTTTCTCCGCCAAATTGTCGGTAACGAAGCAAAATGTGCAGATTTATACTCGAGCTAAAGTTTTTCGTACGCATCCTTGGGGAAGAAGAGAAATACTCTGCGATTTGTTACGTTTAACGCAAGACGGTAAATAATTTCCGTCGCCCGATTGCAGAAGCTCCTTGCACACTCAGAAGAGCCTGCGAGGGTCGCAAAATTCGTTGAATCGGCCAACGTCGGAGCTCAATCAAGCGAGAGATCGTCCGATCTCGGCGTACATACCGCAGGCTCAGCAACCAGCTGGTTATCCGAGCAATCAAATCCAGCATCAGGGTCCACCGCCGAGATCGCAATCGTCGCGCGACATAATCCGTCAGGAGGCTAAACTCCAAGAAATGCAGGAGGAAGTGAGACGTCGGGAGCTTCGCGGAAGCGGCCCGTCGACGCTCAATCAATACAGACCGAGTAATTACAACTCAAGGCCGATAACAGCGGCACAAACGGCGAACGCCATAAGGCCCGCATCGAGACCGATAGGATCGACGCCGAATTTGGGACCAAATTCACCGACGTACACGACGCGGCCTATCGGCCCGAATTACGGCTACACGGAAGCCCAGTATCAGCAGCATCACGCGCAGTTCGGCAAACATCCTCAAGGAGCAGGGCATCATTACGGTTTAGTACCGAAAAGCAAGAACGAGCCGATCAGAGGTCACCCGATGGACACGGCAAGGTCACCCGGTGATTACGATCCAAACCGCCAAGTGATGGAGCACAATCGTCAATTCGGCAGTGGGTCGTTGAACAGCCCACAGTATTCCAACGGCCCGGGTGACGCGAGAAACGGCCAGCATACGAACGAAAGTTTCCCCGGTAGAACGCAAAACGGCGATGTTAACGCGATGACGAGTGCCGAGAGCGCATTAGCGTCGAGGCCAATTTTGTCCGAGGATAATTACAGAGAGAGTCCACCGCCTCCGCCTTTGAACACATCGACACATCCGTTGTACAGCAAATCCGCGGATTCAACGAGGTACACCGCGAGCATGCAGGATCCACCTCGCGGTGGTTATTATCCAGCAACCGGAACTAATCAGCAGCAACAGCAGCAGCAGCAAGCTCGACAGTATCAATACAGCGCTACGAATCCATGGCAACGGGAGGAAAGAGAGAAGGAACAAGCGCGAAGACGCGAGGCAGCGAGACTCTGGAGGGACCAGCAGATAGCAGAGTTGAGCTCGTTACCGCAGAGAACCTCGCAGCAGGAGGAACAGCTTCGAGCTCTTCAGTTGGAGCGCGATTTTCAAAAGAGAGCCGAGGAAGCGGCTAATCAGCAGGACGACGACGATGAGAGCAACGATCTCGAGAACGAGAGCGCGCAGAGGGTTCAGGGTTTACTCAGAATGGCCGCTAATCAAGACAGAAACAACCAAATGAATCAACAGCAGCAGCAGCAGCAGCAGCAGCAGCATACGTTGGTGAGAACAAGCGCCAATAATCAATCGGTAAGAGGTACGTTGTCGCCCCAACCCGTCGGCAGTCAGTTACAATCGACGAGTATTCCTCTGCACACGGCAACGAGCCAACAGGGGTCGCACGGCACGGGTAACCCATACGGCGGACAAAACGACCCAGCGAGTTTGCACAATCAACAGACGACCAATCAAAACTCGGCCGGTCAACAGTCACCGATGTCATCGAATTACGGAAGTGTCGCTGGGCAACAAATGGCGAACAACACAAAAGCGAATATCCCGTCGCAGATTAACGAGGAGCGTGAGCGACAACGGAGGATAGAGGAACTAAAGAAAATACAGGCGGAATTTGACGAGAGTCAGAGAAAACGCGAGGACGAGATAAGGCAACAGCAGCAGCAGCTTCAGCTTCATCAGCAACAGATGCAGCAGTTGTACGCGCAACAACAGCAGCATCACCAGCAGCAGCAGCTCCAATCGAATTTGAAGAATCAGCAGCAGTTACATCCGGGAATGTTGAGGCTCGACAATCTCGTCATCAATGGACCCAGCTCGCCACCCTGTGAGTCTTTACGCTTGTTTATTCGTCAGTTGCGCGTTCGAGTTTCGTCAAACTGCAACAATGAAAAAATCGACCGGAATGAGAATACAAATGCTTGCGTTTTGTTTGAAAAATCAAAAAAAAAACATGTCCAGGAAATGACGATTATCTCGATTTCTATTTTGTGAAGATGAAAAACCATAGAAGAATCTCGGAAAATTTCGCCAATTAATGATCTCATGATTGTTCACAGCATCACAAAATGGCGGCAGCAACGACGCTCCGCCTCCGCCCGAGCGTGGTTCGAGCTACGCGGTAATGTCGCAACAGAGCGCCTTGCGATCAAACACATCGACGGCTTCGAACGTTCCTCTTGGCTCGCATTCGACCGCCACGATAAAGAGGGTCTCGTTTCACGATCCGAACGCGAATATCGAGCCGTCGCGACACGGTTCTTCCGTGACTTCCAACACGACTTCGTCGATAACTATGGATACCATCAGAGAGGATCCTAACGTGAGTTATCATTAGCAATTCTTTGACAACGAGCGATAGATGAAATAAAAATACTCGAGCGACTCTGAAGCGAGAAAAAAAAAATAAATAAATAAGTACCAATAATAACGCTGATAATTATGGATTCTCGGAGAACATGAAACGATTATTAAACATGATGATATTCCCTTGATATGCAACCATGGGCAGGTACCCAAATAAGGTATACGTCATAGAACAGCGCAGTTCCGCTGTAACCTTTTTTATATTCGTCAATGTTCATCATTGCATGAAGTGACAAAGTGTGCAAAAAAGTAAAAAATTAAAGAAACAAATCATCCGAATTGTACAGTGTACTATCAATCACGTCGTCGAACATGGTCATTTACTCATCGAATGAAATTCATCGTGAACGTTTTCTTCTCTTCTTTTAAATTCTCGCAGTGTATCGCCTCTGTCTTTCGCAAACTGTCATTCTCTGACGCGAATCTCATCAAAACATGATCATCATCATCCTCACTGTCATACTTTGTACATAAAACATTGAATTACTCCGTGTAGGCATAATGAAATTAACCGTTTGAAATTTTTGTCGTGATGCGTCTAGCGAGTTATGATTTGTTTTCGTTGTTGTGGATTTTTTCCTTGTTGTTTTTTGTCTTTCTACGAAAGAAAAAAAAAGACACGAATCAAGACGACGATCGATTAATTTGACAAACGTGACGTATGTCCGCAGAATTTTATAAACGACGCAGAAAATCTCCTAGCATCCCCGAATACACCGGAAGGACCAGGTGGTCAGTTTCAGGGAGCGACCCCCGGTGTTATCGGGGCTCAAGAGGTTTACAAGTGAGTACGCACCGCGAAGAAAACAATCTTAAGATTTCGGTGTTTCCACAACTGTAATGAAATTTTCTTCGCGCAGAGATCCACGACAAAAGCGCCTGGCGGAGAAACAGAAGCAGCAGCAAAATTCTCAGTTGGGCGAAGTACCGGAAAAATTGAGTTTCAAGGAGAAAATGAAGATGTTCGCGATGGAAACCGGTGAGGACGGTACACCGCGCGATAAAGTTAAAATTTCACGCGCCCAGCGTGATATCGATAACATCGGAAGTCCTCTCAGTCCGAACAACAATAATCGAAGCTAAAAGTTGCGGAATTCCGAACGAACGAGAAATGACGATTCATGAAATATGTTTCTCCGGGCCCAATGCGAAACGATCGATTATTGAGCATTTAACTTGGGAGAAACATGACAGTGTACACGAGATAATTTTCACGAATTGCATCCGCGTAAGAGATTCTTCGGTTAAAATAGATTAAACGATGGATATTTCATTATCATTGTACATACGTCCAAGCAGGATAAATCTCGCCCAACACTTTTGTTTCATATTCGAGTTTACATATGAATACATACGTATACATCTATATCTATATACATACACGCGCATATATACAATGCAAGCATATACAATGATACGAAAACAAAGATACGAAATACAAGAAGATAATGATAAAGATAAATTCGTAATCGATCGATTTTCGAATTAATCGCGCTAATGTCCGCGAGATTTTACTTTTAACAGCTCCAGAGTTATTGTACAATACAAATGTAGTAGTTTCGTGTATACATATTTGTGTAATTATCAAAGTATATAAAATTTTAACGATACAAAGGACGAAATTCTGACGCTTGTACAGCATATATCCGCAAACATTACAGAGACGGTGAGAATCATGAAAGCCTACAGTAACGATTCTTGTATTTTCGTGAATTCGGATGAGAAACGTTGACTTTTGAATTTTTCCGAGAGCCTCGTTTACTCTTATATACACACACACATATATATATATATATATATGTTTCCTCTCCGAGTACATGAATCGATCGTACGAGTTTAATCGATAATGTTTTTTCTTCTCATTTCTCGTTCGTTTTCTTTTTCATTTTTTTGGAATATGCTTTGCACACGGAAGCGGTAAAGCGATAATCAAATTATTTAAGATACATAGTTGCGCTTCGTAATATATCTGTGTGTGTAACGCGAAAGAATCAATGATTCCGAGGGACAAAGGTTGGATGAGGACGAGAGACGAGGTTGGAGAAGATAGAGGAATGTACAATGTTGTAAAACGTAGAAATATCGTAAGATAAGGAATTCAACGAGGAATCACGATGGGCAACGCGACAAAGTGTTTGATGCCCAAAACTAAAAACAAGGCATAGCAATATTAGTGCGTATTAAGAGTTTAAAAAACGAAAAGATGAAGAAAAAAGAACAGAACGGAGAAAAAAAATGAAGGAATAACGATCAATGACTGTCGATCTGCAGGCATAAGATACGTTGCAGTTAGTGGCAATAATACTCGCGTTATTTTTTTTTCGTCTCGAAATTTCTCGATCAGACAACGCTGACGTATCCTGAAATTTCGATAACGACACGCGCGTTCCATGATTGATTCTCTTCTTTTTGTTTAATCTCCGAACACAATTTTTGATCGTTGGATAATCATTTGCCCGACCGTTCGTCTGGATTGTACAATAATAATGCCACGCATCGCAAATCTTGGTTCATACGCAGATTTGCGGAGACAAATTTGTAGACACGTCCTCAATATTATATGTGATATAAGAGTAGGGCTTTGTTTATGAGTGCGAGGATTCATGTAGATTAGATGAAATCTAGATGTGCGTCCAAGCGGGGCAAAGAATTAAAATAAAGTAAAATAAAATGAAAATTATTAGGTCAAATTTGTTGACAAGTATGAAAAACAGTATGGGGAAACAGTATTTCTGGCCTATTGAATTGCCTACGAGACGATAATACGAGGAACGAAAATTGAGAAAAGAAAACAGATTCGAGCATCTTCGATCTTGTCGGTAAGCACACTCACGTTTACAAAAAAGTATTTCACTATTTATTTTCTTCTTACTCCTTTGTTTCATTTTACTACACATGATAGTGATATATATATTGAGCAGCTTGTTATTAAATGTTGATGATTAAAGATGGAAAAAGAGCACGTCGATGGAGCCGACTTTGATTCGCGAATCGGAATCGAGAGATTCGTTCGCCAACACTCGGTCGCTCATTGTAGGCCTTATAGTGCAGCATAGGCAGCCATATTATAGTCAAGAGAAGAACTAGTTGAAATTTTTTTGTTTTTCTTTTCATATTTCTCGATACGTCGGAGCTAATTGTAACGTAGGACCTTATTGACCACGTTAGAATGACCATTGTTTTTACGGTTCATTAAAAAGAAGAAGAAAACTGTGTATCTAAGATATAAAATAAGTTTCATTCGGACGAGATTGACACATAGATTAGCAAAATATGAAATTCCTTGTTATGTATAGCGCATATCGCACTATATTTTGTATTAACAATTTTTCATTATCGTATCGCAGCAAAGTCGATTCGATCTTCGTCTTTTATTTTCTTTTTTTACTCCCTTTTGTTTTCTCCTCATTCTCGAAACACCAAGGCAGAAGAATCTACGAATATCGACTTTGTCATAATGCATTATACTTTTATTATTAATTCTATTTTTAGAGAACACTATATTTTTTAATTATTGTATTATTGTCATTACATTATTGAGATACAATATGAATGAGAAATAAATATACCGTATACTAAATGTTTGAAAAGCTCCTTCTCTCCTCCTGTAACTCGTTGTTTATTTATACATGCCCGAAAATAGAAAGTCGATTGTGTGTGTAGCGTGCTCGGAGGAATACCGAAATTAAAAAATGGCGCTGAAACAGCGAAATCGAACCGGAAACACCGCCGGACCGGAAGATGAGCTACACAGATTATCGTCTTCTGTTGCGATGGGTATACATTTGCTTGAAAACAATGAATTTGTGTTTTAATCGCTGTATTTATATTCCAGATATCAGTGGGCGTTTGAGAGTCATAAAATTTCCGTTAAGATCTTTCCGAATCAAGCTCAAGCTAATAACAAGGCTCGAAGGTTCACTAGCGCTCTTATAGGTGGAACGCGGGGAACGCCGGAACTTGAAAACCGGGTGGAAAGGGGTTCTCGACTGCCGCAAAAGACACGGTATAGTTGTATATTATAGGCAGTGCATTTTCAGCCACGTACCGGTGAATATATTGGGTACTGTGCCGAGTGGAAATCAAGTCGAGCAAAAAATCCATACCCTCGAAAATTCCTTTGTGTCGACCACGGTACTTTTACGAGCGAATTTAAACAACAAGACAATAGTAGTCGATAATTCAAAGGATTAGATAGCGTTCCTCATCGTTATCCGTTTCTCCGGACGATTACAGTTGTATAAAATATACATCCCTTCGAGAAAAGTGAATTGAACATTTTATTTTCTTATTGGTGCATCGACCACGCGGTCCATTCGTTCCGCGGGAACGTTTCTTTTTGGATCAAAACGCTTTTTTCGATCGAGTCGTAATTAGCCAATAACGAGGATTCATCTCGAGTGTGAAAAAAGAAGTCGTCTATTTTCCCAGCACGGTCAGGAGGCTTTCGAATCTTCAGGGAGGTAATGTACAAGACTTTCATTTTTTGTTTTTTCTTATCGAGATACCCACGAACGCAATGATATATATACCGGCGCTTGTAAACGTCTTGGGCCACCATTTTTATTTGACAAAAAAATAGTCGTTTGAAACGCATTTGCCCGACATAAATATACATTGCGTCTGGAAATGTGCCAATACTTATTTCGAATCTGCGAAAAAAATTCACGTGTCGAATTAGGCACTGCCGAGTTTATTCGTGATTTGCATTCGTTTTAAATGTATGAAATAAGACGGTACTGGTCTTTTAGGCCGGTATTGCCCAATCTGTAATACAATTTTTCATTCAACGATTTCAACTCTTTCTTTCGATTTGTACATTTTACGTGCCCAACAATCGTTACACTTGAACAAAAAAGTCATGTCGCAGTTTACGTCGTTGGAGCGCAAGTAAAGTATGTCCGAATTTCGTTTCAATTTTCACTAACACTTTTTTCACGTTTTAGGTTATCTAGAATTTGAACAATAGCAAAAAAATCATCGTGGGGACATTGCAAAGATTTCAATGAAATTTTTACATGTGTTTACATAAATCAAAAGAAAATAAATTTATACTCCTATGTAGGAAGTATAACAATTTGCTCGCCGGGTCAAACAGTATGTATATCATACCGACAATCAATAATATGTGGTCGTCGGAATACCAATGCATTCCAGGCTGAATATTCTATCGTTAAACCACACTGACAAATCGTACAGAAGCTTTCTCTCCTATTACGTATATACGCAGATAGTAGCAAAATTTATCTACGTCATTGCACGAGAATGCACAATGCCTACTTTACCACTCGAAATCTACTTTTTTTACACTCACGAACAAAAAATAACTTGCTTTCGTTCTCTCCCTCGAATACAGGCACTACGTCTTTAATATAATGCAAGAGACAGTCCGGCGAACGTCTAGACAACGCCATATAGATCAATGAATAATCATGTCCGACGTAAGAACGTGGACTTTGTCCCTATGAAAAAAATAGCCATCGAGGACACGAAGAAAGTTTACGCGAAAACTATCAATGGAACGGGACTTTTTTAAAAAAATTTCGCAAGAACATTTTTTCTTGAAAATATTATTGAACAGTTCTTCTTCTTTTAGAGATAAAACAAATTGTTCGATTAAATTAATCGCTGTAAATACGTTTACATTCGTTGGGGTCCTTCGATATCCGAAGTTCACGAAATTGGATTTTTTAGTCGTGTATTTTTATTCGTCGTCTAAAAGTATATAGATTACAGCTCAGCTAGTGAAGAATGTCATTTGAAATCCAAAAATAAATTCCCATCCGCCAACAGGGTAAGGGAGAATGACGGACGTATCGTGTCGAAGTTTGCCTCGCTGATATCCAAAAAGACGAGCGCCACTTCGTAATGTTTTTTCTTTTTGCGCGGGAAGCTTTTCTTGAACATGTGACGTCATAAAAGTGCACAATAGGGGAGAAAAGAGGATAGGTTATGTAAGCTGAGCTCGTAAAAAGTCTCGGAATATATACACGAACATGATTAGAGAGAATGGTTTTTTCATCCAACGATCGTATAAAGCCTCGTGTCTCCCTCTCTCGCTCTCAATCTCTCCCTGTCTCTCTGCTTTCCTCTATTTCTCTCCTCATACGTACGTAACGCTTGAAAATCAATACATAAAATCAAGCCGAGCCCCTCATTTCGGCTGGCTTCACAGAGAAGAGTCTCAGTCAGCCGCGATATATTGAATTCTCGAATGGTGATTTCGATAATCGATGTCCCGATAAAATAACAACGTTGTTTTAATCACATAACCTCAACAATGAAAAGTATCAGCATAATCGACTTTCGGACGGGGAATACTCGCTAGAATACTTGGGGATTTCACTCGAGGTCGAAAAAGTGAAATATTCAGCCTACTTTTGCCACAATAATGCGTTGATGCAACGAGTTTCATTCTCACTGATTCTATCGCTCTTAAAAGCAATCAGCTTTTTAAACGACGTTCGTTCTGTCGAACTCGCGTTACTCAATTCCTGAGACACATTTTTCGAAACTTATCGATATAGTGTGACGCACGAGAGCAATGTAACTTGACGTAATGCCTCATTATCGGAGAACCGACGAGTGCATTCACGAGTTATCAGGGTCAGCAGTGTGTAATCCGCAGCGAAACCGTTTCATTCTCGTGTGTGAATGCCATGCGTACAAAATGTACATAAATTACCGCGATAAGCGAGTAAATATAGTGCAATCGCGAGTACACTTGGAATTCGACACATCAAAAGTAGCGTAACATTTAATAACGTAGATCAAATCTAATTTGATTTTCCACGCTCCGCAATTTCAAGCGGAAGTATCGCGCAAATGCGAACAAATTTATTTACCAAATTAACCGACATTTTATTTACTTATTTTTTACCCTAATAGAAGCAATTCGGTAAATAATGGTTTCGTACGTTTTATTTTGTCGTTATTTTCCATCTGGATCCTATCCAGTACGAAAGACAGTCGGAATATTCGCAGTGTCCCGTAATCTTGAGAGCATTTTTGCGTCGCGAACTTCATAACCTAAAATAATGGTAGTAATTATACACTTTTTTTTCTTTGAATTTTGTAAATAGCTAAGGTTAAGAAAATATTCAACGCATTTTGCCTTCGTTTAGAACGTAGACGTGTACGTTCCTTTTAGCATAATAGACGAAGTATCGACGCGATACATTATTTTCAACTCCTTGTTCGTTTTCTGCTGCGAGTTCCACATTCGTCACGTTCCGAACACGTGAACGTATACTCATCATAATGATGATGTTCTTTCATAGTGTATTGACGTACATATACATATGTATATGGACGTAACAGCGTATACCTTGAGCACAAGGAAAAACAGTGGTATAAGGATGATAAAGAATGATCACCTTCCATCGAAAAGAAGACGAGTTTAGCTATGTTTTATCTCTCCATTTTTTGTACCACCTCGACATACGCAAAACTCGGGAAAGGTTGGTTTCTTGTGATTTCTTTCGAAGATAAGAGCGCGATAGGATGAACTTTGCGATAGCACGTTGGAGAAAACGCGATGCGTAGATGCGCACGCGATGTTTTGCCCTTGAATCGCAGTTTCCGTGACACGGGATGGAGAAAAAGATCTCCGCGTATGGTGTGATCGCTGATAACGCTTCGGGAATCTGCAACCATGCACATTGTCGAAAAACGAAAAAAAAAAATCCGAAACGCATCCACCAATGCTTCGGAATTCTCCGAAGGACAATTCTGTATGATTTTCCGTACTCGTGGATAGAATTTTTGCATTAAAAAAGTGTGAAATCATGCCGAGTTAAAACGCAACGAAATGGATAGAAAAATTCGAATTTTATCGACATTTCCAATAAATCAATTTTATTTTCTCAAAGTACTCCGGTTGAAGATCGAGTTTTTGAAAATCAAAACATGTCGTAGGTCGTACCGACGCGGAGTACAAGCGACGTGCTATGCGTCTAGCCAAAACGTTGCCAGCTGCTTGACGATAATTATAAAATTCCCGTACAAAAATTTCCGCCGGGTCCTTCATCAGTACGTAACTTGGCTGAGAGAAAATTGCAGCCCGCAAGCCGATGAATTTCGTCAAAACGAACGATTTTTTTTTCTGTTATTTCCGCCTCGAACGACCGTTCGAGGTTTATTCTACACGTAGGAAATAATCGGAACATCTTTCGTTACTTCATTACCATTATCTTGTTTTTTCAAAAAAAGAAAAACAAATGCGGAGAATAATAGTCCCATTTCGCAGCAATCCGTTGTCGAAACAATTAATGATTCTCAGGGAGGATTTTGCCATGCTTATTTTAAAAATTCGTTCACTCCGAGATTCAGCCGGTGGACGATTTACGCACGAGCGTTCTCCATTGCTCCGTATATACTTTTCTATTTTTGACTAGTCGCATTCACCAACCTCTCTCGAGCAAATAAAGTGCCTGCGTGTATGTACATACATGCATGCAATAACTATATGCAATTGTAGTTATACGCACACGTCTTAATGCGTCCTCGGTTGTTTTCTCATTATTCTTTTTTTCCCCACAAATGTACAGCAGCGTCGGCACATTCCGATGCAAACGGCTATCCCGGTTTTTGCATAAGCTTAACGATCGTACACGAAAGACCTTCGACGGACCGCTTTTTTCCCCCGGTTATTTGACAAAATTGCAAAGCAATTTCATGTTTTTTTGTCGTCAAGATGACTCAATTTTTATATGTTTTTATTCGTCCTCTCGTTATACAAAATTTCCTGCCCGTGTGTGTGCGTGACCGTTGATTTCGTTCGGAAGTATTTACAATGCCACTGTTTCCTCAATCGTCATATTAATGTTTTTTTCCCTGTCATACTTTTAGATTTCGATGAATTTTACATGGAAGTCGAAGATTGAAAAGCCAACGAGACGAGTGTGAATGGAAAATAAAATCAGTAATCGAGATCGATTTTACCATTCCGGCGACGATGATCCAGTGGCGAAAATCATCGAACGGGGAGATTTTCCGGAGATTCGATACGTTTGCGGCCGACCGCGAGACCAGCGCCGACCGCGAGAATATTGATTATCGTCGGGATAGCAAAGCTCGGACGAGCGTGGTATCGTTTTCTTACGTCGTCGTGGATAATCTCTCTCGACGGAGAGGAGGGACAAGAATATAAGCTCTCCCCTCGCGCAACCCCCGGACATCCCCCTTTTGAGAGACTATTAACCCAGATTCCATCAGCCAAGTCTGTTACGTCATGGAATTCCCCTAACCTCTCGGTGAAGGTTTGGGAGAAAAAAAGTTTTTCTCATATCGAGATTGATAAAACCGCGTCAACGCGCGAGAGGAAATTTACAGACCCTCCGGTAAGAGAGCGCGTGGAGGCTCTGAAAACTTGCGAGATTTTTATCAGCAACTGACGAATATAACTCACGCATCGGTTTTATCGTTCTTTGTGACTGATAAGTCGTCTTTTTTGAGTTTTATTACGAGGATTTTCAACCGTTGAATTTCCGCATTTAATCAAGTCTTTTTCTCGTTATCTGCACGTTATTTCACAGCCACTTCCGGTCAAAAATGAAAGTACAAGGCCGTAAAATTTTCCATGTTTATTTTGGATACTAATAATGCTTGTCGCGAAATTGGTAAAAAAGCAAAACTGCCCACACGCACAGCAAATTCATTTATTTTTAGAATTATTCACGTTAGGACGAAAAAAATGGAACCGTAGGCGAAATTCTGAAAAAAATATGCATCTGCATCTCGAACCAAGAATGAATTCATTTGATACGAAAAACAAGAAAGTTCTGTAAATACTCGCTGAATGCTCGTTTTTTTTAAAGATTATTTTGTTAATAACTCGTGGATGCTACTTTTACTACTCGAAATTAAAGTGCTCGCTATTCTCTGAAAGGTTTTTTTTTGAAAATTTGTAGGAACGTCACGCGTGCTTTAAATTCACATGAAATTTCGGTTTTACGGGCATTGATTCTCCAGGATAAATCTCAGTTTTATTTTTCATTGTCAGTAAAAAAGGGCGATTAAGAAGCGCAGCGTCGCACATTGTCCGCGAGTTTACCGATCTTCGTCGGTCCATCAATAGGATCGTAGGAATAAAAAAAATGAGCGTATAATCCAATGCAAGTATTCGCTTTATTACGTCGATGCGTGCCGCTGACTCTCGAGGCCTTGAACGCATAGTAGTAATTATAATAATGCGATTAGCGAGTCGCAAAAGCTCGACGAGAGAGAATAATTTGCGCAGTGTCATTCGCGGTCGCGTTCTCGTCAATCACGTTGTTCCTCGTGTAAATTTCCTAACATTGTGAAATTTTTCAACGACGGCTCGAAACACGTTTATCCTTATCATTTATCACGCGAACCTATATGTGTACATATCCAGAGACCCGCGCGGTAGCGTCACGACGCCAGGGAGCTGAAAAACCAAGTTTTACGCGTGCACAAGAGTGGCTTTTTTTTGGACTCGTTCAATCGACTCGAATCGAGCGTATTCGTGATTATTTTTCTGTAAAGGAATTCGGTAAAGGAATTCTGTAAAGGATACGAAAATATCGAACTCGAATTCCTCATGGTCGGATCTATAAATCGCAAGAATTCGCGCTGTCTAGCTCTTGGCCGCGTTTCCGGTTTCTCCGGCGAATGAAGAAACTAAAAAACTTCGCGTTGAATGTCCTGGCAAACTCGTGTTATAGGCTGAGAGGGGTTCAGAGACGGGAGGAAAAGACTCTCGACGTAGGTTCTCGCGCGGGGGGTTACGCAAACTGTCGGGATGGTCGGGATACCGGTTGGCATATGCGCACCGAACGTTAGCGCAAGATGCGAGAGGAAGGGATGATGAAGAAGACAAGAAGAAGTAGGAGGAGGAGGAGGAGGAAAATAAAGCTTTTGAATTGGACTCCCTGAACTTTTATGCTAGTATGCTTTCACGTTTCGTCGAGTTACACTGTGAGATAATCGATATTCCCACGGATTACTGTATATCTTTTCAATTCTTCACAACACTGTTGACCAGCGGTGAAATCAATTTTCTCAGGCGGATTTTAACAGAATCGTCGATTCATCGCATCTCGCCGAATTTTTGTTCGTAAACGCAGTGAAAGTTTCATTTAATTTTAACAGTGTGAGTCGTGTTTTTTTCCATCAATTTTTTCAATCTCATCGACCATTTCGTCTCGAAAATCGAGCAATACAGTCATATAATATTCATGGAATTTAGCGAGTTTTGTTGTTTCATATACAGCCAAAGATTTTTCGTACTTTTGACTCAAAATTGAGAATAAAAAATAATCATCACGAGCTGTTCTGTTATACTTTGCATTTTGGAGCAAAAATCAATCAGTCGTCAGTCGTCATTTTTCTTCCATTCGAACTAATTGATACCTCGGTCGCTGCACTCGTTTCGCATAATTTCCCACAATTTTTTTCCTCCACGCTTCATTACTGCCTCGCGTTTCGATAAAACGAGTCTGGAATATATCACTCGCACGTTACTGTCTTTGGAATTTTTATTATCCGCGATCAGTCGACCGCAACTGGTCCAAAGTTTGAAAAATCGTTTTATATTAAGATTCGAAACCGGTATTGGCACACTCTCTGTGCAATTGCGGTTATTGCAACATTGAAATTGTCGGAATATTCAGTTACGAGGAAACCGAAATTCAACCGGTTGGAGGAAAAAGCAAATTTTACGTTTTTAGCGTGAAATTTAATTCCGCGGGTCGTTTCGGAAAATTTTTATGCAAATTTTTCCGGTAAATTTACCCATCGATTTTCATGATGCAGGTGAAATTTGTATCGCTTTTATCTCGGTCATGGACGTGCGAAAAACGACGTCTCATTCGAAAAACGTCCAAACATTGCACCAGACAGTCCCATTGAAGATAAGAAATCTTCGCGACGTACGACAATCCGCAAAAGCATGACTCATGCAAATATCGCGGATAGACACAAAAGTATATTCCTCGTTCATGATCGGACGATAAAAACAAAATTAATCTCTAGAATTACGAACAAGTACGAGCCTTATCGATGATTTTACCTTATCCACTTTGTGAAAAAAAAAGTCCCAACGTAGCGTTATTCCGGTATCGTCTTATCGATTATTTTATAGGATCAATGATCAATAATGTTCACGAAATTACCGCACTCTCGAGAAATATTCCACTCGTCTCGCGTACATCTATTGTACACACCGTGAAAAAAAATGTGTAATCTCGAACCGGTACGTCCCCGAACGTATTCATACATTTTTGCGATTTAATCAAACATGCAGGTTTACGCCTGCGTAATTATCGTGAAAAAGTATGACATTATTCATTTCCGTCATGATATTTCGACTTTTGTATATTTTCAAAGATGAAAAATCCTCTATATAGTTGTACACATTTTTTACTCTGATTTGCAAAAATGTCCCTAAAACAGTATAATATCTTGAGCCACCTTAAGAAATAGAGTGATTTCTCGATATCGTCAAGTTGTTCGTAAAAATGAAGAAATATCAGCCGATGAGATAACTTTTTTTTATCGTCATAAATAATTCAGTACTCGAAAGTTTGTGGAATTTTTGAAAAATATTTCTTCCCAGCTACGCCTATGTGTGTTGGAGAATTACGAGTGCGCAGCTGCGCCTCGAGACGCAGTTTGCAAAGTTTTTCAGTCTGAAGTAGAAATCTTTGCGGAATGCGTATTATGTGTTCAAGGTCGTTATGTTTGGAGCATGCAGGACCCCTCGTTCAATCTTTTCCTCGAGCCGAACAAAAAATATTGACTCGAACTTTCCTCCCTCGCCCTGATTTTTTTCGTTCAAGCCGAAACGACTCGGCTCTCGTCAAAAAATTACTTCCTCAATGTTGCCAGAGCGACAAACTTTTTCATCTCGTATTTTTCCATCTCTGAATCTCAAGGAAAAATCCCTTGTACAAAGTGTGTATAATTTCATTTCCATTTTTTGTCCAAGCAAGAATGCGCAGGCTCTCGTTGTTTAACTTGGCCAGGTTCGCATTTTTCGAATGTTTTTTTTAATACTTTGCAAAGTGAGAAATGAAATTCCCGGAGAACATCCTTGCGCAACGTACATCGATAAAAATTCTTCAATGCTTCGACGTTTATCACATTTTCTTGCGCCGCATTCCTCTTCGCCTGATCGTTGGATCACGTGATCCTCATGGTGTACTTTTCGTGTTACACGTACCCCCAGTACAATACCAAAGTATTTCGATCGATGCTCCTCAACGCGACGATAAACGCATTTTTTTTTCGAAATACATATATCAGCGAAATAAATGAAACCAAAACCGTGATGAAATTTCGCGAATAAGCAGAATGACACAGCGTGTATGAAAGTCAACGTTGCACCATTTCCGAGCATCGAAATTGTGACTGCGAAATAATCCTGTCGATAACGACTCGTAACAAGTCATTCTTTTTGCGAATCAACATAAATTCCACGGTCGAATGTTGTACATTTCATCGGGGACAACAAGCTTCCGGTTTTTTGGATGTACTTTTGCTCCAAAAAAGAAAAAAACAGAAACAAACGCGAATTCACGCATCGCGATGGATAATATTTTGAAAAAATGACGTAGAAAAGATAAATAATCGTAGAAAAATAACGACCAAATTTTACTTACGACGAGCATCGTGAATTAATCCCAGGTTTGTTTTATTTCAGACTACGAATATGAGCTCTGGTGATCCTTGGTCGCTTCCGGTCAAGCAGGGTCTTTATGACCCGACTCTCGAAAAAGAGGCTTGCGGCGTTGGATTTATCGTTGCCATCGATGGAAAACGATCGCACAAGGTAACGACCATTATTTCGAAAAGTCAATTGACGAAATTTCTATTTGAAAAAAAAAAATTCCACTCGCTAATGCTCACACGGTGATTTTCCGCTGGTACGAGAGTCGTTAAGCTGTGGTTAAAAATAAATTCAGTCTGTACCGCGAGGAATTCTTATCAGCGCGGTATGTCTACGTTGTCCGAAATTACTTGCCTTGTCATTCATCTTCGTACGAACGTACAAGGTCCAACATGTTCCGTATCAAATGTTAACTGCATGTGCGCAGTTATTCGCGTTACGTCAATGACCAATCTATATTAATAATCCGCGCAAATACCGACTAATTCTTCAAACACTCGAATTCATCGTTTACGAATGTTCGATGTACACAATTTTATGTTTTTTTAAACAAGAAACAAAGTTACAAAATATTCATTCTTCACGGAATATCGTTCGACGATTCAGAACAATCGAAATTGCGAATTAGCCGCGAATATACCATCAAAAGTGTGATTGATATTCAACGTCGTTTCGCCAAACTTTTCGCCCATCCCGTGATTCGAGCCTGTCCATTTTTTCGGATACACGACTTTGATCTCGAGACCAAAATTGTAAATTTCCTCCTTCTTCTTCGGATCGCTCGGCGAAATCGTTCCGTTCGACATTAATCTCAGTGGATTACACGAATTTTCGACAATCCTGTGCAAGTCCTTGGTATCCTCGCTCATCGAGTCTCTCGAGAAGATTTTCGTTAATTTCACGGCGTCGTTCGTAATGAATTTTTTCAAATCATGACGGTTGCACAATCGGGCCGGCGCCAGGGATTTGTGGCACTGTAGACTTATCTGTGGAAACAGAGAAGAAAAAAAAGATTTTGAAAACTTTACGAGATAATAAAGTATTTCCATAAATCATGAGAATCACGCGTGAAAAAACTTACGACCGCTCGAATTGATATCACATTGTCGCGATTGTCCAATACGCCGTGAGGCTTTTTCTTGTAGAATATGTCGTAACCGATGGCTGTACGTTTCGTATAAATTCTCTCCTCAAAGAGAAACGATAAATTCAACAAATCTGGAATAACGCTGGATGCTTGTGGTTAGTTTGAAAAAAAAAGAGTAAAAATGCTCACTCTCTCGAGCTCATGATCTTCTTGTTCGTTATCTTCTTGAAGGATCGTCACAAAATTGTGCCACCTTGCGTGTTTCCTGAGATATCTCAGGACTTGGAGCAATTCGTGCTGACTTATCTCGCACCCAAGGGGATTCCCAATTTCCGGTGGGGCTTCGGCGTAACCGTTTATCGTGTATTGGCCGGCTAATTTCGTCTGATGCGTAAATTTAAACCGTTGAAAAACAAAGAGACGGAAGCAATGAAATTTCATGTTAAAAAATGATTTACGTAAGATCCGTTGTAAGAAGCTGACAGATGATACTTTGACGACTGATAGGAATCCAATAAATCAACGATACACGCTCCAAACCTGAAATGAAAAAATCATTTTTCGTAATTCAAAAAAAAGCTCCAATTCTTCAGCTGCATTAGCAAAATTCGGAGAAGATTCTTCTACGATTTTTTTCCTCGCGGAAATTGCGTAACTGTAGAATTGAATTTTCGTTCATTGTCGTATTTTAATTGGAGTATAAAAAGACATGAATTTACCATGGACAACGTTTTTCCGTCAACAGCCTGAATTTCTCGAACCAGTCCAAGTATTGATCTATCAGCAGTATCAATTTCGCCATTTCATTATTTTCATTGTCCGGCAATTCTCGCGGCGTTTCGTTTTTCAGTAGTTTGTAAAATAAATCGAGAATTTCACCGGCTGAGAAACATCGAAGACCGTAAGGGATATAGTGACGACAGAAAGCGAGCAATATCGAGTGCTCGGCGCTCAAAAGTTTTAAAAGACGACCTCGAAAAGCCAGGTCCTCCGGTGTATTACTGAAATTTCATCTTATTGGAAAAAAAACAATGCTCTGTACGAGAAAGATCGAATAATTAAATGTAATATATCCTTTACTCGGACGCATCATTTTTCGCGTGGATCAGATGTGACGTGTATTGCGTCGCCAAACGCGGTCCAAGATCCAAAAAAGCAGCGTTCAATATTTGCCTTGCGGTACAATGAATATTCTTCGATAATCCTGAACAAGCGATAAATGATTTATTCGCAGATCACAATCGACGCTAATCAGTAATTCATTTCCTTCTTCACGATTACCACGCAATTGTGAGACTTCCGCGAACGATAAATACGAGAAAATTCTTTCCAAAATTTTGTCGGGCATTTTGCTGAGATCCATTTCTCAGCGTATCAGAGTTCCGAATCAGATTTGCAAAAAGACGACGAGATAACCTTCACGGAAGGCAAAAATCGATTTGTCACATCTTTCGTTTCGTTGTTTATTCCTGACATGAGCTTGAATGACAAAAATCTTGCAGTGCAATGGAACATTTTTAGCAACGGAAGAGTTTGATCGATTTTATTTATCTTTTTTTATAATTCTCATGTAAATTTTTTTTTCGTTTCAAAGATTGTACGAGATGCCGAAATTCTTTCGGCTCGCATGAATCACAGAGGTGCATGCGCCTGCGACAATGACACGGGTGACGGAGCTGGTGTACTCTGCGCGATACCCCACGATTATTACGCTGCGGAAATTCGGTAAGCACTTGTGCGGACATTTGCGTCGTATCATTTTTTTTTACGAGCTTGGAACGAAACGAGCACGATAGCACGGACAAAGAGTTTTCGCATCTGCATGGATTCACGATGATGAATTTTATTGGTGGAACGTTCGTAATCGTGAGACGTTTTTTCACCGATAAGCGAGTCGTTGTGGTATAATCGTAACACGAGATCGTCGATTCTCAGGGGGGTCTTTATACGTCATATTTCTACATCTTTATTTTAGTGTGTCTATACTGTTCTCGTATCAACGATTCCATGCGTTATCTAATGTCTCGCAGGCATCGTGAAATATTATATACATTGTAAAGACTCTTATTTCGCGAAATATGAGATAAGATTGCGTTCCACAACACGCTTGTTTTCAATGAAATATCACAGGGCTCTAGATTTCATAAACCAATCAAAAATTTCTATATTTAATCATTCGCTCGCGAAATTTTATCATCGTCACTCTACGACAAGTTTATCATATCCGAAAAAAACCTCACGAGTATCAAAATTTTCAATATTTCGAGATACCTGCGTAGCTCTAAAATTCGAAAAAAAATGGCAATCCTCCGTACCTTTCCGACGTTTTGCCATCACGGAAATATTGAACTCCGATGCGTTTTCATTATGGAAAATGTTTTTTTACGTATTGGCGCGAATTAATAGAATGAAGGGGAAACAATGAGTTATGTTCACCGATATGAGGAAACCGAAAATAGCTCGGCTGTGGCAGCTTCAACGGAAATATTGTTTCAGAGAGAAGCATGGTATCGAACTCCCGGCTTTCGGTCGTTATGCCACGGGTATACTATTCCTGGAGAAGAACAGCCACGAAGAGACGGAGGCTGCGTTCGAAAAGCTGGCTGCTGAATGCGACCTGAAAGTACGTAGTGAAACGTTGATATCTTTTACGCGAAACGAAAAAAAAAGAGTTTTTTTCTTCCAAATAACTTTGTCGATAATCGACAGCTCGATAATCGATATAATCCTTGAATTTTATGCACCGCAGAAAAAATTATTTCCTGACTGTGAAAATTTGTATTTAGGTCATTTGTTGGCGCGATGTTCCCACCGATAATTCAAACATTGGGCAAGTGGCGAAAAAATGTGAGCCCCACATGCGTCAAGTGTTCGTAACGGGCGATCAAGAGGTTGAAGCTCTCAACCGTCAGGTGATTTATACTACCTCTCGTATTATTTACCAACATGATTTCCGAAAGAAAAAGAAAATGTGGGACACTGCCGCGCGATTCATCAACTGCGTTCTTGATTTTGGCGCAGATTGTTCCAAGTTGAGAATGAGCGGCGCTGTTTACGAGCATCGTCGAACGGCCTCTTGCCAAGAAAACTATGAATTCGCGAATAAATCACGCGGTGAACATACGCGAGAGTCCATTTATTTTCAAAAGCCGCTTTCGTCAAAATCCTCGACGGTTTTTCAATGTTTTCCAGACGTTCGAACTCCTCGTAAAATCGATTTTCACGCTTTTATTTTCTCAAAAGTATCGCCGATTGGCTGTTGGTAAACGTTCAATGCGATTTGAACGAATCGAGGATAGTACGATGAGAGAACGTTTTGAAATTGGCAGACCCGGTGAAAAGCTATATCGATATTCTAATTAAATCGAGTCTGAGAGGCTTTGACATTGAGCGTCTATGCCAAATTGCTGAAATAGAAGCACGCGTATATTGGAAAACCAACGAATAGGAGGGAAACGTCGATTGACAAAAAAATGTGAGAATTTTCGAGAGATCTGCTCGCTACAGAGAGGCGTCTGCGGATAATTAAAGTTTCTTCACAAAAATCGGCTGTTTCTATTTAATCTTAAAACTTGACAAAAAAACAGATCGATTTTTTTTTGGTTTCATTACCTCGATGGTTGTTGCAGGTATTTGTACTACGAAAGCGTTCATCTCACTCCATACCGAAACCCGGCTTGAGGTTTTACATCTGTTCGCTGTCTTTGAAAACCGTAGTCTACAAAGGGCAACTCACCGCGGATCAATTGTGGCTGTATTTCAAGGATTTAAAAGTAAGCTCGTTCGACATACAATTGAATTCGTGATGGTGTGATGTGAATAAAGAACGAAATTTCATTTCATCATAATTTCGAGTATGAAAAACCTCCGATGAATATCCTGCTGCGGATGATTTAAAAAATGGATCCAATTAATGATATTGAATGATTCGAAAATTCATAATGACGTATACTTTGCTGATTTTGTGTTTTTTTTCAATCGATGGAATATTCAAACATGAAAATTCAAATGTTTCATTTGTTTTCGTTACCAGTGTCCTAAATTCGAGACGTATCTCGCTCTCGTGCACACGCGTTTCTCTACCAATACTTTTCCAAGCTGGGAGAGAGCGCATCCCCTGCGGTAAGGAATTTTCCCCTTTGGGGCAATTTTTCCAAGGATCTTTGCGAGATGATAAAAATGTCGGTCAACGTTTAAATGACGGTTGAATTGCAGGCTGCTCGCTCACAATGGCGAGATCAATACTCTCCGAGGCAATGTTAATTTAATGAAGGCTCGCGAAGGCGTCATGAGCAGCGAAATTTATGGGGAAAAGCTGAAGGATCTTTATCCAGTCGTGGAACCCAATCTCTCGGATTCCGGTGCTGCCGATTGCGTCCTTGAATTTTTGGTGATGGCGGGACAACGCAGTTTACCGGAGGTAATAATCATGGCATACATAGAGATACAGATAGAGAATATGATTTTTTGGGACAACGTTTATATTTTTAGTGAATTTTATGAATTAAATTTCGCGACGATACACGATTCGTTGCTTGACGAATTTTTCAATGAAAACACCTGACGTTCTTTTCGCTCTCTTCGTTTGCCAAAGGCTGTCATGACCATGGTACCGGAAGCTTGGCAAAACGACAAAACAATGGCGACGGAGAAGCGAGACTTTTATCACTGGGCAGCCTGCGCGATGGAGCCATGGGACGGACCGGCGCTTTTAACATTCACCGACGGCCGTTACGTCGGTGCGATTCTCGACAGGTAGAAAATTTGCAATTACTTCATCGTGGAAAACAACGAAAACATGTCGAAAAATTCTCATTATTAATGCAGTATTACTTTCATGAACCAGTTAATGTTTTCCTCTCATCTGTTCCATCCGCTCCCCCCCCCCCCCCCCCTTCTTCTCACACGTCCAAAGAATATACCATAAAGGGCTCGCGCCGAATGGCTCGCAACGTCGAAAGACCGACGCAAATGCGTTGTTCTAAGGGAGAAAGAAAAGACCATGGATTTGCATGGGCAGCCGGGTTGATCGACGAAATTCGTGAAATGCGAAAAAAACGGTGTTGACATTTATGCAATGCGTGGGAAGAAACGAGTTTAAAAACAAACCGAATCCTCAGTCCCTTGATCAATGAACCTATATCGTCTGCGTTTAATCTGTAATGAAGGTAGAAAAAAGTAATTCATCACATACACGATGTAGAACATTTACCTGTGTGGAGAAACCGATGGTTAACAAGGTAAAGCGATAGGGGACAGAGCTTTTTTTTTGTAGCGCATTGATAAGTGCAGGAGAGGAAAAAAATGGGCATTCGGGAGAGAAAGAAAGAGAAAGAGAGAGAGAGAGAGCAAAAACAACAATAATTCAGCTGATAATAAGAGATCAAAAGGTGGTAATACAAAAGATCTTTTTGAATTTTTGTTTGGCAGAAATGGCCTGCGCCCATCGCGCTTCTACGTCACTAAGGATAACTTGATGGTGATGGCGTCCGAAGTGGGCGTCTATGACACTCCGCCCAGCAATGTTGTCCTGAAGGTAAAACATGGAAATAAACGCGACCCGATGAATAAACGACGATGGTGACAACGCGGACGAGAATAAATCTTGGCTTCCTCCGATCGCGATCATATTAATTTAGGGGCAAAAGAGAGCGAAAAAAAACGCAAGACTATCTCCGCACAGATGGCTCCGATGTGGGATCGTATAATTCG
The DNA here is from genome assembly GCA_959613375.1 of Heteropelma amictum. NCBI lineage: Eukaryota > Metazoa > Arthropoda > Insecta > Hymenoptera > Ichneumonidae > Heteropelma > Heteropelma amictum. Next base: position 11,285,694 of record OY390726.1, on the reverse strand, counting down.
TTTTAATTCTTTTTCCATCGCTAAGGAAATTTTTCAGGTTTTAGGCATTTATTTCTAAATCGATTTTCCTGAATTAATGTAGGGATAGATCCCTCCGCTCCTTCTCTTTTGCTCTTTCGACAGGATGGCAGAACGCGCACGAAAACTTCCGGAGGCCGCAATCGTTCGACACGGTTTATCATTGAATGGAATAATTCGTCGTATTGCGCATTGATTACATATTTATTATTATTTTTATCATGACTGTTGTGTATTCTTTTCTTTTTCGTGCAATCCATAAACATTTTCGTATAGTGATATTTTCGAATGCGGGAGAACGATCAACGAGCTGCACGAGGTGCATGACGTGTATTTTATATAATTTTTCAATCATGTTTCATCAATGACACGTTTGCATATCATTTGTACGTCATTTAGGCAATTGGGGTTTGTATAGTGCTGTAGGTGCGCCAACGAGTCCCATTCGTAATGAATGTAAACAACAAACAGAGATCCTGGTTACTGTAAATCATATGGCGATAAATTTTATTTGCAGAGTCGCTTGAAGCCCGGAAGAATGCTGCTCGTTGACACCGAGGAGAAACAAATCATTCAAGACGTCGAGCTCAAGCTGCAGATCGCCAGAAGTCGTCCTCATTCAAAGTGGCTGAAGGAACAGGTAATGAACGCCAAAAAGAATAATAAATATAACAAAAATGCCCGATATTCACACACGTCGCATTGTTTAACGCTCTACGCTCGGTAATTAAGTTTGCCGTACGGAATAAAAATTGCATTAAAACTAAAAAAAATCCAACAAACAAACAAATAACGTCGTAAATTACAAAGATACTAGCCCTATATGTTCGATTTCATATAATCGCAACTAAAAACAGAGAAAAGAAAAAATACTGGCCCTCTTACTTCGATGATGAATTAATACAATAAACCGTGTCATGTGTGATTATACATTCGAGAAATAATCTCGCCATTTATCAATCAGTGTTAATTCAAAACCATTTTTTCCAAAAAAAAAAAATCCCCCGTGTGCTGACGACATTGGTGTAATTTGCAGATGGTGAGTCGTAAAAAGATCGTAGTTAAAAAAAACCATGAGTGTGTTTTCTTTTCGTGTTGTTGTACTCTAATCTATCTTGGAGCTGGTGAATTTTTCGTGAATGTCCACTTTGTCAGATTCTACGTACCCGATGATTATTTTTTCTCTCTTTTTGTCGAAACTACGGACACTTTTTCTTTCGTTTTGTGGAAACATTTTGTGTTGGATTTTCGCACCCTTGGGTATTTATTTGTGTGAAACTGCCGATGAAAAAAAATGGATGATACTTATTTTTGGTCCATTGTACAGTCAATGGATATTTTGAGGATGGAAGAGAGTCTCAATATTCTCTAAAATGTATGGCTTTGGTACTCCTTTGAATATTCATCATCTATTCGTGTTTGAATTTCTCCACAACCTTGACACTACACGAATGCATTTTCTATCATGTGGAACGTTATAAATAGCATTACGATCAGAGATTACTTTCGGATGTACCGAAGCTGCAACGTCGCGAAAAATCGTCCACATCCCTACGAATATGTGAAAAATAGTATATAATGTAATATAAATCATACAGTACGGTGTAATACACTTGGAAATTCTGTCATAATCGATTCTGTAACTCTATCACTATGTCTTGTCTATGAAATGTCAAGAATTTCATGCACTCGTCATAGGAATATGATAAAAAGAACTTTAAATCGTTTATTTAAAACTTTAAATTATTTCTATAGAATAAAACTTAGCTTACACCGTCCTCCGATGCACTTGAGGTAAAACTGCTTGTACTATCAGCCAACTTGAGTTTTTTCCCATCTCTGTAATTTCGACGATTACACTTCTTCTTTTGTTTTTATCTTCAATCTGGGGGATTCAGCACGTGAAATTCTTCTGGTAGCAAGTCGAAATTTGTGTAATTTAAAATACCTTTTTCTGTAACAAACATAGATAACTATGGACGATTTACGCGCAGCTCACGTAGCTAAAGGAGACTCGAACGAACATATCGAGAATAACGGTGCGTTAGTCATGAAGAAAAATGGTATGAACATCGTCGAGGACGATTTTATCAATCGTAAATGGGTCGGGGACAAGAGACTGTCCTTGTTCGCTTACACTCTCGAGACCATCAATATGCTTCTCGTCCCTATGCTTCAGACAAAGTACGTTTTTGTTCCTGGCAAATAAATCACATTTTCCTCCATGAAAATAAAATTGCTCAGCATTTTCATCAAACTACTTTTTCAATTGCAGAAAAGAAGCTCTCGGGTCAATGGGCAACGATGGACCTCTCGCATGTCTGTCGCAGTTTCAACCGCTGATTTACGAATACTTTAAGCAACTCTTCGCTCAGGTACATGAAAGACCGCAACGCCGAATCTCTTTTGTCGAATTTTTTGAAAATTCATTTTCTTATCAAACATTCCACCAGTCGAAGATACATTCATTTTGATGTGTGTCAAAAAAATGTCCACAGGTAACTAATCCCCCGATCGATCCATTCAGAGAAAAAATCGTAATGTCGTTGCTCTGCCCGATCGGACCTGAAAGCAATATTCTCGAGCCGAACGAGCGTCAAGTGCACCGTTTGTTCCTTCCGCATCCGATAGTGTCGCTGAAAGATCTCGAGGTGATAAAGGAAACGAATTATCGTGGCTGGAAGACGAAAGTCATTGACATAACATATCCGGTTGGTGATGGACCAGCGGGATTGGTGACGACCTTGAATCGCATCGACGATGAGGCCAACAAAGCAGCCAGAGATGGTTATCAAATTATAGTGTTGTCCGATCGTCAAGCCGGAGCTGAGAGGTAATTTCTTCATTTCACTGTAAGAATCAGTATTCTTCTGTATTAAGGAGGTTCGCGCGAATCCAATGCTAACCGAAAATTACGACAATTATGACAATAATGATATTTTCAGAGTTCCAGTGAGCTCGATGCTTGCTCTTGGCTCGGTACATCATTTCCTCATCGAGGAACGTCAGCGAATGAAAGTTGGACTGATCGCGGAATCCGGCGAGGCACGAGAAGTTCATCACATGTGCGTTCTTCTCGGTTATGGCGCTGATGCGGTATGTCCGTATCTCGTCTTCGAGATGGCGAGAAATTTGAGAGACGAAGGAGTCTTGGACGAATCTTTCAACGACGATATCATGTATAAAGTGAGTTTTTTCGAGCAAAGTTTCGTCCGATCTGGACGTCCGATTGGGACTCACCTTGTATTGTGAATTTTATGTAAAATTACTTTCAGAATTACAGCGAGGCTATGGAACGTGGTATCGCTAAAGTGATGGCAAAAATGGGAATATCGACCCTTCAATCCTACAAAGGAGCACAAATCTTCGAGGCAGTTGGCCTTGCCGACGAAGTAGTCGACAAGTGTTTCAGGGTGAGCCATTATTGCTGTTGATTAAAATTTCTTCATAATACACAAAAATCATAATTTGCAGTTTCTTACAATGATTATAAAATGGATCCAATTAATGATTGTTAATGATTCAAAATTTATCATGAGTTATTATGTATAAATAGTGTGTTCCGTCAAGACATTGAAATTCGTAGAAAACCAATGAAATAAGAATATGTGAATTCCCAGGGTACTCAATCGCGAATTGGCGGAGTGACCTTCGATATTCTCGCGAGGGAAGCTTTTGTACGCCACCAATTGACATATTACGATAAAGCCCCGGATATGTTGGTGCTGAGAAATCCCGGTATTTATCACTGGCGATCCGGCGGAGAGAAGCACATAAACGATCCTGTCAGCATCGCCAATTTGCAGGTACTTTTTTTCGTAAATTGAATAGCGAAATTTCACCACAAAAACGATGGAACAAAGAATGAATATTGAAAAAAAAAAACAGTTTTTTGTTCATGATCAAAACAAAGCTCAATTGTCATGGAGCTTTACATCAAGCATGCCGAAGATAATATTTTATACGTACCAATCGGTTTTCCATGCTCGAATCAATTGCAGGAATCGGTGGAGTCGAAGAATTCAAGAGCGTACGAAAGTTACCGGCAATCAACCATGGAATCTGTACAAAATTGTACACTTCGCGGACAATTGGAGCTCGTGAAATCAAAGGATCCTGTTCCAATAGCGGAAGTCGAAGCGGCCGAGGAAATCGCCAAACGTTTCGTAACGGGAGCGATGAGTTTCGGCAGCATTTCGCTCGAGGCGCATACGACATTGGCGATCGCGATGAACCGCATCGGTGGAAAATCGAATACAGGAGAGGGCGGTGAAAACGCCGACAGATATCTCAATCAAGATCCAGACTTCAACAAGCGTTCGGCGATAAAACAAGTAGCCAGCGGGCGCTTTGGTGTAACAGCGAGTTACTTGGCAAACGCCGATGACCTTCAGATAAAAATGGCGCAGGGTGCAAAACCGGGCGAGGGCGGTGAACTGCCGGGATACAAAGTAACCGCGGACATAGCAGCGACGAGACATTCCGTGCCTGGTGTCGGTCTGATATCTCCACCGCCTCATCACGATATTTACTCGATCGAGGATCTCGCCGAATTGATCTACGATCTAAAATGCGCAAATCCAAATGCCCGTATTTCCGTCAAGCTCGTTTCCGAGGTGGGCGTCGGTGTAGTGGCAGCCGGTGTGGCGAAGGGCAAAGCCGAACACGTCGTCATATCCGGCCACGACGGCGGAACCGGTGCGAGCAGTTGGACAGGCATCAAATCCGCTGGATTACCATGGGAGCTGGGAGTCGCCGAGACGCATCAAATTTTGACGCTGAATAATCTACGCTCGCGCATGGTCGTTCAAGCTGACGGACAATTGCGCACGGGTTTCGATATAATGGTCGCTGCTCTCCTGGGCGCCGATGAATTTGGCTTCAGTACAGCGCCTCTGATAGCAATGGGCTGTACTATGATGCGAAAGTGTCATTTGAACACTTGTCCCGTCGGTATCGCGACGCAGGATCCCGTATTGCGCAAAAAATTCGCCGGAACTCCCGAGCACGTGATAAACTTTTTCTTCATGCTCGCCGAGGAGGTACGCTCTCACATGGCGAGTCTCGGCATACGAAAGTTTCAGGATTTGATCGGTCGTACGGATCTGCTGAAGGTGCGCGACGACATTAAAATAGAGAAAGCGCGAATGCTGAATCTAACGAATGTATTGAGAAACGCGCTTGAGCTGCGTCCCGGTGTGAATATCCGGGGTGGCTCGGTGAAACAAGATTTCCAGTTGGAGAATCGTTTGGACAACAGACTCATCGAGGAGGCTGAGAGCGTGTTGAAGGGCGAAACGAAGAGCGTCGACATTGAAATGTCGATAAACAACGAGTGCCGCGCGTTCGCATCGACGCTGAGTTATCACATTGCAAAAGCATACGGCGAGGCTGGGCTGCCGGAACACAGTATTAACATTAAAATGAAGGGATCTGCTGGTCAGAGCTTCTGCGCTTTTCTCACCAAAGGCGTGCACGTCACGCTCGAGGGTGACGCTAACGATTACGTCGGGAAAGGCCTTTGCGGCGGTGAAATCGTCATTTATCCACCGAAGGAGTCGGAATTTTGTTCCGAGGCTAACGTCATTGTTGGTAACGTTTGTTTGTACGGGGCGACATCCGGCAAGGCGTATTTCCGTGGTATCGCTGCCGAGCGATTCAGCGTTCGCAACAGCGGTGCTGTTGTCGTCGTCGAGGGTGTCGGCGACCACGGTTGCGAGTATATGACCGGCGGTTGCGCCGTCATTCTCGGTTTAACGGGACGTAATTTTGCTGCCGGTATGTCAGGCGGTATCGCTTATGTGCTTGACGTTGATGGCTCGTTCAAGAGCAAATGTAATCCCGAGATGGTCGAGTTGTTGCCCCTGAAAAACGACGATGATATGGCTTACGTTAAGCGACTCTTGGAAGAATTTATCGAGAAAACCGGGTCCCTCATAGCACAAGATTTATTGGTTACTTGGCCGGAGCCTACGACGCGTTTCGTCAAGGTGTTCCCCTACGAGTATCAGAGAGCTTTGCAGCAATTAGCCGAGGCGGAAAACGTCGAGAAGCCCGTACTGAACGGCAGCGCGAATAACGACGGCGCGCAGATAAAGGACATTGAGGATTCCATACAGGATGGCGATATGGAACAACGGAAACTCGATAAGATCAAGGGTTTCATGAAATACAAGAGACAGACGTCGGTTTACAGACCGGCGGAGAAGCGGCTGAACGATTGGGACGAAATTTACAATTTTCAGGGTGTCAGGAAGGGCCTCAAGGTGCAAGCTGCGAGATGCATGGAGTGCGGCGTACCGTTTTGTCAAAGCAGCCATGGTTGTCCTCTGGGCAATATTATACCAAAATGGAACGACCTTATTTTTCATTCGAATTGGAAGGAAGCTCTGAATCAATTGCTGCAGACGAACAATTTTCCCGAATTTACCGGGAGGGTTTGCCCGGCGCCGTGCGAGGGCGCGTGCGTCCTTGGGATATCCGAGCCGGCCGTTACAATAAAGAACATCGAGTGTGCTATAATCGATCATGCATTCGAGCAAGGCTGGATCGTAGCGCGTCCACCGACTTCGAGAACCGACCGTAGCGTCGCTATAGTCGGTGGTGGACCGGCTGGTATCGCCGCTGCCCATCAACTCAACAAGGCCGGCCACGCGGTGACCGTCTTCGAGAGGAACGATCGTATCGGTGGTCTTCTTCAGTATGGCATTCCAACGATGAAATTATCGAAGGAAGTCGTGCAGAGACGAATAACGCTGCTCGCCGCTGAGGGAATAACCTTCAAGACTGGCGTCAATGTTGGCAAGGACATTACGACGAAAGAACTGAAGGAACAATTCGACGCTGTTCTCCTGTGCACTGGTGCAACCTGGCCCCGTGATTTACCGATACCTGGTCGTAACCTCGAGGGCATACACTTCGCTGTGAGCTTCCTTGAACATTGGCAGAAGAAACAAATGGGTAACGAGGCGCCGCTGAACATGAAACTCATGGCCAAGGACAAAGATGTCATTATCATCGGTGGCGGTGATACCGGCTGCGATTGCATAGCGACATCTTTGAGACAAGGTGCCAGGAGCATCACGACGTTTGAGATACTCCCGGAGCCACCGGTGAAACGTTCTGCCGATAATCCTTGGCCTCAATTCCCAAGGGTCTTCAAAGTTGATTACGGTCACGAGGAAGTTGCGCTCAAATTTGGACGCGATCCACGACAATTCGGTACTCTCAGCAAGGTAAGGATTTTCGATAAACGGGATAACAACAATTTGGCGGTAAAATTATCAAACCGGAAGTATGTGGAACACTGTTTTTAACGGATAGCCAGAGAAGGGAAATGATTTTTCCAATCATCGTCCGGTCAATCTGGAATTTATTTAAAAAAATAATTATTTATCCTCGCAACTCCATGGTTTTCTGTATTCAGGAATTTTTGGACGATGGAAACGGTCATGTGAGTGGAATAAAAACTGTCACGGTCGATTGGACAAAGGACGAAGCTGGCAGGTGGAAAATGGAAGAAGTCGAGGGATCGGAGAAAATTTACAAAGCCGATCTCGTTCTGCTGGCAATGGGATTTTTGGGACCGGAAAAATATATCGCGACGGAGCTGGAGACGAAAATGGATTCCCGCGGGAATTATGAGACCCCGCAAGGAAAATACGCGACGAGTTTGCCGGGCGTGTATGCAGCTGGAGGTGAGTTTCAAGCGGATCGAAAGTCGACGCTGCTTTTCCTTTCGATTATTCGCTGATGAACTTAAAGAATTAAAAACATTGAAATCAGTGACTTTTACGATTATTTTTCGCAACATTAGTGACGCCATTCTGTGAAAATACTTTCAGACTGCAGGAGAGGCCAGTCATTGGTCGTTTGGGCAATAGCGGAAGGTCGGCAAGCAGCGCGTGAAATCGATCACGATTTCACGAAAAATTCTCGCTTGCCGGGACCCGGCGGTGTCATTACCACGATCGTTGCATAAATTCGAGCTTGCTTCTACCGTCTCCTTGAACAGATTAAAGTACTCTTTTTTTTTCTTTCATTAAAATCTTCGTCCGAGCGGCGTCGTTTTGTGCGAAATCGTCATTTGAAACGAGGCTGAACTGCTTAGGTAGATAAGAGAACAATAGTGAGATTTCATTTTTTTTAAAATGCGTTTCTTAAATTTTCGTCACGATTTTTCGAGTATTATTGCGATTACGTTCGTAAAATTGAAGAAAAAACATTGATATTCGAAGCGAGATGTGCGAAATCTTCGTTGGGCGATTTGGTTCCAACGGTCGAGCAAAAAATCTCGTTTTGTTCGATAAAGTCTTGCAAAAAAGATGTTGGGAGGAGCGGAGAAGACTAAGGATTTATCCAGAATCTCTCAGTGTAAAATGATCATATCCTGTCTTCACAAATTTATCTTTTCCTGACCTGCATGATTCAATTAGGTCAGAAGAATTTGTTCGATCGTAACTGTAAAAAAAAAGAAGTAGTAGAACCATATGTTATATATATGTGGAGTCAATAAAATCAGTAACGAACTTGGGTACGAACAACTTCAAAGGCCTCCGAGGTAACGACAATGTCCGTCTATTAATCTGAGTATATATAGCTAAGGAAGTTTATTCGATCCATAGACCAAGAACTCCAATTAACTCGCAGTTAATAAACTTCTCCGTTGAAGCACACAAAACAAAATAATTGATTATAATCTCTGAACATGAACGAAAAGGTTAAAAAACGAAAATGCAAAAAAAAAAAACAAAACAAAACAATGTAAAGTGATAATCGCGTACAGGAATGGAATGGATCCGGCATTCCCTTATTATACGCTATTGATTTTACTGTAGAAACTTCGTACGAATTAGTTGTTACGAATTAGCGAATTTTGCTTAATTACAACTATAAAAAACCGATCAATATTGTATTTAGCATAGAAATTTAAGGTACTTAGTGATAAATCATTTTTATTGCTCATACGGTCGCGCTTATTCTCATCCTTTTTTTTTACAGATTATTATCATTAATTCGAAAATTAAAAATTGCCTTTCGTCGCAATGAGAGTGTCCTATGAATATTCGTTTGACGAAACATTCATTTCAGATTCGAGGGACGAATCGTATTTTTAATATCATTGTAAAATCAAAATGTACATCGTCGGTCGTCATTTACACAATCGGAGAAATAATAACTCGATAATTAGCGAAAATCTTTCAATATTTATCTGTTTTTTTTCACAGTTCGTGCATTCTCATGCGTTACGAATTGTGACAAACGTGTGATAATTTACGGATCAGTTTTCATTTTGTAATTATCGTAGATTTAATCACATTGCTAGGTTATCGGATTTTGAAAACGAATTATTAGAAATTTAACGATCTACCATTGCTATTTATTATTTATTTGCGGTCCTAGGCTAAACGAGAATCGGAGAAAGATGTATTGCGTTATTATTTCGTTTTTTGAAACTGCGATAACAACAAAAAAATATTAAGTTGATGAACAATGAGAGGACTGTCATTTGTATCACGATAAAATTCAATGCGTATGATATAATACCGACAATAAAATTATATTGAATGTTACAAAAATTCTGTTTAATTCTCCTGACCCATTTACCGAAAAAGTTCCTGCACCATGACGAAAGAAACATTACTTCGAAAAGTTATCGATATTTTCCCATAAGAAGTCTCAAGTGTTTTTGTGCCTAGTTTGTCATGTGCAAAAGTAAGTTTGAACCTTTTCGATCAGCCGATCTCGCGAGAAGCATTTTCCTTCAAAATAGCAACAGATGAAAAGAACAATCGACAACTCCATCAAAATTTAACCACGTATAGAGGAAACAACTCTGAACAAGTTGCTTCATTTCCGGTTTTCGGAAAATTGTTTTGAGTTTTTTTATAGAATTTACATGACTGTTTGTTTTTTGTTCACGAACCTTCAATCAATAGTCATTTTTACGATGCCAAAGACCAGCTGACGTCTGACTAACGAATCTTGTAGTTGATCAAGACGGAGCGCGATACGAGTTACGCTTCGCTACAACGCCACGGGTGGCACCACCTGACGGACGCTACGGGTGGCGCCACCTGACCGACACCATATGAATTTCGAAGAAAGAACGATAATGTTCGCGTTGTACACGTCAGGTGACGCCACCCGTAGCGTCCGTCAGGTGGTGCCACCCGTGGCGTTGCAGCGAAGCGCAACTCGTATCGCGTTCCGTCCTGATCAACTGCAAGATTCGTTAGTCAGTCTGGTCTTTGGCATCGTAAAAATGATTATTGATGAAGGTTCGTGAACAAAAACAAACCGTCTATAGATGATTGTGTTGCGCTAACATTGAAAGCTGTCTTTCATTTGTTAATAATAAGATCGTTTAACAAATGAATGAAGACTGATATTCGATCAATTATTCCGGATTTTACAGTGAAAAATGTATGGGTGTTTTGCAGAACGATTGTAAGATCATCGAAATACGAATTTGTTCACTAGAATTTATTGACATAATTGAAATTACCGGAACTATTGACCGCCATGTGAATTTCAGATTATTCACATTTACGCGTAATATTATCATCGTGAAAAGTTGTAGCAGACCGCGCGGTATCAGTTTACCGGAATCAGAATTAAAGAATCAGGTTATCAAGAATCCGAATTAAAAAACAACTATAAAGTAAATCGCTAAATGTATGTATTCCAATATTTCGACGGTATAGCTTTTCCACGTAAATCTTTCGCAAAATTTCATCGCGTAAATTTCGCGCAAATGTTATGCACGAGTGTGTACGAGTTGCGCTTCGCTGTAACGCCACGGTGGCGAGGTGGCAGCACCTGACGGAGGCTACGGGTGGCGCCACCTGACCGACACCATATGAATTTCGAAGAAAGAACGATAATGTTCGCGGTGTACACGTCAGGTGGCGCCACCCGTAGCCTCCGTCAGGTGCTGCCACCTCGCCACCGTGGCGTTACAGCGAAGCGCAACTCGTATACACTCGTGCATAAAATATGCGCGATGAAATTCTGCGAAAGATTTATGTGGAAAAGCTATACCGTCGAAGTATTGGAATACACACATTTAGCGATTTACTTTATAGTTGTTTTTTAATTCGGATTCTTTATAACCTGATTCTTTAATTCTGATTCCGGTACACTGGCGGATACACAGTCTCGCAGGCGCAGTACTACCGCTCGACGCTGTAGTACTCGAAAGTAGTGGCAGATGAAAAGAACGATCGACAACTCCATCAAAATTTAACCACGCATAGAGGAAACAACTCTGAACAAGCTGCTTCATTTCCGGTTTTCGGAAAATTGTTTTGAGTTTTTTACGGAATTTACATGGCAGATGAAAAGACCGATCGACAATTCCATCAAAATTTAACCACGCATAGAGGAAACAACTCTAAACAAGATGCTTCATGTCCGGTTTTCGGAAATTTTTGTTGTTTTTTTTATAAATTTCTGAAGATATGACTTTTCGATGAACCGATCTCAAGAGAAGCGTTTTCCTTCAAAGTAGCGGCAGATAAGAAAAGAAAGATCGACAACTCCATCAAAATTTAACCACGCATAGTGAAAACAACTCTAAACAAGATGCTATATAATTACAAGAGACTAATAATATTTATGTCTCGACATAATTTTAAATCAAATTTTATTCTGCTTGATTTATTTAACTGTACGTGTTTCAAATGTTCTAGAATTATCGATCCCAGAATATTCTTGAACGTACGAGCACAGTTTATGAATATCAAAATCTCAATTATTTACAAGATGCTATATAATTACAAGAGACTAATAATATTTATGTCTCGACATAATTTTAAATCAAATTTTATTCTGCTTGATTTATTTAATTGTACGTGTTTCAAATGTTCTAGAACTATCGATCCCAGAATATTCTTGAACGTACGAGCGCACAGTTTATGAATATCAAAATCTCAATTATTATCGATAATCGCGAATATTCTACTAAATTGATATAGAAAACGTACCAAACTGAAAAACATGATACGGACGATTCAAAAAACCATAATTTAACCATGCTTCTTTGTACAGTCGTTTTAGCATTGACCATGACGCAAATGGTACATCGCGAAGTGATAAAAATATACCAACAGATACAGCGACAGCAGTAACGAGGTCGGGCGAAATACGAGCAGCCGTCGAAGGTTCTCGAGCCTTCGTTCGCTCGAAACAAATGAATTTCTTTAACCGAAAATTGTAGAAAAATTTATAAACAACATATCAATCTAATGTTTATGAAAAAATCATCATTACTTTGATCAATGAAGTTGGAATAAGAGTGAAAAAATGTTTAATATCGAATAGTTTTTATAGAGAGAGAAACTTCGAGAATGCTCTGTACTCGCGTTCATCAGCTGGAAGTTTCTCGAGCTTGATGGAGGGGAGGGTAGAGCGGCTGCCGGTGGAGTATAAATACCAGACGCTGCGTACGGAGTGTCAGTATACTGAACGAAACGAAACGAAACATAACGAACGAAGTTAAGAGAGGAGTTAAAACATACGAAAACACAATGCCTGCAATTGGAATTGATTTGGGAACTACCTACTCCTGCGTTGGAGTTTGGCAGCAAGGCAAAGTGGAGATAATCGCCAACGATCAAGGCAACCGAACGACACCCAGTTATGTTGCCTTCACGGACACGGAAAGATTGATCGGCGACGCGGCTAAAAATCAAGTCGCAATGAATCCTGCAAACACCGTTTTCGACGCGAAGAGGTTAATCGGCCGTAAGTTCGACGACCCAAAGATGCAGAATGACCTGAAACACTGGCCGTTCAAAGTCGTCTCCGAGGGTGGTAAGCCAAAGATCCAAGTGGAATTTCGTGGCGAACAGAAGAGATTCAATCCGGAAGAAATATCCTCGATGGTCCTCACGAAAATGAAGGAAACTGCCGAAGCCTATCTCAGCCAAACTGTCAAAGATGCTGTCATCACTGTACCGGCGTATTTCAACGATTCACAGCGTCAGGCCACCAAAGACGCTGGTGCTATAGCTGGTTTGAACGTTTTGAGGATCATCAATGAGCCAACCGCCGCTGCCCTGGCTTACGGCTTGGACAAAAACCTGAAGGGTGAGAAAAACGTGCTGATCTTTGATCTCGGTGGTGGAACATTCGACGTATCGATTCTGACGATCGACGAAGGCTCGTTGTTCGAAGTTAAAGCGACTGCGGGTGACACACACTTGGGTGGCGAAGACTTTGACACGAGACTCGTAGATCATTTATGCAAAGAATTTGAGAGGAAATTCAAGAAAAACCTGCAATCCAATCCGAGATCATTGAGAAGATTGAGAACAGCCGCGGAGAGAGCCAAGCGCACGTTGTCATCGAGCACCGAAGCTACCATCGAAATTGACGCCCTCTATGAGGGTATCGATTATCACACAAAAATATCAAGAGCACGCTTCGAGGAGCTCTGTGCTGACCTCTTCAGAGCAACCCTGGAACCGGTCGAAAAGTCACTCGCCGATGCCAAATTGGACAAAAGATCGATCCACGAGGTGGTCCTTGTTGGCGGCTCCACACGAATTCCAAAGGTCCAGTCGATGCTGCAAAACTTCTTCTGTGGCAAACAACTGAATCTTTCCATCAATCCGGACGAGGCGGTTGCCTATGGTGCTGCTGTACAAGCTGCTATACTGACAGGCGAAGGAGATAAGAGTCCCACGCTGCAGGACGTCCTTCTGGTCGACGTAGCTCCTTTATCACTCGGCATAGAAACAGCCGGAGGTGTTATGACAAAGATCATCGAGCGCAACGCTCGAATTCCCTGCAAACAATCGCAAACTTTCACGACGTACGCGGACAATCAACCGGGTGTTACTATCCAAGTATTCGAGGGTGAACGTGCTATGACCAAGGACAACAACATCCTTGGAAAATTCGAACTCAGTGGCATAGCACCAGCTCCACGAGGAGTTCCAAAGATCGACGTCACGTTCGATATGGATGCCAATGGTATTCTTCACGTTACCGCAAAGGACACAGCGAGCGGACGTAGCAATGACGTTCGCATTACCAACGACAAGGGAAGGCTGTCGCGAGAAGAGATCGACCGAATGCTCGCCGAAGCCGAACGTTATCGAGATCAAGATCAGGAACAACGAGAGAAGGTTGAAGCGCGTAATCAAATTGAGAGTTACGTCTTCTCGGTAAAACAGGCTGCGGAGGAGAGCGGCTCGAAACTCAGCGATTCGGACAAAGGCAGAATCTCGCGACTGTGCGAGGACACTATCAAATGGCTTGACAACAATACCCTCGCTGAAAAGGAAGAATACAAGCATAAACTTGAGGAGTTGCAGAAAGAATGCTCACCCGTCATGGCCAAAATTCATCAAGGCGGTGCTGCAAGTGGTCCTGGCGATTGCGGAGCTCAATACAGGCAGGGCAACAACAGCTACTCGGGCCCAACTGTCGAAGAAGTTGATTAAATGTGTAAATCAAAAGAAAAGCGTGAATAGTACATGCTATAATTTCAGTATTTCATTGTAAATATCTTTCGAGACTGATGTTGTTTTTTTAATTTTCCAATGAACATGACTACGTACATTTCTCATCGAAATATCGTTTAATTTATTTTTCCGGAACTTTATGTTTGTATAGTCAAAAGCGCAATTATACAACAATTATGCGCATCTGAACCTGTGATATCGACATTGATGAAAAATAAAAACATCCTTTTTTTTTTAAACATGCGTTTGTGTGTCATTTAAGGAAGTACAGGACGTACTGTCATGTCCAAAAATCCCTAGCACGCGGGATGATACTAACGCTTACGCCATGAAGAAAAAGTTAACTTTTTCCGAGACTGTACATTCAAAAACCAAGTTTTCATATATCAGATTGCACCACTATTATCGATTATTTTATGTGATTTTTTTCTGAAAACGGTGTTTGTAGTGAATAATCAACCGTTTACTGATGAAAAATGTTTTCAATATCTCTATTTTATAACATTGCAATAATTAATTATGTCTTTGAAAAATTTGGCAACGCTGTAAGTGCGAGCGTGTTGGTGTGCGTACATGAGGCTATGAACAGTATTGTTTACTTCAGTTCACCTAACCTCTGCGTGCGTGTACTGTCGTTTTTAATCGATAAATTGTGACATAAAAACTAATTAAAATGGGTGACGAAAAAGGACGATTCTTCTGGAAAGGTAAAAGAGTTACCGAAAAATTGTATCAACAACGCGTGGCTCAACAGAAGTCCGGCATGAGGAGAAAAAAAGTGAAATCGCCTGTCAATAACCCAACCTCAACATCTACTTCCAATGTCCACGGACGAAGGATTGTTGAGATCAGTAATTTGGCAAAGAATATGAAATGCACGGAATGTAAAGGATTGTTGGATCTACAACTCATTCAAAGAGAAGAGCGATACGCTTTGGGATCGATCTTTCACATTCCGTGCAACGATTGTCAAATTATTAATCTTGTGCCCACTGACAAAATGCATATGGGACCAAATAATCCGACAAGAAGTCGACGCTTCGATGTCAATTCTAAAACCGCGCTCGGTAAGTAAATAAATTCATCGCTGCAATGGAAAAACGTAATAAATAAATTGTTATTGTCATCAATATAATTTTTTTTTGTAACAGGAGCACTTCACTCAGGGCTAGGAGCAACTCACATCAACAAATTATTAGCTGCGCTAAATATACCAACTGTGGATTCCAAAACCTTCAAAAAGTACGAAAATGAGATGGGAACAGCGGTTGAAGAGGTGGCAAAAGAAAGTTGTCACGAATGGGCTAAAATAGAACGACAAGAGACAATTGAAAATTCAGAGAAGCTGATGAATGTGTTGTAAGCATTCATCTGCGGATAATTATGATTATTTTTTGTATATTTCAAACGCTTTTGGACACGATTTTTAGTAATATAAATTATTCAATTGTATATGAATAATTTTGAATTGTACATTTTTCCAACACCGATAATAAAAAAATATTGTTTTGCCAGATTTTTCAAATATTTAATTGCCTTGGAATGCAAATAATTTGTACAGGCCGCCAAGTGTACCCTCCAACTTTGTATTGCCGGAGTTAGGATCAAGGGTTAAGGTTGCTGAAAAATCAAGCGAAGCACATGTCTCCGCTGACGTCGAGGCTCCAAAAGAAAAACCAAGTGAAGCAAGTGTGTCCGCTGACATTGAGGCTCCGAAACCAAAGCCAAGCGAAGCACATGTCTCCGCTGACATTGAGGCTCCGAAAGAAAAACCAAGCGAAGCACGTGTCTCCGCTGACGTCGAGGCTACCAAAGAAAATTACAATGGCTTAGTTCGTATCGCTGCCTCGTACGATATGGGTTACAGCACCAAAGGTTCGGGACGCTCATACGATAGCTTGAATGGCTACGGAGCTTTGTTAGGTAGAGAAACTGGCAAAGTAATAGATTACTTTACCACAAATCGAAGCTGCAAAAAATGCTCCATCGGGCATTCTTCATCGGATCACGATTGCAGGATGAATTTTGCTGGTAGCGCAAAAGCAATGGAGCCATTTGCTGCTACTCAACTCACTTCTAACAGCGCAGTTTTGAAAGATCTAAATTTAAGTGTCGGAGTATTGATTGGGGACGATGATAGCGCGACAATATCTGCCGTTCGTGCAGTGAGTCAATCACAAGTCGTAAAGTTATCAGATAAGAACCATACTAGTCGCGGCGTTTCCAATGCAATCTACAAAATCGCTAAAGAGCATAAAGAATTATGTGCAAAATCAATCCGCTATCTTCACGATTGTTTTACATATGCTCTGTCGCAAAACGTTGGCCACAGTAAGGAAATGGCTGATGCAATCAAGAATATTCCCAAACACGCTTTTAATGACCATACCTATTGCGGCGACTGGTGTGGATACAAAAAAGACCCAAAAAATTATCGACATCAACGTATAGGTGCAGGCTTCCAAAGTCAAAGTTTGTTTAATGCTTTAAACAACGTTTTTTGCAAACTTGCTGACAACGTCGATCGATTTGCTGCGGGAGCATCAAGCCAAGGAAATGAAAGCCTGAATGCAGCCATGACAAGCCATTACCCAAAATCTCGATGTTATTCACAATCGGCATCTGGCGATTTTCGATTTGCGTGTACCATTGGCGGCAAAAACCTCGGCGAAGAATATATGCAGAAAGCTGCAAAGAAGAGACTTCTATCTCCCGGGATAAATACTACCAATTATATTGAGAAAAGAACAGCAGTTGCGAAACGAAGATATTCAAATTCGAACAGGCCTCAAGTTAAACGACGACGTTTATTTTTGCGAGAAGAGCGTAACAATCTGCGCAATAAGAAAGAGAACAGAGAAGGGACCTTGTATGAGTCTCATATGGGCTTACTTACAACGAATGCAGTACAGAATAACACGCTCGATGTCGACAGTCACTACGAAGTCGTAGCTGCTCCATCAGATAATGAAACACCGTCCTCAGAAGCCATCGTGGTATTTTTTGATTTAGAGACCGCGGGATTTTCCAAGCATTCGGATATATTGCAAATAGCAGCCCAGCATAAAAAATCGTCATTTTCAGTTTATATAAATCCGGTCCAAAAAATAGCACAGCAAGCTTCTCAGGCAACTGGGCTAACAAACGTTAACGGAGAGTTAATGCTGAATGGAAATCGCGTTCCATCAATTCCATTGAGGCTAGCATTCGATGCGTTCCTTCAATTCTTGATTAAACTAAATCATCCAGTTGTGTTGACGGCTCACAATTGCAACTTTGACTCGGCTATTTTAATTACATCGATAAAAGAAATGTCAATGATTGATGATTTCGAATCAGTCGTTGTTGGATTTGCTGATACGTTGGCCCTCATAAAATCGATCACAGGTAGGAAAGGAAGAGGTGAATGTACACTGGGCGGGTTAGCTTCATGGCTTCAAATCTCTACAGAAGGAGCCCACAACGCGATACATGACGTTGATATGATGATTCAAATCACTCAAAGATTAAATATAACTACTGACCAAATAATTGATCGCCAAAAAACCTGGAAAGAAACCAAAGACAACGTGATATATGCTGACAGAGCAAACGAAGTCATGAAAACATTACTTCCATTAAAGGATTCTCTGTCGGTAGCTATGAGAAAAAAGTTAGCAGCTGCTAACATTAATTTCAATGATTTAATTGAAACTTTTCGAACGGATGGAGATGATGGCATCAAAAAATTATTGGGAAATGACGAGAACGGCAAAGTTCGTGTGTCAACGTCGAAAAGAGTCATCGAAAAGTTTTTGGATTGTTTGAAAGTTATTTAAATATTTAAGGATAAAACGTATCTAAGAAATGTTGTCGTTTATACCGGAGATGTCATAACGTTGTTAAAAATGTAATAAACTTTATTATGAAAAAAACCACTTATAGTATTATTTGGATTAATAATTATTAATATTGTTAATAACCTCATAAGGGTTTTACATTTGTTATGTCATTGTCGAGCTGATTCATATTTTACACGTTGTTACTTGATTTGAAATTCCCTCTTCTCTTGCCGCCATATTGGAATGCTGCATTGCCGTCTATTGCCGTCTATTCTAACCTGAACTGAATGGTTCATGAATTTCTGAAAATATTGCATTTCAAATGTTTATTTTCGCAGTTATTAAGGTACCCTTTAAGCAATGTTAATGTTTTAATTAATAAAGATGATTCTTATCAAGCGTAAATGTAATTTTTGAAACGGCTGGCACCATTTTATACATTTATTTTTCAATATAATTGGCAGTTGATCACAGTTACTATAGGGTAACAATGTTAAATTGCCGATTTTCAATAATTTTTTTCGGAATAAATATGAACCCTACTTGCATAAAAATTTAAGGGAAGGTATATTTTATATTTTTCTGTCGAATCTGAAAATTTCGTATTTTTTGCATCATTTTGGCGAAGGTCCTGTACTTCCTTAATCCTATCCTTCTATTTGTAAGCTCGTCTATTCTGATTAAGGAGAAAATGAATTTATCTCGTTCGATTTTTCTTGTAGTTGATTCACTCTTAAATTGAACTCTTATTCGAATTTTTTGTTCGACAAAACTTCCAATGGATCTTTGAATTTAATTAATGGTTTTGAAGTTTGCATCGTTGAAATTTTAATGTTTCGTTAAAGGCGAACGATGCAAACTTCAAGATTATAAATATTGGAAAAATAACTTATATTATAACTAACTATAAATTCGAAATATATAAATATTGGATAAAGTATATAGGTACATTATGTTGCATGAGCATGACGATTCAACTGTAATATTACTTTAAATACACAAAATTACCCGTTATATATCCATATTGGAAATTTGAGAGATTCTCAGTCGAGCTGGGATATTGAAGCGCGCAAATCAAGACCAATCAAGACTGCTCGTCGCACACTCTGTCGGCCTTAGCACCTACGTTTCACGACATAACCTGAAAAATTTACGATAAGTGTAACTAAAAACGAATTACTACAACCTCATTGTACTTTGGATATTGTTTATGTTCGTATACTGAAAAGCTACTCTTTAGCCAATAAATAACATACCTTATTTAAAGAACAGAGTAAATATCCGGTCGTTATTTGTTAACATTCAATCGCGTATATCGAGCAATTTTGCGTTTCCCATGAAAAGCTCGATGACTGTATGAATATAATCTTTTAGCTTATATCAGCTGTCAACTGCACAGTGCATCTTGCTAAAATAAAAATGTCCAGTGATGTTAATATGCAAGCCGACAAGGTACGTAAATTTGACATACCACATTTATTGCACGGGTGTATTGGAGGGTAACGAAAGTTGGAACTCATTTCTTGCACGATGAACTCGATATGATTTGAGGCAAATTTTCGATACGAAAATTACTTGCGAATTGAAATGAAATAATGTCTCTACAACTTCATAATTTCAAGCAATTAATTATAACGCTTTGACTTTCTCTGGTTCTAAGCCCAATGATAACAAAGGAGAGAGTGAAGAAGAGGATGGAAAGCCTACAGTTGATCTGCATGCGGTACATATTTCTGTAATTCAAAATCAATGCAATAATAGTCTTCTGTCACTAGTATTGATGTAAAGATTATTTTTCTAACAATGAAAATTACAAAAATACTTTTACTTACTGAAAAATACTAACCGCCCATGCCAACCTTTTCAGATAGTCTTACGATTAGTTATCCTCTGCAGCATGTCTCAAGCACTTTCATGCCACTAAGGAATAAAATTATACAATTATTACACACAATGTTGACAAATATTACTTTTAAGGATAATGGAAAGAAAATTGTTTGCAATTTTCGTTTCAATTTGAGATTCAATAAAGTGAAATCATTGTTATTAGTATATTATCAGTATAGTAGATTTTGTAACGCATCTAAGTGTGTGTACTTCATTACAAGACTAGAGAATTTCAAATTGCGATGTGTTTCTTTGTCCATGTATTCACGTGCGTGTAGATACTTTGTAGACAAAATTTTACAATTCTATTCTTGATCACGTTACAGCAAGAGTCTGGTCCAGTGTACGGAGGATGCGAAGGCCCTGATGCGATGTATGTAAAATTGGTCAGCAGCGATGGGCACGAATTTATAGTTAAGAGAGAACACGCACTGACCAGTGGTACCATTAAAGCTATGCTTAGCGGTCCAGGCCAATTTGCGGAAAATGAAGCAAACGAAGTCAATTTCAGGGAAATCCCGTAAGTTCTCCCGATAAGAGTCTGCAATGGAGAAAAAAGATGGATTAAATTTGTATTTTTAAATCTCCAACAAATTCGCAAAATTTGTATGGTGACTTTCTTTGGTTTCACGAAAACTTACATGATTTTTAATATCAACAAAGTATGGTTGTTCTTGATACAGAAAGTGAGATCTGTATTGTACGACTAGAAATGTTTTTTTTATCATTCGCAGGTCACACGTACTTCAGAAAGTATGCATGTACTTCACATACAAAGTACGATATACGAATAGCAGTACGGAAATTCCAGAGTTTCCGATTGCCCCTGAAATTGCCCTGGAGTTGTTGATGGCTGGCAATTTTCTGGATTGTTAATTGAGCGAAACATCTAAATTAATTACCATATTGAAAAGTGGCCTCTATTCGTCACGCGGAATGTAATTAACACGGGATTCAACAAAATTCTCTTTTCCCATATAATTATGACAAATATCGTAATAAGTCTTGCTAAAATTTTGCATCGATTGAAATCCCGAATTACACCATGTTTCTTTTTTCATTCGAGGGAATTTGTTTGCCGTAAATTTATCCTAAGCTCACAGATGTAATGCCTACCTTTAGAGAATAAAAAAAGCACCTTAAACCGATGCGTTTATAATACAAGATTTATTATTCAATGAATATTGATCAACGGAAAGTACTATATATATTTGTCTTAACATTTTCTCGATTACCCTCATGATTTATTCTTATGAGTTATTATATACAGTCAATATAGATTGATATTTTCTTATCTCGCAGGCGGGGTTTATTCATATATAATTATATATATAGATTAATCTCGTAATTGCTCTTGAGTCTTTCTCATAGACAGCAACTTTATAGAAATATAGAAACAATAACTAGGCACAAGATTACATACTATTTGCGACAATGAAATATCAATGTACTACAAAAAAAATTAATTATGAATGAAAAGCAAAGTTCTACACGACCGTGAGTCGATCGAACAATGTTTTGTCTCTAAAGATTAACATTGTGCTTATTTTTATTTTCTTTCTCCATTTCTTTGAACTTTGCCTCCAATCTTTTTGAGTAGGCGGCTAATTTGTATGCAGCCTGCTCCAGTTTGGTAACGCTGTCGTCTATTTGATTAATGTTTTCGAGGATAGGCTGTAATTTTTTGTACTTTAGATTAAGAGCATCGAGGGATTGCGATACATTGGATGATATTGTTTTTAATTCCGCGTATTTCGATATAGCCTCCTTGTTTAGACGCTCTAGCAGTCGATAATCGGCGTGAGTTGCTGTCAATTCTTCCTGCAAATATTCGCCTGTTTTTTGAAACATTGTATTGGCAAGACGACTTAGGTTAGGATCATGAGGATCCAGAGCTTCGAAGCTGCTTGTACTCGTTGATAAAGTCGTCCCACGCTTTGGTGATTCGCAGCGAAGATTTCCATCCGCCTCTGTACTGTCCATCAGCGTTTCGGCACTTTGGGTCTCTTCTGCTGTTGCATTGACAGTCGTCATGGTTGATTTTTGGATCAAAGAAATGTTTTCCTTTCTTTTAAAAACTACAAATACAACATCGATGATAATAATCGTGTAATTCTGAGTATAAGTGTTTGTATGCTGAAAAGATGTTCGACAATATACATACGTGCTGTGCATGCTATACACGATTGTTAGAAAAGTATTGATATCAATCAACTGTCAATTGTCAGCGAGCTTCTATCATGAATCAACCGCAACATTATAAGTTAAGATCTATGCACAATCTTTTATTTCGACGTATTTTCAAGCTCGTAAATAAACCACTGGACATAACACACATCCTTCCAAAAGTGATATAGAGGTTAAATGACCTGTCAAATTTCACAAAAGAGAGCGCAATTATGTATGTGTGCGTGCACATGGGTTAGTTACCGACGTGAACGCATTGATTCCTGTTTAGTGCAAAAAAATGCCACCAAGATGCTCGCGCGCTGTTAGTTGTGTTGTTCTCAACAACACAATGCGCGCCCCGTATGTTTTTTTTCCGAACATACTATATATACTTTATAATGGACGTCAAAATTGTCGAACTCGCAATTTGTAACATGTAACAATACTTCATTGATGATACAAAGTGTGGTGTGTCCCGTTAGAAAAAAAATCAGATTCGAAGATTGAAATCCGAGTTTAATTTAGTTGATCTCGATAATCGTGACCTCAGTCCCATTTCGGTGTTTGTAACGCACCATACGCACATGAGACCGTCTCTGCGTCACAATTGAGTATAAGATATATGCGTTTACTCAAGGGCGTGTTGAATCGGAATTCTTCAGAAATAATGCATGCTCGCGATTGACTGTAATGAAAATTGCTTCTTAACCGGTGTTTCATAAAAGTGAAAACATGTTGAGCGGACATTATAAATGTGTTTAAACAGTGATGAAAAACGAATACCGTTTTGTTTTTTAAAAACACTGTAAAATGTTCGAACCTATGGAGCAAGGAAAGGTAAATATTTTCCGACAACATGTAAACAATGGTGTAAATGTAACAATGCAATGGTGTTCGACGTAAATCTACCCAATGTGATTGTGTCCGTGATTGTCTCATGCGAGAAATGATACACGTATATATCGTACTCACTTTTCACGTGTGTACTGTACACGTTTGTTGATACGTTCTGAAATCATTTGGTATATATTTTTCACTCCACTAAGGATCTCTGCATTCACACGGGTGTCGTGCTGAGAGGTGCGAATACCAGCGAGGACGAAGTACATAGTTTAGGATCGCTCAATATTGTTGAATATGTACGTTGAAATATAATTTTTTCTAGAAACAATCGATGTTTTTTCTCAATAACACAATAATTGTTTACAATACAAGACTACAAGCTTTGACGATTAATTTACTCAATATCTTTTTTTTAGTTTGTTAATATTTACAATTGCATAACGGTACAATGATATTTACTTTAATCATTGGCTTGCAGAAAAAGCATTATCAATTTTTTGCATCTGTTATCTGTAGAGAATCGATGTAACGTCGTAATGTTCGGAAATAATTGCAGAGTTTTGGAAAATGCATAGAATGGAAGCCGATAGAAGTTTCGGTCGTGTCGGAGAGTCAGGATCAAGATCCCGAGTGGTCTTTGGTGGATTCTCACACAAGAAGAACCAGAACGTCATCTTGTTCCGACGGTCCTGATTCCCTAGGACGTCCTAAATCTGTCAGAATAATGTTATTCGAGCTAAAATCTATTAGAATCAATCACGGTGGTCAGCAATTGATATTCATGCAACGCGACGGCACCACCTATGTAGCATTCTTTCAACTATCAAACGCCGAAAGTTTCATCAATTCTCTAAAGGGTTTTGTCAAATTTGTCAAGTCCAGAAAGGATAAAAGTCTATACTTGGTTATCGACGAAGTTAGCTCCGTATTGAACAAATCATTCGCCGAGTTGGACTTGTTTCAAGAGAACACCTCGGACTATGTATGGAAATTCGTCAAAGATTTGCACAACAGACCTTACGAAACGACTCTCGAAGCTTTCAGCAAACTCGCCGATATTTGGCGTAAGTTGGGGAAAAATGTGGGCAGAAAAATTATGAAAATTTCACTGAAGATTTGAAGATTGCAAGTTTTGAAAACGGAGATATCACTAATTGATTCATTAGCTGCACTCGTTCTCCTGCGTTTCGAACATTCCTTAAAGACACTTTTTTCGGTAGTTAATCGAAATTTAATGCAAATCTGATGCTCAAACTGTCTGATGTATCATTTTTCAACTTTTTCCATTGAGTCCTCGCACTTGTCGTCATGTCCTTGAACCTTTATTCCGCGGTTCTTAAGCTTGTATATTTAAACAAAATTCCAGTTTATAAAGAACCAGTGCGGCAACCGGTGGAAGAGGCTGTAGCCGATCTCCTAAATCGTTCTTTAACAATGGAGCACTCTCAACCCCTGGCTACGAGTGGTTCGGGTGACGAATACGAAGTGATCGGAACATCGGGACCTGTCTTGCCATCTAGGCCGCCTTGTCCGCGTGGTAAAGCATCCATGAGTTTCATAAAATACTCGCAAAGTTCTGCGTCTTCACGGAAATGAATTTTTTCCCACTAATGAAACCAAAACAGGGGCACCGTTGACACCGGAACAATGGGAAAGATGCAAAAACCCCGAGGGTAGAATCATCAACTCGAAGGCTGTGAGAGAAATCATCTTTCGAGGGGTCTGTAACAAATTAATTTCATATTACAAAATTGTGAGAAAATGAGTTTTCAACGAACCATTGCCTCTGAAATTTCGCAGGGCATAACGCCATCTCTGCGCTGTGATGTTTGGAAATTTTTACTAAACTATTATCCATGGAACTCCACAAATGCCGAACGTATCGAATTAAGGAAAGTCAAAACGGACGAATATTTCAAAATGAAACTTCAATGGCGCTCCATGACCGTGTCACAAGAAAATCGATTTTCCGATTACAGAGAGAGAAAAAGTTTAATAGGTGAACAAAAGAACACGAGTTTATTTTCAAAATAGCAAAGAGCAACAACCGAAGGGATTACGACAATTTGCAAAAAACTCTGATGCGTTTATTCTCTCGATTTGTCAAACGAATTTAGAAAAGGATGTCAATCGAACCGACAGAACTCATCCTTATTACGCGGGCGACAATAATCCTCACCTGGCGCAGTTGTACGATATTCTCATGACCTACGTCATGTACAACTTTGACTTGGGATACGTACAAGGTATGAGTGACTTGCTGAGTCCAATCCTGTGTCTGATGGACTCCGAGGTTGACGCGTTTTGGACTTTCGTCGGTTTTATGGACAAAGTGGTAAGCGGATGACGATAAAAGGAACTTGCGCGCATTGTTTTCATCTTGTAAATAATAAAATTAAAAATATTCGTAGAGCACGAATTTCGAAATGGATCAAGCAGGAATGAAAGCACAGTTGCATCAGTTGTATACGCTGTTGAACGTCACGGATCCTCAATTGGCGCACTATTTGAACAAAAATGAATCGGGTAATATGTTCTTTTGCTTTCGATGGCTTCTCGTGTTATTCAAGCGGGAATTTAGCGCCGTCGATATCATGAAGCTTTGGGAGATATTATGGACTGATTTACCGTGTAAAAATTTTCACCTATTATTGTGCGCTGCCATACTCGATACCGAGAAGAGTATGTTGATGGAGAATCGTTATGGATTCACCGAAATTCTGAAGGTAAAAGCGAATGATAATTCTCATCGTAAATCACTTGGAAACATTGACTATCCATGCTCGTTTCGTTTCTGATCGTCACTCGATTTTGTTAACGACCGAATTTCAGCATATTAACGATTTGTCGCTTCATATCGAATTGCCGTGGGCACTGTCGAAGGCGGAGGGCATTTATCATCAGCTAATGGCTGTAGCGTCAGAATTACCAGATAACGTGCGAGTTATAATAGGATTGGAACCCCTGAATGTATCATCGAACAGCGATCCTGAAGACGAGGCGAGTGCTACGGCGAGCGCGACACAGGAAAATCACAACGAGAAATTATCGAGAAAAGATAGCAACGGAAGTGAAAGTATAAAACTCGGTAATAACGAAGTATCCTATGAGCGTGGCTTGCACTCATCTTACCTGTGAAATTCGGCTACGACGAAATTTCATCAATTATTCGCGGAGGGTATTTTCAACTTTTATCCATCGTAAACTCTTACCTATAACTGAGCTCACGGATTGTACATGGAACGGAAAGAAAGATCCTTTTAAAAGTTATGTTTATCAATATTTCGTAAAAAGAATATTAATATATAAACATATATATATATATATATATATATATATGACTATGCCAATTTCTATCGACGTGTCGCATCGTCGCGACACCAATTGAGATTATCCGAATAAGATAAACATGGAAATGACCGCCTTAAGAGATGCTGGTAAAGCGATTACGCAACGTTAAACGATTATTGTTATTATCTTTGTCTAGTTTTTTTTCTAGATTTGTATAAAGTGTCACGATAACGTTATATATTTCTAATAAAAATTATGTGTATTTCACCGTATGTTCCTTTTTTTTTATCTCTAAACACCAAGATCCATGTCGATTGTTTATTACACATCTTAGTGATTCTCCCTGCGCTGCGGTAAATAATTTCAAATTGATTAATGTCGCCACACTAGCGCCACCATTTTCGGTCGTGAGACACTTCAACTCCCTTTGTTTACATCCGTACGCACTTTCAATGTCGAAGAAGCTTTTATAAACATGCGTTTCTCGAACTTTTCAACGTGATTCTATTGACGAATTATGGAATTTGTGGCATTGAAAAAAACTAGAAATCGCAATAATAGAAAGAGGAATGTGAAAAACAGACGTCGAATACGAAGAAAATTGGAGGTTAAAGTGTCATCGCGACGTACATCGTCATTATTCACCGACAATATGATGGATGCTTCTACTTTTTGGGAAAATTACAAATTGGCACAAGACTGGCAACAAAAGTGAGTTGTACGAAGGTTTTCGGCTTAATGGCATGTTTTCATTGAAAATTATTTCGAACGAAGAAGCTGGTGATTTTGAAATTTGCATCGATACAATCCAGCGAATGGACGATAAGTTTCTTTTTTATTGTCAGCATTGTGCCAATATTTTTGAGCGATTTTCGAAATCACGACACCTGAAAAGGAGCGAGTACCAACGATGCAAACTTCAACATCATCCGATCGAATTTTTATTTTAGATTAAAAATTAACGTCTAAACGTTCAATCGATATAAAAAACTTAGACACAACGTTGCCTGGTGGAAATCGAGGTGTTACGCGTTGCAACACGAGAACAATGTATTGCGTCAGAAAATTCGGAGTCAAGCCTCCCGGAGCAACCTACCTGCATCATCGCCAGTGCCACGGAATAAAGGAAAGACCGTCGCATTAGCCGGGAAACCGGACTTACAGGAACACGGAAACGAAGATGAGGATGACGAGAATCTTGAATTCCATGTGGATGAAAACATGCTGGATTTCTTGGAGCAGAGTATTCGTCACAAAATGGAGCTGAAACGTTGTCGGGAATCTGAAAAGAAAACTGCATCCCCAAATGCAGAGGATGATGCGGATTTTGTCACGTGCGAAGCTCGCGTCTTGGCTAAAGCAAAAGACGCTCGTTTGCTGTACGGCGAAGCCAGTCCTACGATAATGGCGATGGAAGCGGCGCTGCAAGCGACCATCGATAGACACAAAGATCGGGCAAATCCTCACTATTGGCCAAACATACCGTTAAAACCGTGAGATTGCGTTATTGAAAACTTTTGTCGAAGAGTAGAATTAAACAATCGAGATTGCACTATATTTTCGTGAGTAAATTTTGAAAATTTCTTATATTTCAAGTCCCTAAATACATGGGATTACCAGTAAACTACCGATATCCCGAGGTTCCTCTTCTTCTCTGTGGCATTGAAGAAAAACGTAACAATCATTTCGTGCATGGAGTCATTCGCTTTTTCTCCAAAAATCCAATTTAAAGCGTCGTTTCAACATTGTTCTCTCCTAACGCAAAATCCGGTGCGCTCGTTTCTGACGAAGCCGGCTTCGAGCTCGCATCCACATTCCATCTTGGAGCAGAACTGTGAAAATTCAATGAATTGCGGTATCTACTTTGGGGAAAAAAACTGTCTTACAGTGTTTCACAATTTTGTACCAACCATCCCTTCGCATTCAGTCGGCTCTGCCGGATTGCTGCATGTTCCTTCGCATGTTCTGCCACAGGAGAATCTCTTTTCACCAAAGCCACATCCATCGGTCGGACATGATCCTCTGGCTATGCAGCCATTCATGTATTGGCCTCTCATTAATCCATCTTTACAACGACAATCGCTATGGGAGCAGCGCTGGCGTGTAGCAAATCGTACAATTTTTATTAAAATACAATAGACCGAAACGCGAGTGCCTTTCTCTGTATACAAAGCGAGAAAGCAACACTAGAAGATACGACACTAACCATTACTCTGCAATTTTCCGGTCGAAAGGCGTTACATCTATCTTCGCATTCTTTTCCACAAGGGGCCATGACCTCGTCTTGATCGCATCGGTTTTGACCGGCACTCTCTTTTGTAAATAATCGATTAATCAACAAAGTTATCGACATTTTTTGTACAAGTTGTAACGAGTCAAATGCGATTGATAATTTGAGGAAAAAGATTGTTTTAACGTTTTTACAAATAAAATATTGAAATGTAGTATCGTCTCGGTTATTCGCGTCGACCCTTCATTCGTCAATCTGTGCAAAAACATTTGAAATATTCTATGATTCTATAAATTTTTCAAAGTATGTACTGTTTCTGCAATATAAAGGGAGATTTATCGAAAAACGTTACGTATAACAAAGATAAACTAGTTATGTGAAGATCACGAGCGTTCTCATGCGCAGAGAATTCAAACTCCACTTTTTATTTGTAGTCACTCACCCGTCGCGAGTATTGCGATAGCTGCGAGAGCCATAAACGTTACGTTAACCATTTTTCGGGGTTTGGATCGAGAATACGGATTCAAGTCGTGTCTTGATAATGATCTGACAATTACCGAGGCTACCTTTCCTTTAAATGTGAAGCCGAAAGTCACGTTATTTGAGAATGTTCTCTCCTTGAATTATAATTGCGATTAGTGTTATTTAAATTTACAACACTTGTATACACAACAGTATCTTCGCGTCATCCAAAGAAAGTAACAAATGAAGCTAATTTTGAATTTTTTTAACTGTGCAACTTTTTTCTCTTTTCTCTCTTTCGCTGTATGACGAATTATGCACTGATGTTTCCCAAAGCGCGATAAATACCCAAATCGTGTATTTACTCGTGAGAAATAAAATACACCCGTGTTTTATCGTTTATATTGATCGAGCAATAATGTAATTTTTTTCATTTGAATGGAGCTTCTGAAGGAGCATGTGTGGATCATTGCGTAGACTCTTTTCATTTATATTCCGGCGGAAAAGATATTTATCTTCCCCGTTTTGTTTTTACGAAAGTATTCTCGTTCAAATTGAACTCATTTTCAGAATTACGTAGATACAATTTTTCAATCTATCAGCCGGCAAGTCCTACTTTCGCGAAAGAATCATTAAAATTTCGTGCAAATTTATTTCTCCTGACAAACGGAACTTTTCCGTCCGGTACTATTACAATACGACATTGCGATGACAATAATGGCAATAATTGCAATGACAATAAGAAAAAAAAAGTTCTTACGATCCTCTTCTTAATCGCAAAGTACTAATGGTTCTTGATTACATTTATCACAGCAAAGTTCACATATATTGTATCGTAGGATTTTTTCTCGTTGAAATTGACATTTTTTTTGTATCATACGCACATTGTTACGAAATTTTCAGTATCGTATTCTTCATTAAACAAATTTCCCAGTTTTCAGAGTTAGTAAAACATGAGACCAAGATCCATGACATCTTTGCCGAAGTAACGGAAACCATGAGTGTAAATGTTTAATTTTACACCAGCTAGAGATATCAAACATAAATCGTTGGGTCTAGCGAAGTAGCATATGGTGTACAACGCCATTTCGAGTTCCGGTGGCGTGCCGACGAGCATCGTCGCGTTTGGTTTTACAACATCGTCGATTTTGAAGTTGATTTTCATCAGAGTCGCTTTCTGCAAAAAAAAAGAATAATAATTCATCGATGGAGTTTTCTTGCAACGACGTAACATGATTTTAAATACATTTTTTTCAAGTTAGAAACAGAAACAAAAAGTATTTCAGCTTTACTCACATCGCCAAGATTTTTTTTGTCGACAAAACTCAAATAATTTATTCGTCGCAGTAGTTCCTGACTTTCGAAATATATCCAGTTTTGCCCACCGATAACACTGGGACCGGGATATTTTTCAGCCATGAAGATTCTCTCGAAACCGGAAGTAGCATGGTTCACCCTTGCCATCCAGATATGTCGAATAGTATCCTTCCATTCGAAGTCATCATCGGGCTCGATGTAACCCTTAGCCGACAGCCAATCTCTCGTAGTTTTCATTATGGTGGTGTTCAAGAGTACATCGAGGAAGACATTCTCCAGTCGACGTTTTATCGAATCCATGATTTCCATTTTCTCCGAGTCGTATTCGTAATTGTCGTAAATGTCGCGCAAAGCTCGAACGGTCGGAAGGGCGTAGGTTTCCAGTTGCACGTTGAGAAGTCTGGCGAATGAAATTGGACATGAAAATTTGGATTTTTAATATCGAAACGATTCAACGATAACGAAAGCAAAAAGAAACTCACGGTTTGTTAGCAAAGTCAGTATCGTTCGTATTGTTAACCGAGCGCTTTTGGAGTTTCAGAGTTACGCAGAGGGAGCCGTTCATGTCATTTTTGGCGAACAAATCTTCCGTGATGTTCCACAATTCTTCATCTTTGACAAAGTATTGTATTT
This sequence comes from Heteropelma amictum, assembly GCA_959613375.1. NCBI lineage: Eukaryota > Metazoa > Arthropoda > Insecta > Hymenoptera > Ichneumonidae > Heteropelma > Heteropelma amictum. The sequence continues at coordinate 11,254,549 of OY390726.1, read as the reverse complement.
CCGGAATCAGAGGAGGTGCCTGGTCAACGGTGTTGTTCGCAGGCCCGGGAGTCGTCTGGGCACTTTCGGTTTGATTGGAATTCGCAGGAGGGATGCTGGACCGTTCGGAGACGATTGGTGCACCGGTCGAGGACCCAGTGGGAACGGGATATTGTGGAGCGGAAGTACCGCCAGAGTTTGGAACGCTAGGATTGGACGTTCCAACATTGGCATTTCCGCTCGTTCCAGTCGGTAAAGCCGGACCACCGTTCACGGTTCCAGCTGGACTTCCGGTTATCGGTTGACCAGGTTGTCCCTGCGAGGGAGTCCCACCAGCGGCGGAATTCGGCGTGGCGTATTGATTGTTGTAAATCACCGTATTCGTTACAGTCGAGGTTGACGACGCCGCACCCGTAGGTTGGACCGACGCCGGCTGACTGTCGTGATGATGATGCGATGGTCCGTTGATGAGTCTATTAACACCAGCGTTAACGGTGGAAAATACGAGAGCTTCCTTCAATATCTGCCCGAAACCGCGACCGTTGTCCTGAGCCTGTTGATTGGGCAAAACAACGACTGTCTGTCCAGGAACGAACGGCTGTCCCATTGGTGAACCGCCGTAAACAGGTTGATGACCGTAAATCGGATGTCCAACGGGATTCTGCGGACTGCCGACAGGTGGAGCGTTGTAATGATTGTGGATGATCGTAGGTTGGGGAATTCCGGCGTTCGGATGTGTAGATCCACCATGAGCTCCGTTACCAAAACCAATGTGAGGCGCTGATGGCATCGGCATTCCTGGCCCATGAACGTTGGGATACGGCGGGGATGCTGGTGTATAAGATGGTGGAGCTCCGTGGGGTGAATTCGGATGCGGGTATGAATTCTGATGAGGCGCATTAATCGAACTTATCGGCTGACTCGATATTGGTCCCGCTGGATGGGTCGGTGGATAAGGGGCTAAACTGATTGGCCCCGTTCCTGGCTTCGCTTGATTCGACTGCGACGTATGAGGCACACTGGGGTACGGAACGTGAGGATTCGATCCACTTTGCTGGTTCGCTGATGGATTTGCCCATGATGGATAACCACCGACCGGACTGGCTGGAGCACGATTCGTACGTGAAAGAAAAATTCAATTTTCAAAAATTCAGCTAATAAATCGGATCATCAACGTTGAATGCCACTTGCAGAAGGAACGTTTGCCATTTGTACTCATTTTTTGTAAAAGAGCGCGATGATACAATTGTGAATTCTTCGTGACGAGACAACGTTTGCGATTCATTATTTTGTTTACCTTGACTCTGCACTTGTCCCGTAGTAACTTTATGAACAGGCGGCTCGTTCGGTGCAGACGGTTGATGTGGCGCTGATTGTTGTTTATGATCATTTGCGGTGCCTGCAACAGGGCAGGAAATATATTTTTAAGCTGTAATTAATTTAGCAAAAAATGTACATAAATTATGTAACACGCGAAAAAAAGAAAGCGAAATTTCGTGACGACAAAATTCAAGTACACTTGTGATGGTGATTAATTTTTTCCGCTTCATCTCCAACATCATGCGAATGCAAACGGAGAGAAGTCACAGTTTCATCGCACTCTGGCAATGATTTTTGTCCACAATTACTCCATCTTTAGTTTATCGTGCGATTAATGGAGTATTTACTCTTTTTGATACAGAACTTTTTGCATGCATTCAAATGCAGGGTTTTTACAAACCTGGTCGAGGTCGACCACCACCCTCCGACTGTAAGAGTATGCTACTGCTGTCTTTTCCATGCGTTGAACCTGAGTTGACGAATTTAGATTTACATTGTTGACAAGTTTTTCAATCAATATCAGATGACGATAAGGCGAAAGAAACAAGAGAAAAAAGATTGCACCCGCGCATCATTTTACTCCAAAATGTAAAATCGTAACTTTTGTCATTTTAATTATATTTTTTTTACCTGAATTGTGAGGTGTATGTGGTTGTGGAAAATTTGGGGAAGATGGTACGTGTGGTCTTGGTGGCACCTGTGCTGGTGGCTTTGGCACGTGAACAGGTGTTCTTGGCACCGAAACTCGACCGCTACTCCTTGTCCTTGATCTTCCACTGCTATATCGCCTGGCGTCGATCAAAACTCGAATAAAAACAAATGCACGTTAATTAAAATCTCGCTCGACGTATAAACCAATGTTGAAAATGTTTTGTCCCCCGAGGTTCACATAAATAAAAAAAAACATTTTGATTGTCATATTTTGTCTCAAAGTCCGACGGAAAAGAAGACGCAATTTCTTGGGTAACTTTGTAGTTTTAAATTAAAAAAACATTACGTCATATCTCGACCTATGCTTTCCGACTATAAACGATCGAGGAATTATACTTATGATTAAAACACTTGTACACACACATCATATCTATTTCACGATATTTCTACGCACATAGATAAAAAAATAGGTTTTCTCGGGTAAAATTAGTCTAAAGAGTTCAAGTGACACAACCCGCGGTTGCTTTAATCTTTCGTAACGAGTGAATCGTATTTTCAAAGAAATACTCTAATTTTTTTATCAGCATTAGGAGAACGTGAAATATTTAATCAGCGTTGAGAAATATTAAAAAATAAATCATTTAAATTTTATAATGCGATTTGGAAAAATTGCTGTGGCGTTGAATGACTTTTCACAAATTAAAAACACTTCGTCGCCCTTTTTCAATAACTGAAAAATATAATTTTTTTTTTCGGAACAAATGTAGAAAGGTTCGTTCAAACGAGGATTATTATTTATCTCACGAAGCATTCGTCGGAATGAAGAGCAAACGAAGGAAAAACTTACCAAGATTGAATGCCAATAAAATAATTAACACAAAAGACACGTATAAATTTTTTCTCCGAGGAATCATCTTACAAAAATTAATCGAGACACTTGCCGTGCAGAGAGAAAAGCTGAACTGAACAGCGCAAGTGGCTCTCTGGTTATATTGAATAGTTATCAATTTTTCCCGTCGAAATTCTTTGAAATTCACATGAATATATTTTTCTCGTAGATGTGGCGTTATCTCTCGTATTTTTTTTTAATCGTGTCGTCTTTTATTTCCTTGCTGGCTTTATCACACATTGAACTTCTTCGTATATTACGGCACATGGGTTAATGAATAAAAATCACGCTCCAACACACAGAGGCAAATCTTCGAAATGACCCCTCGATGTTTGGTGTTACAACGCGATATATAACCGATCCATCGAATCACCGACAGCGTAATACGCATTATCAATGCATTAAACGAAGAATCATACAGTCGACAACGAGAAAATTACGATGCTAAATATTGCACGCAAAGGCATGAAGACATATTTTATTTTCAGTGACGAAGAAACGAGTGGAAAATTCCAACGGGGGGGGGTTTTACTGCAAACAGCTTGGCAATTTCGAGAATTTTTTTCATCTATGTAATAAAATAATCTTATTTTGATAAGAACATTTTATAAGCCCGCTTCCGAAATTCGGGTGACGTCAACTCATCACGAAATTGTAATTCCCCTGGTAAACATCTGTGAGATTTCTCGACTTTGCTTTAACATCGCTGACGTTTGTTAAACAACATACAGATTATATCATTACAGTCGTATCGTTTTGCGTTAAAAGTCGATTTTTTTTGCAGAATCGATAATTTCAACGTAGAAAAAAAACCATAAATGAGGAATATTAGAATTGCGTCCGTTTAATAGTGTATTTATTTATTCTTTCTATTTTTTTGTTTTCAAATCGTAGAATATTAGCTCGATACGCGCTAAATGACAAACAGAAAAGAATTTGATTAATTTTTTCGATAAATTACGGAGGGAATATTATTTTATGAAATGCGGAAATGAATATCCGAATGATCGGATTATCTTGGTAATATTTTATTGATTTATTTATAATTATTTACAATGCGAGTGTAGAATACCAGAGACCATCACCTTTGGAAAATCCTTGTTGCAAATACTTGTTTGTTTTCCACGATACTCTGCGAGTACGTTCGCAACGATTAATCGTTATATTTATTCCGGTTTGAGTGTCCCTGCCGTTTCCTTGGCGATATACTTGTCAAGGATAGCCTCGCTCGGATAATCCGGTACGGATAATTGACGAAAACCTTCCTCATCGACGAAACAAATTTCGTGGCCATCCTATGTAACAAATTATTCGAATATTTAATCAAAAAACCTCCGAAAATTTGTCGAAAATTGAAGCTTCGTGAGGTACGTACCGGATCAGCGAGAATAATCACACGGACAGAGGCTTTCCCTGGGGTATCGAGAGTTATGAGATCCGTCAAAATCGCATTTCCCGTATCGTTGATACGCTGTTTTATTTCCGGCTGTTCGGAGTGAGGAACCGCGAACGCTATACGACCGTAAGCTTTGGCACGATTAATTTTCGTTCCTACAGAGGAAAAATTCAATATATGACAACACAAAATCGAGATAAACGAGAATAAACTTTGTCGTTCGCTTAATTTACCAATATCTTCCAATTTCAGCTTAGCTTGTCGATCACCGTAGCCCAGAAGGACGCTAGATTCGTTCTGCTCGTATACTTTCATTTGCAAAACGTCTTTCCAATATGTTATACTTTTCTCAAGATTGGAGCTTGCCAGGGTCACATGCTGCACAGGATCTGCAAATACGTTATATAACTGACACGTTCTTGGAGCATCCTAAAATTTTACAAAGCTTATATCGAATAATCATGATGCTACGAGCTTTAATAATCAATAAATGAAAGTGTAATGAGTACAAGTTCATTGTATATCATTTTTTATCTCTATGGATTGATAATCCATAGATCAATCAATCAATGATGTTGAAATACTGAGAAAAATGTGCAAATATTCCAATATTAAAGTTGAAAACAGCATTTTTTTTGTAGTCTATGGTTTAAAAACAAAAAGACCTTTACCTTCCTCCGATGGTTGAGGTTCATCTATGATATAATACTTGTAACCACCCGGTGCTTTTAGCACGGTTAAACCATTTTCCGATGTTATCGGCCAGTTATTTTCACGCGCTCTTTCTATGGCCTCTCTCGATTTTATGGTAATACCACGGAAATCGTTTCCAAGTTCGTACTGGGATATTCCATAATTGTAGGTCAGCTCTATAACAAAATGCGTATCTTCCGGGCCGTAACCAATCATTGTTTTACTCCAACGATTTGCATAAGGTCTGAAATTTGCCAACATTGTAAAATCATTCTCTCAAAGATTCATTCGTCATCCCACATGAAGTAGCATATATCGGTAATACGATTGTTGTCATTATTTTGAAATCTAAAACGAACCCATTGCACGCTGCGTCACATCCATCTGCGAATTCCTCGTGTCTCAGTACCTGTAATTACGAACGCAATCTATTTGCAGTTACGGAGTATGGAGACATTCTCTTTTCAAGGTCACGAGAGCGTGCTTCATCTTACAAGATTATTAAGCATGATTCAACAAGTGTCGATTTGGTATTTGTTCCGCTAACCTTCATGCCGAGAATCACACGGTAAAACATTGCCGTCAACTTTCTGTCAGGTATTTTAAATACAAAGTGCAGTGCTCTTCCGGTAACCATTATTCAAATATTCACGAATACTCTGCTTGTTGTAATGTGGCTCGATATATTTGTTTCTTCTTCGCGGTATTACGAATACAATTTTTGTGTCCGACCGTCAAGTGTCAGCTAAACGAATGCGTCACTGACTGCCGTCTGCCGTGCGTTACCGGTGCACCGTCCACGTGAATGACAAGTGACATGAGATCGGGCGCAACGCGACGCGAGCGCCACTTCCAGATCACACGGCCAGAGTTCGAATTATCAGTGTGCTTCGCGACGAAACATCTTCGGTCTTTTTTAAGATAAAAACAGAAGACGCAGAATCACGAAAGCAACTTTCAATAACATTTTTAAATCGACATAAATAAATGTAAAATTTATTTATAGTCGATTTAGTGCGCGAACAAAAAGCCATCTAGCCGATTTTTCGGAAAACTCCGTACATCGTCGGGGGAAAAATGCAAAAAAATTCAATTAAATAACTTTATATTCCTAAAAACAACCTAGTATTTACATTGTATACACTGTATAATCAATGAAACTTCAAAGTAAAATTCTTCCAGCAGAGCTGCAAGGGTAAAAAATGTTGTTTCTTTCGTAATTTTGGTGAGAATACATCGAAATCAACGTGTCGCAATTGCTCGAGATAATCAGCAGTCAAAGTTGCTGGTAGAAAAATCTGTGCATTATCCCGCTTAGATGCTTCCTTGATAGAACGTGCCTGAAAAAAAAGAATAATTATATCGAGTTTCTTAACTCTGACCTGTTAGTATCTTATTACATTAAATAAATGTGCAATTATGGCTTTTTTTACTTTATCCAGATGCAGCTTGGCTCTGGATGACACTTCGAATATAACATCGCTGAGCGCTTTGCTCGTTTCTCCTCGAAATATCGATTCCATAGGAACATTGTGCTTCATTAGAATGTCCTGTGGTAAAACACAATTTCGTTTTTGCGCATGATGCGGCACGGAACGCATTAAATTTACGATCCCTTGCGCTTTTCCAAAATGACTTGCTGCATGATCCACGTCTATGCTTTTTGTATTTTTAGCTTCCAGAAGCAAGTAATAAACGGAGGAAGACGAATTCTCGCAATACTTCTCCAATGATTCTAGATCGTGAAATGTGGAGACTCCGCAATGTTCGCTTCGGGCATTTATGAGACGTTTGAAATAACGTTTTGATAATGTATGTCTTTTCAGTATCTAAAATTCATATTCTGCCATTAAAGTAACGTCTGTGTTAGAATCTTTTTTTATTTCGCTGCATAACAAAAATGTTATTCAAAGTATTCATCCTAATGTAAAAACATTTTGAACGCAGTCGATATAGTACAAGTCGGCATTTCCAGAAAGTTTGATATTTATCATTGAATGTATAGATATAAGACAAGATGTAGTGATTGTCGATTATTTTCACATGAAATTATTCACCCTGTGAATTTCTAGGGGAACGGGACTCCTCGGTGGTGATTCGCCGTAAATCTTATCTAACGCATCCTCCCAAAATTTGTATCTCATTCTGCCGATAGTAGCATCCGTAACGTGATCCTCCACTAGAGCAATTTCTACGTTAAACGCACGAATGGCAAAAGCAACGGAAAGTATGTTCTCCGGCAGTAATAAAGAGCACAAAAACGATTCATAATCGTTTTTTCTGAAATAATTAAAACGTCGTGAAACTATTGTGAATTGTATGAAATTCTCCAGGATACTTTCATATCACGAAAAATCAAGAACGCTGGTGAATCATTTCCGATTTGGACCCGAAAATAATAGGTGTTACTGATAAACTATTCACCTAACTAAATCTACACAATATTCAGCTGGGTTTTGACGAACTGCTGTACTCAAACTTTTGAAACATCTAATTGTTTCTGTATTTCGAATAAATAATGTACACTTGTTCATGACCGGTCACGAATCCTTCTCTCCCGTATCACATTTGTAGGTTATGTCAATGTTATTGTTGCATATGTATTCATATATATATATATATATATGTGTGTGTGTGTATATTTAAGTAGATATTGACATGAACATAGAGTTACGTAGAAGCGTACTCGTGTCCATCGTCGATTCAGCGCAAAAGAGAGCACACCATGATTCCAAGCGAGAGCGAGGAGCGACGAGCAAGGCTGACAGCACGAATATGGCGCTGCAGCCGTGTGGTCGCAGTCGCTCCTGTACGCCGTAGAGGGGTTGCCCCGCGCCGAGCGTTGCCGAAGTTACACGACCACCCCAACTTTTGAGTTTACTACAGAATACAATTATTATCGAATAAAATCATTAAATCATTAACGAGATACATGTCTGTTATCATACGCGATAATAGATAGAAACTGTAATATCATGTTCTCGTCATCATAAAATTCTTTGCGCTTATCTCCAGCGATATTTCACAACATTATTTATGTGGCTTTGAAAAGCGTACGATGGCCATATAAATAATAAATAATGAAGGATACTGCTCGGAAGACATTATAATGAGAATTTTTGAAAATATAACAAGTTTGTCCTGAATATATATATATATATATATATATATCAGAGATATGGAATACGAGATAATTGCGCATTGTTCAGTAGAAATCAACATTGTCGTTAGTCATTTCGAGCTTGTCCTTGTGCAGCGACATATATGCCTATATGTATAACCAAACTATATGTCGCAATTGTACGCGTCCATTGTGCGAAACGAATTCGTTCATTGTACCGCAAACAAAAATGAGAGACTGTGAGTTAAGAGTAACGGCAAATTTCCTGTGCTGTTGCGGCAATGACACGTCAAAATTCTCGAGATAATCTTTTGCATAAAGACGATTCCAACACAGACGCGCAATCTCTCATTTTTATCTGTGAAACGTAGCTAGCGTTTAAAATTCTGAAACGGAATATGAAAAGGAACAACTTTGAATAACAATTGTGTGGATTTATTTTGTACAAAAAAATCACAAAAATTTTCCTAAAAGTTACGTAACTCTTATTTACACATATTAATCGTATCTTAAACCTCCCAATCGACATTAAATAACGTATTTTATCAAATTCCGAAGATGACTATTACGAGCTGAAAAACGTTACACTCATACTTTGATAAAACATAACATAAATTGTCTATACTATTGAAACAAGAGTTTTTCCATCTCAACACCGAATTTCACTCAAAGAGTAATAATAAAATTTCACTACAAAATAATGATTTTCTAGTAACAGCAATATTAAGATGGACATATACAACCGTGAAAAGTGCTTAATGTCCATATTGGTATACGAAAGAATATAAATTATAAAAATGTAATCTTACAAACGTGTTCTTTGAGCATTCGCAATATAATAAAATTCTAGAAAAATACCTAAAACGTGTACTATTCATATTTACATAGTCTGTCATTTTACAAATGCGTGGTAAAAAATTATTACAGCACCTTCGTAATGTTGAACGTTTCGCCCATTCAATTTGTTCGCTGATGTCAAGAAGTGCGTGATAAATGTATAATTACAACGATCTAGTCTTTACGCTCGCACGAGTTCAAAGATTCGACTTTTTCCGTAGCCAAAATTTCCTGCGAACTTTCCACGAACGTTGTATTCATCAATTCCCAAGACTTGTCCATCAGCATCGGAAGATCATCCGTAGTTAGACCCTTTGTCGGAATCGGGGGTAAAATCGTTATGTAACTCGTGCCTGTAGAATCGAAAAATTCGTAAATTAACATTAAAAGTAAGCGTGCTAGTTCAAAAAAAAACATTTTGCACTTTTTTTCGTTATCTTTTTCATCGTCGAAAAAGTATGGCAATATTGGCACGAAAAATCACGAAAAAGGAAAACAAGCAATCGAGATTTCTTCATACTCACCACATCCGAATTTCTTCTTTTTGTCATTGAGGAAATAATATTTCGAAACGACGACCGGCTGTATCGGCGTTTGCGCTCTAATTGCAACGTGGAACGCTCCTTTTTTGAAAGGCATAAGCGCATTTCCGGAATATCTTTTGCCTTCCGGAAACAGCAACAATTTCGCCTGGGTAAAAAAGACATGAATAACAAATGCGACGGTATCGCATTGCGAGAACAAGATGTTCAACGGTGGTACGAGATATTGTGTTGTAAAAGCAAATCGATTGGTATGCGATCAACGTACGAATTTGGCCGTCATTCGTGTTTTGAGCAATACCGTTGCACGCGTCTGCTATTTTGATTGTGATTACTCAATCTCGTGTTAATAATAATAATAATAATCATTTAATGAAAATAAATAAAAAAGTATTATAATAATAATCAGAGTGCATTTTACCTTTCTGCGATTGATCGTATCGGCTGTGGAATTGATTGTGTTTTGGGCTTCAGATACGTTGCTCCTGTCGATAAATATCGTGCCCCACAGCCAGGAGGCTAATCCAAATGTTCCAAGGAAAAGTATAACTCTTTTGGAGACTACGGTGCAGCGTTCCAGCACCGGCCAGAGCTCCGCTAAAACTGGCATACGATTTGGAAGACCAAGTGAAAATCGTTAAATGTTACAAATATCTCGAGTCTAGAATTTTTATGCAGAGGGCGTTGAAAAAATATTTCAATAATTATGATCGAGATTTGATCGTTTCCAGGAATTGTCGCGATGAAGTTGGTTAAAAATGTATGGTTGAAAAAAAAGAAAATCATCCGTAACTCGTCGAACTTACCACACAAATCGATTGCACTCTGATGATTAATCAGTACGACGCACCCCGTGTCCTTGACGATATTCTCGTGTCCGCGAACTTTGAAATTCACGCCGAGAAGTTTCGCCGTCTGTCTCGCGCCCCACGCGGGCATTCTGAATAATAAATCGCTTAATCGCATCGTTTAACTTCTCTTTTCAGTGGCGAGTGTGTGAAAAATACGATTCGTCGATAAAAATTCGTAACAAATCGAATAACAAAAATATTGCAAGACTCGGATCAATGAAATAACCGACAATGTTGCGAAGGCAAAGGTAAAATGGAATGCAAATAATAGCATTATCTAAAAGTTGTTGAAATTGGAAAAAAAAAGTTCGAATATCGGATAAATTCATGAATTTTTTTTTCTGATACACTGGATTTTGTTTCTTCGAATTTTGAGAATTTATGATTTCCATATGGCTTCAATACCGCGGCTTTTGGTACACAAATTTTGCGTGTATTGAATTTTGGATTTGTGGAGATTGTATGTCCGCAATATCCTGCTTAGATGACTATTGAACGCAAGTGGATTTTGATAATCAATGGAAGAATTAATTAGGATGCCACTTACAGCGCGTTTCTCCAATCCCTCGGGCGGAAAAGCATAAAGGGTACAAAACATGATGCCGCAATAGCTGACAAAACGATAAACGTTATGAATTTAGCGCGATATCTAGCGGCTTCGCTAACAGCGCAAATCGCCACTAATAAAAGTAGCAGCACGACACCGGCACCGCTGCAAGATATGCCAAACATCCTAAAAAGAAAAAGATAATAAATATTACATCAACGTGCATTGTCACGTTTTTTATGTACTTTAAAAAACATCAAATCGCAGTGTCAAACATATCGTTTATTTTGCAAATAAATCATTTTTCCGTCGACAAATTTCCGAAAGCTGGCGAGAGTGCATGATTTTTAGTGATTTTATCACCCAAGAATATAAACTTTATCACCCGCGTTATTGCGGTAGCAATCAAACAAAACGAGAATCACACGCACTTTCGAGTTCTCGAAGGAATTCGAACGAGCAAGATTTCATTCGAAAGCGCTGATTTTTTATTAAACTCGAGCCTCGTTTAGGAAAAAATCCACGAATTGTTTGAATATGAGAAGAAAACGAGTTTTCGGGATATTTACGGATTTATTTATATCAATTTGTTGATAATTTTCCGATATTGTTGTTCAGAATTATTTTAATATATTTCGAGCGAAATACTCGTTGTTTTTTATCGTTGCTCAATCAACGCCTGCTGCATACGTTCTTAAATCGACCTGTGCGCGAATACTTTTCGCGATTGTATATTATTATTATTATACGACATCGGACGAAGAATATGTCGACAGTCGCAAAAAAAATACGTAACCGCGTGCAAGTAACGCATTATTCGATTATATCTTGGTGTAGCAACGGATATGAATTTCGATGTGTAATCCGATTTATCTCCGATTTTGTACATTCGCGTTATGAGCCACTTGAACACAAAATAAAATCGTTCGCATGCACCAGAAACTTACTGCGGTAACTCAAATGTTTCTTGCATAACGCGCATATAAACTCGATCGTACCGTCATCGTTATCGGTATTTCAAATTGCTCGCGACAACGACAAAAGAATAAGCAGGAAGCTTGTATAAACTATACTCAAACGATCACGGCTCTGGAAACACGATTTTGGTATAAATAACGAAAAAATCGCCTACGTAATTCCTTCACTTTTGTTTTATTCGACAAAAGGATCTGTTCGTTGTTCGAACATCGAACATTTGTTAGAATCACGCGAAAACTATCTTTCCGGTATAATTTTAAGAATTGCGCAATAGCGCAGACGCGCGATGCATAAAAAACAAAAATTATCTCTATGAATCCATATGCATTATCCTGCGTCGGTAAAACAGACTAATCGATCGCACAAAATGATTTCAAAAATTACTTCGTCTATCAATAATTGATTCAAGAAAGATTTTCGCACGCGTCCGGTTCAGATCCCACGGGGACAAAAATGATTATTTGACGCAATGAATGCCGCAAATAATTTTGTACACGCGAGTTTTTCAATTCGCGCGAACGAACAACGAAGGAATTTCGAAAAAATTTTATGAGGTGCAGGAAGCAAGGTCTTTATGCAACAGCTGTGAAAAATTTAATGACGCAACGCGTTCCCGCATAACAGGTTTCACGTCAAAATTTGTATGTTTATTTGGATAGGAATACTCACTTTGGCACGCACACATATTCACATTCACGAACGCGCTCAGACACACACGTGCGCGCCACTTACGCGCACGAAGCTCAAAGAGATAGGTCGTCGGTTGCGGCTAGACGAATCAGGATTTCATCCAGTTACAAAGGCATGTGGACCAAAGTATCAAAGATGTCTGAGAAACATCGTTTGATGAAACTACATCAGGCCCCGTTGAACTCGAGGTGCACAAACACGAACGCGCTTTATCTTAAAAGAATTACACTCCAGTAACCTCCCGCACGATCTTTACGATCATTTCAATGCTCGAACGGATCAATGGGATTATCATCCACGGGAGAGATGAAAATAAAACAGCAAGAGGGAAGAGTAATAAAAAAAAAACAGTGTGGATATTATCGTTGTGTTGCAACAAAAACAATAAATATATACCCACGGGATGATGATACTTATCGATCTCTTTGTTCTCTCCTCTCAGTGCGAGTGTGAGAACCAAAATCGAAAGTTCAAAAAGACTTTTCCTATCAACAACTCGGACTTTGTACGTCGTTCGATTCCCTCCCACGTACATTATTGTTTTCCTATGATTCACCCATGCGTGTAAATCTTGTCGCGTTTATCACTCGTGTCATTCAATTCAGATACTCCCAGCAGACAGCGGAGATTATACGCAGGTGTTTTTGTTTCGTCTTTTTCTTTTGTCAATACCGAATAAAAACGTGTTCCGCTTGTCGCAAGAATAGAGTAATCAATAGGTATTGGAGGCATTCGTATGTTTATTTTAGTCGTTTACCGAACGACGGTAGTTTTGTCCGTTATGCTTGAAGGCATTTTGGCAAAACAATTAGCCGATTGTTCGGAAGGATGCAATAATACACGAGGACGCGAAGAAAAACGCGAATGAAATCATCACGCACGTGTGCTTCCCATATAAACTAGGGGCTTTTTGATGTAGATGCGGAAAGCGTCGAGAATATTGCGTGGAAAACATTTGTTAGGTTATTCGTATGCATTCGAGACACATCCAGAGAGTTCTCGATCGGAATCTCGAACGTTCGAAACTGGCGATCACGGGCAGTAAGTCCGAGGCACTCATTGAACCCTCGTGCCAAATAACGCACATACGTACAGTACATACATGCGCCTAAATGTTTCTCCGGTATATTTCGACGTTTTCATCCAAAAGCATTCATTCATCTCCCGCGTCGACGGCGACGAATGCCGAAAGTAATTTCATAAAATGGAGAAGGCAAAAGTTCCGCGAGATGATACAAGTGACAAATTTTTCACGTCCTTCATTTTTTGTTTACTGAAGACTCTTATCTGTTTACTTTTTTTTCGCCCAGCGCCAGTTATATGTTATCGATGTGCGTGGTAATTTGGTGAACTAGCAATGGTGTGGAAATGATTTACACGGAAAATCGTTTTTCTTTGTAAAACGGTTTAAGCATTGACGACAGTATAATAATCATTATTATTACATTCCGGCGCATACGTAGGAAGGTTTGACTTTGTAAAACCGTATTCGTATGTGTTGTGATTTTCGTTGGCTTGTCAGCAAATGGGCATCGCCCGGAAGATCTAGCGCAAAGTTCTTTCACGAGTTCTTTCTATATGGAGGACAAAATCTTTCATCTCGATATGAATGCTCGGAAACGAATGACTACATTTGAGTGTCTTACATAATTCGAATAGTGATATACCTGATCAATGACCTCGACGAGACTGTAGACAAATTTTCAATGACGTTATATCAAGTTTTCGAGGATGCCGATTTACATAGATTTCATGGGGGAAAAGGAAGTTTCGGCCTGACCTTTCATCAATTTACGACTGTACCTGTACGAGCTATTATCATACAATGCGAGGAAGGATGATATTTTATACCGTCTGGATTTTGGGAAGAAATTTAGTAATTTAGAAGAATTTCAGACAGACGGCGCCCTCTGGACGCTTTTCACCGCAGAACGAGGGGGAGCAGTGTATAACTTTTGAGTTTTCATTACAGATGAATCTGCTTATTGAAATTATTTTGATTTTATAATTTTCGAAGCAATGGGGTGTTGATTCTTTTTTCAATACAACGATATACTCACATTGCAAGTCGCGATATAAATGTCACTACCGGAACACGTTACTTTCATGGATCTGTGCCGGTGGAAAATTATGCTGTTGTAATCACCGCGAGGGTTATAATACACTGCTGCTAGCCCCAAAATCGAACGATATCACCGGTTCACTGCGATTATAGAACGCGTAATTGCGATGTAATTATGATTTTGCGTCTGATACTTTGTTATATACGTATATGACTACACATATATATCCTTAAAGATAGCCGCGTGCGCTTCTGAAACGCGACTGACTGGACGTTTCGAATATATCGGTCGCGCGGAACCCTGCTTATATATACAGAGCCATCGGTGTGTATATATATATAAACATATGTATACGTTTCTATGCGAACTCACATAGCCCTCACATTCCTTTAATTGTTTTTTCCATTACCATGATGACGTAATCGAAAAAAAACGTACATTCTGTTATTATTTCGCGGAATTTTAAAAGCGTTGATATCACGACTCCCAACGATGCTGAATTTTTCATAAATTTAAATTTGGCGCACATTGACGGGTAAAAGGGTTGTGTGTATATAAGCGAATATGTATATAGACCGAAAAAAGAAATTTACATAACCGACAGTCGTTAAAGCCGATATACGCGTGTTTTTTATCTCTTGCGCTGCTCTGTTTCGTCAGAGAAACAAAAGGGGGCGTGTTTCGTTTTCTCCTCTCTCTGTTTCAATAGTTGTCAGGTCTGTGTGTGTCGTATATTGATGGTGCGATTTTCTCGTGTTCTTCCCAGTTATCTACAATCAAGGAATTTTGACGTTTTCGTGATAAAATAATATAATGCGCTCCGATATCTTGGCTTTTTATCAAAGTCATTGAGACATCGAAACGAAAAAGAAAGAAACACCGCAATGCGTTATGCATCATCGAGAATCATGATATGTCCGCGAAATAACGCGAAAACTATCGGATTGATAACATGACAAAGAAATTTCCGGAGTTTGTTTCACGGTGGAGAGACTTTATCGGCGATATATTTTGTATTAGTTATGCATTGAGAAATCCCCTGTCACTATCCGAACGAATCATCGATACATTTTGCACAATTATTCCATATCATTGTCATTATTCATATAATGGAAAGGCATTACATGTATCTGTGGCGCGGTGACCACAGGATCGAGCTGACATTTGGCGATAAGCCGAACGGAATTGTACAAAAGCTCGTCAATGTCAAAAATCATATATTCGTGTCGACGAATACGTGCAATCTCTATCATGGTGAAATTTCACACGATGACGATAAATCGTTACCAAGTTTAGTTCTAAAACGTATCGAGTTCACCGCTGTTGACATCGCGTCAAACAGTGATTATTTATTTGTTGTCAAAAATGACGGTTGCGTCGTTAAAATTGTTCCTGACGGTATGAGCGTCGTCGAGACAATTATTCTCAGGGAAGATGTGAAATATTGTAGCCACGGGTAAGTCCTTCATTACTATAAAAATAAAATAATATTTCTACAAAAATCAAAACAATATACTGTTACAAAAACGCACAAAATTGTACGATGAATTTAAAAAAAAGGTCATAATTCGCATCTGATTGTTTACCGGCCAAGCTGCATTGTTTAAATAAATTCTGTTAACAATAAACAAACATCAAATGAATTTCAATATTCCTGACAAAATTTCATATAAACGACCAATTTCAAGCTCAGTTTACTGGTTTTCATCACAATAAACAATGTTTAAAAAACGCTACGAAATTTGTTTACCAGATGTAAACAAGAAAATGAAGCGATAAAAGTGAAAAGGATAGCGGCAAGCGACAAGGCGTTGCTGCTTGTGACGGAGAATGGGCAATTATGGGCAAGCGGAGATCAGCCTCAGATAGACGTGAAAAGTATTTCTCCGAAGAAAGTAATATTCTTCGACGGCAGAACAATAGCGGATGTAGCCTGCGGCGTTAACTTCAACGTCGCCATTGCGCGAAAAACAGTTAGAATAGCGAAAGATGACACGGATAGCGAAAACGACGCGGAGGAAGTTTTCGTAAATTCGTGCCCTCTCTGTCTGAGCAACATCATGCCGAGCCCGATGAGTATGACGTCGTCCGATACCTGTCCCATGAGTATTCATCGGCAACAGTACAGCGAAGATCATTCGATAAATTCCACAAGTCCGATGTCGACGAGCTGCAAACACAACGAGATGTGTCTGACCACCGTTAAAGAGAAAAACGATATAATTTCCGGTATGATTATGACAAACGGAAACGAATATTGCTCGGAGAATGTCGAGGCGCCCAAGGAGGAGAAAAAAAACGTGATATTCATCAATACGGAAGCTGCCAGGCAATTTCTCACGAGACAATTATCATGGGTATCGTCTTACGGCAACGCCAAGGAGGAACTTCACGCTGGCGCGGATGCAGACAGAGTTCCGGGTACGATAAAGCAAAATGTTTCAACGATGGCGAATTTAGTTTACGAAGGCGTTAAAACAATGGGCGATAAAGTCGCTACGTTGTCGAGACACATGAGCGGCAGCTCCGACATGAATGACAGTCGCGATGATATTATCAACGATTTTGAGCACATCGGCGATGATAATTGTTGCAAACAAAACTCGACCAGTCTCGCTCACAGTCTGAGATGCGAAGAGTTTCCGTGGTCTTCGAGCACTGGCTCGTTGGACCACGAACTGTCCCAACAGGGTCTTAACGAGCGTATAAATACCTTGGTACACAACGGTAATAATTTATTGTCAACGGAATTATGGACTTGGGGCGATTTTCATTATGGACAATTAGGCACCGGCGATACCATAAACCGCACAAAGCCCGTGCTCGTCACGAAACTCAATAACATGGGTTTGAAAAAAATCACTTGCGGAAATTATCACGCTCTAGCGTTGAGCCTTGACGGTAGAGTTTACGCGTGGGGTAGAAATAATTTCCATCAAATTTGTCATGACACCAAAGAGGATCAGAGCTCGCCCGTTCTCTTCCATACTAAGAAATGCGATAAAGAGCGCGCTAGAGATATGGCATCCGGTACTGATCATAGTTTGATTATGATGGATCATGGATTATTCTTCACTGGAAAATCGAGGTAATATTTGAAAAAAAAAAAGCAAAACTTTAATTCGAGCTTGCCTCGAGCGAAAACAAAAAACTGCTATTGTTATTCACTCTCTCTCTCTCTCTCTGTTTCAGTGAATCCGAAGGTTTAGTTATTTTGGATAAAATTGAAGATAAGGATCGTAGCCCGAAAATCGTGTCGTGTTCGGGAGCCTATTCCTGCTGTGCGATAATAGATCAACCGACAAGCGATATATCCGAGGATCTGACGAACGATCAGATTTTTCTGGAAGAAACCCTGGCTGTTTACCAAAATTTGATAAAACCGTTTCAAAAAAGATGCAACGCGACGCAAGAATCGAACGTTTACGAAACATTGTGTCGTTGTTATACCGAATTGATGAGCTTCACTGCTCTGAACGTGCTGAGCCTTTGGGATTATTGCAATCACATCGGCGAAGCGTACGAGATAATCCTCGTCGCGAACGTCGAAGAATTTACAACGATATACAAGTACTATCTCAACGCTATATGCGACGTAATATCACTCGGTGGTTTCGCGCACATGACGAAAATCGTCAGCGACGTGCCGCCTGTATTGAAAAAATTGTTCTCCGATAAAGTTCGATCTTGCGATACAACGAAAAATAATAACGAGACGATCATAACGACAGCACTGAAGCATCCTCTCTATCGACTCAACAGGTGAAACGATAAATCTTTTTTTTTTGTTCGATGTTTGTCTCCTGCGCGCGAGACGCAAATTTGAGAGTCTTTGAATATCCGCGTGATTAATTTTCCTCGAAAGGTACAAAACGATGATTCTTCATTTGATAAAGTCCAACGGGACGAAAATGGGTATCGAGAGATTGCAAGAGGCTCTGGTGAAGTGGGAGCGCGTGTGCGAGGAGCAGGAGAAACGCCAGAAGGAGGCTGACGTCACCAAAGCGTTTTGGGAAAATTCCGGAAGATTAGTCGAGTTGTTACGATCACCGGAACGAAGGCTGATCAGAGAATCGCGAACTTATCCACTCGCGCTTTTTAATTCAAGCCGATTTTCCAGTCACTGGTTCGTACTGTTGACGGATGTGTTCGTTCACGTTGTCGGCGCCTCGAACACGGTGCACCAATTGCGAACGCTCTGGGTCGAGCCGCAGGCTGATTCGGAAACTTTGCAAGTACGAGCGCTTTTCATAAAATTCGTCGTCGAGCTTGAAAGAACTGAAAATAAAAGTACGATGGCTGATGAAATTGTCGAAATTTGCAATCTTGAATAACGCGATGAGCTGCAAAATGTTTCAGAATGTGATAACGATAACCGCGCCGGAAGAAAGTTTCGTGCTCTACACACCGACGCCGACCGAACGCAACGATTGGCTGCAAGCGCTGCAGAGCGCGATAAAATGCAGTTTGCAAAGAGTCGTGGGTCACGTGCCGCCTCTCGTACGTACGAGCTCGTACACTTACATCAAACATCAATCGTACAAAGACGCTAAATATACCGGTTGGTTGAAATTCATCTTACAATGAACGAACGAAAAGTCGCAAAATTTCGATAATTGAGTGAAAACATTGACATATTACGATGATTATAGCCGCGTCATTTTTGCGTATTATAGGACGATGGTTGAACGGAAAACCTCATGGAATCGGTAAACTCGAGTGGATCGACGGTCGTATGTACACCGGGCAATTTCACAAAGGCGTTATACAAGGCACCGGTAAAATGGAATTACCAGCGCAGGGAATTTACGAAGGTCAATGGAAGGATGGCCTACAGAATGGACATGGTAGCTTCAAGTCAGTTACTTTTAAAACTGTGTCATAGATTTTACTTTTAACAATGATTTGTTTAAACTTGAGCGTTTATTCATACGTGTGGAAAAATAATTATTGATATTTCATCAAATTGAATACGACTTTTAGATACGTGAATGGTGATCTCTATGAAGGACACTTCAAGGATGGTTTGCCACATGGACACGGCATGAAGAAGGAAGGTCATTTCATGGCTTCGGTGGCTTCCGTTTATATCGGCGAATGGGCCAATGGAGTAAAACAGGGTTATGGAATCATGGATGATATCATGACGGGTAATTTGCCAATAATTTTCAAAATTCTCAATTATGAAGATGTTCCCGAATATCGTTTGAAGGAAAACATTTTCAATACAGGCGAAAAGTACTTGGGGTCCTGGAGCAACGATACGAAACACGGCTGTGGTTTGATCGTAACTTTGGATGGTATTTATTACGAGGGTGTCTTCGTCCAGGATGTTCTTACGGTAAAATTTTTGAAATTGCCCAAAACAAAGTTCACTCCAATTTCAGACTGCGACGGCGATGAAAAACGTAAAATCTCGTACATTTATCAATAAAAAATCAAAGTTAATTATATTTTACATGCACACGTACGAATTCGAAGAAAAAGGAGTTTCTCCTTTTCGCGCGCTCTTGATTAATTCGTACTTGCAGGGTCACGGAGTAATGGTTTTTGAGGATGGAACCCACTACGAGGGCGAGTTTAAGTCAGCTGGTATTTTCTGTGGGAAAGGAACACTGACGTTTCGAAGCGGAGACAGGCTCGAGGGCAATATGAGCGGTGCTTGGAACGAGGGAGTCAAAGTTAACGCGGTTTTGCACATAAACAAAGCTGCTGGAAGCTCGGAAACCAATGAAAAGCCGGCGTGAGTACACGAGCATCGGAATAATCGGAACAAAAAGCAAAATTTCACGAGTCTCGATGAGTCAAATTCGTTCTACGATAATCAATGATGAAAACAAGAATGAAAAAAAAACCCGCGCGATTTACATTCATCTCCGTCGTCTTTCAGATCCTTCGGAAAATTGTGCGTACCACCGGATCAGAAATGGCGAGCGATATTTCGTCAGTGTTATCAGCACTTGGGAATATCGGAGCCAAGTGCTAAAAGTATATTCGGTAATAACGACAAACTGTCGGAGAGCCAGAAAATCTGGCAGAACGTAGCTGTGATATTAAATAAATCTCATCAGAAAACATTGAACAGAAGACAAGTTTCGCCGTCGAAATCCTTCGAGAAGGACAAGGACCGATTGAGCGAGTCTCTCAGCAAAATCCCGAATTTTGGCCGGGAAAAATTGACGCTCGACAGTTACACGGAGGTTCACGATTATTTGATGAAAGCTTTCGAAAGCCCGGAGCATCCTTTGGGCTCGTTGCTCATCGAAATAGCGGCGGTTTATACGGCTACTTACGGCGGCGTGCGAGTACATCCGTTGTTGCTCAGCCACGCTGTCGCCGAACTTCGAAGCATCACGTCGAGAATATACGAACTCGTGATACTTTTTTTCCCGGCGTTGCCAAAAGGTGGCAAAGAATGCGTCGTAGGTTCCGACGACGAGGGTAATTGGTGAGTTCTCATGGTACACTGATACTTGTCTCGACGTAAAAACAGTTACGAGCTTCGAGAAAAAAAAAAACATTTCTTATTTGATTACACGGATATTCTCGTTGAAAGTGGTATAATAAAAAATGCCTTTTCTCCACACTTTTCAAGCAAAGTCATTAGCGCCGCCGCGATATTACATCCAATTTTGCTGCCGCGTGTACATTCGGCTTTGTTCGTGCTGTACGCGTTGCACAATAAAAAAGAGGACGACGCTTATTGGGAAAGATTGATCAAATGGAACAAGCAACCGGATGTTACGTTAATGGCGTTCTTAGACATCGATCAGTGAGTTTCAATAAGTTTTTCAAACAGTGCGGAGTGAAATACGTGTATAAGGAATATTCTTTGCAAATTGATCCGAAACTTTGCGTTTTGCAGAAAATTTTGGGGTACAACGAGAAACCTGACTCTAACCGGCAACGCTCTGACGAGCGAATGCGAGGCTTTCTTCATCGAGGCTGTTGAAACTCTGCAGCAATTGAAAACAACGTTTTCACCGTTGGAAAAGTTATTGGTGATACGAAATACGTTCGAACAGATGACGCAGGTAGATAATTTTGAAAAAAACGCTGATCGTTCGTTTGATCTTTCACTCGAGCGTTCCTTTATCTCATATAGCCACGATCGTGGACGAATCTGACGAGAAAAACTATTTGTTCGCAGACAGTACAAAAGCGATTGGGTGAAACTTATTTGTGGACAATGGACGAGTTACTTCCGGTTTTTAATTTCGTCGTGGTACGTGCTAGTGTTTTACAATTGGGTAGTGAGATACATTTTATCGAGGATTTTATGGAACCGTACCTGGAAAATGGAGAACTTGGCATTATGTTTACGACTTTGAAAGTAAGTTTTGTCAACTTGGTATTTAACGTTGAAAAAATAATTTCAAAAATGCTTTGAAAGCTTGCTTTTTGTGTTCAAGTTTCATTTATCGCGAACGTCTTATCTCGATGAATGTAGCATCGACATTTTACTTTCCAGGCATGCTACTACCAAATTCTTCAAGAAAAGATGAGTATGGTTGATTGAAAGTTCAAAGGGGATCTCGTAGATTAAGTTGGAATATCCTCCCACATCACGAGATGGCAGATGAAGAAAAAAGATGCTGTGTCAAAGATTCTCTCAGATGCCGTTATAAAACAGAGATGCACGCCTCTCGTTACATCGGTAAAATATTCATTGCCCATTTTTCGCAATCCTTTTCGTTTTTCTCAACTCGCTGGAGGTGTACATCCCGAGTTTTGAATGTCCGTCGATGTGAAAAATACCAAATCAGTGCTACGTCGAATCATGCCTTTTTTTTTGCTCAAGTATATCATTATTTCCACACAAATTATAGATTTCGATGAATCACCCTGTTTTACTTGAAAAACATGTCACTAGAGGGGGAGAAAATAAGAGGAACATATCAAAATCTTGCTCCGGGCTCTTCGGGCAACGATAGAAGAGTAATCGATGTTTACGCGAGTGGAAGAAAAAGACGAATTCTCCTAAAGTTTCGGCTTCTTAGATCGTTATTTGATAATCATCATTGTGTAGCTTTAATCAGAATTCCGTAATTACCGATTGTATTGGTCTCTGACGTAATTAATTTTTGTTCTTTTTGGCTTTTTACACTATGCATAATGTTGTTTGTTTAACTGAAAAAAAAAGATCATGACACACTCGCGAGACATGATATTTCGTAAATCGGTCTTAGGGAAAGAAACTAAAGAATAAAATACTTCGTTTTAATTAAAAACCTATGAGAGCATTCCGCAATTTAAAGTCTAAATATGTAATTTTGAATAATGTACAAACATACGAGTATAGATGAGAGAAAATTATTTAGAATAATGGAAAGATGAGAATTTATGTATCAATCGAAAACAGTGAGAAATATATATGTTCCGAACCAGTGTATTTTGTTTCACTCGAGTCTGGAATTCCTGCAACAACAATGTCCCTAATTTTCAAAACTGACTTATTTCCTTCCCGGTATTAGAATATTGTTAGTTTTTTGTAACATTTTCTGTTCGTTTCGCGAATCGAAAGGACTTTTCTTCGTTAAAATCGATATAACAATTCAACAATCGCGGAGAAGAAAAGGCAGCGAATGAAAAATTGCGATATTCACAAATTTAACGCAACGCTCAAAGTTTCCGCGTTTGAGAAACTAAAATCACGGACAGAAATAATTTCTCGCGTTCCTACGAGCATCGCGTTAAATTTGGAAGAATGAGCGCGCAAATTTTCAACGTGCACCTCCTTATACTCCGAATGGTCATTGAATTTTGTTATTCTATCATTGCAGTACGTTTTATCGACCTTCTGTGAATAAATATTTATTGATACATCGCTCGTTTTACAATTGGAAAATACACATTACAGACAACAATCCGTTAAAAGCACAAGACCGCGGCGACTGTTTTTTTTTTCTCTTGATTTTCGAGGTTTTTCTTGCTCCACACTGCTGTTTATATCAATATTCTTTCTTAATAACGACTTTTTTTCAATTATTGCAATCAGTGAGAATTTTGTGAAATCCTCTTCAAATTTTCTCTTATATTTTTAAGTGACCGACTGTTGTGTCGTAGCTTATAGAGGAATTACAGTTGTACTGTTCGATTATACAAAGAAGGGGGGGGGGGAGGACGATTTTCATTTGATCGGACGAAAAAAGAATGCTGAATTACCTAATTATTTTATTTATTCATTCGTGATACGCGAGCAACGGAGATGAAAACCTTTCGTTCATCGCGAAAGTTCAACCGTCCGAACGTTTGTTACCGTAAACGCGTTAATTGGCGTTTTATTATCTGGACAAAACACAAACTGGCTCAGCTGACTTTTATTTCGATTCTTCTATTAAATTTTGGGTGTATCTCGTATAATTCCAAAGCTGTTAATCTTTTTCACGACGTAGCCCAATGATTCGAGCGCGTTAATGACGCAAAACTATAACGCGCATATCGTTTCATACTCCTCGAGGTTTTTTCATCAATAATTATCGACATGGAAATTCATTGATCACCAAAATCGTTAATATTTACAGCGAACCTATGCGGAAAAAGGAAGAAAATATCAAGCGAAACCCGATAAAGTACGCGTTAATCGATCACGGATTAACAAGTACCAAATTCCCAAAACTATCGCTGCTTCGTTTAATGAAGCTTCGACAATTGATCATGAATAGAACCGTGCAATAGCGATGTGTGAATTTATCTATTTTATTTCGCGTCTCCTATGTGTATGCGGAATCTTCTTATTCGGCCAAATTTGGTTTTCACACGGGACCGAAGTAGCCGTGAAGAATTCCACTTTCAAACTACTTTCGAAAAAATGCCCTGGAAAACTACGTGTCAATAATGTGGTCTTTTTTTTTTGAGTCTCGATACTTCTGGAATGTAAATATCACACAAGCAAAGGAGAGAGAGAAAGAGAGAGAGAGAGAGAGCGAGAAAGAATAATTTCCATCGGGATTTGAGTAATTTTTCTCGCGGTTCGACTGCGTTTGTCTATCGAGCAGGTTTTCATTTATCTTTTTTCACAACGGAGTTGGAACAAGCTTGAAAACGTCGCGAAACACGATTAATAAACATTTGGCATGATTGAGAGGTTAAAGACTTTATTTTTTTCCCTTTGTTTGTTTTTTTTCTCATAGTAGTATATAAATGATTACTCCTATGATATAAGATATACAAAATTGACACTATCTAGCCCGGTATTAAATACAATCTTCTTCGGCAACGCTTGTGATTGAAATAGCCCTTCCAAAATCCAACCAAACATCTGCCGAGACAAACGAGTCGTAGACGAGGCTGTATCGATCTTAACGAATTACGAAACTCATCGGAGAACAATCGTCTCTCTATTGATTTTCGTAAATACGCGCTTGAGGGTATCATAAGCGGAAGAAGAAACCCGAGGTAGTTGATGACATCGAGCATCGTGAAAAAACACAAAATTCGACTGAACATGTTTAAAAAAAAAACAAAAAATGGAAAACGAATAATTTAAACAAAAAAAAACGAAAAATCGGTAATATTTAAATGTTTCTACGGGACAGTGAAATTCGGCCGGTGAAGGGTCAAGAGGGAGCAGCCGAAGGAAGCTGCTCGGGTCGAGCCCCCGTCACAGGCCGAAAAATCCAAAATATTTCCCCTTTTTCTTCGTTTTATCCTTGCTCCTATGTATCCGAATTTTTTTTTTTTTTTTCTTACCAGTAGAAGTAGATAATAATTGATTTTAATATTAATGCTAATAATTATTACAATGGTATTGGCCAGTAACTGGTATTATTAGCGGTCTCAGAGGGACGTAAGATATTTCGTCGACGGTTGTTTTTTTTTTCTTCGACATAAACAGGAAAGAACTACCTAACGTAATCCCACAAACTCACTCTTGATTTGTTTTTTTCTTCGGTTGTTATTTTTTTTTTCAGTAAAAGAGAAATTCAGGCGAGGACAATAATTTTCGTGAAATCGCGTTACACAAAGCGTTTACGGATTCACTTTTAACTCAACCCAATGATTATGCGACTTAGATCAAATCTGCGACATTCGTTGGCATTTCATCGATCCTGGTGTTGTAGAATTGTTCAATATCGTTCAGAGTTCTCTTATCGTCGGCGGTCACGAAGTTGATCGCTACTCCTTTACGTCCGAAACGTCCACCGCGACCGATTCTGTTGACACGTTGTTCGTTTCAGAAATATTCACGAGGAAAAGTGACGATTTAACGGTAAAAACCGAAATCTCGGAGTAGAAATGATAAATTCATTGAACGAATTCAATAAAATACTCGATATCAAAACACGAAGAACTATTCTTTTTTTTTTTCGTAAATATGATTGATGCATCGTTGGAAACCGACGAAAATTCGAACTTTCGCGATTTTCCGTAATTCAATGACGATTTAACAGTAAAAACCGAAATCTCGGAGTAGAAATAATAAATAAATTCATTGAACGAATTCAATAAAATATTCGACATCGAATCGAACATTTTTCATAAACATGATCGATGCATCGTTGGAAACCGACGAAAATTCGAACTTTCGCGGTTTTTCGTGATTCAAAATTCATTTTTTGAAATTTCAAAAACGACCCGAACTTGGAAATCGCGTCCCTTCGGTAAAAATCAAAGTTTCCGGTAATTACCTGTGAATGTAATTCTCTCGATTGCCTGGAAGATCGTAGTTGATAACGAGGGAAACCTGCTGAACGTCGATTCCTCGAGCGAGCAGATCGGTTGTAATGAGCACGCGAGAAGAGCCAGTACGGAATTGTCTCATAATGAGATCGCGCTCGCGCTGCTCCATATCTCCGTGCATCGCCGATACGGTGAAATCGCGATTGTGCATATTGTCGGTCAACCAATCGACCTTGCGACGAGTGTTACAGAATATAACAGCCTGAGTGATGCTCAGAGTGTCATAAAGATCGCACAGGGTTTCGAGCTTCCATTCTTCGCGCTCGACGTAAATAAAGAACTGCTTTATTCCCTCCAACGTAAGCTCCTCCTTCTTCACCAGAATACGAATCGGCGACCGCATGAAAAGCTTCGACACTTCCAAGACATCGTTTGGCATTGTTGCGGACAACAAAATGACCTGCGAGTCATTAACGTTTTTTTTTTAATCGCAATGAATATTCGAAACACGTGCCGACTCTCGAGCTCTCGAGCTACGAAAACACGAAAATCCGGGCGAGTTATAGCGACGCTGAAATTTTACCTGCACTTCGTTAGGGAGCAGCTTGAAGACATCTTGAATCTGATCTTTGAAACCGCGAGAAAGCATCTCATCAGCCTCATCGAGGACGAAAAGCTTGATGCAATTTGTGCGCAACGCACGTCGACTGATCATGTCTTGAACTCTACCGGGTGTACCGACGACAACGTGAACGCCCAACTCCAGTTTGCGCATATCTTCGCGCACATTCGTACCGCCGATGCATGCATGACACTGGGCATGCATAAAGTCGCCCAGAGCGATAACCACTTTTTGAATCTAAAACGAAAATGCAGTTCGATGATGTTTTCTTTACTTTATTCGAGAAATAGTCTCGAGCCGAATGAAATTGGCGCTAAAATTCACCTGTTGAGCGAGCTCGCGAGTAGGAGCGAGGATCAGTGCTTGGCACTCGTTGATAGATGTATCAATTTGCTGCAATATAGAAATCGAAAAGGTCGCGGTCTTGCCGGTACCTGAAAAACAATTGAAGATCCCAAATTTTCAAAATAAATTTCGAACTGAACGTAAATTGTCCTAAATCGTATTTCAAAGAATATACAAAAATCCTACGTTCGTGAAAAAACTAAATCCTATTCGCGCTGAATAATCCGTTTGATGAGGAAAACTTTCGCTTTCCGTTTTTTTCACGCGTCTCGCTTGTACTCCTCCCCCAATTTTTGTACCTGAATTCCCGACTAATACCAGCCGTACGCGAGAGGGATGGAAAGAAAGAGAAAGAAAATGTGTACGTGTGCCTTGAGGAAAATTCTCGCTCTTTTCGCTCGATTCTAACACCTGCTGGGACTTAAGCATCTGTCCCCGTGGATTGGAAACGAACATCTGCCGTGCGACACATATGACTCCAGGAAAAACCGGAAGTTCAGCAATAACGAATTCGAAGGCTTTTACGCCTTCACGTATTTTTTTTTGCGCATGCACGTGACTCTGTACACGTGTTTACATGATGATTCGATAGAAAAAGTCGCTTTTATTCGTCCACTCGGCTGCGAGATTCATATAGGATTCAGCCACTCGACATCGATTTAAAATACATTAAAGGATCATTTGAAAAATTCTTCGTGCACGAGTTTATTTTTTTTCATCCAGAAGGAACAAAAGGCAAGTTTTATTGCGGTTCGGATATACCTGCGCCATTGTTTCCCCGAGCTACCACGAAACATTCAGTGATACTGAAAATAAACACTGAAATATTGTACTATACTGTCCGTACTTATAATAATACAATGAACAAAAATCTTGACCAACTGCCAAGTTCCCTGAATTCGATATCTCAACCTTCCTACTTTGCTAAGTAATTAGCAGATTCAATTTTCGGAAATACCTGACCGTGCAAACGGGAATTATACGCCAATGTAGAATATCGCATTTTTCTCGAGAGTAAAACCATTTTTTTCAATTCCCCTGACAAAGTTCTTTTTTTTTTTCACGTTTTTCGAATTACAAACGAGAATAGTACATACGGACACGGAACTTTTGCCTTTACTCAATGATAATTCTTTGTATAAGGACAAAAATGGGGAAGCTGCAGTGTCGAAAAAATATTTGTCCCGAGGATTTATAAAAATGTATATATTGATTTTAGTATCTTCTTACCAGATTGGGCCTGGGCAATAACGTCGAGACCCTTCACACATGGCAATATAGCACGTTGTTGGATAGCGGATGGTTTTTCAAAACCGTAAGCGTAAATACCGCGCAACAGTTCTTCCTTCAGGTTCATATCATCGAAATTCTCGACGACCTGATGAGAAAGACAAAAGAAAGAACCACAATGAATTTTTCATACGGGAATTGTAATTATTCATTTTTTTTCATTGCAAAAACAATTGTGAATGCTCACCTCCTCCCAGTTGGACTCGATGATACCATCGGGTTCCATACCAGGGGGACCATCATAGGCAGACTCCTCGCTCTCACTTGGACCATTTTTAGAGTCGCCCTGCCATTGATCCTCGTTCCTACGTGGCGCAGAACATTTTTTTATTGCAATCACTTACGATTCCACTTTGTTGATTATTTCAAGCACGAGACAGGATCCACTCGGGTATTTGTGATCGAAGAAAACAAATTATGCAAAATGTGTGCAGTCGTGAAAAAAAAATTGAGAATATCGCCCCTCCGGACGAAATACTCGCGGTTTGTCTCATTGAAAAACAACTATTTTGTACCGTCACTTTAACGCGCTCTGGTGGAGTTATATTTTATTACACTTTTTCTTTTTTTTTTCAAAGTCCACAGAAACAATGAGTCGTCAATTTTCGAGAGGGAAAATCCCCGACGATGAGTCATTAAAGTGAGAAATAAAAAATTTGGCCGGACGTCAGACAATGGTGAATTTGAGCGCTGAAAATTTTCGGAAAAAATAAAATTCTCGGCGTATTTCGGGGCAAAATGTATAAATTATCGGAAAAATGTTACGACAATAGCGGAAAATTGATCGCTGAAATACGATAAATCTCGGATTAAAAAGTTGAGCACGATGAAATGACAGTGACTCACACGAGTCACGCGAAAGCATGGTGGCTCTTTGCAAAGGCACAAGATGCATCATTTGCCGGAGGTGTGCGCGCACGAAGATTAGTATTCCGGAAAAAATTTGTGAATTGATAAAATATCGTTATCGAGCTTTTTTTCGAAGATAAATGTGATGCATCTGTAAGGTCGAATGCACGCGGAAATGTGGGTTATCGGGTTTAACGCGTGGTCCGACCGGAGAATCGAAAGCGTGGTTGGTCTGCGGGACGAACGAAGTTCGCTCGAACCGCACACACGCGAGATGCCAATTGTCCAAAACGAAAATGTCATAATTGGAAATAATGAAATATCCCTTAGGATCAATGTTCAGGAAAAAAAGTGTTACGCCGAATCATGAGTGTATTATATTTTTGCTCGTTGATGCTTATTTGATTGCAGAATGTAAGGAAAAAAAGGGGGAAAAAAATTCGCCGCACGCCATGTTGTGTCAGCTAGCATAAAACCCATGCACATTCCCTCCGGATTAGGACGGGAAAATTTTTCAAATTTTTACCCCGAACCTCAGGCTCCCCACGTCACAATTATTCATCTTGTCGTTGTCGAGTCGAGAAATTATGACGATTTAACACACTATTGAACTTTTCGCAATGGTTTATTCGTGTGAAAAAATAAGAACTTACCTTCGTTCAGACGTATACGACATGTTCGACTCACGGGTAGCGCGACGGAAAGGACGAATTCCTATTGCGTCACACGCAATATAGTTTATAAAAGCCGCACAATGGCGCTGCCGACACGACTTTGGAGTTTTTTTTCCGTCTACTTTGACGTTTTAGCGATGAAAGAGTCGTGCAAATTGTGACGTTTTGAAAATTTGTAATGATGCGAAGATCCTTTGTCGGTCACTACCGTATTAATTGTGTCGAGATTTGACAAATTTCGACCGTATTGAAGGGTCGGACGGTTACTGCGCAGAGGGGGAAGTTACGTAGATTACCCAGAATTCATTGGAACTCGAGGAGTGGGATCAAGGGCGGGAATTATGAAAACTATCCTTTCAAGGCTATAGACAAGAGAGGCTTTGCGTTATTAAACAAATCTTATTTTTTCATTTCTGTTTGATCTATTTCCAATAATCGTTACTTTCACGTAAATTACTTACCGAATCATTCAACAAGACAATTTGTTCCCAATACACGCGGTTAATATGTTGTGAAAATTTCCACTTTTCGTATTTTCGATACTCCCAAACTTTTCGAAACTTTTTACTAGAAATTGTTGAATATCAAAAGAACGAATGTTTCCAACTTTTTCCGCTACTCGAATTGTCAATTCCTCGAACCATTTTAGATTTGATAATAGTGACCATTTATTTTCGATCGAATATCGTAAAAAAGTTTTACTTAAAAATTCACGAGTCACTGGACACCATCACAATTGGCATCACCGCATAAATCTTCAATTAAATCGTATTAAAATACAAATCCCTTATCACATTGGTATAAATTTGAGAAAAAAATTTGAGATAAACGAGTCGAAGTGTCAGAAAGATTTTGAGCGAACTGCACGATTTGAGCTATGAAACAAGAATGATAATTGACCGAGGTACAACTCAAATGTGATCCCGATATCATACAACTGTATTTATTTTCGTTATGTATATATATATTATATATAAATTATCTCGTTCGATATAAATACAAAGTCGTTAGTCTTTTAAACACGTAACGAATTTCAAGACTTCGAGGCCTCTCTTGGCAACTGATGCCATTTTGTTTACACAATTTCGCGATATTTCGATACATACTTCATGTCCTTCCCCCCCAAAAGTCCCTACTTCTCTCGTATTTACATTTTCAAACGTAAAATTTCGACAATTTATCGTTATAATTATAATTAACATTACGTACTAATAATTTGTACTTTTTTCTTACGTTAACTTCGCGATAGGAATTTGTCCTCATAAGAATATTTTCTCAACTTTTCAAACATACGGTCTTATCGTATCCTTGGACTGCTTGGCTTGAAATATTTTTTCGGAATAAGCAGCAGAATAATTATACGGACATTATTATATTTACATTATTTTTTTAAAAATGTACCCTTTTTTTCGAAATAAATTACTCATCCTCCCAAAAATTGAGTTACAGTATCATCATGGCCGCAGAATGGTTAATTATTTACTCTAGCGGAGATGAAATCACAATGCCACTGAAAAAAAAGAGATGAGAAAACAGTGAGAAACACTGGCGCAGAGAATTTAAATGAACAATTCTGCATTTTGCATTTCAATCTCGTGTTTTTAGAAAATCGTCATTTCCGAATGACTCACCGAGACTTGGAGAAAATGGAGAAATGTATATCGCGAATGATTCACAAAAAGGCACAGCTGATTATGAGAAACAAAACAGCTATGGGAAATATCGTATAAATCCCCATTCTCGGACGGCAAACTGATACGAGCAACGATATATCGTCTTGTTCGTGATCGATGCCGTCTTTAGTCGGAACTTCGACGATTACGCGATCGTTGGATAACATCGTTATTGGGAACGTACACTCGGTTTTATTCAAACACGAATTTGTAACATTCTCATACTGGAATGTTGGCTTGTAAATGTCAAAAAGTGCATGTATATCGTTAAAAACGATGTCATTGTCGCTGTAAAATATATAATAATAATAGCCGTCCTCCGAGACATCATGACGCGTTTGCATATATTTACCATTAACGAGGTAACTAACGTTCGTGCATAATTCCGAGGGTTCGAATTCTTGGGCCAACAGTACCTGACCCTCGTAACAATTGAGCAAACCCTCTTCGAAACTCGATACCGAAGATTCCGAAGAATTCCTCAATGCGTTACCACCGTGCTGTATTCCATGATCCAACAACGCTGGAGGTTTCAAAAATTCTTGATTTCTTTTGTGACGTTTATTTTGTAAGACATTCCCATCGATCTCATCAGTTACCTCCCCCCCTCCGTCGGGTCCGAGGTGACTTAATTTTCCCTTCAATACTTTCAATTTATCGGCTCTGTTCGTATTCGCCTCTCGACTTGTATTTTTCGAATTTCTTTTGCTTCGTATTTTTGCAGAATATTTCAAAGACGTCTCGTCAATGTTTTCCCGTCCATCGCGAACGATTTTTTCGTTAATCGCCATGTCACGAAGGTGTTTCCTAGCGTGCCTTATCTTTCTCATGACACTTTGCTCTTCAGGCTCCTCGTCGTGCACGTGTCTGTGAACGTAATTTTTCGCTATTTCCTCCAATTTCGCCAGTTCTTCGTTCGCCGCATTTTTCGTACCGTTACTCGCGACTTTTCGCTCCTTGGGTCTTCTGGGCTTCATTTTGTGCTTACCCGTTGCTTTATCTTTTGCGAGAGCCACGGTTTTCGTTGGTTCCTCGAAATCGATCACTTGAGCATTCGACTCGAACGTGATTTTCACCTGTTCGTTTGCCTGTGGCAGATACATTCCCGTCGTTCGAGCTTTGTTCTTGTTGTGATCCAGCATCCCGCATGTATTTATGATGCGGTCGCCTTTCACAACGAGAATCGACGCTCCGGGAAATCTGTAAAAAAAAAGAACGCAAACGCAATTCGCATATAAGGAAAAAGGTTTATACATTTTCGCGAAATAAACATTTGAATATCCATCGAAATTTTATTAATAACTTCAGGTTTTTACTTTCGTTTACCTGGAACACACACTGAGTGCCACGGTCGCTCCTCGAAGCAGATAAAAGCCCCAATACTCCAGCGTATCATCCGGCAGAGTCATACTCTTCTTCAATCTTATGTGCTTCCTGTATGTTGTTATTTCTGGTCTATGATCCATTTGAAACGCATTGAATGTACCGTTCATCTTGAGAGTTTGAGCCTGGGCAAGACATTTTTGTTTTACTATGACGTTGATCGTGAAAATCTGCAGAATAATATGCGAATGCAGGAAGTTTTTGTGTTTCTCACCGAACAAAAAATGGTAGAGACTCCGTCGTTCATTTCCAAAATATCCGATTCTGTTACGGCGTATGCGACATCCGCATACAAATTGTGCCTGAGATACAGCGGTATGCCCAAAAGTGTTATAGGCAGTAACGCGGTCAGAGCACAAAATATAATGACTCTTCTGATACCGTGCATCTTACATGACCCTGGAATTGACAATAAATATTGAACTTCCAAGAGCATCGCATATTTCAAAAATACTACCAATTGTATTCGGATCAAATTGACAGAAATATTCGTTTCTCAAATTATACGATCAAAATAATTTACGGGACAAAAGAACTTGGATAAAACCAACGAGAATGTATGATAGAAAAAAAAACGATATTTTGCGAAATTTTGTACTCGTGCAAAATGTAAAAATCTATGAATTAACACACGTGAAAATTGAAAAAAAAACGTTAAAAAAAAGTACTCTTCAATATTTAAAAGTCTTTGGCCAATGTTTTTTATTTCACTGAATTTTTATGATTTACTGTGAAAAAATGTTCACGAAGATACGTCTCGAAGAAACGCGACTTCTGAATAAACGTTAACTTTTTGTCGATATTTTTCCACCAATCATGCAAATATCCGCCCCATTATGAATGAATTACGAAGAAAAAAATAGTCTCACCTTGGTGGAAATTAACGCTCGATTTTTTTTTATAATCTCACCTCGTGCCGCGACCTGATATGTGTCTCGGATGACTGTTTCAATGTACGTTGTTATGAACGATGCATACGTGTGTATAATAAGTGTACGACACACGAGAAAAGAGACGCGTGTACGATCGCGGGATTTACATGTTTGAACAAGTGTGAATTACCAATTTTTGGCTATCTCTGTGGTAATTCATCGATCGATTAAATTCAGATTTGACGTTTGATATATTTAATACAATTTCGATACAAGAACAATTTGTGAAACACATATTAACGTGAAGCATGATGCTTGATCACGGAGGAAGGCTGCTGTTGACAGCTTGTTTTCGTTGCGGTATTACCAAAAAGAAACTGCGGAAGAGGGGGAGAAGCGATTTATCGATCGAGAAGAAAAATACTATTATTAGAAAAATTGCGTATATTCATATTATCTTCCTCTGATTTTCCGTTTCGCGAAGAAAAGATGAGAGACGATCGAGAGAAGAAAAGATGACGCTTGAATAATGTGTTTGTAGGCGAACGCGAGCGTGTGATGAAAGAAGAATCGTGTCTCGTATCACGAGGCTGCCAAGAATCTTCCACTCCCAAATAATATATATATTGGTATATCTTGTTACTCATAAACGCCGCCGTGTTCTATTAAAAAAAATAAAGGGAAAAATGATAAGATAAGCAACGTGTGGAAAGATGCATTCGATTTTTTGTGAAACATTCGCGTAATGTGTACTCTGTATAATCTTTTTGTGAGCAAGGGGCAGGGGGGGGGAGGCAAAAGGATAATTTGTCGACCGGTTTGACCTGTAAAATCGATAAACCTAATCAATGAAACGACTATGTTCTGCATACTTATAAGCACGTATCGGTCATAATTTGCACAAGCTACATTGCCAGTGGAAAATCTTATTTGAAGTCCCGACGCTTTGTGTATAAGATTTTTTTCAACGACGTCACGTGAGATCAGTGGAATAAGACGTGTGCTGCCACCTGTGAGTGAGCGAATCAACTGCCGATTGTGATTATCAGTCATATCGATTATCGATCCGTTCGATTGTTTCAAAAAAGTCAATAATAATAACGATAATACATGAACTAAGTTGAGAAAAAAATGTTTTATTGGCTTTTCAAAAGAGCACACTAGAAAACGAGAATAACGGAAAAACGTGAACGAATATAATGACAATAATTATATTACAACGATTATGATAATCGTGTCTGCACGTAAATATTTTTATGCAGCTTTGGTCAATTCTTGTTATTTTTATTTTTATCTATTCTAAGGGAAAATCTTTTCAAAGCATTTATCGTCGTGCGGGTTTATGAGGGAATAATTTATTGACCTGGCTTTTGTGAAAAAGAGGATTATAAACCGAAAACTTGAATAATTTAGGGTCAACGTTTGATGAGCAGGGGTATTGATGCACACAGGCATTCGTTCACGTGCATTGTTCAATCATGAGAACAATAGGTCGCCGGAAAAAGCCACTTTTGAACTCATTTCTATACCTTTTCAAAAGATTTGAGCAGATTTTTCGATAATTTTATGGCAGAGCAGAATGTTTGTATAGACTTTTAATAGCCTTTTGCTTCGGCGTGCACATGCATAAGTGATTTTTAACTGAAGAAATATTTCCTTACTTTCCAATAACTTGTACAGAATACATTTTTGTTTTGAAAAATGTAACATAAAGCGAGTCTCTTTGACGATGTTTATCATATAGAAAACCTATATTATATTTTTGTCCATTATTTGTTCAAACGTTAATGTTTTTTGAAAGTTCGTTCTTACCTTCGTTACGTGCTTAGGGTATGCTGATTTTTGCGATCGTCGCGTAATATCCATCAGAGTCATAATCGCCGCGCTTTGATATGCGAATCTCGCGTAATTCGCTTTCGCCGAAAACATAATTTTTGTATTCCTAAAAAATCGTATTTTTAAAACATAACTGCCATTTTTGCGAAAAAAAGTAGTGTCGAATTTTATCGCGATATGCTATTACAATAATTGTATGAAGGATAATGCCGTGCAGTTTGTTGATAAAAAAATATCCGAACAATTGTTATTTATCTCCGAACTTTATAATCGAACAAGGCAACGATAATTAATGTCACAATTTCGAATAGGATTTTTTACCTTCAATATATTTTTCACGTTGAATCGTCTTTGCGGGTTCGCCTTGTCGAAACCTACGTTCATCAGAGTCATATGCAGTTTGAATTCTTTGTTGGGTTTAACCATCAGGCCTTGAAAAACATAATAATTTAATCATTTTTTTGTACGAAAATAAACGTGAGAAATCGCTATATACATTAATACGAAATGCAGAATTTTCATGAAATTCGATAATACCTAGGCACATGAAAATATCGGCAATTTCGTCGGCTATTCGTTGCAGCACGTTGTTTCTGGATAATAAATGGCTATAAAGCACATTTATATCGTAAGGTTCCCAGAACGCGCCCTTCAGACCTTGCGCCCTGATCATTATATGTTCCATTTGCGCGACAATCGGCCTGTAAGGAGAGCAAATCACAGTACTTTACTCGCCACGATTTTCATTTTGTTTATCCAGTGTGAAAAATATAATTACTCGATTATCCTTTGCTTGCATTCTTCGAGAGCCTCACCGGCTGCTTTCACAGCGCTCTCATTGCTCAGTGTCAACATACCGAGCGCTATGTGCAATTTCTCCGGTTTGCGAAATATTTCCCGGCGAATACCTCGATGATTATTGGCTGATTCCAGCAGCTTGTCGGTGAATTCCAGAAAATTGCTCTTTACGACGTCACTGGTCATAGGTATAGAAATAAAATGAGTGTATAATTTTCTCATCCAGGGAATCGATCGAGGAACAGAATCGTCGATTCTTTTGTCCACCGTGATGTTACTCTTGAACTTTGCCGATGGAGCATCAATGGCATTCTTTGTTTGCGAATACACGTTTGATGATTTAGGAACCACGCTGGTGTTATTTTCGATTCTCGCGCTCCATGATCCTGCGTAGCTTTGGGTTTTCGCAACTTGGGGAGCGTGCAAACTTTTAGCATTGTTATTCGACGAATAAGCGGCAATTTCTGCTTCGCTGATAAAACGTCTAGCATTCTTCATTATGGAGTCCAACTCCAGCCTTGCAGCGATTACATCCTCTTTATTAGCGCCTTTTATTTCTGTAATTACAGATGCGAGATAATTGACTTAAATAAATCGCCTCGATTAAAATGATCAATTTTTTGACCAACAGCTAGGAAAAATGTATTCTCAAGTTTTAATATCGCTATTATCATTATTGTAATGCTTTTTGAAAAGTTTCTTTCATGGCTGAATACATTTCTTACCGACTTCATTGCCTCCATCTTTTCTGGGCATGATTATCGATGTGTTTGTACTCATTTCTAGTTTTTGCTTAACTGCGCCACCCCGACCAATGATAATCGGACAAAATCTCCTGAAATATACGATATAATCAAATGAAATTGCAATTTTATTTGTATTTAGTGCAGTGATTTCTGTTGTAGGATTTTTACTTGTTGATGACAAATGTATGAATGTAACCGGATCTAGGCATCGGAGTTACGAGAATTTCGTCCTCAGCTTTTTCTTCCCCAATCTTTCCATTTTTTTCACGATTGGAAGAATCGATTTTTTCGTTTACGATCTGATCGAGATTTTCGGCAATAGATTCACTATCATCGTCGAATTGCTGATTATCGGTATCGAATCTCAGATTTTCATTATCAAATTCCCGATTATAATCGTCATCGAATTCCTGATCATCAGGATCATCCAAATCGTGATCAATACGATAATTGATTCTTTGGAAATCGCAATTTTCACCCGCGGATATCGCGGAGAAATTTTCGGTCGACCAAATGTTACTCTCGAAAAATCTGTAACATCCGCCGTTCACCCAAACTAAACAAGGTTCTATAACGTCCATTGTTCGAGAACAATGAGATTCTTTTTTATAACGAAGTATTTGCAGAAATTTGTGTCTTTTTTATTCACGCGACGACAATCGATAGAGATCGATTTGAGGCGAGTTCTTGTTCAATCTTTTAATTGAATCGTGTTTAACACATACGAGAATAACAAAGTACCGGCGAAATTGTATCATATAAAAAAAGTATAAGCATCACGGGTGGTCAGCTGCCGGTGACTTTGAGTTCGTTAAACGATCGCCGCGCAGCGCCATTGTCCCGGTACTCTATCGAGTTTTTGTTGCACTATTATCTCTACGACTTCCGGTGATAATTCATCGATAAGAATTCATTGAGATTTCATATCGCGAGTGTTCAGATTAATTATTCGATTGCATGCGAATAGGGCGTGTCGTTCCGTGCTGAGACGCCTTTAATAGCCCACGGTTCATACTTAAATCGACATACATATTTTTCGCTCGTTTATTCTTTTCTACTGAGTGTCAAAGTCGCGGTAATTGGGGCGGGTAAGTGATTTTGTCGTATTATTCGCAACACGGTGTTATCTAAACAAAATTGTACATCCGAATATAATGGGTGTGCACATTCAAAAGTGCACACCATGTTTGACGAGGTATTCTTTGAGAACGTTCTTCGTCGCGGATTGAACGACGAGACGATAAGCGACGTGACGATAAAGAGTCGTGAGCCAGCTGTTGGTAAGGGGCAAAATTATCGCAGTCACATGTGGAGATATGTATTGGGTCACTCGTACCGATCAGGAGCGTGCATTAATCAGAAATCTGGCGATTCTACCGGCAGTATCGACGGAAGAGAAACTAGATTAATCATCAAATGTGAACTACAGAGTGATTCCCCGGAAATCATCGACGAGCAAGAAATTTTTGAAACGGAGATAAAAATGTATGAATCAGTTTTGCCGAAAATCTCGCAGGTGGTAGGACGATCCGTGGCACCGAAATGTCTGTACCTGTACAAACAAACGAACAGTTGTTGCATCGTTCTCGAGGACCTTCAACCACTGGGTTTCAGAACCAAAGACCGTCAAACCGGCTTGCCCTTGTCCCACGCCTCCATGGTCCTCGAGAGCCTTGCTGATATACATGCAGCATCCGTCTATTTGTACGAACAAGTAAGATTCGCGTTCTCATCCCTCCTTGAATTACCTTTATTTTTCTTTGATTTCCGTTAAAAACGCCTCGCTATGCATTCTTACAGAATCCCGAACTCATAGGATCCTTCAAAGCGGGAGTGATAGCGGAAAAAACGCCGAAAAATCTCATTCGAGTTATCAAACAAACGATGGAGATGGTGGTTGAGAGATGCCGCGATTGGCCCAACCCAGAGTTCAAAAAAATCAGCGAAAAACTTCGGATACTCCTCGAGAATTTCCTTCAAGAGGCTCTCCGAGTAACGAGCTTCGACGAGACAGAATTTTGCGTTCTCAATCACGGCGATTGCTGGACGAACAATATTATGTTTCGCGAGGATGAACACGGCGAACCTCTTGAAGTTTTGCTGGTGAGATATGCTGACGCGTGACGAACTTTGTGCAGTTGCGATTGTTCTTACTGAAGTATGCGTACTTTCGCAAATAAATCGCAACGATCGTCGTGTGTGCCAGGGTCGAATTGTCCCCTGAGTGACTTGTTAGCTCAAACGCTCTTGCCATTGACTTTTCATATTACAGTATGTTCTTGCAGGTGGACTATCAGATGTCTGTTTATACGTCACCGGCCATTGATCTCGTGTGCTTTCTCAACACCTGTCCCGCTATCGATATCAAAACGGACAACCATGACATGTTCATAGGCAAGTATCTCGAGAGTTTAAGCCGGAAAATGAAGTTTTTTGGATGCAAAACAAAGCCACCGACGATGCAAGAGCTCGACAAAGCTATCCTGAAGAGACGCATGTGGAGCGTTGTAACGGCGATCAGCTTTTATCCTCGAATAATATCGGACGAGATCGAATCTTTTGACGAGACCCTCAGCACAGGAATAACGCGAATGAATATTTTCAAAAATCCGAATGCGACTGTGGCTCTGCAGAAGTCTCTATTGTTTATGGAACGAAGGGGCTATCTCGATTGAGCCTTTCTTGTTAGTCGCATCGATACCCGATTAAGAAATAATATAATGGATGTTTTACACACGTGTATACTATATATATATTTATATAAATTAACGGTATAACGAGCTGCTTCGTTTGAAAACGATCTGTTGAATTTTACAGTTTTGTTTTTACTTATCCATCGTTTATTGGTTGCTTTATTATAAATTAAAGAATTACTCGCGGCAGCAAATGCAAAACAGTATAACAATAATAAACGTTGTATAAACTATTAGCAGCATAATTTGGAGTATTTGATTATGTACAATTTACTTTGTAAAAAATTCGTGATGTATCAAATATCATGGTCTTGTGGTTTTTTTACGAATCTTTCTAGCAAGATTTAAGTAAAATACGATCAAATTTCAAGAGAAAATCCAAATTCCTTTCAGGAGTGAATTCGAAACACGCTGTAAATTAAGCGCCGGAAGAAAAATTCGATTTCAACCGATCCAAGCATTCCCCACTAAAATATCACGCTAATTCTTTCAATTATAAAACTAAACTTACGTTTTTATATAATATCAATTACCGCCGCGTGCCGATTCATACGTTCATTCCGTTAAGTCGATTTTCGATATTATCTTGTAATAACCATCTTCAGCTTTGGCTCCGCAATGACACATGTGAATCGTATTTAACATTACTTCGCCGAAAAAATAGTCCTTGTGCACCTGTAACGTTTATTAATGAATTAATCAACACGTGACTAAATTAAAACATTTGCCGATTTTCCTCATTGATGAATAAATGTCTTAATTTGAAATTGATATTCAATAGTTTTACATACAATAAACTGTTTATCCAAAAATTTCCAAAATACTTCGAGCTTGAGAATATTAACTATGTGCATTTGATTTAAGACTCCTTTTATAAATAATACCTTCAATATATTAGTTGCATCGAATTTTTGTAATCGATGACTGTTCGCTACTCCTTTGTCCAAGATGAACGAGGCATTCATCACCGTCATATGTAGATTAACTTTGTCGTTTTCTCTCTTCATTAGACCTTTGAACAATCGATCGTAAATTGAATTTCATTAAATTGGAGAAAACGGTTCAAACCGTAAAAGACCGGAAAGAAAAGTGATTCAGTTTCGATTACGAGGATTTCAAGGATTGTGAAATTCGCTTCGATGAAGGGGAACATTTGTACCTTTCTCTACGAAAAAATTCATTATGTTGTCAGCTAATTCCTGCAGGACATTATCGGCCGTCGATACTTTGCCGTAAACCACAGCGACTTCCGAAGGATCGTCATTCATAATTTCCAATCCATGTACTGTTATTTTGGTCCGACCTGCTTTTTCGACGAACGGTCTGAAAATAAAGTACCAAAGTTTGGTAATCATTTCGCGATATCGTTGAGAAGCTTTTCCACCATATCAATTTCAATAACGTACTTTACTATTTGTTCTCTACACTCTTCCAGAGCCGCAGTCGCGACTTTTACTTCGGCATCATCCACCAATACGAGCACGGCCATTGTTAAATGCATTTTTTCAGGTTGTTGAAAAATATCCTCGGTAATACCATGAGCATTTTTTGCAGTTTCGTTGAGAATAATATTTTTCAATTTCTCATGATTCGAAGCTATCGTTTTGTCGATCATTGGTATCGATATAAAATGCGTTGGTCTCAATTTCTTTCTGGAACTTTCAACAAGCAAGTCTATGCGATGCCTAGCTGACAATACCGCAGTTTGACTCGGCCCGGTTATCACTAAAAATGAGTTTGATTAACTTGACGAAGCAGTGATCATAATAAAAGTCGAAATTATTATTATTGGTAGGATAGATCTGTACACGCACTTGATACCAATAATAATGGGAATCTAAGAATAATGAACATAATTTATGTTTCAAGAATTATTAAAATATGAAAGTGCAATAATTGAATTTTTTGTGTGATAATCTTGAAAATATTATTTCTTACCGATATCACCGTCTTTGCCCATTTTTGGCACCCATATGGACGTTTGAGTATCGCTTTCCAGTCTTTTTTTATGCACACCATTGGCTCCTATGAGAAACTTAAAAAATATGCTGTAAAAAAAAAGGGGAATTAACTTTCAGCGGTTTTAAAAATGAAATTTTATTAAACAGGATAAGGTAACGAAACCTACTTTGGAACATAAAAAGAGTGTTTATATCCTCCCCTTCCTACAGGGGTTATCTCAATGTCTATCGGGCAGGTATCCTCGTTGAGCTCGGAAAATTCCTGAGATTTTGAATCTTCCGTGTACGGCGTTAAATCCTTTGTGGCCCATGCATCACTTTCGAAAAATCTATAACATCTTCCCTCGATCCAAACTAATCTGGGCTTGATAACGTCCATTTCTCCTTGAAACACACAAATGCGCGCGTACTTATAAAATAAACTGTGTATTCAGTCCCGTTTTGTTTTTCTCCCCTTCAAAACGATAAAACTGGAAAAATTTGTTCAAGTTCAATTTTTAAATTTCCCGCTCAGAAAGATGTTTTACGAGTTTTCTAGGTTATAGGTACGGAAACCGGAATACGACGCAATACCATTTTTGAGGTTGGAAATTTTATTAATCTTTAAGCTACAAGTATACTCATAACAAAAAGTACTAAATTAAATATAAATAATAAGCGAAAAAGCAACGATTAATTGTCGCATTTGCAAGAGGTAAAAATAAGGTCTCGATGTCCGACATTGATTTGACTAGGAAGTATAGTGTGCAGTTTCTCTCTACATATATGGTCATGAAATGAAACACTTACTTTTGAGTATTTTCGTATTTTTTTGATCCTCGATTTTTGAAATGTTTCACCTCAGTAGTTGGATGCTCGTTATCAGAAATATATTATTTGTTCAGGGAAAATTTGTATTTTGTGTTTTTCTATCAGACTTTATTCATTACAGCTGACGTTATACACAGCTGGAAATCGCAGCGGCTTATTCGTAACAGTATCGCCAACTTTTCAGCACTGAGAGTGGGGGAAAATCGGAACCGGAAGCGTTACAGTTAGTTTTACAGTTGCGGCGGAATATTTAAAAATATACGGATCACTGTAGTATAGTAATAATATTAATAACTTGATTAATTCGATGAGAAATAATTCGGTCGAGCGAAAAATATATATATATATATCTCGAATGTTATTAGAAGACTGTTAGAAGAGGAATGTTCTTCGGATCAAAGTTGTATTTTCAATAACAAAAGTATTCACATTTTTTGTACACGCGTTCTTATCAATATAAATAAAGAGTTTTTTTCAGTACTCCATACGCGTTTTTTCTCGCACATGGCTTATACATCAGCATTTCCGGTGACATCGATTTTCGATATTACTCTGTAATATCCGTCCTCGGCTTTCGGGCCTCCTAACGGGCACAGGTGTATCTCAGTCAATAAGATTTCACCAAAGAAATGATCTTTCAGTGGCTGAAAAAAGAATCCAGTCGATCAATTGCGAATAAAACAATCATGAAATAAAAATAATCGTAATGTTTATGAGAGATGTATATTAAAGATATACAATGTTTTTCCAAAATATTCTCCCGAATACTCCATAAGAAGGGCTGTATTTTTTCCTTAGATAATGCACTTTCCTCTTGCAGTATCGCATCTAACGTCATTTCTCGACGATGAAAATTGAACCATGAAATTTGTAGGAAATCTATTGCTTTTATATTCACCATTTTTTTAATTGATTCATACCTCTGTTATACTTGTAGCATCGA
Source organism: Heteropelma amictum (assembly GCA_959613375.1). NCBI lineage: Eukaryota > Metazoa > Arthropoda > Insecta > Hymenoptera > Ichneumonidae > Heteropelma > Heteropelma amictum. The sequence continues at coordinate 11,210,875 of OY390726.1, read as the reverse complement.
ATTTTTTGAAACCCTGACGACGTGAACCATATGACGAATTCATCAAAGTCATGTGTAACTTCACCTTTGCCCCTTCACTCTTCAGCATCCCTACAAAAATGTTTATCATTTGATTCGTAAGTTGTTAAATACAACTTAAAATATTTCCAATCGTTTTTTATTGTTTATTAAACTTTTCAGCGGGAATTTGCTTGTGCACACATATTGAAGGTAATTGACATGCAAGCGAACCTTTGTCAACGAAAAATTTGGCAACTTTGTCAGCCAATTCTTGCAGTGCATCGTTTTCTGTTGCGACTGTGCCGTAAAGCACCCGAAGTTTGGCCGGATTTTCGCCGAACCAATTTAATCCCTGAGCTTTTATTTTTATGGGACCATGCTTTGCTATAATCGGCCTGAAAAATACATAACAAATTTTATCGAATCTCAAACAATTGAAAAAAAAGGGTTCAAATTTTCTTTAAAAAACTGCTACATTATAATCTTCTCTTTGCAATCTTGAAAAGCATCGATGCCGGCGCGTATTTCGTTTTCGTCGATGAATATCAAGACTCCAAGAGTGAGATGCATTTTCTCAGATTTTTGGAATATCGTTGCGTGTACACCGCTGTCTTTGCCGCTTTCTTCGAGGGCTTGGCGCTTGAATTTTTCAAAATTCGACGCTATCGTCTCGCTCAACATCGGTATGGAAATGAAGTGAGTGGGTTTCAATTTCCTTCTCCATGTCGCTACCAGCATTTCGATTTTGTATCTTGCCGACACAATCTCTTCCACAGAAGATCCCATCAGAGCTGAAAAAAAAGATTATCAATTTATCTCCATCATAAGAGGGAGAAGTCTTGCAAAAATCTTTTGTGATTCATTTTCTCACCTATATTGCATGTTTCATCGCTTGTTTTTGATATTTTAATAGCGACTTTTGCAAGACGTTTCAGTTCTTCGTGAACTCTGCCGTATGGACCGATGGTCAGCTTAAAGAACGGTCTGTGTTTTAACATAAATAAAGTATTACTGCATGTTGAGAAATTTGTTTTTTTTGTTTCGTACAAAAGCCAATTTTACAAAATGTGAATTATGAAACTGTAGATTAATGACATACTTTGGTACGTCGAAAGAATGTATGTAAGTAGATGCATCCGCTTGTTCTATTTTAACATTCGTAGGAGTAATTTTTTCTCTACCGGATTTGCAATCTTTATATACATCTTTATCATCATTCTGTGACGCAGATGGCTCATTATTGTTGGGAAAATCTGAGATGCCGAAGCATCTGTAGCATTTTCCTTTGATCCAGATTAATCTGGATTCAAAAGATGATTTCGATGCGACGGTCGAACTTGCCTTATCCATTTTCATTTTAGCAATTTTAGGGAGGCCATAATATATGGACATTTGTTTTTTCATGTTTGGTATTGGATAATATTTAATTTCTATATAATCGAGCTTCGTAATCAGTAATGTTAGTTTCGTGATTGAAAATTTTTTTCAAGCTGATTCTGCGGATATGTATAATCAAAGATATACAGATTTTGTACACAGAATTACGCCGAGCACAAAAGTTGGAAAATTTATTGTATCGAGGTTTGTATTTTTATGCGAACAGCTACATCGAGATAAATCGCTTCCGAATACAGTTTGCCTTTCGTGTTCGCGCGCCGGAACTCGCATTAAAATAATGGATTTTAATTCTAAGCAATCTGAATTTCTAACAAGGTACGATTGTTATAAACATTTATTTATAGAGATCAATCTACAAATAATGTATATATACATATATTGAACCGAAATCAAATTTATCACCGGGAAGAGAATATATTGAAAGAGGGGCAGCCCGAAGCAAAATGAAAAGAATAACGTGGTGCCCTCTATTGAGCTGTGCCCCAAGTGGAAAATAGGATTTCAAATCAGATGCGATGCTGCGCGCACGGTTTATCGGAATAACAATAATAAAAACGAAAAGAAAACGTTTTGTTTTTTCCATTCAACGACAGACATTCTTTATCCTTCTCTTTTCCATCCTTATTTTTATTTATCACAAAAAACGTTTTTCTCTTTTTTTAAAAAATGTAAAACAAAAAACTTGTTGTTCTCGGTAAAGAAGGGTGGTGGTGGTGATGGTAAAACATGCAACAGTACGAAATTCTTCCGCCCTCGGCGCTACTATCAAATTCACAAGTTCCATTTGTTGTGTGTGTGTGCATTCGTACTTTCGTGAAATGATAAAGTTTTGTAGTTTTTCTGCAAGAAATTCATGTGGTGTCCCCCTATCCCCATTCTCAGTATTCTCTCAATTTCGATCTTACTCAATTGCTCACAATCGTCCTGATACAATATCTCTTCCCAAATCATTAGCGAAAAATTAATTCGCAACAATGACGTTTTTAGAAAATTCCATTCAAGACATCAAGTGTCAAGTTAAGTATTCCCGGAACTTCTTAACTTTGGTTAATTGACGCTTGAGGTGAAGAGTCTCCGTGCTGCTGCGTGAGAGAAAAAAAAATTGTGTCCGGCGCGCCCGGTGTGGCAAAAGGGCGGTTTAGTTTTCACTATACAGCTCAAGGCGTTGTCTCGTCTTTTTTTATTTATTTTTTCGTTCACCGACAATTCCAGGCACTCTGGAGTGCACGATATTCCATTGCGAGCTATATAAAATCCTATCGCCTCGATAGAAAGTAGGCATAAAAGATTCTCGAAATAATAGTCGACCGAGTGAAAGTGACAAAAAAAGATCGCGAACTCAAAAGTGTTTATGACATTACATCAAAGTGCCGCGTTAAAGAATTCAAGCTCCAAATTTAAATCTGAACAAAAAGTAGAAAGTCAAACTGTAAGTAAACGTAAAAACGTCGATCGTCTTAAAAACAGCTATGAGGGATTACGCTAATCTGTGCCTAAAGTCGTTTATGTTCGTCGTTATACGTGATAGAGTCTCGATCAGCTGATCATCAATCGAACAACGACATGTGAGCGTCATTCGTTGAAAAAACGTGCGTGCACAAGCCCTTTGGGGCGTCGAAGACGTTTGCCTTTATTTCATTGTTTTTCACGTTGCTCAAACACTTTGACTTTTAATTTGAAAATTCACCTCGATTTCCCTCCGGAGTCAAGCTCGAGATTTTTTGGCAAAAAAACGCTGGGAGGCTTCATTTTACGTATAAGGCCTATATATATATGTAGATATATATATAAACATTTATATACATACAACAAATTCAAAGTAACCTCCGGATATCCGAGTGCTCCAAGAAAAAAAAACTCGAAACGTATAAAAAATCTCGTAAACAAGAATGGGAAATCATAATAGTTGTTGCGGATACTCGAGTCCTCAAACGGGTAGAAAAGAATTGACCGGTGACAATGCCACCAGAGGGCTCGAGGAGCATCTTCCCGAGGGAGAATTCAGTGTATCAAATTTGCAACACATTAGCGAAAGAGAGCCAGAAGACTGGGACTCGGATCCTTCGTTGCATCCGTGCGCCGGCACTATTTTCATGGAACGTTCTAAACAAGCCATTGAGAGTAAGGCCATTTTTCGTTTAAAAGAAAACCTTAAAATATAGCGAGAATTATTATGATTGTTAATTAGATTATATTGACGTAATGAAATTAACGTGCCAATACATAATAATGATAATAATCGTTGTAAGTATTTTTATTATTGTTGTATGGTACTCATTATTAGAATATTATCGTTATTGATACTATTGTTGTTATCCTTCGAAAATATATTGTTTTAGAGTGATTTCCCAACTTGAGAAATATTGAATATTTTCTAGATGGTATGGTGAGAAAAAAGAGTCAATATCAAATAGCCGATACGAGACCCCTCAAGAAGAGCAGTAGTTGTAGTACAATATACTTGGACGATAGTACGGTGTCGCAACCAAATCTAAAAAATACAGTAAAATGCGTCGCTCTTGCTGTTTATTATCACATTAAGAATAGAACGTCGCAGCGTCAAATTGATATATTTGATGAGAAAATCCATCCATTGACGGTGAGTCCATCTCTCTCTCTCTTTTTTCCCCGATTGTTCCGGATGCTCAAGCGCCGTTTGAGGCAAAAAATTTGTTTATTCCTCGATGAATTACAGAGAGACGGCATCGCCGACGATTATGATAAGCACAATCCCGAGCATAAGGAAATATACAAATTCGTGCGGACGCTTTTCAACGCCGCTCAGCTTACTGCCGAATGTGCCATCATAACGTTGGTCTATCTCGAGCGTTTATTGACGTATGCGGAAATCGACATAACCCCGGCCAACTGGAAACGTATTGTTTTAGCAGCTATTTTATTGGCCTCGAAAGTATGGGACGATCAGGCTGTGTGGAACGTTGATTATTGTCAAATTTTGAAAGATATTACCGTCGAAGATATGTGAGTATGGAGTAGCAGATAAAAGCTCCAAGTTGTTGACGAATTATTTGATAATTTTACGCCAACGCCGAGCTATAAATATCGTACAAGATTTTATCGAATAATCGATAACGAAACTGTATAATTGTAATTAAACATTTTTCAGGAATGAACTGGAGAGACAATTTTTGGAAATGCTTCAATTCAATATAAACGTACCGTCGAGCGTGTACGCGAAATATTACTTCGATTTACGTACTTTGGCTGAAGCGAATGAATTAACATTCCCCAGTGAGCCTCTCAGCAAGGAAAAAGCTCAAAAGCTCGAAGCGATGTCGAGAGTTTACGAGGATAAAGTAACGGCAGAGGCACTTCGTAACGGTGTTAAAAAATGGTCCAGTCTTGATAACGTCTGCGTTGGCGGACCGCGTCGGAGCGTTGCGATTCTGTCTTAATAATTTCGTACGGAAAAATCATTTTTTGTTCTTTTTTCTTTCTTTCTTTCTTTCTTACACGAATGACGTTCTCGTCACTCGCGAATGGCTCTTCAAGCTTTCTATCTCCCTCGCTTTTTCTTCTCTTTCTCCAGTTCTCTCGCTGAGTGTCTTCTCATGAAAAGTCAATGATTTTTCGCGCAACGATAACGCGAGAAAAATGATGACACGGGAGAAAATGAGACGATGATAGATAAAAACGTAGGAGTCGTATACATTCCGTGGGAGAGAATCAGCGAGCGATGTTGTAGACGAAAAAAGAACGAAATTCCTCGATGCTCAGGGTTAAAGAGTTCCATTCGATATCATTAACTTTTCCGAGTTTTTACCATTCGTGCTTCGGTTTCACCTCGAAAATTTCGAACGACATCACTGCGACTGAAAAGGACGCTGCGTTTTTGTAAGAGCTTCCTGTACGTAGATAGAAGGTTTGACCGGAAGGAAAAGAGAACAGAGAAATGAATCCCAATGATCACCATCTTAATGGTTTTTTTAAGATTTCAGTCACATTGCTACGAAAGTCGAGCGTCAATGTTCCGAAAATTGTGCGCGGCTGAGGACTAGCATTTTAACGATATCCGAAAATGAAGAGTGTTTTGAAAAAAAATTCATCACGGACGATACGCGCGGTAAATTTTTTTCGCAATTACTCACAATTCGTAATAAGCGCTCCATTGAAAAACGTTCAATTAGCGAAATTATTCAAATTTGAAAAAGTTCCATTTACCTTAGTCATCGATCATAAGTTAATTACGTATTTTAGCAAACGGGTCGTAAAAAATAGATGGCTGTAATTTATAAATGTATATTATCGCAAATTTTCAGCGGCGAATTAGTAAAGAAATTTTCGTGTAAAAAAAAAGCAAAATATGCTCTGTGAATTATTCGTATGAAATATTTCATTGTTCCGTCATTTGATCTACATACATACATATATATTTTCTGCAATCCGAGTTGGACATTCGGTGGTCCGAAAGCAATCTCCATCTGTGTCAATTTCCTCGTCGGAATATGTACAAATTTCTTAAATTTGTTTTCAAGCCTTGCTACTCTAATACGCGTCAATCATGCTAGAGTTTTTCGTTTTTTTTTCCGCATACATTTGTCATTATTACGATTTTCTTATATTTTATAGAAAATGAGCGCAGAGACATTGGTCATTTCTTAGAGGGACTCTAATATATATTTTTATAAGGTAAAAATAAAACGAAAGGTAATTCCATTTGGACTGGAGGTCGCAGTGACAATCCAGAGTCTTCTTAGGATACGTATACGAATTAGCCGTCGCCACCGCTACAGTCGTTTATATATATATATATATATATATAAACTGTGCCGTACCGAATGAAAAACGGTACGAATACCGAGCCGAACCTGCAATTATAAATAGTAACAACAAAAGGAATTTAATAAATCTTGCAATCGCATTTCTATTTCCATTTGAAATGCCACCACACGCGAAAGATATAAGCACGATGAATCTTTTGTAATCCGCCGTTTACGATTTGTAACATAAATGTACTGATTTATCGTCCTCTTATTGATATAGGAGTTTTTATGTTTATTTAGACACGTCAAAGCGTCAATAAATGAATATTTGTACTTAAATTATGCGAATGTTATTATTCAAAGTATTTTTTCAAATTCATCAAATATTAATCCTGCTCCGAAATGAGTTTCCGAGATTGGCCTGCAGAGGGCGAGCGCAAAGAGACGCCAATACCCCACCTTCCCTCTCCCTTATCTCCAGTCTCGAGAAAAGTCTCGTAGCTGCGTTATATGTGTCTGCTGCGATATTATTTTGTGTATTTGTAGATTCGATTAGGGTCAATCGCGAATCATCGTGGACTCGCGTCACGTTTCATCGGATCTGCAAGCACGCCGTACTCCAAAAATCGAAATTTCACTCGAGTTTACGATTTGACTTTGTCTATTATTTACTCAAATATTCATAAGAGGCGAGGAGAGAGTGAAAGCATAAAAAATGATGCATCATAAAGTATGTTCGAAATTATGCCGACTGTGCGGCAAGGAAAAACAGAGAGGAACCGATGTCTATAAAGATAAAGTTAAAGGGGCAGTTTTGTGCTCGATCATCAACAAATACTTTCCCAAAGAGGTAAAGCGTCAATTTCGATGACGAGTAAATGACATTTTGAATTGCCTTTTTCGCACACGAACGTAGATTCATTCGTTCGTTTATCATTCTCAGGTCATTAATATCGGAATCAGTGATACTTTCACAAAGTACGTGTGCATGGATTGCGAACAAAAAATTTGCACCTTTGACGAATTTTGCCTGATGGTAGCCAACGTCCAGAAACAACTTGCTGCACCTTCGTTGGAAATTGATTTTGCCGAGGTAGACGCCCTTGTTTCATTATTTTCAAAAGCTAGAAGAAAATTTCATGTGACATTTATTACGATTCATTTTGCTATTTCTCCGTTTTAGGATATGCTCTGCCATTTGAAAGAAAACGAACTGTTAAACAGGGGCACCAGTGGCTTAAATTCACGATTGAAAAAACAGCACACTTGCGAATTGTGCGCTAAACATTTTCGATGCCAAGCTCATCTGGAAAGACACAAACGTATTCATACGGGACAGCGTCCTTTTACGTGCAACGTGAGCGTACAATTTTTATTGCCCTACTAATATTCGTACTACTAATATTCTAATATTCACTAAAGAAATAGGAAAAAGTCAAATTTCAGTCGTATTTCGAGGCTACAAACATTGCAAGAAATACTCTTCTATTCATTTTTTGACCCATCGTACAGAAACTAATTCGTGGATTTTCGACCGTTTTTTTTTTTCAGATCTGTACAATGTCGTTCAACCAGCAAGAAGTATTGAACAAGCACAAAGAGAGTCATCAGGGAAGAAAGGAATTTCGCTGTGAAAATTGTCATCAATCATTTCGTTTCAAAGTGTCATTGAAATCGCACATGATTAATTTTCACGTTGATTTGGAAAATTCGTCTCATCAGGACATCGATAATTCTCTCGCTTGTAACGAGTGTGGCAAGTTTTTCGCGACGAGATACAAGCTTCGGAGACATTCGAGATGCCATACGGGTGAAAGACCGTACGTTTGCAATTATTGCAATCGAGCATTCTCGCAAACGGGAAATTTGAAACTCCACGAGACAAAATGTCAACAGAATCTCGTGATGTCTTGTCAAATACCGAGGGTCGATGATACGTCGATTCCTCAAACGAATATTCAAGTTGATTTATCAGGCTCACAGCACAACGATCAAAATCTTGATTATTCCGAGCAGAATGAAAATGGTATCAATTCCGTGCCGACTTGCCCGGCAATTCCGTCTTCATCCCGGAGTCATCTTGAATCTCAAACGGATTCGCTCATACATTTTCAACCGATGTACATAAGCGAAAGTGAGATACAAAAAACTATAAACGAAACGATTAATTCTACAAACGTTGACAATGGATCGTCGTATTTGATCAAAAATTATGAGAATCCAATTTATATGGACAATGAAATTGAGACTATGCTCGGTCGGGATCTTGCTAATATAGAGACGAGTAAATTTGCATCGTCCAACGTACACGACAAGTTACCGTTGTGCCTCAAACAACCGGAAACGCCTGAATTATTACATAGCTTACTGTATGACGATTAAGTTCGTCGACTGAAGAATATGTGGATTTTTGTGTGGTTGTAATTAGAGCTCTTCTCTGCGAGACTGTGTTGCCCTTTACACGTTTGAAGTTGATATGCAATGTACTGTATAAAAAAATGGGATGAGTAATGTAGACCTGAAATTTAATCCGTACTCTGAAACTTTCGATAGAAATCCGTGAGACTTTGGTGATAGCGCTCGTTTCGATTCTCAACATTTTTTGTTTGGAGAGACTTCGCGTGGTTCGTCGATTCGAACAATTCAAAAATGGGCGCCAGGTGGATTGGTTCACAAATATGACATATACTATAGTGGCGCTGTATAACCCGAAAATAATCCCCCTCAGCTTTAATGTGTTTCTTGTATTTAATTAATTAAAATACCGAGAAACCAAAATATTTAACAGCTATAATTATTTTCTTACTTTCTGGGCTTTCTAGAAAAAATAGCGAATCTTGTAAATTCTTTTTAAACCTAAAGACTATTGAAACTTATCATGAAACATTTGAATGTACGACGCGATGTATATGTCTATATACACGTGCATCAAATTAGTAAATAAATAAAGAATATATGAACTGAACAATATGTAATGCGCACTCAGTAGTTGTAAGAATATTTAAAACCCCTCAAATACTGCAATTATCATTAAATATGTAAATCACTACAAAGCGTTAAAAACGACGTTTGACCCCTACCGCAGGCTGTGTAACATAACCTCAAAAAATTTCAAACTCATCAAAACGCATGGAATGGAAAACAAATTAATAAGTGTTGATTCAATTAATCCAACCAATATGAAAGAGGACTTTTGATACTATGTGAACCAGAAAATATTATTCATTCTTTTCATTCTGGATTCCAACCGAATCCTAAACGTTTCGTCCCGACGACACTTGGTACATTTGTACTTTACGACAACCGGCGAACGCAAACATTTTGATCGTGAGACGTAATTTTATTGGAGTTTCCTGTACCCGGCTGTTCCTGACTGTATCAATCGTAGCAGACAAAAGTGGAATTATTTCCACGTCCAATCATAAACACGAAAATCTGTAAAAGTAATTTTTTCGAGTCTGATCGACGTAGAAAAAAAGACTTGTCATATTCGCGATTATTATTCGTAATTCTAATTACATTTCCCACAAAAACCGTACAATTAATGTTTCCTTCCTTTATCCAACAAACTTTTATCGGATATTTCCAGTTACAGCATTTTCCCATGGTGCAAAGATATTTACGTGTTTTTCCCATCAGGTGTGTGTGAAAATAAATGATAGTTTCATCATGATGGATCTAAGAGAGCCAAAGAAAAAAAAGCGCACGCGTTTCCAGGCTCAGTCGTCTTTGCCGATCAGTACAAACGATAACGGCGAATGGAAAGTGTATACCGCTCATCTGAGCGCCTCTGGAACTTGCATCGTCGATCCTGCTGAAATGGAAGCAGTTTATTCAATGGCGAGTATATTTCTTTGAGAAAGAAAACATTATTCCTACCGTCGTTGAGATGAGGAAGAGAAAGTGTTGCCAGAGATTTTACACGCGCGTTGTTTTGTCGTTTGCATCTGCAGGGCTTCTTTGGCAAAGGATCGTTGTCCAGAAGCTTTCCCTCGTACGGCAGACGACGTTTCGGTGCGCCGCCGATAATTAGAAATCGTCAATGGCTGAGGAGGCAAAAATGGCTCCAGGAACTTCAGGCGCTAAATAAAGATTCGAATGCAGAGGATTTGGAAATTGTACTGAGAAACAGAACAGACGAGGATTTGTCGGGGGTATCGGCGGAGAATGAAAGTTCCGAGAAAAAGATTGCAGAGACAGACTCGGAGATTCTCTCAGAGCTCGACAAATCAGTGGAGAATAAAGTTGATAACGCCGTCCTCGCGGAATTAGACAAGACCGAAATCTGCGACAAAGAAGCTTCGTTCGTTGATTCAAAGGACCATAAAGAGCTTGAACGAACGAGAAACATCAGCGAGAGCAACGAGTCTTTAACGGAAATTTCATTAGAGGAAAAGACATCACAAGAATCGACATCGAATGCACCGTGCGAGCGGAACGAGAAAGACGCAAATTCGCCGATAGAATTAATCGAAAAAGAGTTTAGCGTGAAAAAAGCAAAATTGAGTAACGACGAGGTGGTAAAGGATGACAATGAAAAAGTTCCCGTTTTGGACGAGGAATCCATGAACGTCCACGGAGTCACCCAGGATTCACCGAAAGACGAGGAAATTTGCGAAATCGTGGAAAAAGATCCGGACGAAGAAGGACCTCCCGCGACTAATGACGCAAGCGTGCTCGACGATGACGTTCTCGCAGAAAAATCTCAAGACAGTTTCATGCACGTCGAAAGCGAAGATTCCATCATAGACGACGAAGCGAATTCCTACGAATTACTCGTACTTCCGGATACCGATTCGGACACGGAGAATTATTTGAAAAACGTTAAACCGAAAATCGAGAGAGACGGATTTCCAATTAACGAAACGTTGCATCTAACATTCGAAGAAACGTTTTTTCTCATGTACGGCTTGGGGTGTTTGCAGCTGTTGCACTACGACGGCTTCATTTTTAGCATCAACCATACGTGGAATTATTTCCAGCAGCAGGACAAGTACTTCATTCAAAAGTACGTCGTTTATCATTATTTTCGTAGCAAGGGATGGGTCGTCAAGCCCGGACTGAAATATGGTGGCGATTTTCGTAAGTAGTTACCATTCGTAGGTATTTAAACGAAAAACACGATTTTACAGATTATAAAGTGTGATTTTTTTTTACTTACTCATTTTGTATGAACGTTCAGTTCTGTACAAACAAGGACCACCTTTTTACCACGCATCCTACATCGTTGTAATCGAAGTTATGGATGCTGATACGTTGATACGTGACGATGGTAAATCGTTGCGTAAGATAACGTGGAAAGATTTGATCGGCCTGGAAAGGCTGTCCGAGACGATAGCGAAGGTAAAGCGACGTTTCATTGACGTATCGTTGTGAAAATAATCAATATTCGCATCGCCGAAAATTCATTTGCAGGAAATCTTGTTCGCACAAATACTTTGGCCGTCGTCGATTGTACGGAATAGTGCAACGATACCTGTTGAAACTCTGTCGGAATTTACAGTCAGAGAACTCTTGTGGAGAAGGTGGGATCCGAGAAGGAAACACGATATCGCTTTGGTAGAAGAGGAAGACAGCGATTCTATGTGATGATTTCATTTTCATTAATAAAAGCCACTTTTTTCAGTGAATATTCTTTATAAAAAACAATTGCACCGAAAGGAAATTGTTGCGTTTCGAAGGATAAAGAAACATTGGGTTTTTATTTCTCGAAATGTTCAAGTATTTCGAAAGACCTGTAGAGAAAATAATTAAAAAACGAACGTATCGATGTTAGAAATCGATCCTTAACAGCTTTCTTACGAGTGTAAAATGATTATCATTCAATAATTTCATAAACGCCGTAGCATGTTTCTATAAATTGGTGCGAGATAGTCTAATTAAAATATTGCATTGTTGTATCGTAAAATAAAAGCAGTTTTGTATGTTTCCATCGACGGAGGTTCAATGTGAATTTTCTATATCGTTTTTTTGAAGAACGAAATTCTTCGAAATAATGAAAAACGTTGAAGGATCAAACTTCTGTAAACGATGAAATATTTTGAAAAGTGGGACTATTTTGATGGACTCAATTTATTGTAAAGCAGAGCAACGCTTTTGAATTAACATTTACAGTTCGAAATAATAATATTATTATAATTAAATAAACTATTGTAAATAGTTTCAACTATTATAATGATTTAAAACGTGCAGAAAAGGCTTTCTGCTTTTTTGTTATCCCCGTTCTTCGGTATTCACTTCTTTCTTCGAGATACTGATCCGTACACTCCTTTACAAATTTCTCATCCTTGTACCATTTTTGGGAACATTCTTTTATAGCCTTATTCTCTTTTTTACATGTAAAGGCAAAAATAAGAAAACCACTGTCTGCGCAACATTCTCTAAATGCTGGAAGAGGTGAAAAAGAAAATTTACACAAGTTGACATTTATGAGAATTACGAATGGCAAACACAAAAATCTTTTATTAAATTTTTCATGGATTTAAGAGAAAAGCGTTTGGGAATGAATATTTACTATTTTTATCATGTGTAAATAAATACTAAAGTATAAGGATTATTGCAAAGAAGAATTATTCTGAATTAATGAAATAAATTCGAATAGTTTTCTTTTTTGAAGGCAAGAATTCTTCCTTGTTCAGTTATGTGGAATAAATTTCGTCACACCTTGCCATTCTGCAACGCACTTTTCGTGTCTCGTTCTGTCTCTCAGTTTTTGCATAATGCATATATCTCTTTCAACCTTCCTCAGAGATTTGTCATCTGGATCACCTGAGAGGAAAGAACAGTTTTTTTTAAAGTGTATCACAAGCCAACCTAAATTTTTCTCGAGTGACATCTCGAAATTCTCGTTTTTGTAATGTCGTTTGCGTTCAAAGTATAAAACACGATTGCTTGCTCGTAAATAATTACAAAAGCTTCGATAGTGTACGATTTTTCACAAATAAAAAGATTAATCATTTTGGAGTATCTCGACAGATAATAGCATACACAAAAAGCGGTATGTTGTTCGCACATAACCTCACATCCTGGGAAACGTAATTTTACGTTTACGAAATGACAGTTATTATCAATATATGAAATAACATAACCTTTATAAATTTAATAGAAATTCTCACCAAGACCGTGAGGTCCACCCCCCAAATTTTTCGCAAGTACTCCATATTTTTCCTCTTTTTTTCTCTCGGTGGTATCGTCCATTACTGTTTTATTCAAGTTCACGCGTGTCCGCCATACTTTTCTTTATAGTTTTCTTATTCCTCACACTTCTCCGTGAGCGCGTTTACCCATCAACCATTGCGCATGAGTTTGCACATTTGAGACTTTTGAGGTTGTCAGTGTCCGCGTTAATCCTTCAAAAAAGGGGATGATCGTTTCGTTTATCGTAAACAAACTTTAACAGTGCATTCTTAATAGCATATCTGCAGCTCGAATTTTTTTCTCACAGGTGAGAATTTCCATCCGATTCTGTATTATTGTTTTTCACGTTGCTCACAACTTACTCTTTGAACGGAAATTTTGCTTCTGTCACCATCTATCATAACCTCAAAGAAAAACTATGCTTTCGAACGTTTTGACTTCTGGCTAAAGTTATAAAGAAATATTACGTTTCACAGTTTATAGACGAAGATTGTGAAGTTTAGCATTTGACGAACATTCATTTTTTGATTTTTGCGACAAAGACTCTCAGATGGACAGACTATTACGGTTAGGCGGCGGTATGCCGGGATTGAATCAAGGACAACCACCTTCCGATGCGCCTGTGGTCGACACCGCTGAACAAGTATGCCTCGTTTTGTAATTATCAATATTCATTTGCCGAATCGTTTTTTTTTTCGTCAAAATTAAAAAAATTTCGATCTGAAAGTTCATTAAGCGCTTCATATATAAATGAAGAATGATAAGTGGAAAACTATTAATTAGTTTAACAATCTAAAATCAATACATAAACATTTTCATAACTCGATCGTTTTTTCACAAAAGGTATACATATCTTCTTTGGCGCTGTTGAAAATGTTGAAACACGGCAGAGCCGGAGTGCCTATGGAAGTGATGGGCCTCATGTTGGGCGAATTTGTCGACGACTATACGGTTAGGGTCATCGATGTTTTTGCCATGCCGCAGACAGGAACTGTAAGAATATTCAAACTCTACATCTTTTTTATACATTTTCCATTAGCATGGATTCCTGATTTAAAAAAAAATTAAGGGTACAGTAATATCCACGCGAAAGAGCCTTAATACTTTTAATTTTATAACTTTTATAATAACGAGTATGATTTATAACAAATGATACTCATTAGCGTTCACTCAGAGATAACATAATTTTTTCTAAAACGTTTTGTTTGATGATTTTTTTTTGTTCAGGGCGTGAGCGTAGAAGCGGTAGATCCAGTATTTCAGGCTAAGATGTTAGACATGTTGAAACAAACGGGAAGACCGGAAATGGTTGTTGGATGGTACCATTCCCATCCGGGATTTGGTTGTTGGCTCTCCGGCGTTGACATTAACACTCAGCAATCCTTCGAAGCGCTGAGCGAACGTGCCGTAGCCGTAGTCATAGATCCCATTCAGTCGGTGAAGGGAAAAGTTGTTATCGATGCTTTTAGATTAATCAATCCAAACATGATGGTAATTATCCAATGAAAATTTTCGAAATTGCCACAAACGTTTGGTTCTTATGATTCGTTATTTTTTTCTCACAGGTACTTGGACAGGAACCACGTCAGACAACCTCGAATCTCGGTCACCTGCAAAAACCCTCCGTTCAAGCTCTCATTCACGGTTTGAATCGTCATTATTACAGCATCAGCATTAACTATCGTAAAAACGAGTTGGAACAGAAAATGTTGCTGAATTTGCACAAAAAAACATGGATGGACGGCCTCACACTCGCTGAGTACTCGGAACACAGTAAACTCAACGAGCATACCGTTTCCGAGATGCTCGATCTCGCCAAAAATTACAACAAGGTGAGAAACGATTTTGGGAACAAAAATTGCCCATGGAAAAATGCGTATGGGGATAAAATTGAGTCTACGACATACTTTTTCTTAATTCGACGGTTTCGCTTGCAGGCGTTGGAAGACGAGGAGAAAATGACGCCCGAACAATTGGCGATAAAGAACGTTGGAAAGCAGGATCCAAAACGTCATTTGGAAGAAAAAGTGGACACTCTAATGTCCACCAACATTGTTCAGTGTCTCGGTGCAATGCTCGACACGGTCGTTTTCAAATAATCGGTTTTATGTATGAAAAACCATTCACGAAAACTGGAAAAAAACAATGAAACAATACGCGTCTTTGTAAAGAAAATTAATACAGAAACTTTTTTTAAAGTAAAAAAACTTCTGAAACCCGAAATGTCTCGAGTTTCGACAATTTCACATAATCCATCGATAATCACGAGACTCAATTAGAGTTGAGATTATAAAAATGAAAAGCATCGCCTTACGCAATATTTTTTTATTGAAAATAGTAAATCGCCATACGAAAAGTTTCATTTCGCTCACAATAACGTTTCATATTCGTCTAATGTGTATGCTATTTAAGTATAATGGAAGGAGCGTTGGATTTTCGAAAAATATGAGGAAAACTGAAATAGAGATACAAAAAATTGTAACACAATCGCGTTATCGCTGCTTGCAGAAAATCTTCGATATTAAAACAAAAGGAAGACAAAAAATCTTTGAGATGATTTTCAAAATTATCAATGTCGCTCCTCAAAATGTATCGCTGTCTTTACGATGCTATTTACATTTATTACGAGCGAATTCGAACGCGGCTATTCATACTCTTTCCTTCGCGCATAATCTTTTGGACGCTCTTTGCTCGTAGAAAGGATTGAAAGTATCGGACATAAAAACGGGAAACGGAGAACTGGCGCGTGAATTGAGAATAAAAAACGGTTATTTCTAACGGGATTCTTTGTGTATAAACATCGAGGAATTCATAAAGATTCGATATGAAAATTCGTCCACTCGTTAAAATAATCCGTTCGTTTTTATTATCATTATTACTCTTCTGTTTTTTCCAATACCCTCATAAGGACGAACTACGAAAGTATCGTAGTACGATTCGTAGAAATATACACGCGCGCTTCTGGAATATTATCTTATGGATTTTCGGTTTGTTCCGGTGCCTCGGTGTCTTTGCTCTTTTTCTTTTTCTTCTTCTTCTCTTTTTGTGGAGTTTCCTGTAAAACGATTAATTTCGTCGTGTCAAACGCGAACTTGAATTTACACGCATTTGCGAATGGAAATTCTACAAAAGTTCAGCATGAAATGGCAACAAGTTGACGTACTTGAGACTCTGTTTCCGCCTCAGTCGGAAGCGTTTCGTTTCCGGCATCTTCAGTTTCCTTATCCTTCTTTTTCTTCTTCTTCTCTTTTTTCTCCTTCTTTTCTTTCTTCACATCTTTCGGAGATGACAACGGGTCGACTTCCATTTCCGTCGGTTCGTCTTTGACTTCGTGCGCAACTTCGTCGGTAGGCGTCGCGACCGTAGCTTCGTGCTTTCGTTTCTTGCCAGTTGCTTCTTTAACACCGTTTTTTTCTTCGCTCTATAAAATAAAACGATGCGTTAGCGGAAGATTTTGATAAAAAAAGTGGAAGAAAATGGTAATTTTCACAGATATATTTACCTTAACGTCGGAATAGTCGTTGTAATTGGTCAACCAGTCGGAAGGTGTGTTCTCATTGGGCTTTCCGTGTTTGTCGAGTTTTCCCTCAACGATCATACGTTTCTTGACCGAAGCTTTCGGGCCAAGGCCCCATTTTCTTGGATATGCGTCTCTCTCCATTATCACTCGTTTAATTTTGGCCGCAACTCCATGGTCGCAAGCGGACATCGTCGGCGAGGTCATTAATGCTATTCCTGCACATCGTTCAGGTCGATGCCAAAAAGTACATGAAAATTACGATATTTTGCTTGAAAATTGTTTCAATCTCTTTGAATGGAAAAATGTACGTAACACCGTGACAAAATTATCAATTTTATAGCGCGAACCTAGAGCTACGGCTTCTCCTTTGGTGGTGACGATGACGATTTCCTGATTCAATTCTATTCCATCATCGTACATCAGGACACCGGGTAACATGATTTTCGCACCATAACAGATCGCATTAACCTGCGGTCGATGAAGGATGATCATTAAAGTCACGAAATATTTATCTCTTTTGCGAGACACTTTTTTTTATTGCCACAATCACGGCCGTATGATAAAATCATTGAAATAGAACATTGAAAGTTTCGAACAATTTCCGGAAATATTATTGTTTCTACAAGACTAAGGAAAATTGCGAAGGTCGCGAATTTATCGTGTCTGCATCTGGAGAATTCAAATTGGAGTGAAAAATTCTAAACCAGCCGTAACGAAGATTCCTCTCCAATATTTTTGTTCATACAATGCCGAGTGTTCGCAAAATAAATGTTCGCAAAAGTTTGAAAGTACTTTGGTGTTTTGTTTGTCTTGTATGATTATACGCACCGCACTATCCTTGACGATAATCCTCTTGTGATTAACGAGAAGTGCCTCGAGTGGCTTGATAACGCGTCTCAGGTAGGACTCGTCGGCATGATTTTCGTACAGCCACTGTGCATCGAGAATGTCGTGCATCGTGACCATATTGTCCGACTCGTCCTGTACACCGGAACGATTCCTTCGCAATTCTTGCATCTGACATCCGGTCCCGAGGAACAGCCCCAAGTGTACGCATATCGTTCTCACGTAGGATCCAGCTTCGCATTTAACTTTAAATACACCCATATTCCTATCTGCATCATAATCGAGAAACCAGCTGTCGTATACCGTCCTGACACGAAGCTGTCGCTTTACCGCCGATATTAGCGGAGGCCTTTGAAACAGCGCACCGCGTAATCTTTCCAGCGCTTGATTTATCTAAACGATTCCGATTTTGTTAAGACTCACACGAGAATCTCCACTAATCATTTTCGTGCTCGACGATAACATTGCGAGCTTTCCTCGCTTCATATATATATATATATGTGTGTATACGTTTTTTTACAACACAAAAAATCGTTGTTTCTCTGTTGAATCGTACCTTCAATATGTTGTCCACGGCGGAGTGAAGCTTGAAAACCGCGATGTACTCTTTGCCGGCCGACTGTTGAGACTTGGCTAAACGCGTGGCTCTGTCTATGCAAACGATAAGGCAACCGGATACTTTAGGATCGAGGGTACCCGAGTGCCCAGTTTTTTCGACCTTGAGAATCCTCTTGATCCACGCGACGACCTCGTGAGACGAGGGATTCGACGGCTTGTCCAGATTTATACAACCCGTTTTAACATACTCGGAGAGAGTTCTATGAAGCGGAGTCGATCCACAGGTCAATGGAGTAAAGTGCTTTGTACGTGTGACCAACTTGTCGAAATTCTGAAATTTTCAGTTACATGTGCTGTTTGACGTGCGATATGATCAATTTTTCGAATAATTACGAGTTTTCTTAATAATCTTTAGGGGTAATTTTTATTGCTTAATAATTTTGTTTTCGAACCTTGAATAAGAGCGGCCAGTCTTTGCAGTCCAATTTGGCAATTTCGTCGGAAGGTTCCAATTGACATTTCATAGCTGTTTGAATTTCCCCGAGGGTCTTTTTCTTGCTCTTCTTCTTCGTCTTTTCTAAAGCGTAAATTGAAAAATTATCAAAAAATGCTTCGGAATATTTGTACAACATAACCTATAGTCACGATAGTCGCATAACCTATGTGGGAAAAGCAAGAATTTCACAACATGTAAACATGGAAAGTACATCTTTTATCGATCAAAATCGGAGAACGCATGATTTCAAAGCATTTCTTTTTTTGGAGTATTTCATGGAGAAATGTAGAATCGCGGATCCGCGGAACACGTGTTTACAGCGTCGCGCCATGTATTTTTTTTCACATAAAAATTCCATCGTCATGAACGAAACTGAGTAATTGAAATTAAAAAAAGCATTGTACACCACTTATTCGACGATATTTTAAAGATTTCATCATAATTGTTGATTGTTTTGTTTTTATTACCTATTTCTGCCATTATTAATACGTTTTAAAAACACGTGCGGAACAAACAATGGCGCTCAGCAAACCGGGCAGATTCCGACCATATTCTCACCATGATACTTTTCACAGTAGTACGCTTGCGCCATCAAGTCCTTTATAATGTGCGTGAAATTCAAAAACCGATTTAACGTAACTTTGTGTCGTCAATTTGCCAATAGATTTGTCTTGACTTTCATAATACACTTAATATCTGATGTAAAGTAAATAATGCACATGTATTTATTGTGAAAAACTTCACAACCTCTTCATTTTTCTTAACAAAAAATTGAAATTGATTAGCCGAGAGCAACAGAAGCAGAACCAGCCGTGCAATGTAAAACCTGTTTGTATTTCCTTCGTACATACATCATATAATACCTGGAATAGTCAAAATGCTATTTCCCAAACCATCTCGAATGTGTATAATGATGAGATCGCATACGATAATTTATCAAGAGTCGCGGTAGCGACTCGAGAGAAGTACAGAGAAGTTACCTGACCATGAATACGGGCCCTAATACACCGTTCGGGTTCATGTTTTTTTACATGAAACTGGTGTCAACGAATACGCCAGGGAAACGAATTCAAAATCACTGCCGTAGCATTTTTTTGAGCACCAAAGAAAAATGTAAACAACGCTAATCAATTCTTTCATAATTTGATTTGCGAGCTGCATCGAGTTCACGTGACGATAACTAGAATAGGGAGTATTTGGAAGTTTTTGAAATGTAGAGTGACGTGGAATGCGCTGTGTTGCTCAGTGTCGTTGTTGGAAATTACCACAGCTAACACTGTTTTAATGTGTGTCATCAAAACAGGCTGCTAGAAAGGACCCGTTATATTCTCAGAGAAATTTGTGAAGAAAAATGTTTAGCTCACGAATTCAAATTTTGGCGTTTCAATCCGTACAGAAAATCCGTATAGGGATTTTCTCCGACTAGTGTTGCCAATATCTCTTTTCATTATGTGGGAAAATAGTACCGAATTTTCCAAACGCGGGATTTTCAAATACGCATAACTGCATGTACCAAACTCGTAAAAACGATTTAAAAAAAAATGAATGAAGACAATGAGATTCATCAAAGTAAAGTTTATTATATATTAACACTAAAAAGACTGCAACTTAATATATAACTATATTGCCCAAAAGCAGTCAAAATGACTGCATTGTGAAAGAATAACTATTGTGTAAAGAAATTCGTACATTGTTGTATAGAACCATCGCGTGGAGATTTTTAGCCAAATCGGGCGGTGATATGATTTTCTGAAGTACAACCGTTATTTCTTTTCGAGTATTTTAAAATAATGCTAATGTTTATTTCATTATAAATTTAACGGTACATTTTTACTAAGATGTATTACTGTATAAAGTTTAAGATTTAAGATACAAGATTAATATACTATATCATGAAAATATATGATTCCTTGAGGGTAATCGCCGTGCACAACGCATCGAGCTAAATATTCCCGCTCCACCCAAATTCTACATAACCTCACATTTCTCGAAGGATTATGTTTAGTTGATCTCATATACGATATTCGTGCTCGATACCGAGTATTTCGTGTACTGTCGTATGCCATCTTATATTATTTTTAATGCACTCTGTATGGTTGCATTTTTGACTGTCGAAGCAGTAATACCGCATGCGACATCGATCTCTATATATTAAAGGCTCTTCGTTTCAAAAGCAGCATTAGCGTCATCGACGAACCACACACCGTGTTCGGTCGAATGAATACTGAAGAAAAAATGTCATAAAGTTGTTACTTACGGAAAGTATTTCATACGATAAATCACTGATAAGTTCATCGTATAAGTATTTCCTCAGCGATGAATCTCAATGTTATTGGATGTGACGTAACGAATTTACCAATATTGAAATTAACGTTCCAAACGAACGTTTGTTATCAATCACGTGAGAAACGGCGCACATCGGTGTTAGAAAAACAAATTAATAAGTACATATTGTAGATATCCGAGAGCCTACCCGTGTATATGTATTTTATATCGACGAATATTTCAATAATACTTTTTTAAATGGAGACTAAACAAAAAGACGTCGAGGATGCGCTTCCGAAAATTTTGGACGAATTGGGAAAAGGATCGAAATTTCTCTGGACAATATTTATCTTGACTCTGACACCTACTGTATTCAACGGGATGCATTCCATGTCGTATGTTTTTACCACAGAGGTTTGCAATAACATTTAATTTTTTTTTTTTCACTCTATAAATTATTCTTGACGAATTGTTATTTCGATCTTTTCAACAAGATTCCACCCCACCGGTGCGCCATACCGCAACTTGATTTTTCCAATTGGACTGCGGAGCAAATAAAAAATGTATCATCTCACGGCTCGTGTCGGTTTTATAACTACAATTACACGTACTTTGCGCAAGTGGGTTATGAGAATGCCATAAGGCATGTACAAGAATCTGATGTTGAGGTGGAATCTTCTTTGTGTTCTCGGCGTGTCTTCCAAGATATCGGCAGATCCACTATAGTTGAAGATGTAAGTACTAATACGCATTTTTTTTCTTGGATGTGACAATGATTATGCTGATTAATTGATTAATAATAATTGTATTTAGGTAATGTGCACCCTGTGTTATTTTGTATCGTTATCACAAAATGTTTTTTTTTCTTTTACAATCAAATCAATGGTTTGGAGATTGCAGTATTGAAATTCATTTCTTTTGAAACTGTAAATATAATTGAAAAGAGAAACACATTGGAAACCAATATAATAATGTATAACATGATAATTCCATTAACTCTTGGCCGTCGCGCTGTAATTTCGATGCTTCCTCCATTGCACCGGGTCGCCCATTTCCGCGCACAACATTTTTCAATGGATGAAAACAGTTAAATAAATGTAAAAAAATTTGTGAGTATTTCTGAATAGTTGTAGAATGCAAATCGATATTTATCGAAGTTATTATTTTTTACGCTATATGTAGCTATAAATAGGCTATAAAATCAGAGCAAAAATGATGGAAAAGAGTATTGTGCTCTGGTCACGTGTGACCCAGTCGACCGCCGAGAGTTAAAATAATGCTGTAACAATTGACAAAAATTGACAAAAATCATTTGTCAAAGAAGTTTCAAACTCCGCGGTCTACGCCCAATTTATCTATTGGACTGCGATATTAAAATTTCACAGTGGGATCTTGTGTGCGGCAGAGCTGCCGATCGTGCCAATACATACATGGCTCTGTCTCTTGGAAAGTTGATTGGCGCCGGAGTTTTTGGTGTTTTCGCGGATCATCATGGACGCAAAACAACTTATGTAATCGGTATATTCATACTGATAATATGCGGACCAACAACAGCTTTCGTACCTTGGTTCTGGTGCTTTTTGGTTCTAAGGTTTTTCACAGGAATAAGTTTATCCGCTATCGGCTATTCGTCCATGACTACCTGTAAGCCTTTTACATATCTCTTGTTGTTTCGGCAATGAACATTTTTGTTATCATTGTGGCGAGACATATTCCATTTTGTTTTCACACTTATCGTTTTTACAAAGTGACGGAAGCATCGAGCAGTAAACACAGACAGTGGATGGGCATTGCTTTTAATGCTGGGTATCCCCTTGGTATGGCTATACTCTCGGGATTAGCTTACGTCTTCAACGATTGGAAACATCTGCAATTAGTCGTGTCATTGCCGTCTCTGATTCTGCTTTTTCATGCATGGTAAAAATAATGTTTTTCCGTTTGCTTTTTTCTTGGCTCCATTATTTTCTGCGACAGCAAATGTATTGCGAGAAAAAACGTATCTGACAGTCACTGCATAATTTTCAGGTTTATGCCAGAATCACCGAGATGGCTGTTGTCTCAGAATCGTCGTCAGCAAGCTCATGATATTATTCAACGATATTACAAACCACTGCAAAAAACTGCGAAAGCCAGTTCTCTTTCTCAGAATAATCGGGAAATAGAAAATGGGCGTGTAAAATTGGAAACTAAAAGAGTTGAAATAACTGGGGGTTTCATGAACAATAATCTGAAGAGTCTGAAAACGTTATTTTCGCACGTTGATCTCAGGAAAAGGGCTTTTATTATGTATTTTTCGTGGATGACTTCGTCGCTCTGTTACTACGTCATAGGTGAGTAGAGAAATTGGACATAATTGTACGTAATTGTAAATACGTTATTCTGACTGTAATATCGATTTCAATAGTATTGGCGTTAATTTATATGTAATGTAATAAGTATCATTCATATAATCCCTACAAGACGACGCTCGTGTTTATTAAAACAGCATCGCCGCCCATTCTGGACGTAATTCCTTATTATAATTTTTTTACAGCTCTCAACGTAGATAATTTTGGGGTCGATCATTATAAGTACGTTCTAATAATGGGACTGACGGAAATACCGGCATATCTAGTGCCGTCAGCGATACTTACGGTACTGGGACGTCGTCACGCGGGTGCTCTTCTTTACGCAATCGGTGGCATATGTCTTCTCTGTATTTTATTAATACCTCGTAATAATACCGCGATGATCGTCGGGGTGGCATTAACCGGCAGATTCTCGCTTTCGGCTGTTTACGGTATAATAATATTATACACGTCGGAACTTTTTCCTACGGTCGTTAGAAACTCGGCCGTCGGTACGAGTTCGGTTATGGCTCACGTCGGCACGATTACATCTCCGTACATCGCTGATCTCGTTGGACAAATATCTTGGTGGACCCCGAGTACACTGTGTGGTATATTAGCTCTGATCGCCGGCGTATCTTGCCTCGTACTTCCGGAAACACGAAAGAGACCTCTCGCCGATACCGTCGAGGAGGAAACTGCGAAAGGACGCGGTACAGTTTCTATCGCAAAACTTTGCTCAGATTAATTATCGTTGTCGTTGCCATGTTTTTATTACTGTTCTAAAATTTTTGAATCCTATTACACGTATACGTTTGTCTATACGATTTTTAAGAAATTTTACTACTCGTCTGATAGCTGATAGGTTATTCACAAGCACTTTCAAGGGAAAAAATACACATTTTGTATAAACATATTTTAAAACATTTCAAATGTTCGTGTTTCATCTATACCCTCGGCGCGTTATCGTTACTCTTTCAACCATTTTTTCATGTATTATTTCATTACGGATACGCTTGTGTACACATATTTCTGAAAATTTTATTACTGCACACCGAATAATGAATAATAACAATATTTTCGTTATTACAATGTTACTATGATTAAATTAAGCAGTAGCGACTCGAGACATTTGCTGCCTTACCGAAATCTCGTCGTACCGCTGCCGCGCGACTCTATACGCAAAATAGCTTGTTTTTTGACATTCCAGAATTTCATTTATTAAAATTAAAGAATTCTGAATGCAGATTTTTTTTCTTCTATCGATTGCAAAAAGCGGAAAAATTGTAGCTATAGGCATACTCTAGCTATGTTATTTAATGATGTTACGATTTTGATTTTTTGACGTTTTTTTCAATCAATGTTTTTCGTAATCGCAATCGTCAGACGTCCGAAATTCGATCAATTATTCCGGATTTTACAGTGAAAAATGTATGGGTGTTTTGCAGAACGATTGTAAGATCATCGAAATACGAATTTATTCACTAGAATTTATTGACATAATTGAAATTACCGGATCTATTGACCGCCATGTGAATTTCAGATTATTCACATTTACGCGTAATATTATCATCGTGAAAAGTTGTAGCAGACCGCGCAGTATCAGGTTACCGGAATCAGAATTAAAGAATCAGGTTATCAAGAATCCGAATTAAAAAATAACTATAAAGTAAATCGCTAAATGTATGTATTCCAATACTTCGACGGTAGAGCTTTTCCACGTAAATTTTTCGCAGAATTTCATCGCGTAAATTTCGCGTAAATTTTATGCACGAGTGTATACGAGTTGCGCTTCGCTGTAACGCCACGGTGGCGAAGTGGCACCACCTGACGGAGGCTACGGGTGGCGCCACCTGACCGACACCATATGAATTTCAAAGAAAGAACGATAATGTTCGCGGTGTACGCGTCAGGTGACGCCACCCGTAGCGTCCGTCAGGTGGTGCCACCCGTGGCGTTGCAGCGAAGCGCAACTCGTATCGCGCTCCGTCTTGATCAACTGCAAGATTCGTTAGTCAGTCTGGTCTTTGGCATCGCAAAAATGACTATTGATTCAAGTTTCGTGAACAAAAACAAACCGTCTATAGATGATTGTGTTGCGCTAACATTGAAAGCTGTCTTTCATTTGTTAATAATAAGATCGTTTAACAAATGAATAAAGACTGATATTCGATCAATTATTCCGGATTTTACAGTGAAAAATGTATGGGTGTTTCGCAGAACGATTGTAAGATCATCGAAATACGAATTTATTCACTAGAATTTATTGACATAATTGAAATTACCGGATCTATTGACCGCCATGTGAATTTCAGATTATTCACATTTACGCGTAATATTATCATCGTGAAAAGTTGTAGCAGACCGCGCAGTATCAGTTTACCGGAATCAGAATTAAAGAATCAGGTTATCACGAATCCGATTTAAAAAACAACTATAAAGTAAATCGCTAAATGTATGTATTCTAATACTTCGACGGTATAGCTTTTCACGTAAATCTTTCGAATTTCATCGCGTAGATTTCGCGTAAATTTTATGCACGAGTGTGTACGAGTTGCGCTTCGCTGCAACGCCACGGTGGCGAGGTGGCACCACCTAACGGAGGCTACGGGTGGCGCCACCTGACCGACACCATATGAATTTCAAAGAAAGAACGATAATGTTCGCGGTGTACGCGTCAGGTGACGCCACCCGTAGCGTCCGTCAGGTGGTGCCACCCGTGGCGTTGCAGCGAAGCGCAACTCGTATCGCGCTCCGTCTTGATCAACTGCAAGATTCGTTAACCAGTCTGGTCTTTGGCATCGTAAAAATGACTATTGACGGTTCGTGAACAAAAACAAACCGTCTATAGATAATTGTGTTGCGCTAACATCGAAAGCTGTCTTTCATTTGTTAATTATAAGATCGTTTAAATGAATCAAGACTGATATTCGATCAATTATTCCGGATTTTACAGTGAACAATGTATGGGTGTTTACAGAAATTTACAGCTCGGTAACACTATAAAATCGGTTAGCACTTTGAACAATAAATAATTCATGAATTTTGTACTTTGCAGGGAATAGACATAATAGAAACATTAAATCCTGCGTAATTCACGGAATACCTTAACAAATATGGCAATACGATATGCGGTCGTCATCCCATAGCTGTACTTTTACAGGCAAGACTCTATATCGAATAATTATTTCGTCTCTCGTATCTCCAGCGTGTTATTCATGAATGAATTTTTCAACAAGTTTTCTCTTCATCAGGCGATACAGTGTATCACGGAGAGACCAAACGGTCCGAGAATGAATCTGAAGTTTTTGAAGTACATCCAGAGCAGCCAGTGCAACAACATAAATGACAGTTCTGTCAATTACGCGAGTGCTTCTCTGGTAGTCGAGTGAGAACCCTAGAGAACACATTATAATTCGGCATAAGTAGCAAATTGTGGAAACAAGGAATTTTAAAAAAACTGAACAAAAATGACCGAAAACCGGACATGGAGCAACTTGTTCAGAGTTATTTCCGTTCAATTTTGATGGAGTTGTCGATCATTCTTTTCATCTGCCACTACTTTCGAGTACTACAGCGTCGAGCGTTAGTACTGCGCCTGCGAGACTGTTTACTCGCCCGACATTGCTGTAGAGTGGAAAGATAGCCTCTCCGGGCCAGCGTCGAGCGGTAGTACTATGCCGACATGGCTGTAGAATAAAAATTTCCCGAAACCGGACATGAAGCATCTTGTTCAGAGTCGTTTCCTCTATGCGTGGTTAAATTTTGATCGAGTTGTCGATCGTTCTTTCCGTCTGCCGCTACCCTTAAGGGGAAAAACTGAAACTAAATTTCCGACAACCGAGAATGACGCATCTTGTTCAGAGTCGTTTCCTCTATGCGTGGTTAAATTTTGATCGAGTTGTCGATCGTTCTATCCATCTGCCGCTACTCTTAAGGGGAAAAACTGAAACTAAATTTCCGACAACCGGAAATGAAGCAACTTGCTTAGAGTCGCTTCCTCTGCGCGTGGTTAAATTTTCACAGAGTTGTCGATCGTTCCTCTCGTTCGCCTATCTCACGCTGGACCGGAAGCTGCGCCACGAAAATTCTGAAACTAATTTTCCGAAAACCGGAATAGATGCAAATTGCTCAGAGTCGCTTCCTCTGCGCGTGGTTAAATTTTCATCGAGTTGTCGATCGTTCCTCTCGTTCGCCTATCTCACGCTGGACCGGAAGCTGCGCCACGAAAATTCTGAAACTAATTTTCCGAAAACCGGAATAGATGCAAATTGCTCAGAGTCGCTTCCTCTGCGCGTGGTTAAATTTTCATCGAGTTGTCGATCGTTCCTCTCGTTCGCCTATCTCACGCTGGACCGGAAGCTGCGCCACGAAAATTCTGAAACTAATTTTCCGAAAACCGGAATAGAAGCAACTTGCTCAGAGTCGTCTCCTCTGCGCATGGTTAATTTTTCATCGAGTTGTCGATCGTTCTTCTCATCCGCCGATCGAACGCTGGACCGGAAGTTGTGCTGAAAAAACTGAAACTAAATTTCCGAAAACCGGAAATGAAGCAAATTGCTCAGAGTCGCTTCCTCTGCGCGTGGTTTAATTTTCATGGAGTTGTCGATCGTTCCTCTCATCCGCCGATCGAACGCTGGACCAGAATCTGTGCAAAAATCTGAAACAAAATTTCCGAAAACCGGAAATGAAGCAACCTGCTTAGAGTCGCTTCCACTGCGCGTGGTTAAATTTTGATGGAGTTGTCGATCGTTCTTTTCATCTGCCACTACTTCGAAGGAAAGCGCTTCTCGCGAGATCGTCCGATCGAAGAGTCATTTCTTGTAAATTTTATAAAACATTAATGTGCAAGAGAGAAAAATTTTCGCTTGAAAAAATGTGCAAGAAATGCTAGTTTAGTTAATTCACTTTCATTCTCCCGGACTATCTCTTATTTTCTCTCAGTACAATATAAATTGAACTGTGAAATATAGCACTCTTACTTACTTGATATGCATGATTTCTTTTTCACGGAATGAATTATCGTAGAACTATAACCTTTGCTAACCGCAATTAATGTCACAAGTCGACAACTGACAAAAACAGCATAAAAAACCGCGCGAATACAGCCTCGCATGAATTTCGCGGGTACGCTCATCACCGACCAATCACGAAACGAATAAAACGACAACAAAGTATGCGATATTTCGATATTTCGATCATTTCGATTTATATCTCCTCATCAAGTTTTTATTAGAAGGATTACCATATTATTCAATTAAAATAGTTCAATTGGAAAAATAACACTCCAGATAACTCGGGTAACCCACCAGTAGGCCTATTCTGTACCTCGTAACGACAGTTTTCGGTATCGTTAGCGATGTTAAATGCATTGCTAACGATACCGAAAACTGTCATTATGAGATACAGAATAAGCCTACAGGTAACTGCAGTTCGAAACCCACACAACGATGAAAAATCTGCTTATTCCCGCAATGGACCGTAATCGTGGATACATAGAGACATACAATTTTCTGTATTATATTGATCAAATTGTTTTATTTTATGACAAATAATATCAACAAAGAACACATGAATTTTCAGCTAAATTGGTTTACTTTGTGTTGCTGAATTTATCGACTATGTTATTATCCGCGATATTTGAATAAATCTTCCATATAAAAATCTATACACGGCATTTTCATGAAAGTGCACGCCCTGTCTCAGACATGTATATCCTCAATAAATAATATTTTTCTACAGTGTGCGAATGTTATATATAAAATATTTTCTTTATTTTCCGAAACAGAATCCTTTCCGATTCTGTTTATTGGTGATCCAATTGATTCGAACTGACGTATACGAAATACCACAATTAACTAATTATTTTTCGTCATCATAATCTCGCATACATACGATCAAATATATACTACATAAGTATTTTTATTGGTGTATTAAAAAAATCACAGCGAGAATTCTTGAAGAAAGCATTGTCATCATTTGAGTATCGACCGTCGGTGAACAATTTTATTACAATAACTTTAACTCGTTTCACCCTGAAGTGCCGTACATTTTTCTTTCTGTTCAACCAGTGTGTTTTCTTTGGGAAAAAATCACCGAATCATTTTTGAAATACGTTTTTCCGAAGAAATCACTGGATGGACAAAAAGAAAAATGTAGGGGATTTCAGGGTGAAAAATGGGTTAAAGAAAGGATAATGTCTCTCTAGTAATTTCTTACTCTTCGCATCATGGGAACATCATAAACGAGATGAAAGAAAGAATTCGCAATATGCCCGAGAACTCGATACCACGCGTTTACTTTATAATTAAACTCCTTGATTATTGGCAAACCATTGGTTTTATTTTCCGGTGCTTTTGGACCACTGGAAAATTGAAATTTAAAAAATCGTGAGAAATAGAAAGTCTATTATTATTAAATATATGCGTATAAAAATGTAGATACGAAAATACATTGTCAGTACATTTTTACAACGCGCTAAAAGAAAATAATGTTTAAAAAATTACCCCCTTATATTGGTCTTCTCTTCCGTTTGATTGGTGTACGTATACATGTAGCAAGATGGGTAAGAACTCGTTGTTACTATCGTATGGAATTTGCCAGTTTTTATCGGTACCCAATCGCCTTTACCGACATGTATTTCATCATGCGAATCGTTTTCCGCATAAGTTACGCTTCCTTCAAGGACGTTTAATGAAACATTCGTAAAATCGTTGCTTATGTAATTCTCAAGCTGCATTCCCGGGTAATCGGCGAAGAAAAGAACGTCCGTGAAATTTGACCATGTGTAGACGTGATTTTGTATCTCGTCTAATTTGTATCTGTACGAGCTGAATTCGGTGAGAAGAGGCATGAGATAAGAGATCGGTTTTAACGGATGCCAATCGGCTTTGAGCATGTCGACATTAGGATTGAATATCCGTTGTTGAAACCGTCCGTTAAGAGAACACCAAACGTCAATGTAAACGCTCAAATTTGATGAAAGTCTCGACCATTTTTCAATATCCTTCGGTCGTTTCGGCGAACGAAGTGCTCGATTTTTTTGACGCATCAAATTATCCTGCAATGAGACAAGAGTAACTATTATGCCATTTTTCATTATTCCCAATTTAAAAAATTTATTTTTTTTACCGCTGACCTTGAGGCATTGGGCATGTTGACGGACCATATCACCGTGTTTTGCCCATCTGTCATTTTGAACCCACGCTTGCGGATTCATAAATAAATCCTCGTTACTGTTGTTATCGTGAACTTTTATCACAACGAGGATTATTTCCCAGGCGTGTACCATCATGTCCCACGAATATCCATAGAGTCCTGGTACCCAATTGTTGTAACCCTTGACAAAAATTTTTTTTTTTTATCCTTCGACGATCAAAAACTCATTATCTTAAATGATTTTTTACTTTAGTAACGAAGTGCGAGTACGGTAGGAAAAATTGTAGTGCAACGTGAAGGAAAAGAAGTGCCACGACGAATTTCTTCCCTGTTGTTACGCGCGATGATTTCTCCCTCCCTACGCACTTGTACCTCCATCCTTTAACTGTTTTCTCATCATCCTCGCAATTATTTTTTTTCTCATGTTCGAGTGTCTTTTCACCGTCCGATACTTTTATCTTCTCCTCGACATCGTCGTCCAAATCTTCGTTCGCGGAATCCCGAACCCTCGAAGTCTGACAACTTTTAGCGTTTAGCGAACGTCCTGTGAACCAGGCTGTTATCATTCTTGGCCAGTCAGGGTTGCAGAACAGAGGCATTGTCGCTAGACACACGAAGGGAAACATTCCTTGAATGGGAAAGAAAATGAATCATAATTATCGTCTACAACCTCGCATTTTCAGTTTTAAGTGCAACTAAAACTATCGTGGAAATTACGCGGTGGAATTACGAGATTTTCGGAATTTTAATGTCACACGGATTCATAAACCGTTAGAATTTGATTTTTTTTTGTATTTTACCTATACTGAATAGTCTGGAATTCATCAAATGAAAGGCTGTACAAAAAACCATCGCAGGAATTCTCGTTTTTGGAAAAAGCATGAAGAATCCAATACAGAGATCGAAGATGAAACCAAACCAGTGGACTATAAGAAAGTCTGTTTGTTCCGTAGTGAGAAAGTTTCTGTAAATAAATCGATATAATATTAGTTCGACAAAGTTTATTATATCCCCCAAACTCAAGGAATATCGTGATGATTATGATCATGTATAATGATTTGTACTCACTTGAATGGGGCAAATACCCAATGTCTGGAAAGATTCGTCATCGCATAACCGTCTAGCCATTCTTTGCTCGACTTTTTAAGTCCGGCGATGAAGTAAAGTGTGAAAAATTGAAATTTCAGAATGAAATAATTCCAAAGAGGAATACGCGGATTCTTCAGCTTCGATAGTTTTGCGTCCACTGCGCTATTGTATATATACAAAATAATTATAGAAATAAGTATAAGAAATTGCGAATCTTTAATTTATAACGAATTGAGTGAATTTTGAGTTGAATTTTGAGTGAATAATATTTTTGCCAATTATTAATGATGACAGCAATTATGATAATAATAATATAATGTACCATTATTG
Organism: Heteropelma amictum; assembly: GCA_959613375.1. NCBI lineage: Eukaryota > Metazoa > Arthropoda > Insecta > Hymenoptera > Ichneumonidae > Heteropelma > Heteropelma amictum. The sequence goes on along the minus strand of OY390726.1, from coordinate 11,179,027 downwards.
TATCAATTAGTGTACCAAGATTATAATTTAGCGCAGATTTAAAAAAAAAATTTCAAATAACTTTCTCGAATTGAGACAACGCAAAATTCCGTTGAAACTAAAAATTGATAAAATGCACTTACAAATATTTATTTGCTTCGGTGCCCCAAAATAATATTGTCACGACACCATAAAGATACGTGTGATTATTCCAGAAACTCTTGTCCAAAATTAAAATGTACCAGTAAGGTATTGCGAAACAGGCGCACGCAGTTTTGAAGAAAAATCCGAGCATTATGCCAAAGGCACCGAGCCACATAATCGTATAAATGATTATCATTATTGGCAACGATGGACGTTGCATTCCGTGAATAAGTGGAAAATGACAGCCGTTCGGATCGCCCCATTTCAAATCGATATCGGAAAATCCACGTTCCTCGACAACGTCGAGGACCATACAGAGACCTGTTAAATTTTTCCAAAAATTTGCAACACTTTCCAGCAACACTTTGACAGACAATTTTATCCCTTCAAATTTCATACGTATATGAAAAATTGATGAAAAATATGTATATTTATAACAGGTACCAAAACCAAAAGCATAAAGGTATTTTAGAACATTTTATTTTTAATATTTTTTCGCTTGCATAAATTTCTGTTTCTTCATTCTCTCTCCTCTCTCGGCTGTTTCTCTCAAACGAGCACTCTTTTTATTGCCAGTTCAATATATAGTTGCGAATTAAACGCGCCGCGGCATCTGACTCTGCGCTAACCAGAAAGAGAAAGAGAGCGAAAGAGCTTGGCGACGGCACTGATTTAAAGTGCTGGCTAATCGGCAAATCGGCTCAATTCTGATGTCTCTTTAACGAGCGAGTTGCGAACGCCCACTGCTTTCAGCAACGGAAAATTCGGGTATTTAAATTCTTGAAAAGTGACGAATTTGAGTCTCATTTTGTCCTTTACGTAGTTTTTTTTATAATAGACTAGAATAGAATATAATAATTTTTTTTTTCAATTTGACACAATTTTTATTGCTTATTGAGGTAAAAAAACAAAAACATCTCCTAAAAAGGTTTCCGAAATTGCTTACCGAAAAGCGCACGAACGATTCCAAGACATGCCGGATCTGTCGGTCGGTAAAGAAGCTCGACGAATCTTTCGAAACTCGTTAAATCCTTTAAACGAAATCCTAGACAATTCTCAAAACGATTTCTCACCACGTCCGGAGATTTAACGAATCTACGATACCACTGTTCTTGTAACGTTTTGTCATCATTTTTTTCGTTTAATGATAAACCATTCGATCCTTCGGAATGTTTTTTTCTTGGATTCATTACAAATTCCAATTAACAATTTTTGTTTACAATGCTGAAAATAGATCAATGACAATGCAAAATTTGGATAGATTATTCCCTCTCGTTATTATTATTATTATTATATAATACAGTATATCAAATGATTCGTGTAATTGAACTCTCTGCACGTGTTCCACGAGATTATTGAAGTGATTACATCGAATCACGTACAAGCATGTGTGGTACAAAGTTCTCATGTACACGCTTGCATTTTATTGTGTCTAACTGGTTTAATACATCGATGTTATGACGACAGTATAAAATATAAACTAGAGACACTTGGGCATGTGTCAGAGATCGCGAGTATCTACATAAAATGTTCAGATTACCAGAGGCGTTCATTTAACACGATTAATCTTTAAATTCGATAAACACTGGTTAATTAATTTTCCCAAAATACCATTGGTTCAATTTTTGCGATGTTCAATATAATTATGATAACAATAATAACAATGTATCAGCTGAGCTCAGCATCGAACCAAAAAATTGTCATTTGAATAATGAAATTGAATTAAATGGTTGAAAGTATTAAAATATTCGCCGACATTTTCGAACCATTTGCGATTGTTCGAATAATTCGAACTTTTCAACTTACTCGTAATTTTCGATTATTCGATTCAATCCGACTGGAACACTATTCGCGCAACCTGGCTAAGTATTATAATTACCTGCACGAATTGATATCAAGATCGCGTTAAGAAACTCGTAATGAAAATTTCACTCGCGCGTTTCTCGTCACTTTTATTAAAGTTTCAGCATTGACAACTCCCGGAGTTCCTTTGCGACGGTGCTTTGCGAAAGACCGCCGACTAGTTTCTGAGCTGTTGGTTTACCAGAGTTTGAGCAACAAAAAAATCATACAAACGAAGCACGCGCACAGCCACGAAAAGAGACGAATCAAAAGTAGATTTCAGCTTGTACGAGTTGAAAAAAATAAGGCGAGAGAACGTGCGCGTCTACGGAGAGCGAAAGACTCGCGTCGCCACGGCAACGTGCGCCTGACTATTGACCCGCGCCCGCGCAATTATGCATCCTATCATCGGAGATCCTTCGTCTGACGAGTGCATATAGTATGTACCTAATCTCCACAGAGAAAGGTGCAGTAAAAACGAGGACGAAGGGAATTGAGAAGCTGCGCTGTATCCTATGTTCGGTACTTTTAAACGGGTTTTCATGTTTTTTTCTCGATTTGCTCCGAATGATTGACGAATCGAAGACAACGTTAAGTTATAAACTTTTTAATGAATGGTATTATTCAACAAGAATACTATTGATTATTACTTTTGTTATCATCATTCTTATACATATATATTATTCTTATTATTAATTATTGATCGTTTTGTATGGTATTGAAACATATCGTTTGGTACGTGACACCAAATTGGCAGTTCTGTATCCACGGAGGTTACCCAAAAAGGAGGTTCAAATCGTAGACCCCCTAATAACGCGCTGTGTACCTCGTAATTAAAAAAATGATTAAAGAAAAATTCTTGTGACAGATTTAATTTGATTTCTGACATAAATTTCGACAACTTCTTTGGGTTGGATACGTTTTTTGTGTGATGGAGTTAGCATGGAAGGTCTCGTGCAAAAATCGTTCTTGAGACAGACGAGTATATCAATGAGAAAAAAAAGAAAAAACAGAAGAGAACGATGTATTCAACGCGGATAATGACGTTAATATATCTTCCGTCTGTAAGATTGTACGAGATGTCGGAGGGCAAAGATTCGCAAATGTCTGGGTTCGTGTTACAATTCAAAAAAGCAGCTGTTTGTATGATTTCTTGTAGCGAAAAGACGTACACGTAAAGTTATAAATTTGATATAAACATAGCTCAGCCGTACGAACGCGAATAAACCACGATAAATTACAACGAATGAATTGCTAAGAGAGCATGAGACGGCATCAATATAATAAAATGTTTACGTCCAATTACCGATCTACGATAAATAGTAATTTTAATGGTGCATCATTCAGTTATTCCCATTTATTTCACCATCTCGGTGAAATACATTTTTCTTCAAAAAAATATTTATTACATTTTTTAATAATGAACATTGGATTATTAAATACAACAATGGCATCGAGACTGTTGACCCGCCCGACATTGCTGTAGAGCGGAAAGATAGCCTCTCCGGGCCAGCGTCGAGCGGTAGTACTGCGCCTGCGAGACTGCTTGCCCGCCCGACATTGCTGTAGCGCGGAAAGACAGCCTCTCCGGGCCAGTGTCGAGCGGTAACACTGCGCCTGCGAGACTGCTTACCCGCCCGACATTGCTGTAGAGCAGAAAGACAGCCTCGCAGGCGTCAACGCGGAGGTTCTTCCGAATCGTGGCTTTAACCGTGTTTTTCTTTTCGATCATAATTTTCTCATCTCTAGCCAGAGTAGATTTTTTATATTAACGAAGGCGATTGTACTGCCATTCGCTGCGCCTGCCGCAAAGCAGCCTACGGCTAAGCGACGCACCAGCGTCCACACGGTCGAGGAAACATACTCTTGTTTTGCGCACAACGTACTGATCTCACTCTTAAATGTGTGAAAAATTATTCAAACCATAACAATATTTATTAATAAAATTAATATTATTAACGAAAAAATTACTAATATCACTAAGGAATAAAGGAAAAAAAATTATTATAAAGAAAAATGGTTATAACTTCCTACATTCCGACCGATTTCTTATTTACACAAAACGTGTTGATTAAACGTTACCGTCATACAGATCCTGTTATTACGTTACGAATATACATATTGACTAAACCAACGGCGAGTATACTCCCCTCACCCCTTTGCTGTACTATTTGCCTAAAGGGATTTCATACGAACTGTGCGTACAGAAACAGGAAGGAAAAAAACTTTGAGTACTTCGATGCGCACCTGGAGAAGGGAGACAGTACTACTGCTGTAAATAGTGCACGCATTTATACACACATTGATAGCAATAAGCTACTACTCACCAATCGCAGCACATACATACACAGTATCGTCTCTCTATTCTTTCTATTTGCTCAGCTATTTATCACGGTTTATTATTCTTCATTGTCGAAAGGAGGCCCGAGTCAGCACTGAATTGTACATGCGGAAGATGAGTATACACATACGTCGTTCATCCATAAATTTACGTCTACGTATTATAATGTACATTACGAGGGAAGCGAATTTTTAAAACCATGTCTGATCGTATTTGCATATGAGAGAAAAAGAAGGAAACTGAAATAAGGGACCAAAGAGAATCGGGCGGAGAGATGTTCTTGGTTTTATTTCGTCGGCCCTATGACGGCGGCTCCAATTTCCAAAGGTCCATTAATTGCGGTTATTTTTTTTGTTCTCTCGGAAAATTTGAAGGGTGCGCTAGCGTATCCCTCCTGTGTCCCTCTCGATCGAATTACCGATTCTCGCTCGAATCCATTTGCATTTCTTTTTGTTTCGTGGATACACAATACACGGACTCTCAAAATCGACGATGCAAGTCTATCCGATCTTTCTCAAATTACGATTTTATGTACATACACGTCTTCCAAGGGTCGCTATTGCCATGCTGTATGTGTGAAATTGTATGATGGTATACAGATGGAAAAAACTAAGAGGCAAAAACAGATTGAGTGTGAGAAGAAATTTTGATAGTAAAATCGCAATGTCTTGTGTCTCCTGCGGTATTTAAATAAGATACGCGTCTTACGTTAAAAAACAATTAAAATATATAATATTAATAATTACGTATTTATATATTTATTTATCGAACTATTTCCTCGTGGAATTAATTTTATTCGCGAATATATTGCGATAAATGTGATTTAGACATTTTTTATTTTCTGACATTATTATCATTACTATTGTTTTTATTTTATGTACAAATACAATAGTACACAGAGCGTATATGCATTATGTATGGTATACGTGTAAGGTTTGATGCTCGCGTCTGCAATATTTCACGTCGTCAGGATGGAGCAACCCCCCTCGGCACCACCAGAGGGTGAGAGAGTCGTTGGCCGGGCCCGTAGGGGTTCAACAATAGAACCCTTTACCATGCCCCTAGTACGCATAGCCAACAACCATACTTCATCATTCATATGTGTATATGTATATGCACATGGACATGTACACGTATATATGTATACACAATGTAAACGCGAGTTTGTGAGCGTGGCGCAAAAAAGCCGAGGGCACGATTTGACGTACGGTGGGAGAAGAAAGATTTCCAATTTTAAAAGCACAACCTGGTCTATAGAGAACGAATATCCTTCATTTTGAGCCTGAAATTTGTAAAGACGAAAATTAAACGAATTTGTTCGAAAATTGTACGTACCAGGGTGATTTATTTAAATTTAAACCGAAATTTCCGTGATAAAAAATATTTTCTGCAATAAAAACGTGATATGTTTGATTAATATAATTATGTATCAATTTTTCCCAAGATTTGTCCATCTTTTAAATGTATTTTCAATAAAATGTATTAACGCCTGGGTGTAATAAATTATTATTATTAAAATTCTGTATTAACAACTACCTCCTAAGAGAATTGAATGTTTCCACTGCTTCGATGAAGTATAAAAGGCTTAAATTGTCGAAAAGTATTTATTTGTAATGTAAACAACGCCCAGAGAAATCGAGTATACATATAGAAATAAAATTTAAAGAAGAACATTTCAAATGGCACGAACGAAGGCATGAAACCGCAGTAATTTTACACAATGGGAGGGGTAAAAGATCCAAAGGTCGCAAGATAGTTACATAGATTCATCGATCAAATGCGAAATGTCAATCGAAGGAAGAAACCATTTTTTTCGACGAAAGTTGCGCCCAAACTGTAATGCCCCCCCCCCCCCCTTTCTTCCCCGTTATGAAAAGGGGTGAAATTCTAATCCGCTTTTTTTTAAGAAGACAAACTGCAACCCATTGAGCGTGTCACAGCACGGATGACTGATTGCAAAACCATGGAGTAACCCACAAAGGGTTGTACAGCTATAAAATATATAAAGCGAACTCTCCCCACTATGCCATCGTGTCTGTAAAAGAGAAAAAAAAAAGAAAAATTAAGAGCCACCTATGTGTACGACAAATCAGCAAAGAGGCCGAGATAAGTGAGTGAGTTTAAAATTAATCCTCGTAATCGACGTGTAATCCCTTGAAGTCCGTGACAGTGAGATTACACGGGATAAAGAGAGAGCGAAAGAGGGTTGTTTTTCTCATCACCGTCAGCACGGAGGGGTCTTTTGCAACGCTCTGTGCGACACTATATATTATCACTCGTGTCCTCTCTCCGGTCACCTAAAAGTGTTTCACGGTGGGTGATAAGACACCGAGAATTCCTCAACCTAGCGTTGGGAAAACCATTGCAACAAACGAAGCAAATAAATGTATCCTTGATTGTTTTATTTTATTTTTTTCAAGTTACTTATGAATTTTAATTCAATAGAAAAATTATCCACCAACGCGTGGACCCATTTTGAGGCCATTGAAAGCATTTTATTTTATTGATCCGATTTTTATGAAATTATTAGCACAGTATGCTGTGCAATTACTGTATTCTCTGCTTCGTCGATAGCCAGAATTAATTTCTTTGCTAGAGGATTATTAATTTAGTTTGATAACAGGAGAAAGTCTGGCATATCTTCATAAATACACACTGCTTATCAATATTCCAATATTATTACCATAACTGAGGGTCAATCTTCCAGAAATGTGGTTTTGCCGATCGTCCTACACACATAGATACCGCGCGCCATTTTGCCATTCATTTTCATTCACGCTTCACTTGCTTCCAGCTGCCTGAATGTATGAAAAATTTCGCTCAATATATATGTGAGTGTATTGAGCGAGATTTTATGTACATGTACACACACACTCACACACACACACACATGCACAGAGATACATTTTCTCAACATCTTTTAAGGTAGTTCTATCGTTAGATTCAAATCGAGAAATTGTTTTGCAGTTTTTCTCACATACAAAATGGTTTGCGGGCTTCGGTTAAATAAGAAAAGTTGTTGCAAATCGACTAAAGAACAGCATACTCCAAATTCACGGTCATCCCAAGTGATATGTGCTTGCTCTATAATTACAAAAATTGCGAAAAAAATTTTCTTAAGATTTTTTTGGAAAACTCAAGAAATCTTCTTTGATGTTGCATAAAAATGTATGCAAAGTTTTAGAAGGCTTCACCACGTAGAAGCCAAGATATTCATTGATGAAAATGCAACTTTTAACACGCGCTCTTACGAGAGACTACCGAAAATTGTGATTTTTACCAATAAATATCTCAACTTCCACGTGGTAAAACCTTCCAAAATTTATTACACACGTATATATGACATCAAAGAATACGTATTCAAATTTTCAACAAAATCTTAAGAAAACGATAAAACGATAGAACTACCTTAAGCTCGTCCGTTACTTGTTTTTCTTGCATCATTTGACATATCGAAGAATTATCGCATCCTCCCTCTATTCTCTGTGTCGAAATTGCACGATCCAGAATGATAATTGATCGACTGGAGGATTTGTTGTGTTTGTAAAAAAAAAAGAGTATTTGCGAAATGACATAAATTTTTGGTATCGACATGTCGATAACGCAAAATTCATAGTAAATCGCGAAGTACTCTGCAGAACATAGACAGGATAAAATGGTCAGGATGAGTGTGCCTATTTGATAAATATCATTAAGCACGATCGTATTAAGATCTCGTTAGCGTGAACGAGAGGAAGAGAATAGATGAGATCGACAAAGAAAAATCTGCCGCCCGAGTTGGTCCAGCGTCCTGGTATATACGTATGTATACATGTGCGTACGTACAACGTACCACGCTTTCGGGTTCATTATCCAAAGGGGAAGAGGGATTACCCGACCCATCGGATATCTTTGTTGCTCTTGCGAAATCTTTCTCCCTCGTGTCATCGTCAACACTCAGATACGCGCGCGCACAAAGACATGTGCCATCTATAGGACAACAAATGTACAGAAGAACCAGTAGTCTCGCCTTTTCACTATGCGTACGCGTTCATCCGTAAAGACGCTCGTTCGCGGGGGATATACAATTGGGGCAGGTACCAGAATAATGTCAGCCTCAGGAATAAAGGTTGGGCATAGAGGAAACTCTTACTGTCATTCCAGAGAGCGAAAGAGAGAGGAAGATCGGGATTCGACGATAGCGACTGAAGCTCGTGCTGTTTCAAGGGGTGTAGACGAAAAAAGAGGGGAGAAATGATATTTCGATAAATGCTCGCTCTCCCGCTGCCCCTTCAGCTTCGGAACGAGAGACACGTTGACTTGTTTTCACGACGTACGTTATTATTTCTTTTTTTTCAGTCTCGAGGGACTGTGAAGGGCTAAGTAAAACTGTTCTTGCGCGATGTACATACTTTCGAGGGGTTGGAAAGATAACACGGTGACCCCTTACGTATTTCCTGCATGATGAGTTATCCGTGAGTTATCCGAATGTTGTTGTCTGATCCTGAACCTAATAACAATTTTTCTACACCTATCGATGAAGAATCCATTTAAATATCATAAAATTAAAATAAATTCATTAAATTTAGAGAATATTTTGCTACGAATAATATTTTTTGATAAAATAAACATGAACTTGGTTCAAAAAACACGAAAAACGGTGTGAGGATATTTCAGATAAGTACATTCACATGCAACGTATTCCCAAATATTGTCCATCTCCAAAAAAGTCACAAAATATTCGAATACCTTGGGTTATAAGCCCAGAACATGGACTCCACTAATTTGTCGATTAATGTCAAATAAAATGATTAGAAACAGGTGATTAATTCAATATCTAGATGAAACCCAACGTCACGATAAAAGCGTTGATACACCCATCACTTTTCATTGAAATTTTGCACTAAAGTATAATAACGACCCAACGACAGTGAGTAAAAAGTAATAATTCTGGCCGGACAGGTATGTACACCAGTATAGAAGGTACACGATAGGAGGGTAAGTGTACTTGTCTCAGGTCGCAACCGGGACTCTTGATAAATATAAATTTTGATTAAAAAAATATTTTCTTCTATAAGAACGACGACTTTGTTATTGTGTTTCCCGTCTGTTGCTTTTGTTGCGAGAGTTTATTTTTTTTCCAATGCTCGAAGAGTGCGGAAGCGATTGATCATTATGCGCGCATCCTACTCGAGATGAAGCGAATGAAAGAGCCAACGACGCGTGCCAGTTTTCGTATTTTTTGTTAAAGCCTTCGTATTATTTTAGCTACTACGCATGCACTCGATGTGCAACTGTTTGAGTGCAGCGATAAAAGATGAAAAAAAAAAAAGAAATACATCGAGAGAGGAAAGAGGGGTTGGTGAGATTCGCGACGCTTCACTTGGTACAAGAGTACTTGAAAACGGTACTACCTCTCATGGATGTTGGTAACTATGACCATCTGCATCTTTGCCATACAAATATATTTCATACGACATTTACTATGTACTATAATATGGTTATGTAATAATGTGCTGGTACCATGGACTCTCGAAAAATTAATGCAACATGTACTCTGTACGCTTGTCTCGTCGGCTTCGTCAGCTGGAGACAAAAAATGTGATTTTTTATATTCGATATAAAATACCGTGCTGATTGATGGATTTGAGAATTGCCATAACAGTGAATTGTAAATTTAATGTTATTTTGTATTACAAACAAATGTCACATAAACAATATATATATAACTAATGTTCGACCATTTATTTATCATTTCGTCGATATTTAAATAACTAGCCTGCAAAGAAGAAACAATCATTTTCGACAAATCGAACTTTGACGAATCATCCGTTTGGATAAAATCAAAATGATTTTTACATGGATGTTTATCGGCCCTTTTGGCTTCCACGTATGAGTCTCTCCCTTTTGTAATTCGCTTAGCAGTATTTCGAAATTCTTTTTATCTATACAACCTACTTAATACGAACAAACTATCCTGCCGAAAAGGAAGCTTGAGCGCTGCCCCAAAAAACTCAAATATTCGCCCTCATCGCGTTTCCTAAAGAGATAATGATCGTCACTCCGCGAGGGTGCAGACGTGGACTCGTATATAAATTTAAGTTTATTCAGGTATCTCTCTGTCTCTCTCTCTTTCAATATATATATAGGTATAAAACTATAAACGCGTACACTCAAGGGATAAAGTCCGAGAATATTCCCCTGGGATGAGCCGGGGAAAAGGATCTTTTTTCCAATCAAATCTTCCGAGATCCTGCAGGAACAAAGGGTGTATCTCTCCACTGCTTTATTATTTATCGTATATGAGCGACAAATCGTCGAAATAGCTACTATATTTTTTCACCCTTTGTCGGCTTACAATACATGAAAATGTCTAAACAATAAAATATAATACGAACTGTTGATTATTTCTAAAATTTTTGTTTAAAAATACAGGAAATCTGAGCTTCAAAACGCGATTGATCGAAAAATTCGTTGAAGATTGCAGATTGCTAAAAAAAATAGAGAAACGAACGATGGGCCTGCACCCTCCTGCAACGTTGTCGCCCTTTATTCACCGTCAGATAAATGAAATAGTGGTCAGACATATTATTGCTTCACGCATACATGCGCAAATATCGAAATAAATATGGCTGTTGTCGCGTATGTGTACAACGGTAATAGGACGTTCCGCGGCTAAACAGGGAACTAATGCGGCAGATTTGAATCTTCTTGTATTGAAGCATTGTTGAAAAAATCTCGTACATGCAGCGAGCATTGTTCGTAATGATCTACGATGGAATTACATTTCACGTACGTATTTCAGAGTACTCTTGAGCGTTAACATCAAAACGAGTTCCGATTGCTTCCACCTGCCTTCTATTATAATGTCGTATACATTATTTTTTGTCTTGAAAATAGTATAACATTCATAATAATAATTTATAAATATTTAATCAATTGAATCTGAATAAAATTGGTTTCACTTGTAATTTTCGTGTTACTCAAAAATTGAAATCGAAATTAAAATCATTTCATTTTACGAAGTCACAACAAACGAGAAAATATTTGGAAAAGTAATGTGAAAAAAACAGAATTTGAAAAATCTTCACGTATTCTTTCAATACAAATGTACCCGATACGATTTTATTCCTGCTTCGTCCCTTTATTTGTTGAATCGGCAAACGTTTCGAAAATCAAACGTTATTATTTGCGTATCGCAACACTTGTATAATCAATCATTGGGGAGGTAATTTCATTCATGGCGAGGATTGAGTTTTCATTCCACAGGTTTGTGAGCTAATTTCAAGCTTTCCGCAAATTGCGCCCGAAGCGTATCACGTGCGATCACGGACATTTGTTTCCATCACTTCGGTTTGTTGAGCCGACAAACAAGCCTCGAATAACCCGAGGGAAAAGATGAGCATTCTCATAAAAAAAAATCTCAATCGGAATAGTGCGTTCAAGAATAAATAACATGAAAAAAAAACATTGCAAGCATACGTAAATATTTTTGTTATAAATGTATTTAAACGGTTTGTATTTTAAGGTAAATGAGGAATTTTTCATCGGACCATTGCATCATTTTACAATTACATAGAAAAATTTCTTACATAAAATGATCCGTTCTGTGTTAAATGAAATTTACGAATGTATGAAACACGAGAAATCAAAAAGACTCTCAGATACAAATATTCCCATGATATTATAATATCGTTAGCAGACGAATTAGATGCGTATAATGATATCTCAATTATACACAATGCGTATCAAAGAGGATTGCGGGTGTGAAAATAGATGGAACATGAGTTTGGCCGCGTGGCCGATTTTGGATCGATTTCTACGCACACGCACGTGGCGAACTTACGCTTCGAATTATCGCCGGTACTTTTCTTTCCGCCGCAGACACGAGACCACCTATCTTTTCTGCACAATACGAACCACAGAGATCTCTCGCGCACGTGTCGACGGGTGTGATACGTTAATTCGTTGCACGCGTAAGTTTCAAAGGAAATGGAAAAACACCGATAGATGGACATAAAGTGTATCGATCGGGATGAACCCAAACAATAACAATTCGTTAATCGATTACGCCATCGCAATCGCATTTATGACAAATCGAAGAATGATTTTCCTAGCTTTTATTTGATTTATAATACATGTGATGGGATTTGAATAATCGTCACCGTTCTCATGTTAATAATAATAATAATATGTTTTAATAATTTATTACGGATGTATTATGTCATATGTATACTATAATAAAATTTTATAAATATAAGCACAACGAACAGTGGTGGGTGTCCAGTCGACTTGCGAATTGGGAGCGGACAGAAAATCGGGAAAGGGCACTCGAGAGGAATACGAATTAAATATTATAAATATTATTTATATTAAATATATCGCTTATATTTATAAGCGAAATGTATTAAAATATTATAAAACTGATTCTTCAAAATGATTATGTATTAATAAAATAATTATATTATCAATCTAGAAAAGGAGCTATATAAAAACTATACTCTGTTATTCAGTTCTGTATAATAAAATAACAAAAGAACGATGCTGTGATTCGGAAAATACACGTGTGTCTGCGGTTATTTATGTTATTACTATTATCTTTTTAATTCCTCTCGAGATGACACGCGCAATAGACAAAAAATTAAACGCACGGTCGAAGATTATTGAGGATTCCTCTCGGTCTGATTGTCATCCTTTTTTGAATGAGCGCGAGTCTATATAATTTGCTTTTTATGTACATTTATATGTGTTGAGTTGCCACACACTTGTCTCATCATCCAAAGATACATGATGACTCGAAACTTTATTTCCACAATGTAAACGCTAAACGTATACGACACTATTCCGCGACGGAAAATATTTGTTCATTTCCATGCTAAAAATGTTGAATAAATTATTGATTGAATTCTAGTCAATCACGCGTTCGTCGCGTGAGTAGTTAAAAAAATCGAGCGTTTCATTGGCTCAAACTTGAAAACGTAAAAAACTTTCAAAAAATGTCATTAATTCACGAATGACTCATTGGATTGAAAAGGGCTGAAATAATTCCATCTTGCATTAAAATTCATCATTATTAACATAAAATTCTAAGCCATTCTATACATAAAATGTACATCGAATTTTACCGATAAAAATGTGGAGTGCTATTCAATTTAATATATGTCCATCGGCAAAAATGATTTACGCCCTTTTGATTGTTGGTAAAAAATGATGTGTAAGAGAGTGTGGCAAAGTTTCGCAAACTCCTGTGTCAGGACACGTGTCTGGCACGTGACAGTGTGTATTTGGTGCTGGAAGGATCATAGACTGTAACGACACTCGTGCGGTGTACGGGATATCTCAAAACGTAGGCGGTGTCGGTAAAGAATAAATTGGTTGTAAGCGTGAAAGATATGAGAGTACTCGAAGCGTGTAATCGTAACTAAACTCTTCGTTTACCGAGTTTTGGTGACGATAATAATAATATACAATGATACACACGGCAACCTCTTCCCGGCCACCAACAAACGAATAGTAAAATTTATTTCTTTATATTAATCTGCGAATTTTAATTGAGGATACTTTTTTCTCATTTTTGTTATATTGATTGTATGTCGACATGGATTTATAAAAATCATTGAATTTTCTCGCCTTTTCGATCACACCCTTCCAATTTCATTTATACTGAATATTGCTTAGACCAATGACGCGACACATATTTGGAATTTATCGGTGGAAGTAATCCATGTAAATAAATTCCGCCTTCGCTAAAAATTTCAGTATGCGAAATTATAAAATACGAAACTATATGATTTTTTTTACATACAACGAAACAAATATATTTATTAAATAATATACAAATTCTACTCTTCATATAAAAAATATTGCAAATAAATGAAATATTTTAATAAATGATATTTTTCAAATACATATCTTCAATTTTCTTGCGCTAGAAATATAATATCTTTCAACAAATCCTTTATAATATAAAAAGTTCTCGTACAAAACATACAAATTACTCATATTCTGAAAGAAATCTTTGTCCATGCGATTTTATATTACATACAAATGTTGGTTTTTCGTATGCAATTTGTTCCAAATGATGACGATGATTTGTAGAGAAAAAGTCGCATTTAAAAAGATTCTGCTCCTCGCACTCGGGACGTCATTATAATGTTCCGTTAAATACCTTAAGTAGCTTGAAATTGGACAGTCCATGTGCGGTGTACAGCAAAGAACAAATATATGCGTATGCCAGTCAAGGGAAAAAACGTAGGGAGGGTAATAGTTCGAGATACACTTTCGAATCCGATCGATTTGTCTCGCTCCTTCCACATTTAGACGACACTGTGCCACTGTATTACATGCCGTAGAAAAATTTTCCTAACTACCACACAACGTATTCTTTGGAAACTCGGAAAAAAAATGTCACCCCTCTTTTCCTCATAGAAATTCGATCGATCAAGCACGAATGAAAACTGTTAGATTCTAAGTAGAAAAAAAGTAGTGAAAAAAGCAAACATTAATATTTTCGGAAATTGTACGATACGAGGGTCTGTAATTCTTTTCCCATCCAATCAATCGATTCTCTACGATCGAATATTTCACTCGGCGTTATCGACATCCGGATCCGGGGAGCTAAATGTTTTAAGAGAAAAAAATTCAACGTTCAGTCACGCTTTATCAAGTTTCAAAATATAATATTTCCTTGCCGTCCTTGTTATGTTTGTATTGTATCGCAATGTTATAAGAAAAAATGAGAAAAAATACCACTGGCCGAATCCAACCAGGGTAATATACAAGGACCTCAGCAATCGTTGCGTGAATCCTCGAGAACCCTCAATCTTATAAAAAGTTGGATAAAAATATCTTTTTGATCATAATAAAGATAGAAATCCGGATATTAATGCTCGAGTTTCAGTCAGGCTGACGTTTAAAAGAAATTATTAGTACAATTACATAGATCCAAATGCGTATACTTTGTATAGACATATATATATATATGGGTGTGTGGAGATATATTGTAAATTGAAAGTTCAAGAGCGCGAAAATCCTTGCTTCGGAATTTCTTTAGATCCCTGCCGAACGTGGGCATTTTGCGTCAGTGTTAAGTTGCGAGTTGAGATTCAAAGAAAGCCGCACGCATTTTCTCTCCGCCTGCGGTTTCAACCCTCCGCTCCCTCAAGCTTCAAGAGAATATGTCTTTTTTTTTCTCACCCTCAACCTTTCTTTCCCCCTTGGTAGCATGAAATTCAGCGTAAACTTTATCAGCCCTGGTATACAAGGAAAAAAACCACACACGAAATTATTGAGAATGATTTGTTTCCTTAAGGAACGAAGAATATTCCATGCCGGTGGTCCACGCAAACCCATGAACATATTTTTTATATATAGTAAACCGCGCTTACCGTAACGTTTGACGATTGCTTCTTACGAGTCTTGTGAGGCACATGTCCGAGATTTGGCGGAATTCGAGCTGGGAAAGGAGGTGGGAAAAAAAGGAGGTAGAAGAAAAATGGTATTTTAGAAATAATACAAATTTGACGAAAATAACGCATTTATAAAGAAAATCAAAATCCTATTTTTTTCTTGAAAGAGCATTAAAAAATCCGATCCAATTAATGCGATTGTCGTAAAGTACAATCATTTGGAGTAGAAATTTTGAAATTTTGCAGAAAATCCATATTTCAAAAACGCGTGGTCAGAAAAAATGGAAAAAAACCATGATCGAGGTATTCATCGGTCTCAAAAACATAAAATTTTGAAAAAAAATCGATAGTGGTCGAGTTCAAAAGTGTCCGATTTGGCGTGGAATGCCCCGTATACATTGGATAAGGAAAAAAGGACATATCTATTTGTCGATTATGAAATTTATAAAACCTCGCTCAAAAATCATGCAGTTTTGGTCTTGCAAATGCGAGTGTATATGCGCAGGAGAATGCATTCACGAATTTATTTATAGGCGCTCAGCATGTATATAAAGCACACACATGATCATATATACTGTATTCGGTGTATATGCGAGGCGGATAGAATGAAAAACGAAACACACATATATATAGGAACAGATGGCAGGGGCTCGTGCCCCGATTCTCCGAGTCCATCCGCCACCATATCGCACTCTATGTACGGGAACACACGCATCGGCGTGTTTGACATGAGAAGCAAAAGGACGTCATGAAAGATCCTCCTCCGACGTTCAAAGCCCGTTTGACAACCTTCTTTTTTTTCTCTTTCTGTTACAGCAAGAAATAATTCGAAAAAAGAAAATACATATTTTACAAAAAGTACAAAAAATAGAACAGAAACCGTCGTTTTTCTGCTAATAAAATTTTATATTAATTTTAATAACTAAATATTTTTTTCTATACGAAAACATATAATCATCTACATATGATGTATACGTACTCTGAAACGTCATTTTTCCTACGGGGAAGCAAAACGGGGAAGCAAAAAAAAAAGCAAAAGTAAAATAGACGCATGGTCTTACTACAAAATGCTGTGTTGTAGCGTCCTTTCGAAAGCCAGTTGGTACTGGCAGGTTTTTTGCAAAATCAGTCGCACGAGCACGATATCAAAGACTCGAAACGCTAGTGCAGACTGAACGAACGTCAATCCTGCAACGATGAAAAAATATATGTATATACATTCCATGTACCAAGGAGGAATCCCCTAAGCACGTACACACATCGACATCGCAAACGAATCGACGTGGCTAAACAATAGTTAAATCAGGGTGTGTGGAACGTTCGAGGGGTGCCCGTGGGTGTTTAATGAGCTGCCTCTGCACCACTGTGACTGGTAGAGGGGTAGTAGGGGGCGCCCCCAACGATTTTTCGGTCATGAAAGGGTCCCGTATATTTATATATCTATACGCACAGCGCGAAGCTGGCTTACAACACCGTTTTCTTTACACAATAAAATCTCTCAGCTTCAGAAAGGCGTACGTCACGTTATTTCACATGTTGAACAATTTACACGCGAGTCTCTTTGAATTTCGTATTATTTTCACGCACACGTACATCTGTAGAGAGAGAGAGAGAGAGAGAGAGAGAGATATATATATATATATATATATATATATATATATATGACTGCGGCAGAAAGAACGAATCCGAAATGGGGCCCGACCACCATCAACTTTCGCCCACTTGACTGTTTGTCCAAGAACGCTCCGCATATAGCGTGTAAAGTGTTGGAATAACACATCGGATATTCAGTGGTTAACGCTACTTGCATAACGGGTTTTCTTTTTTCACGGTCTTTTTAAAACGAAAACACAAAAGCTTCATGAATTTGTCTTCCAATATGAGTAACGTTCGATAATTCATTTAACATTAATTATTTATCAAAACGTGTATCTTGTTATTATACCGCGCGTATAATCGTTCAAAGAAAGCTGCGTAGGTAAACAATCGGAAATTTATTTTTTATCGCATCAGCATTATTTCTCTCCGTTTTCGATTTTCTTGAAAGATTTCAAACGCTTGAGAGATTGCCGCTGCTAATAATAATAACAATAATTTCGATGTCCTTTTTTTGGCAGAGCTGGAATAACGTGTGGCTTTGAATTTTAGTCATAGAATCGTAAAGGGATTGTAATTTCAGGCCAAATCCACTCGTCGCCGTGTAATCCCAGCTTAAATTCTCGCCCTCCGCACGGAGTTCGTAAAAGAGATTCGTCAATATGTGTGTTAAGAGAAAGAAGTCTCTCTGAAATACGAGCCCGAGCTAAATCAGCGATTTGTACCACTGTGGTATTTTATTTCTTTCTTTCTTTTTCCCGTGAATATGTAATCCTCGTTTTACATGCAATCGTAATATTTCGAGTCTATAAGCATTTGGTGAAAAAAAGAGAAGGGAGTGTCAAAGCTGAGGCCATGACAAATTGGGGGTGTACAGTAGATCGCCTGGTGCAAATTCGGAATTAAATCAGAATGAATGTTTCCATTTAATTACGAATAGTAATTAAATATTTGCGGACAACTGTATTGTATATTTTTTACTGCAACGAGCTAGATAAAACATTGCTGGACCAGACGATGATAGTGTATTAATGCCAAACGTGAATTGATTAATTCTATAGTTGATTAATTATATTTGTTTCTGCTATTATTTAAATGCGCGGAAATAATGTTTGAAAAGTTTCAGGAATACAATTTATTCCGGACAAGTACAGCGAATTTTTCATAGAACAGTGAATATCCGTCTGATGCACTCGAGTGCATCGAAATACGCTTTTATAATACCAGCGCGAAGCCAATACGATATTGGTCACATTTTAGCGTGGATCGCTTCCGATTTAGAAGGCACGTCATTCTGGGGATGAATGCTGAGAGCATTCGATCGCCATAGGCCAAACGCGCGCGCGGCTTCCACCCCGTGGGCATTCTTCAAGTAAATTATAGTCTTGAATGGCAAGCCCGGCAGGGGGTTGGTTGGCACGCGTATATACCGGGGTACATACGCACCTGCCCCCCGTAGACATCTGTCCTACCGCTCTCCTCATCGTCATCATCGTCGACGTCGACGTCGCCGTCGTCGTCGCCAAATATTGTAGAGATTACAACTTGGGTAGTGAAAGAGGGAGAAGGATTTTAATGGTGATAGAGTCAAACCAGATAGAGAGTTACACACAGAGGGAAAGAGATGACTGTTACGAGCCCTTGATGAAAAAGAACGTCGGGGAATGATTGTCAAACGTTTTCCTGATTTTTCCAGATGTCACTAAAAGTATCGTTCGATTTTATCAATATAAAACATAAAAGATTTCTATAATTATATGAAGAAACGTATTATATACATTATTGTACATTTTTTAATAAACCTATTCAAGCGTCCCTAACAATATAATAATGTGGCGTGTGGAATATATTTATAATATACTGTAATACATGATGTAATAAATCAATTTAAAACTGCGAATGAATTAACTAAGATTATGATTTGTTAAATTATCAACACTCCGTAGAATTTCTCCACGAATATAAAAAAACAAATCATCAATATAGCGCTAAAAATTGTTGATTCTCAATGTCTTTCAAACTCCGATCTTTTTGCATGCTGGAAGTAACGATAATCCACACATGGCGTTTCAATTCCCTTGGTTGATTGGCGATATTATACAAAGCTTTCTCTGTTTATCCCGATCGTGCAATCGCTGAGACAAACAAAAGCTTTCCATATTTTGGTGAAGTGCGACGCCTCCTGCAAATATACAGATCCAAGTAGGATCTGCAGTAACACTTTATACACAGTAAGTATAACAATCAAAATTTATCCTTCGTACTGTACACATGCACACCCCTGTGCGTACGAATTCCCTTAACAAGGATTCTGTGTATCGTTTATCTCAAGGCTCGTGTATGCAGGAAAATTCCATCCTTCTGTCTTTCTCCATGGCTTTTATTCGTTGGTTTACCACAAAGGCCTGCAAATACATACAAACTCGCAACGTTAAGTCGAGGACGACCCTAGGCACACCGACCATATAAAACAAATTTTGGGGACCGTTCTGAATATATAGTATATATATATATATATATATAGTGCATATGCATATATATTATGGTGTTTCAAAAACGCCGAAATTGTTTTTAACCTCCTACCTCAAAAAGTTGTACTATTTGATATCGCAAAAGCGTTCTGCTGTGTATCCATCCTCGAACTTGCGCATTTAAGGTCAATTTTTCCATTTGGTTAAGTAACATGGAAAAAATATCGTGAAGGATATTTAGCTGGTTTTTTGGTATGTACATTTTTATCAACGTTTCTATAGTGTTGGGCATTTTTCTAATAAAGAGCAAATTCTCTAAAAAAAAGTCTTTTGATAGTCGAGTTTGTAGCTTCAAATGTTATCGCGTTGAGCTTTGAAGACATTTTATTTATACGCACCCTGCATTAAATCCATCGTATTTAGTGTGGAACCTCAACAAAAATTGTCATTCACACTGTTTAGGTATTCCATAAAATTGAGGTGTGATAAACGATTATGGCAAAAATCGGTCTTTCGACCGTTGTAATCAGCGAACAGTTGAACTTAGAGAGTTTACTCTAGGAAGGTTTTTTTTCGAATTTAATGCCCTACACGATAGAATGGTTGAAAAAAATTACACGCAGGAAACCACGAAAATATCCTTCGTGACATATTTTTGGCATGTTAATCGAATGGGAAAATTGACTTTTAATGCGCTAGTTTCAGGATGGAGGTATAGCAAAATGTTTTTGAGAGGAATCTTTTTGGTGGGTGAACCTAAGATTTTGAGCGGTGGAGAAATTTTGTTTAAACCACTCTAATATATTTATATATAATAAACCAAAAGGTCATAGTTTCTTGATCAGTTTTCGATAGGAATGTGTCTGTGTATGCATTAAACAGATGCTGAAATTCGAAGCTAATAGACGTTTGCCAAATAGCTTCATGATCTGTTCCCCATCATACTTGTCTGCTGTTTTTCTTCTTCCTTGATTGGTATTATCGTATTTTTTTTTGTTAGAACTTTGGTCAGCCTTTTTGAGAATCTTATTACCGTCCAAATAAGTCAGCAGGATCTCGAAAGATTTTTGTGTTGTAGACAAGATTTTATCTCAATTCGATGATCGAATTAGGCGATTGTGTAAAATGTTACTTCCCATTGAAATAATAATTTTTATACCGACCTCTTTTTTTTTAAATTGTTGATTTTTGATAAATGACTGCCAGATTCTAAACTGTACCAATTTAATGGTGGAATATAATATTTTTCAAACGCTATTAGCAAATTCAACTCCGTCTGTTAATGTATTTCGATTTTTCAAGACAAAAAGTAGCAACTAATTTCTCCAATTATTGAGAAAATACATCAAATTAATCGAGTGAGCAATTTAGAAATCATGATTAAATTCATCACGTTATTTACATCGGAGCACCGGAAATAATTTTCTAGCTGGATATATGCGAGTATGCAATTGTATGCAATTGTACAATATCGAAATAAGAGGGAAATGAAGGCTGTGTAATATTTCTTACTCTCAATTGCCGAGAGAGATGCATACGTACGCAATCGTCATTAATCATCGATTAAGTTCTCGACAATTGTTAAGGGGTGATTTTATGAATTTTTGTGAAAACGGAAAACCGTTCAGGGGAAAAAGAGAGGGGGAGCTACAAAAAAACACGTATATATATATATATGTAGCCGAAAAATCACCCTCCCCGTCGCAAACCCCCTAGAGAAAAAGGGGGTCATTGCGCCTATATATTTATACATACATGGACAAGCTTCCAACTCGATTTCACCAGTTTCTATGCCCTAAGCCACCAGTGTGTCACCGAACAGACCAGCACCCTGATACAATGATCCGAAATAAAGGAAGATGGAAAGAACTACGTAAAAGCGTACAGAAGTTACGTTCGTGGTTGTGCTATGAGATCGATATGTGCATTCGGCTACCAATAACCCACGAGACTTTTCGATCAGATTTAAATCTCGTTTTTTAATACAGTCGTTGAATTTGAAGTAAAAAAAGAATTGAAAATCGGTTAAAACAAATATATATCGAAATGGAAATTGTCGATTTTGTTGCGGCAAACGTAGTACCACGGCATATTCACTATAATACAATATTCTGAAATAATTTTGGTTTTTTGTGAATGCGATCCTCTTGATTCCGGTCGAATTGTTTTTGTTTATATGTTGCCTCTTGTCTCGGTGAGCTTAAACTGTCGGCGCTCTAGATACCTTTGATTGCGTTACCACCTTAAGCCACGCGGAAAATCACCAATGGGTTCTCATTTACAGAAAATTCTATTAGTATATAGCCCATGAGTGAAAATACTTTTATTGTTTTCAAAAGAACTCTCCGGTCTCATATTGCGGGTCTAAATTTTATTATATACTTGATTTTATTTAAATACGAAAGTATATAAATAAAATAAATGCTGTGTAATGTATATTATTACCATTATTGTATCTCGAGACGCGGCGGGGTCTCGACGCCTAGTAATTTTATTATATACACGCATATTCGTAAAAATAATACGTTGACAATAAATTCGCCAGTAGATGGAAAAAAGATTCATAGCATATCTACATATTTCTTTTTAATCGTATTTTATTCCGATTTTAGATTTTTTTTTGCACACCATGGGGTTCCTTTTTTCACCGATGATTTAATGTAGTTACGGATGCTGGTAAAAACTACGGAAACACCCCTAAATCCAACACCTATGCGCTTAAATTGGGGTTCCTCCGTCCGTTCTTCATTGTGCAAACACTGTTGTAATGTATATAAGCCACCGGCCTAACAGTTTCCACCGAGGTATTAACGTTATTGCCGAAATTTTGGGGAAAATTTGTGTCCATCGCAGACCGTGCAAACGGATTCGTTGCAGCTTGCCATTGTTGTTTGCAAATAGGGCATGTATATGTGTGTATTCGTGATTATTCACACCTAAGTTGAATTGACGTAGCGAATCGTAAATGATCACGATTCGTTATATCGGAATCGTGATCGATCGAATAATCAGTCGAATTGCCAAAGAAATAAAAAAAATTTGAGCTATCATATTTTCCAAAAATTACAAGTAGACAATATATTTGCTAATTACGATCGAACGAATATTTTAGAAAATATCGAAAGTATTTTAAAAAATGCAAATAATTGAAAAATACAAATGATCTTATACTAGTTATTTAATATACATACTTATGTATTTATCGAGATTTGTGTAACGAAACAGGGAGCATGTTGAATATTTTTGTAGTTTTTAACAATATTGAAGTATTTTCGCACAATTATTTTTCAATAATTATCCATATTCTCAGTTAGATATTTTTCATAGGAGGAGATTATTCGACACTGAAACCATTTTCCTTTCATTCATCGAAAATTGAGTTTTTCAATAATATTTTGAGAGAAAACGAGAGACCTTTATATACATTTTCTGTGATGGAATCGACGATGAAACTGTGCTTCTGTCCTGTTTATTGTTGCAAGCACTCGAGGCCGGCTCGATTTTGCCAGCCGGCATAAGGGCTACAATCTCCTGATGCAAACTCATCAGAACGATCATTTTCTTTAGGGAAGTTATATTTTTCTTTTTTTTCTTTGCAAATATTTAATTCCAATAAACTTGTTTCCAAATTCTCAATGTTGGAAAGGGAAATTATGATAACCCTTGTACAATAATCTCCTAATTATCAATTTTTGGAAAGCAAAAAAAGAACAATATTATTTGATATTCGTGGAGCAGCATTTAGTAATTTCTTGAAGGATCTCGGAAGAATTTTTCGTATTTTCCGTTAGTTATCTGCACTAGCTCACAATTCGTTAAAAGAAGATTAAAAAATATGACACTGACGTAATTCGATGGATTATCTCGTTCTGTTAAGCGATTGAAATGAAATCGACGATTCGGGATACAGCTGTTTAGGGAGAACTTTATAGTTTCTCTGACAATGGTCACGTGCCTCGTACCTCCAGCAGAGAGCGCACGTGCCTTACAATTTGTTCACGAAAGGTTGTCATTCCTGCAAAGTGGATCAAACATCATGATCGAGAATTACAGAACTGGAATACGAAAGATTATTCGGCGAAGGAATTTTTAAAACGAAAGGAATGATATTTCAGGTAATTATCTAAAAAAAAAGGGCGACAAGGAGATCGTTCTCTTTTATTTTTCATAAAATATTCTTTATTGGTAAATATCGTATAAATTCTTTACACTAATACAAATTCCTGAATCGATTATTTCACAATTCGAAGAGCACTGTGGCGATGCGTTCATTTGTACTTTTATATAATAGTTATGAAAACAAATTATAAAAATATTTGCGGCCGTCAAAACTAGGATCAAAATCGAGGCAGGAAAATGATAAAATGAGATCATTGTTTAATAACGCGAAATAAAAATAAAAATAAATACTAAAAAATGGCGTTGACTAGAGCGGTAAGGAACGTTCTCGTTATAACGAGGCGTCGAAATAAAATATTATATCGTCGATGAGTGTGCTACAGAGAAAAAAAAATCACTGATATTCTCTGAATAAATTCTAATTGTACATCCTCATTTTAAATAGAATATTCTCTTACAAAGTAGATAACGATTGTTCGATTTTTTTTTCATTCTTTTTTCTATACACATCGTAGACGATGGATTGAATGATGCATTCGCCATTTCATCTTTTGGACGCCGCGTGGCACAAAGGAGGACAATTAATTTGCACTGCAAATTGCCGCACCGTGAAAATGAAAATGAGCGATGAAATTACTGCATTAAAATTTCAATGTACATTTGCTTTCTTGTGAATTAATTGATGAAATTTTTTCTCGAAATATCGTTCCGTCGTTTCATGATTGAGCAAACAAAAAAATTCTTTCGTATCACCTGCATTGAAACTGCGTGTTTCAATGCCTATTTAGCCAGCCGAGACGAGCGAATTTCAGACCGACGCGACGACGGGCAGAAAATATTGAGTTTCTCACTTCATTTCATCCCCGCCTGAATTGCATTTGTTTGTTATAACGCTTGCTATTCGTGCCATTCAAAACACCGATTAATCTAATTTTTTGTTGCGTTATCGGTCGAAAATTGTCGCGTTTCCACTGGTTCCAGACACTGACACTCTCAGTTTTAATACAGATGATATGAAAAATATAGTGCGTGAGCAAGGGACAAATGCACACACGGGACGAAATACGAGATTGCCTCGCCTTCGGCTCGGGCAGGCACCGTCACACCCGTCGGAAAACGTCACGTTTCGTCCCCAGCCACACAATATACCATTTCGTTGTTACGAAAAACGATAATACTTGGCTTACATCTGCACGAGTAAATTTGTCGTAATTCACACAATTTTTTCGTCGGACAAATTATTTACCATAGTTTCTCTCCGCGCAGGACCGTTGTAAAAAAATTAGCATTAAAGGAGTTATGTCCACACCACACGGTATCTTAATAATTTTCCACTTCGAAAATTCGATGACCGCGTAAGAACGATTTTTATAGTACAATTGGCGAAATAGTTTCTTCGAATTTCCATACCTTGCTATACGAGGCAAAATGTAGAAAAAACCAAGAATATCAAAGATACTATGCAACATTATGTTGGAAAATTGTCGAAAAAAGGGTTGAAAAAGCATTTGTACGACAAGTCGTTGATGAAACGTAATAGCCCCAGATGGAAATTTTGAAAAATTCATTCGTATTAAAAAAAAACATAAAATAATGAATTCCCTTCGAAAAGAAAAAAATAGTCAAGTATTTGCTCGAATTAAAAAAATAATCCACCGAATCCAGGATTACGATAATTCAAAATGAATATCTTTGGTATTTTCCGTCCTATTAATATTTTTATAATCCTCATGACCTCGCGATGTCCTTGAGACCGACTTAATCTCGTTTTCGCGACAATTTCAGCAAGAGCGTCCATGAAAAATCGTTATTAGAAGAAAGAAAACCACTTATTCCTCACGATAAATATCAACACTAAAGACACTGATACATATTGTTATTGTGATGTCCGATGAGATGTGGCGCGGCGATTGAATGTTGCGAGAGCAAATGATGATGGTTGTGGTGATTAGCGTACATTCTTTGATCGTAACAATTGATGGTTGATGTCGATTGATACTGTTGATGAATCGGCGGGCTGACACTTTGATCGCTGTAGCAATCATATTCCTGCCACTCCGGCATAAAACGTTCCTGCGGATATGGAAAGGACGCGTGTCCAGGTCCGAGCCGTTTCTGGGCGGCAACTGCGCAACTTCCGGTCGACGATGTTATCATGTTACCATTATCGCTGATGCTCACCGTAACATTGCCAACGTTAACGGTTATTTCGCCGCTCTCGTTGCTGCCGAGAGTCTGCGAAAGCGCCCAGATGTAATTGTGGGCGAATCTGAGGGTCTCGATTTTCGTGAGCTTCGTGTCTTCCGGAAACGTGGGCAGAGCCATTCTCAGACGTTCGAGGGCGTCGTTCAACGTGTGCATTCTATGGCGCTCGCGATCGTTGGCCTTCATGCGACGATTTCTTTTCAGTTTGAGTACCTGATGAAGAAAAAAGCAAATATCGTGAGAGATGGAATAAGCAGGCGACAACAGTGAAGAGATATACGATAGAACGCGAGTGCAGGGGCGAAACATCGATTGTTCAACGATGTTTTTTACATTGCTGCATTTTTTTCTTGTTTATTTGCGCTTTTGTCACTGGGTTGAAAAAAAATCATCACCTGCGTTGGACTCTTGCAACGCGTGTTCCTCGATTTTCTTCTCTTCTCTTCCTTTCCGCCGGGAAACAAAGTGTCACCGTTTATCTCGTGTTTCGGCGATTCGAAGCTCACGTCGAATCCCGAGTCCGATGAACTCGAGAGCTCGTCGAAACCACCCTCGCTGCAGAATGAATATTCCGAAGACATTTCCGATTTCATTGGCGCGATTGTGCTCTTTGAAAAATTAGAAAACAAAGATATTGTAGGCTCGATGATGACCGGCATAGCAGTTGTATTTATATATTTATTTCGAATGAAAATACTCGTGAGGTACGAACGAAAAAATAATCTTACAAGTTGGAAAAAATCAGCATTTTTTTAATATCCTAAACTCACCTCGGGTAATATTGTTTTAAAATATTTATTTGAATAATCAGTCCACGTAGTTAAGAATTTTTTTTCATCAGTTACAAACACGGCACTTTTTTTTATTAGTCAGAAATTTTCAAGGATTTTTTAACATCATATTTTTGTTTTCAATTTCTTGCGTACAGCCGAGATACTCTGCAACTATACAAATACAAAAATGGCGCTGAAAATGTAATAACCGTTCGAGTCGGGGTACGATTTAGTACTGTGGATATGAGAAGGGTCTAACAGAGCATATATATGGATCCTGGGGGTATTTCGAAATACCCCCACGCCCCGTTATATTTTTCTATGTATATATCACGAGTACTTGTGCACCAGACGGGGGGCACCCCCGAGAGTTCACCCTATGATCGGTAGCGTGCGCGCCGAGGGGGTACGATTGGGTACGACCGCGATACCCCTCTTACTTTATTTCTCCGTTTTTCTTACTTCTTTTTCTCCCTCTTTTTCGAATTCGCCCTTCTGGAAAACCAACGATGTCCAATATCACCAGCATGCAATCGCGATGAATAAACTTAAGATTAAAAAATACCAACTTTTCCTCTGAACATTATTGGCACTTGCTCGCAAAAAATGATGCAATCATTATTTATCGTCGATAAATAAATTGAAAAACTCTTCTGGCCTGTCAATGAATATAAAAACGAAGAAACAATGACACAATGTATCGTGTTTTCTAGCAAAAAAAATTATAATAAAATTTAGTTATTACGTACTATTCCAATTAATATATTACAAATTAAAAAATGTCGTTTTTCATATCATTTCAAATTTGTTTTATGACTTGAATAAAAATAGAATTGAAGGCAAAAAAACAGTAAAACTCATATCGTATGTTTTATTAATAAACTGTATGTATTATGTTCCGAAGTATACATACGTCGTCTCTTATGGAGATTTCTAAAAGTTGATAAACCTCATGTATATGGAGTGGAGTTTTATTCTTAATAAATAATTTGAGATTCAATCAAGAAATTCTTGAACGATGCGATGTAACAATAATTCTCAAAGCTGCCGAAAATGCCCGTATGCCTGAGCAACCTCCAGGACGTTTAAACCCCAATTCAACCCTTACTTACCCTTATCGGCCATTCGACAAGCGAGTTTAACCTTTTTTCAATCCAATTTGTAATGATTTGTCGTAACGGTATAGGAAGTATGGAAATTATATCGCGTTGTTCCTCGCTTGCCAGAAACGATTTGTCACACGACTCTTCTAGACTGCGCGGCTAATCCCCGATTAATCACCGTGCGTATATCGTACATTAAGTAAGAAATAAATCTTAACCATCTCCCTCCCCCAATTATAAATTAATACATCTAATTATGATGGATATTAATTATTTTACGAACCTTATTCCGGATGTTTTCCCTCAGGAAATTAATGGAGAAAAAATGCAGTTGAATAAATAACGCGACAGACCAACACTAGATTTTAGTGCGGAAACAAAAGTTGTATATGTACTTTTACGCTTTAACACGCATAAATGACTCTCCGATGTTTCAAGGCTCGAAAAATGAAAGGAAAAAAAACGAAAAGATATATAATCTAATAGAGGGAACGTTGACCATATGTCGTTTTGGCTAATCAGTTGATAATAAAATGAAATCGCTATAGAAACCGATCGATGCTGAACTGCATGCGGTATGGGAGTGAGAGAGAGTGAAGAAATTTTGAAAAGCGGTAAAGACCACGCGTATACGCGAGTAATACAGGGTAAGATGTTATTTCTGATGTATTTTATAATCCACGGGAAATGAAAATATGAAACGCACGTGCCAATTGTTTGATCAACGATTCGTTATCGTCTTCCTATATATACGTGCGCGCAAATATATTTTACGAGTGTACTGTCAATAATTTCATCGTCACGGACAAACACCCGATGCCAAAATGGAATACGATGAGATACAACATTTTGTTTAAAAACGACAAGTTTGTGATTAAAAAATTTTTGTAAGAAAAATAAATGGTGAAAGTGAATTCAATCGTTAGAGGAATTATAAAAAAAGAACATTTTTTAAATATTTTTAGTAAATATTGACCGATTTACAAGATGTCTGCCTGTAGCTTGTCCCTCTCTCGCCTTTCTCCCTTTCACTCGACATTTCTTGTCACGCCAATAGATGACACACTTTAGTTCCTGAATCACCGTTTCAGAGAGGAGATCATCGACTCTACAGTTTGTCCCAGGGTCATTAGCATAACGGTCTATGAGATAGAATCGAAAGAAGTGCATTGACACGATATACACATGAGAGAGAGAGAGAGAGAGAGAGAGAATACAGTCGCTCTATACACGTTTTAACATTTGCAATGCTCCGAGATCTGTCTGTGGGCTAATGGGCCACGCAGTCGCGGCCTCATGTATATCAAAATGCTCTTCCCTCGACTGCCAATAGACATATGCTGTACAAAAGTCAGCGCATAAAACACGGCTGCGTACGCAAAAGATTCCGTGTCGAATTCTTCATAAAACCGATGAGGCATGTAATGAAAAATCATTGTTATGCATTGCTCTTCGATACTACAGATGGCATTGAATCATTTAGCAAAATTTGTGCCTACGCGCACGTACATTTAATTATACGAGTAAACAAAATTATCGATGCAACACTTTTTTATCCGGAAAAATGTTTTCATTTACTTTTACGATGATGGATGGAAAAAAAATGTCTGAACGATAAAGAAAAAAAAGCTGTAAAGGGGCCGATATCGCTCATTTTCACCCTCGATTATTTCAATCCTTTTACCCGCAATTTTTTCAAAAACTAACCAGCAAAAAAAACGGGTCTTGCCCGTGAAATCGTTAACGTTGGCACATGTTCCACGGCCGCGATATATAATAAGAGGAAATTGAGAGTGTGGGGTAAAAAAAAATATATTGGAAATTACACGAGAGATTTGGTAGCGCGGGGCGTGAAGAATTGAAAATCAAATAGGAAATAAAAAAAGGGGTGCTACAATCTGCGGGCTCGAAACGTGTTTTCTGTTTCCAAAAGGTTTAGTGTGTATAGCTTTTGTAGAGGAATGGCTTGACGATAAAAAAAAAGTAAGGTTTGTCCGCTTTTGCCCGAATCCGGATCGAAAGGGGTTCTTCTTTCTCTCTCCGTCTCTCGCCTACAGCGATTCGCTCTGATTGGGTAATTTATCGATGCATTTTCGCACTATGGCAATATCGTTTAATTGATTGCTGTCACGGTCCGATGTATGACGGCAGATGCTCTTCGAAAAACATTATCGTGTAACGAAAATAACGCGACTCACAAAAAGAAACAGCTGGCTATTTACTTTTGTTTAATCGTCACGATTAATATCAAATTTATGGAATTTTCGAGTGAATCGTTGTTCCAAAATTCATTGTAATTTTAATTTATGATATAAAAATCGAAAGTTCGTTTAAGCTCATCGATGTTTTTTTACTTTTTTTTACTGTTTTGAAGGAAAATATGTGTATATTTTTATTATGTCATGAAAATGTTTCCACTACCGTTTATGGCGTTATGAATACATTTTTTGCCATCACTATTATTCAGGATTGAGAAGTCGTCGTGTATTATACTCGACGACTATATCGTGAGAATTGGGGTACACAGCGTTTATGTACAGGTGCAGCGAACGCAGTTCATACGCCAGTTGGATTATCTTATGCATAAACAATAAGTACATATAGATACACCGTGCGGAGAACCGAGTTAGCCAAGGAGGCATTTTACTCTGTAATGTAATTTTCCCAGACTCGTTACGCTGAGTTGGACTTGAACAAGTTACAACTGCGCGTTCTGCGCTCTTCTTCTTTAATAAATCCAAGTTTTTTTGCGCCATGGTCTTTTCCGCGCAATTGTATTTATACATGCATATCCGTATTCAACCGTGGCTGTCTACAGTGTTGTATTTATTCCATTATTCGGTTTTAACCGAGCTCGATTATGCAGGATATGTAATCGGACGTTAAAGGTCAACGGAAAGTGGTTTTCCATCAGTTCAAATGTCAAACGTTCAGTGGTGTGCTGGATAATACTTGTGAGAAAGAGGATAATTAGAAAGGAAAATCCGTCTACGTAATCGTCTTTTAAAACAGCTTGTTGATTATGCGGGCTGAAGAAAAAAATATTTTCCAGGTGCGAAAAATAAATCGTTCCGCTGGAATCCAGCACGATGAATCACGGCGATTTTTTCAACTGCGAAAGCTGTGTTCGGTATTCTTGAAATATTGATTTTTCAAATTTTGTATCGCAAATTCAGCTATAATTTAGCAGCAGTATGACATTAACGTCGATCAATGCAGAATTGTAAGAAAAATGGCTGAGCGTCGATTTTCTTCAACATTTTTATCATCTTAATGATAATATATACATATATATATATGTAATATTATATAATTCCATTGCACTCGATTCTCTCAAAATAAGCTAGGGGCAATCCTCTCTTCCGTCATTATTTCTCACCGCATTCTCCCCTCGTTTCTCTAACCCGGTAAGTCCTCAGGTATACTATATCGGAAGACAGGCACTCTGACGTTTTGAGCTGCAAAGGTAAGGCGAACGCACCTTTGGGATCGTTCCTTATACACCAATCCTCTCCTCTCCTCCTCTCTACATGTTTCTTACAATCTCCGTGAACGGAGGCCACATACCTTCTCGCACGATGCAGTATTCGCCTGTCCATTGCCTGGCCGACAGCACCGGTTAGAACTTTTTGATAACTTTGTCCGGGCGCGCTCTCGCGGGGTTACTTTATTTTGTTTTTTCGTGCTCATCTTGTTATTTTAACAGTTCCGCATTGTGATGCCGGACGACGGAGCGGGGAGGAGGAACTTTTGTTTTTGATTGTGACGATAATGAGGTGATTTTTATTTTGTGTGGCTGTGTGCGTGCGTGGGTGTGTCACAAAATTTGACGGATTAAGGATTACCATATGACTCGGTAAGTTGCATCTTTTTGTTAATTACAACGTGAATATAGAGGTGGGGAAGAAATAAGCGGTTCAACATTACAGACAATTACAGGTGTTTTTGTTTATATTAAAATTTAAGAAAACCTAACTAAGGTGTAAAAATTACATAATGTATTTTAGTGAAGTATGATATGCTATACAAAAAATATATTACACGTACGCTATATAATCATATTTATAATGTATATTATTTTATCGTAACCTATTTTCTAAACAGAAAAAATGTTTGGCAGGAAAAAATATGAAAAAAATTAATGCATCAGCTGGAACACGTTTTTCATATTGCAATGAACTATGATATATCGGCCTTAGTCGATGGCAAAGTGAAAAGTTAGAGCATGAGAAGTCCGGTGAAATAAATTTGAAAAAAAACAGAAGACCATTCACCGTTCTCAAAGCGGGTATCCGAGAAATTCCACGCGCGTAGTGTAACCCTCGTACGTTTTGTATTGTAGAGGAAATAACGGTTTTTATCTCCATTTTATTTTCATTACGATCGAGTCTCCGAAGGAGAGGCTGCTGCTGAGTATCACATCGACATGGCGGTAGTTGCAACTTGTTTTTTTTTTCCCATAAGATGACACACGATTTAACCAGAGTGAAATTTTTTCGCAATTGATGAAAGCTATCGGAATTATCGTTATTCTTTTATAATTCATCGAAGGTAATGTCCATTTTCCTGACTCTCGGTGGATGCTTGGGAAGACAAATGTTTTTGCGATGGTCAGTA
The DNA here is from genome assembly GCA_959613375.1 of Heteropelma amictum. Classification (NCBI taxonomy): domain Eukaryota; kingdom Metazoa; phylum Arthropoda; class Insecta; order Hymenoptera; family Ichneumonidae; genus Heteropelma; species Heteropelma amictum. Next base: position 11,146,450 of record OY390726.1, on the reverse strand, counting down.
AGTCCAGAGGTATGGACTAGCTTTCTTCCGCTCTCTGGATCTGGCCGAAAACTTCTCGTCGATAAAATAAGAGAGAGGGAGTGAAGGAACGAGCACGGGTGAGACTGCTCTCGCTCGGTTCCGAGCGCTCGGGAATTTTGATGCAAGAACAAGACAGAAGCTCCACGAACGTATATACACCCTACAGAGACAATTTCGAAAACGTTTTCGCAACCATTTTCGATAATTCACCGAATCATGTTTATCGCCAATTATTCGATATCGGTTTGTCTTTTTTTGTCACGCGTTTTAATAATTTTCTGAGACGATGCCACCTGGTATGCTTTTATTACGAATTGTCCTTTCAAACTTCGCACTTGCGGCTATTATTTTTCTCAAAATATTTCGTGATGAATATTATTACCAAAGATGTACACTCAGTGACGATAAGTGCGTTAAATCGTTTTGACGGTGAGGTCAAACTTTGATAAGAAATTGCATGAAGAATCTCCATGTTTGATCTTGAATTCTCTCAGTACCAGTTCTGGGAGCGGGAGAGCAGGATGCAAATGTTGCTCGCCGGTACAGCACCCATGCTAACTGGTACTTGAATATATCCTGCTGATTCGCATTCCAGTCCGAGTCGAGGAGAATCTAGTTGCACGTGACTCGAAAGGAATACGCAGGCACGTATTATTAGATGGATGCTTCACACATTTCCTTGGCATCGTTTTTTTTCGTGATTGGTCACTCGGTATTTTTATTCCACATATTGACGAAATGACGAATAATAATCATATCAATAAACGTTTAATCGTGTTCGCCATTTAAATGTAGAATGTTAAAATGTCTTCTTTAATTAAGATCAATAAAATGTCATTGATTTAATGAACAAAGGTTTTGCAAAATATTTTATGTTTTTCTTCGCCGCGGAAATGATGAAAAAAATTGACGAGTGAATGAAAAAAAATTTGAGGACTGATACCGTCCTTTATCGTTGACAATAGGCGCGTCGTTCCATGCTCGATGTATCGACACGAAATCATGATTTTACGTGAATTAAAGTAGCGTATTAAAGCACGTGTATTAAAGTAGCATCCGAGCGTAATTACACGTCGGAGGGAATAAAAGCAATGAATGTATGCGTGTATTCGCTATTCAATGTACAAACAATACACGTTATTTTTTAAAGTTACTCAGCGTTATTGAATTTTATCCTGGAAATTGATGAAAATTGGGTCATACAAACCGCATTATTAATAGGATTTCATTAATATTGAAATTGAATTAAATTTCATAAATCATTAACCGATATCTTTTAGTTGTCAATTCTATTTTCTTCTGAAGTATAGCTTCGATAACGCATGTTTGTGGAGTTTACCGTTCACTTTTCGTATTGTTTAACGCGCAGTGGAAGTGAGAGGTAATATAGAAGGATGTAAGAGCTAGAAAATTACGGGAATGACTGCCCGAAAGTGTTTAACGTGTTTTTTACATTCTCAGCGGCATCCACAGAACAATTGAGTTGCGCAATGCGGTGAGAGAACTCGACAGCAGGGAGCGAGTCAAGACACTTCTCTGTAAACCCATTTCAGGTGTTTCAATCTTATACCGTGTACTATACCGTAGACTTGTCTTGTTTCTCACAGCTCAAAATTGCAATCCTCGATGTAGAAAGTTCCTTTCCGAGCGGTTACACTTTAGTCATAAGCAGTGAGCCTGCGGAAGAAGGAAAGTCGAAATTGGCGCAATGAATTTTTAAACACATGACCAATGAGTATTCCTCGTGGAAGCATATATACATTTAATAATTGTTCGATAGTCGAATAACTGATCCTGAAATTACAATTCAATTTGATAGATTTTCGAAAGAGGACTCACGTCGATATTATAGCACATTAGGTATGATATATTATTATTTATTATAGTCGTGATTTATCCATTGGATATTATACAATATATATATATATATATATATTAATCAAAGAGCTGATTCGATCGATTTTACGTACAGTCGCAGCTCACAAAGTGCGTCAGCATATATTAATGAAAGATAGCACAGGAGAAGGAAGAGGGGATGAGAGAAAGATTATCATTATTGGGTCACCGGATATCTCAATCATCGTATCACTGACACTGCCAATATAATGCAAACTTTTTCTTCTGCAACAAGTACAAAGGTTTCATTATTAGTTTAGTACTTAACTGACTTGGAAATGCGTGTGTTTCGTGACGTCAAAGAACCAACGGTCAGCGTCCTGTTCACCTTTGAAGCGCGTCGCCTCTTCTTTCATCGTTTTACCGAGCCAGAAATGGAATCTGATTTCTAACGGCTTTTCACGACACCATGCAACTATCGTGTCATCAAACGCTCATGGATGTATACACATATATGTGTATTTACTATAGTACCCATAGAAGAATTACCGGTAGTTCGGCTCGCCACAGTCACCTGTATATTTATCGTTTTTTTTTTCTCAACGATATAAATCCAACCACAATATATATATACTTTGGAGTACCTCCAAGTATAACTGGCTATTATTGTCGTTATCGCGGTTTGACTTAAATTACCGGTTTCTAAAACAACATGGGAGTCGATGTGTATGCGGAAGGCGCATAAAGATAAATTATTTATTTATTTTTTTTCATATTTAATCGACGATAGACTAAGGACGAGAGGAGAATTATACGAGAGAGAATTGGGTTGAGCCAGAAGCTTGGAAACCAATAACACAATAGCGGGAAACAGCAAACATTTATTGTCCAATGAGGAAAATAAATGATAATTGTTGCACTAAAAATGATAAATATTCATATTTCTTAAATATTACACGTGCCAAAGATAGGAAGGAACTTATTTAAGCACCTGTAATTATTCAGATGATGCAGTTTTCACTCCTAATCCTGGTGACCACCTGTACCCTGTCATCCCGGGCCCAGGTGATCAACAGAGCGCCGCATTTCATTCAGCACGGAGACATGGCGAGACTAGCCGTGTCCGAGAGTACTGCACCAGGTTCTCCGGTGTACACGCTACGCGGTGAAGATCCCGAGGGCTCGAGACTTCGTTATTCCATCAGCGGTGAATACTTTACCGTTAATCGTGATACCGGATTAGTCGTATTACGGAAACCGCTCGATCGAGAAACTCAGGATCTTATCGAGGTCATTATCAGCATAACGGGTACGTTCATATTCACGCTGAAGGGAAAAAACGAAACAGAACGAGTCAACTGGTTTATTATCCAGGACTAGCTCAGAATTTTCGATAAATTTCAATTCGTCTTTTTTTGAAGGTATCTAGGACATTTTTTCTTTTTCGGAATAAAGTGAATGCTATCGTAATTTGCGGATTAAATATAATCGTGAAAATAAAAAAAAGGTTTTCCTCACTTTTCGTCATTTTATTAAAATCCTCGAAAAGCCTGAAATTTCAAATGATCGTAATCAAGTTTATAATAATTATACCATGCCGATACAGCAGACACATTTTGAAAAGAAGACCGAAAGAAAAACGGAAGTTTTAGCTCGGTAGGAAAATTCTTTCGCCCTGAAAATTGTCTTTAAAAACCAGCGGAAAAAGAAACGCACAGGGAAAATTGGCGAAAATCTATAGCGACTTTGAGAATCAGCCAAAAATGGAAAAATTAATATATCTCGATAAACCAAAGCGACATGTTGATCCCTCAACAATTGACAAGAGAATGAGCAGAAGCTCGAGCATATATTTTTGAAAATGGTCATTGGCCAATATGGCGAAAAATTTTTGGATCTTAAAAAAATGTAATCTACAGGTATAGATATCGATATATTTTCTCCCCGCTGTTTATTAAACATATCGATATTTGATTGTAGACAGTAATTTTGTACGAAAAATAGAAAAAACCAATGTAATTAAATAATTACTATTATTCCTCCGCCCTACTTTTAACAGACGAAGGAATCGCCGGTTCCGAACCAAACACAGTTTCCCTCAGAAGAGAAATTGCCGTTCTCGACGAAAACGATAATCCACCGGTTTACCACGGTCGTCCGTATGCCACTAGAGTACCGGAAAGTGGAAAAATCGGAGGGCTCTTGCTACCCGAAGGAACAATCATCGTCACCGATCTTGACGGCGGTATCAACGCCGATATCGAAGTTAAATGCGTATCCACGTCATCGGTTGACGATACTTGCTCAACATTCGACGTTTCTACCGAACAGGTGTGTGTGAATTATTCATGTGAATTTTCGAAAGTATGCTACGCTTTTTTACGAGCAACAATTGTTTCAGTGAAAACTGAAAGTACCGCTGACGAATTATGCAAAAAAAAATAATAATAACATTTTTTATACACCACAATAGATAGCAGAAGGAAAATACGATGTAAGAATCACTATTGCGCAGCGTCTCAATTATGAGAGGAGAAATTCTTATCTGATAAGTTTGTTGGCGATCGATGGAGCGGCCGATCCAGCCAAAAGACTTCAGGCACGAGCAACGGTGGCCGTCGACGTTCTTGATGTTCAAGTAATTACTTACAAAGACGATTATAATAAACATCGCAATGTACCAACGTCTATACTTTTTTACATAAAAATTCATTCTCGTTTTTAACGGAAATAACTGCAGATTTTTTCATGACATGAAAATTGCAGGATCAGCCGCCCATATTTTTGAACGCACCTTACAGTGCTGCAATACCGGAGAATACACCAAAAGGCCATACCGTTCTCACGGTGAGAGCACGCGATGGTGACACGGGTGAATCAAGGCCATTACTGTTGAGTCTCGAGGACGATGATCTTGGCCATTTTGAGCTCATCACCATGAGAGACGGTGACGTTGCGATCGGTACACTCGTCACAACCGACGTACCGCTAGATCGCGAAAATTCTCGTACACTCCATGACGGTGGAATTTACAGTTTTCGCGTGCGAGCGACCGAGCTGATAAACGAGGAAATACCAGCTGACACAGAGACATCGGTTGTCACTATCGTCATCATGGATGTCGATGATTTGTCACCGATGTTTAATGAAAATTACTTTAGTATTAAAATATTCGAGGATATTGGAGTCGATACTCCACTTCCAGGTACATCAAAATGTCTTCTTATCGCCATGAATGAAATGAAAATTTGTCCACCTTTGTGTACATTGCTTTCTCAGCACGAAATTGTTACTTGGAAATTAATTTCCGTATTCCACAGGACTCAACATGGTAGTGAGCGACGAAGACGTAGGAGACAATGCTAGATTCGTTCTTGAACTTCGAGATTCTCCAAACTATCCGGGAATAAGCAGAGCATTTACCGTTAGTCCTGAAAATGCTCAGGGCAGAGTTTCGGTAGTTATAAGAGCAAAGGACACGAATGTCCTCGATTATGACGTTGAAGATCCTTCCAAGAGGGACTTGGAGTTTGACGTTGTGGCCATTGTTGGTGGACAAGCCGTAAGTTCCGAAACCCAAAAATCACATTAAACCAATAAGAAAATTTCTGACGTTACCAAAACAGGACGGAGCTCAAATCTCTTAGTTCATAATGTGTCCTTCGACATTTTTTGTCCCTCTATTATACTAATTACAAGGAAAATCACCAAGAAAATATTTTAGAATTTTTTCTCTTTTTTCAATAGATTTAGCAGACTCCAACTCTGCTTCTCTATTTTTTCCTTTTTAATTTGAGTCGATAATGAGCTTGATACGAAGGTTTCGCTCAGTTGACTGCGCGGTAACTGAAAAAACCCAGATGACCATCAGTTAACTGAGCGAACAATTACTGTAAGAAGGAGAGAACAAGGGAGAGGATCATAAAAGTTCCGAAGGAAAAGATTTGTAGCTCGAAAATGCATTTTTTTTTAAATTTCTTTTACGATTATTGTTTATGGAGAAAGAGAGCAATTTGACAACTACCTACAAATGTCGGAAAGTTTCTTGTTCCTTTAATTTTGTTGAGTAGTGTAGTTGTATCAAATATATCCTATTATTATTATTATTATTATAGTGTTTATTGGTTTAGGCTACCGCCTGTATACAAAAGAGATCGAGAAGTGTACTACTATCTTATTCGTTGTCGTTTTATTCGTCCCCTGATTGGTCGCCGAAAAAATAATGTCCGGCCGTTACCGGATTTTCACAGATTAAATTACACAAATAATTAAGGCGCTGCAGCGCAATCGTGCAATGGCGCGTGCAAGCGCGAGTACCCATCCCCATGTATAGTTCTTCTAATAAAAAGTTGATGGCGTCCAGAAGTTGACCCTCGATTGAAAAAATATCGCACGATTGTTAACGTTTTTTTTTGTCCCCTGATTTGTCGCTAAAAACAGCATGCATTTTGTGGCGCAATTCCATTTGCTTTTTGATGCGCGCGTATGTGTTGCTTTCGCTTGAATTACACATTTACCGGATTTTGACTGATTAAATTACATAAAAGATTAATGCGCTGCAGTGGAATAGCGCAAACGCACGCGTGAGCGCGAGTACCCGTCCCTGGTAATTGTAGATCGTCATCGAAAAAAAAAAAAAACGAATTATATCCAAAATCATCTTTTTCTTGTACCCAAGGTCGCTACCTCTAGGGTGCACATAAAACTGATGGACGCGAACGATCACGCCCCGGAATTTTCGCAAGCTGTTTATAAATTGTCGATACCCGAAGATGCTGAACCGAATACGTATTTCGGTAACATAATCGCCAAAGATTCCGACAGCGGTAGTTTCGGCCAGTTAACGTACACACTTCGCGGCTTTGGTGCTGACAAGTTTCGGACTGATTTGAAAAACGGCGGAATAACGTTGTCGAAGCGACTCGATTACGAGACGCAGAAGTCATATTCGTTGACGATGGAGGCAAAAGACGGCGGAGGTAAAGTCAGCACGGTTAATATACTTATTGAGCTCGAGGACATTAATGACAACGTTCCGATATTCGAGCAACGCGAATATTCACGAACCGTTCGAGAGGGCAGCACGAGCTTCGATCCTCAGATGTTCGTACGAGCTACCGACATCGATGGACCGACGCATGGAAATGGACGAATTACATATACGATAAATCGTCAAAATGGTTCGTCCGATTCCGTCTTCAAGATAAATCCGGACAGCGGCGAAGTTACGATGACCCGTCCAGTGAGATCCGACGACACGGAGCGTGGAATTTACGAATTGGATATACGCGCAACTGACGCTGGAACGCCGCCTCTCTATTCAGACGCTAAACTGCTGATACGCGTTGGCGTGCCGGGCAATCAAAAGCCCATTTTCCGAGGCAATTACAAAGCAGGCTCTCCAGGACCGAATACGTACAGATCGAGACTTTTAGAAAACGCTACACCGGGTACCGAGGTCATCAAGGTCGTGGCTAACGATCCCGACGGCAGAGACAACCTTTTGCAGTATTATATCGCATCCGGGGCTAAGGATAATTTTGTCATAGATTCTAGGTACGCCGCAGAATCTATCATGTCAAATTAAGTATCGGTCATTGAGATTCTGGGAGACGAACGAATTTCATTTCAGCTCGGGAATTATGACCGTGTCTCCGGATGCAAGATTGGACCTGGAGACTGGGAGCGAAAAGTATGAGGTCGTGATCTATGCGGTTGATTCCGGAACTCCGGTCAGAGAGACGGCGACGACTACCGTCACGGTCAGTATACTGGACGTCAACAACAAACCGCCGGTCTTTAAAAAACCAACTTATCTTGTTTACGTTTCCGAGAGAGCAGCAGTAGGTAGGAAAGAAAGTCTTATTGGGTTCGTAATTGCTCCATTGTTATCTCATTGTCGTATTTTTTCTTTGCCATTTAGGTGAATCTGTCCTCAAAGTCTCAGCAACCGACGCAGACTCGGACGCTAGAATCGAGTATTCTCTCGTGGATCCCATAAGAGCCGTCGACAAGACGGGCGTTGCCTTGAAGAGCAAGACTCCTTACGATTTCACGACGACCTTTCGAATAAATTCAACGACCGGCGCGATATCAGTCAACCGTGTTCTCGATTATCAAGTTGCAGCTGTCGTGATACTGACCGTCAGAGCGAGGGACCTCAATGCCTTCGTCGACAAGGAAAACCAAATTGCCGAGGTTGAAGTGACGATCTATATCCAAGCTTACAGCGACGATAATCCAAGCTTCATTAATCCTGGTTGGTCACCGAATAATCCAGTGATACGATTCGCTGTACCCGAGGAACAGCCACTCGGTACAACGCTCGTAATGCTCTCCGCCAAGGAACCAACGACAGGCTGGCCGGTACAAAGATTCGAGCTGGTTCGCGATGATGACGACGAGGGCTACGTAAATGTCGGGGTCCAGAGTGGCAATGTCGTGCTCAGTAAACGACTCGATTACGAGACGTTGAATCAAAAAGTAATTGAACCAGTTCCAAAAACACTCCTGAACGAAAAAGATGCGGATTGTCACTCCTTTTTTGTTGTTCATTACAGTTCATACGTTTCAAAGTTCGCGCGCTATCGCGTGATTACGACATAACGCGCAAAATGTCCGAAGCAACGGTGATGGTGGAGGTGCGCGACACAAATGACAATAGTCCGATATTCAATCATGCTGATTACAAAATATCCGTGCTGGAATCAGCGAAACCATCGAAAATCGTTCTCAACGTCAGGGCAACGGACATGGATAGTTCCAACACGGAACAAGAAGTCAAGAGAGGCTACGGTGAAGTGAGATACTCGCTGACCGGTGAAAATGCGAATCTCTTCGAAATCGATCCGATAAGTGGAAATATTGCGATCGGTGGTAAGATTACTCTCGATCGTGAGAGACAATCGGTACTAAGGTTTTACGTTGTCGCGTCGGACATGCCACAGGGTGGCGCCGAGCAGAGATCCACCAGAGCGCTTGTAACTGTCGATGTACTCGATGTCAATGATAATGCACCGAGTTTCCCTCAGGACTCTTACACCGCTGTTATACCGGAGAATGCATCGAAGGGCGTGAGCGTTGTCAACATCACCGCCAGCGATCCGGACGAGGGAAATGGCGGAATGGTCCATTTTGAAATAATTGACGAAGATGAAGCCAGTGGTAAGAATTTGACCAAAAGTTACAGGGAAGAACGTGAAATTTGTGGGTTAATATTGTGGGACATTCATTGATCGGGGAACGACGATCTGTTGTCAGGACTGTTCGAAATCAATCACGCGACAGGTGAGATATTCTCGGCCAAGGAACTTACCGGCAAGGGCAGAACGGAACCGTACAACATGAGAGTAAGAGCGCAAGACTCCGGAGTTCCTGTTTTATACAATGACGTATCGTTGACTCTGTACATTGGTGATGTAGTCAGCAACGATGGCGTACCGCTTTTCATTAGACCGACGCTCGACGAGATAGTGTACGTTTCGGAAAATTCAACGATCGGTAGCCCGGTCTTTCAGGTCGTGGCGTCCGATCCGGACGATCCTAATTTACGGGACGGCCGAATAACCTTCAAATTCCTGGAAGATGGAAATTTCGGCAATGACGCCAGTGCCTTTCACATTAACGGCGAGACCGGTCTTATAACGACGAAAAAATTGCTCGATCGCGAGACCAAGGACACCTACACGCTGATTCTCGTTGCTCAAGACTTGGGCGATCCACCGCAGCAAGCGACAAGAGTTCTCCAAGTTGTCGTCAAAGACATTGACGATCATAAGCCTCATTTCAAACGAAATTCCGACAGTCCACCTATCGAGCTCAGTGTCTCGGAGGAAGTGCCGATCGGCACCAAGGTCGGCATTATCGCAGCGATCGATGAGGACATTGATGAGAATGGTATGATCGATTACGCAATTATTTACGGCAACGAGGCGGGTCTTTTCGATATTGAGCGTCTTGACGATAACTCCGCTCTGGTAAAATCAGTCGGTCGGCTGGACCGTGAAACCGATGAGCATCATTTGTTGTTGATCAAGTGTTTCAAGTATCCTATCATTAAATCGGAAGTTGTACCGAAGCCTTACAATCGGCAGGATCCTTCGGAACGTCAGGTCCTCGTCAGAATCATCGACATCGATGACAATAAACCCAAGTTTCGCAAATCGAACATAACGATTGGCGTTAGATTAAACGTGCCGATCGACACGAGCCTCATCACTCTCGAAGCTTACGACGAAGATTCAAATGCATTACCGATTAATTACATCATGGGTAACGTGTCTTTCACTTCCCTCGCCGAACCTTCGACATCAAAGCGCGAAATCCAATCTCGCCTCGCGCTCAATGCGGAAACTGGAGAATTAAGAACAACGGGCTCTTTGACAGCGTTTGCCGATGGTTTTTTAGAAATACCGATAACCGCAAATAATTCCATACAATCGGACCGACAAACCAACGTTACGCTCAGGATATTTCTACTCCGCGACAGGGACATGCTCAAGTTCGTCTTCTCCAAACCGCCCGTGGAAGTCAGAAAGATACTCGAAGACTTTGAGAAAGCCGTTCAACAAGCTCTCTCATTGCCGATTACCGTCAACGTTTACGATACGCAATTTTATTCGAAAGATGACAATTCGCTAGATTTTTCATCGACCAGCTCGTGCTTTCAGATGGTCGGGCGCGAAGCTTACGATCTCGTAGAGATGAAAGCACTCTTGCGCGATCCGAACAACGACGAGCTCAAGAAAGTATACGAAAAATACCACGTTGAAAAAGTGCAACATTGCGCGGCAGTCGTCACACGCGCTGATGCTTCCATGACGCAAATGTGGGTTCTGGCTATTGCTGCTTTTGTCGGTTTTGCAGCTATATTCTCCAGCTGCGCACTCTGCTGCATGCACTCCAAGTAATTAACTTTGTTTCAAATCGTTCGTTTCTTATAACCCCTGAAAATCGAAAAATGAAACAATCCGACGTTTTTTTTTGTTACGACGATAACTTTTCATACATTTTGCGATAATCACGTGTAGTTTATTTCGCTTTTGTCTATTTTGTCATTTTTCAAATGTGTTTTCTTCAAATCATTTTAAAAGGTACAAGCGACAAGTGAAACACGCTCGTCTCCGTGAACAAACGAGACCTCCGTTGAGTTTTGTGTCATCTAGCCCGGGAATGGTAAACGCTCAATCCCATACGACCTTGGGCTCCCTCGGACCTGGAACGATGGTAACGTTGGGCCCTCATGAGGGTTCCTACGAGTGGGGAGCCGATACTACGCTCTATCATCCCAGCACCATGTCCAGAACTTGAAGCTCCGAAGCACCAATGGACTTGTTAAAAAAAAATCTTGGTATAAAAATAATTATCCATGAGAATGCCGCACATTCTGACGTCCGAATAACTATTCATAATTCTGGTCGAGAATTGTTCTCTAATTTTTCCGTTTAACGAATTAATAAGGAAAAAATGTAGGTACTAATTTCTCGATGGATATTTTGGTGCTCAGTGTTGAATGTGTAATACATAAACAATCGTGAATGAAGTGAAATATCTATGCTCTTTTTCTGGACGCTCTTCTTTCTTGCGATCATGAATTGTACATGAAACGATTATCGATATCGACTGTTGGAAAAGTTATATAAAAAATAGGGTACCCGCTTGACGAATATGTGTTTTTGTATTATAAAACGTATTTAAGTATCGTGAAATAAATAAACAGCCAATGTGTATATTTTATCTTATATTTATGTGATTACAAAATTCATAAGTTATAATAATCGACAAAAAATATCTCAACTACGAAATGCCCATTGATATATTATAAATCGTTGACATTTTCGTAAATAATTCGCACGATAACATCGTCAAGTTCATATACGAATAATGTCTTGAGACATCAGCGTTGAGTTTCCATTTTTTCAAATGTCAAGGTCACGGTTTTTGCGAATCCCGTATCGTTGCGATCAAAATTTATGACCGTTATTCAAACAGTTCTCCTGTGGCTGCCGTTGCTCGCCGATAAAATAATCGCTGCCATATATCTAAACCTGTAGTACAAAAGATACGATAGAATTTTTGTTCCGAAATATACGAATTATACAAATTATTCCGGTAGAAAAATCTTCATCGAAGTTGCTTTCTCGTTTTTTTTTCGCAGTAATATTGTTGCAAAATGATGCTTTTGGCTTTACCTTTGGCTCGCTTTGGCGACGTGATTTTATTCAGTCGCCAAAAGACCACTGGCGAATTCCTGAAAATCCTCAGGCGTATCGAGATCTTCGTTCGAGGTTGTCAATTTTTCTTTCAGCTTTTTCGAGCTTTGACAATTTTTGCACTCTTCGCCCGTATCAATGTTTTTCTCTAGGGTATTTAATCTTTTGGCATTATACGAATGATAAACACCCACAGGCTCCACTACGTTCGAATAAATTGAAGAATTTGTAGGAGGATGGCTGGTAACGTTTTTTTCCGACTGAATATTCCCATCGTTGATTTCACCTAAATTTGTGCGATAACTCGTTATACGAGATTCATCGGGCGCTGGAAGATCGGTTTCTTCGTACTTTGATTCCTCAATCGTCGAATGATCCGTGAGATGTTTGGTAATCGCCTCGAATGGTGACATCATGCTATGCATGAATTTTTGATGATTCTCCGGTGCCATTGATTGTGACCTTTGAATTATGTCATTTCTGAGGGAGAAGATGAGAAAAAGCTATTACTACAAAATCGAAATGAGACGACCTTGAAAATGTTTAATACAATCAAATATGTTTAACATTGACATTATTGCTATTTGCATTGTTATAAAATGGGCTAAACCTGTTGAGCTTATTTTTTTTATTTGGATATAAATTTAGATGAAATATCATTTGACGTCGTTCCTCCTCCTCGCTGAGTCCCGTTTGACCGGGTGGGATAGCCAGAATTGGAATTGCTTGTCCCTGTTGCTTCGTGGGATGATATCTGTGGCCACGAGTGTACGAAATCGGTCTTCTAGGATCGTATTCCTCAATTCCGGGGGAAGGAAGCCTTGGTCTCGATACTTTATTGCTCGGCTGACGATCATTCAAATCTGTTATTGGATAGATATCCAGCATCACGCTAAACGGCTTGGGCTTTCTTTTTCCATAGTTTCCGCTCGAGTAGGCACTGGCGTTATCGACGTATTGCGGAATATCCGCTATCGGCTTGACGTAACCTGATGATGGAATTCTTTGAAAATATGGATCGCGATACGGATTGTATCTATGAGTTCCCAATGGTGAAAATCTGAAATACAACATTTTCGAATTGTAAATAATTACAAAATCATCGAAACGTCGATGGATTTTTTACCTTCGATACTTTTCGATAAAAATCATCATTCGAGCATCGAAATGATTTTGTTCAATTAATCTTTTTAAGCCTGTCATGATGAATTAAATTAGCAAAAAAGTCTGACCGGACGTTCGATGCCGCCAAAAGGTTCACGTCTGTTGGATGCCACGGTTTATATTGATAAAAAGGATCCGCGCTGTTTGCCGCTGTGGCGTATCGTGGTACTCCTGGAGCGATATCATCGTCCTCACTGTCAACGTATTCGTCATCGCCATCCTGACCCCCGTCAACTTGATACCCGTGTCTTTCGCTGTTCGCCATCATTTCTCCGATTTCCGGAAGCAAATCATATTTTTTTGGATTCACGTAAACTCCGGTAAATTTTATTCCACGATTCGCAGCGTTCTGATCGTTTGTTAAATATTTTATTATGTCTTGAATATTTCGTGAGGAATGGGGATATCGATATTGCGTGAGTTGAGGAAATTTCGGACGTTTGTCGAAAGATGCTGGTTGCGGTGTTTTTAATTCAAAGTGAAACGGAGCTGGACGCAATTCTTCCTCGTTCAATTCGTCCTTAAGATCAGGATAAGTGTATCTAAAAAATGTCAATCAGATGTAATAATATCGAACACTATATTCGGTTCCCAAATGTACAATATTTAATGATTATGTTATTATTTAAATTACCGTTTTCTATATATACGCTGCTTACAAAGAATCTTACTTTAAAACAGTAATAATGGCAATTAAAAAATTATATTATACAAAAATTGTGTGTCTTAGTATCGCGTTATAATTGTCAAACTAAATAATTATTAAACTGAAAAACATTTTTATGGAAAAACATGAATTATTTCCGAATTTTTGTATACCTTTGTCTCACGCGATAAACAACGGCATGGTTATTGAACAATTGTTTTCCTTCCACGTCGGGATGACTTTCCTGTTTTGTGTCAATCATCTCAAGGAGCGTTTTTCTCCGTTTAAAATTTTCTAAGCTCTGGCTCCTTGTTTCAGGCGTTTCATGGGCGGTTCTCGGACTTCTCGAACTCTCCGTGGCTTTTTCCGATGCTTCCGAATTACCGATATAAGTGAGTTCTTGAGAATTTCTATTGTCCAAACGATCTTGCATATCAAGTTCTTGTGCTCCATTGATATCGAGCGGGGATAAGGTTGTCGTGCTGGTCGATTGTCGCCTTGGCAATCCCATTGGTTTTTTCAAAGTATTCTGCAGTATGTATATGCGTTTTGTCTCTTGACTGACTTTGCTCGTTGCGGAAGCAGCCGATGCAAAGTCGTAGATAAATATTGCTGCCTGAGAAAATGTTACATTTGGATTTATGGAGATATTAGTTTCCGTTAAAGAAACTAGAATCTTATTTTAGTAACATTTCATAATAACTTTGAATTTCACAAAAAAATTATGATTTCGTTATGTATGGAATTAAAAAAAGAATGTTCTGTGTTATTTTATATTCTTATCTCATTCAATATCCGCGAAGTAACCAGTTAAGTAACAGAGAAATGTATTATTATTCAGGCTGCGATTAATGGTGTTTTGATTTCCTTTCCGAACATTTTTTTCAGAGTATAAACTGAAGATTTTAGGGATCCCGAGCAGAAACGGTCAACTTGAGAAACAACGGGCACCCTAAGGTGCATGCAGTTAGAAATAACTTAATGAAGATTTTTCCAGCAAAAATGAATAATTGTTTTTTCCACTCATGGCATCTTATTCTCGAAATATTCAAAGATTCGCAACGATAATGACGAATTATCGAAAGCGTTCTGCCCAACACGCGAGAGCATGAAATCATAAAAACAATGAAGAAAATAACTGTCTGGAGAAAAGCCAATTAGAAGAATCTCGGAGCTGTGAAGCTGTGAGGTTATCTCAGGTAAGACAGAGAAAAATTGATATGCTTCGTTATTATATTTAACCTTATTTTTATATCGTTATATGCATTATAAAAAGAGAGTGGAGTGTTTTCATGTCAGCGCATAGTTTTAACGCCCTATATGCCAAGACATGCAGAAATTTCGTTCTTTATGCTCTCGCGTGTTTCGCACATGCCTTTACGCTTGGTGAATCCAACAATGATTCTATCGAGACACCAGCTACCTGCATCTCGGATAAATCACTTGACAACGTGTTATTGCTCTGGTGAATACGGCTAAAAGAAGAGAAATGCGTAATTGAAACTATTTCAAATCTTTCTGTACAGCCGTTCCGCGTGCGAGAATACCGTTCATTTTCATTCTCTACTAACATGCATTATCGAGGCAGAAACATGTTTCTCTGCACTTACGGCATAAATCGTATTTTCACAAAAAATATTACAAAATTTGCTTGAAATCCCATGGGAGAAAAAATCCTTTATTGCTAGAGGAAAAAATAATTGATTAAAATGAAATTGTATAGACACTTTTATTGCATTTTTTGGTTAATAAAAAGAAACGACTATGACGGTAGAAAATTTGAATTTCGTCCCGTACTGTTTGACGGTAGAAAATTTGAATCTAGTCTCGTACGGGTAATTACAATTGTTTCTGTCTGCAGTGCATGAGGAAAAAAGAAAAACTATTTTAAAAAGGCGAAGAAACGCCGACAGTCTTCCGGTTGTATGAGCATTTTTTTTATCACAACGTGAGTGCATTCTCCGAGTTAATCGCTCGTACACAAGTGGATGAACTGAGAATTCTAACGAACGTTGAGCCCGGAGGAACGTTTCGTTCCTCGTAATTACGTCTAATTACCATGACCATAGAAGAAGAGCAAAAGATTCAGTGAATAATTGAAGATAGCTGAAGCTTCATGATTCGACGATGACGTAATTGATTTTCTCTTAATTCTTTTTTTCAAAGCTAAATGTTAATGATTGTAAAAACAAATACAACCGTTGGTATGATTGCCTCGTTCTATCGTCATTTATTCCATTTTTTTCTATCTGCATGAATTAATTGTATGAAATATGATTACAACAAATAAAAATTACCAATATTACCGCCACCACTGCCATAACTACTGTGACGAATTTTCTCACTACCGGTCCGTATTTGTTACGATTGTAGCGTTCTTCACGATCAGAATAGAGACCGAGCTCCGAAGTGCTTACTGCTGATCTTCGACCGATCTCAAGCATTTCTCACTGATCTTCCGAATCATAAAAGAAATCCGTTGCTCGTTTTTATCAGCATTGATAGTCCCAATGACACTAATTAATATTGATTACCATTATTTTTCGATCACTCGTTTCTCCTTGTCAAGAATAAATTTAATCAAACGCAAGTCCGTAAAACACTGATCGATATATGCCAATTCTGAGAGACAGGGAACAATTTTTCGCGATCCTGTTCTCGCTATAACTCGTCTGAGACTAGGAAAATTATAAGGACAATCCTTGCTGATTCTACAGTTTTCACCGACAATCCTAGTTACGGTATATATGTTTCGTCGAGTTGAAAAGTTTCTTTCTCCGTTGTGGGGGCGTCTGTGAATTCAAGTAAGTGGGAGACGTTTTCATAAGCTGCTTCCTTTTTTCCTTTTTCAAAGCGTTCCACGTACAAAATCCATCATGCAAAAATCAGCTCTGCTGCTCCGAGTATCCAGTAAAAATGTGAGTGTACACAATAATTAAAATGTATCGGTGAAACTATCAGATAATAATGGAAAAATGCTAAGAGACCTTTTTAATGAATGATCGATTAATCATTCAGTTAATCATTCAACATTAATAAACACTGTACAATAAACGAATGATTTATGTGGAAACTTTTATTCTCAATAGTTTCGCAAGCTAATTACATAAATTTTCTATTTTATGAGTAAATTGAAAAAAAGACGGAAATCTGAATCAGTGGAAGAATGAAAGGAAGGATAAAAATAGTGAAAAACAAAAAACTCGTATGCGCAGCTGAGAGGAATTTTTTTTATCATTCAGCGATTCTCGGATTTCACGACTGTACAAAATAATCTTTTTCTTTTCCAAAAGTGGCCATAAATTTTCTTCGCACGCTGATGATAAAATTGACGATCATTGCGCGTATCGATTATGATAACAAAAGAGTAGTATATGTAGATGGGTTCTAAATTTTACAAATCGTAAGTATATGCACAGCATGTATTGTGTAACTCTCATTGGAAACAGAAAACTTTTTCGTTTCACACGTACGATCATACTGTAAGAGTTCTTCTAGACAACGCTCCTTTTGTATTTGTTCGTGTAGCATGCGAAAAGAATATTTTCGCGATTCCCGTGCTTCCTCTCGTCATTCTGGCTGACTTTGTTTCTTTTTAACGGCAGTGCGATTAACGCTTCCGGAAATTGAACGGAATATCGGGGATCGGGTAATTGTAGCCGAGATTTGGTCTTACCGTTGGAACAGGAAGAGTTGGGATTGGTGCTATTGATCCTGTGGGTGGAGGATAAGTGAAAGTGCTAGGAGTTATACTGTATATCGGTGATGGATACGGCAGGAATGTTACCGTAGAGTAAATGGTCCTTGCTGTAGAGGGTGGAAGATACGGGGGTGGTCGAGTAGGCGGTGGTCGATTGTCCGGTGGCAGATAATCAATTTTCGCGGTTGTCGGGCGTGTAGATAGACTTGGGACAATTTTAGTGATCGGTTCATTTGGAGTTGCAGTGTACTGCGGTGTCGGTCGAGTGGTTGGTGGCAAATATTTCGTCGTTGGTCTCGATGTCGTGGTAGGTCTCTTCGGTTGTGGTGGTGCCCTGGAGTACTGCGGACGTGTACTTGGACTTACATCCGGTGGAAGATATATTGGTGTTTTTGTCGTTGGTCGTGGAGTAGTCGGTCGCGGAGTAGTCGGTCGCGGAGTAGTCGGTCGTGGAGTAGTCGGTCGCGGAGTAGTCGGTCGTGGAGTAGTCGGTCGTGGAGTAGTTGGTCGTGGAGCAGTCGTTGGAGGAGTAGTTGGTCGTGGAGGTAGATATGTCGGCCCTGTCGTGGTAGGAGGAGGGGGCGGAAGGTACTTGGTCGTGCGCAAGGACGGCGGTGGAGTGTATTTTGTAGTCGGAGGTGATCGATACAGAGTCGACCTCGGAGAAGTTTGAGGAGGTGGTTGATACGAGGTTGTTCTAGGCGTAGTTTGCGGAGGTGGTCGATATGGGGTCGTTCTGGGAGTAGTTTGCGGAGGTGGTCGATACGAAGTTGTTCTCAGAGTTGGTGATGGTGTGTACAACTTTGTTGTGAATGAAGGACTGCCTGATGGTTCTTCAGGAGGAAGATAAGGTGGAGGATTGGTTTTCAGAGGTGGCCTCGTTGTTGATGGTAGCGGCTTGTATGTGGTCGTAGGTCTAGGAGTCGAAGGTGTCAGATAAACGGTCGTCCTTCGGGCGGTTGGTTTTGCAGTAGACGGTGGCCGATACGTGGTCGTCCTTTGGGTCGTCGGCGGAGGAGGTGGTCGTCTAGTCACTGCCGGGGGGAATGATTCCGCCGAAGGCAAATAAATCGGTTTCGTGGTCGTAGGTGGAGTGTATACAATTGTCGGGCGCTGGGTCGTAGTCTTGGGCTTTGGTGGGAAGGGTTTGTTTGGAGTTGGGTACTTGTATCCATCGATCGTTGGCTGGCGCGAAATTGGCACTTTCGGAGTAATGTATGACCTGTGGACGATGAAATTCACGATAGAGCATCGAGAATCATAATGATTTGGCAAATCGCTGATGTACAATCTTTAATAGTCACACGAAGAATGAGGGATGCGATGTTTACCTGCTTGTTGTCACTGGTGGAAAAGTCGCAGGTGGAAAAGTTACAGGTGGCCTAGTTGGTAGAGATGCTGGTCTAGATGTCGTTCTATTAAAAGTTAAAAAAAGAAAAACTGTTGGTACTAGAGTCACGATAGAGCATCGAGAATCATAATGATTTGGCAAATCGCTGATGTACAATCTTTAATAGTCACACGAAGAATGAGGGATGCGATGTTTACCTGCTTGTTGTCACTGGTGGAAAAGTCGCAGGTGGAAAAGTTACAGGTGGCCTAGTTGGTAGAGATGCTGGTCTAGATGTCGTTCTATTAAAAGTTAAAAAAAGAAAAACTGTTGGTACTAGAGTCACGATAGAGCATCGAGAATCATAATGATTTTGGCAAATCGCTGATGTACAATCTTTAATAGTCACACGAAGAATGAGGGATGTGATGTTTACCTGCTTGTTGTCACTGGTGGAAAAGTCACAGGTGGGAAAGTTACAGGTGGCCTAGTCGGTAGAGATGCTGGTCTAGATGTCGTTCTATTAAAAGTTAAAAAAAGAAAAACTGTTGGTACTCGTGCCCGTTGAAAGATTGATTTTGATTGTGAAAAAATCTGAAGCGTGAATCGCTAGACTGTCACAATCTGCTAATTATATTCGCAAGATCACCACAGAGGATGTTCACCTTATTGGTACGGGGAAAGTAACGGATGGAGAAGGATAGAGATATGGCACTTCCTTTACAGATGGCCGAGAGGGTAGAGGCGTAATACGTAGCGGTAGAGGAGGCCTTGTCGGTGCTGGTTGAGTTGGTGACCTCGTTGAAGGCGATCTAAATTAAATGTTATTCCGCAAACATATTACACCAGCAGACTTTGAGCAGAAGCTTCCAAAGCATTTAATAACAATTGCCAACCTAAAGTTTCAGAGATCAAAATCTTTACCTTGTCGTCGCATACAAAGGTTTATCCGGAGGTGAATATTTGTAACCTTCATCGGGAGGATTATAAATCGGTGGGGATGGTGGAACATATGACGGCGTTTTGAGAGGTGGCCTCGTTGTTGGTGGACGTATGGTCGCAGTAGTTCTGCACATAACAAGACGAATCAAAAGGGGTATGGTCGCTTATGTCTAAGTATACTGTGAACTGAGAAGATAAGATAGGAGCACTCACCTGGGTGGTAGAGAAAATTCAACCTTAGGTGTATCATAAATGTATCCTTCGAATGCCTCCTGAGGTCTTGGATAGCTCTCTATCGCCCTTTTGCTCTTAGCGTGCACATCGCACGCGCAGAGTACCGCCACGAGCGTCGCGGTCCACAAGAGCTTCGAGGGCGAGCAAACGATTCAGTCATTATTAAACCATGTGCATTATCATTATCTCTTGGTCATTAGCGAATTATAAATACCAGTATACGTATATCGAAGTGAAAAATATCACGATATTTTTCAAATAAAATTGTGCAGCAAAATAAATAAAAGATAGCTGTGTCTATGAGAAAATATTACGCCTCGCCCACAAACGCCCGGGCGTTAGCGCTTCTGCCTTTCTTATATAATCTTTATCGCGAGACCGTAGTATATGATCCACGAAGCGGTGATCGTGAAAGGTTCTCGAAACCTACTTTTCACCGTTGGATTCTGCAATTCAGAATGCGCGGCTATAGCAGCAGATTAATGTTTTCTTTTTCATTCTCTCTCTCTCTCTCTCTCTCTCTCTGATTTTCTCTCCCACATGCACCAACAAAGATCGCTTAAATGGGAGATCAGGTCTCAGAGATTTTGAACCGTGATTATTGGTTGTTAAAATCGCTTCTTCTTATTATCAGGCATATCAACCGGTTTTTCATGAATTTTGTAATCCTTGATACATGCATACTCGCATTGCATTCATCGCATTGCATGTATTCATTTCATATTAGTCTCGAACATCGAAAAAAGGAGGTAAAACAATCTGGTAAAAGTTCAGTTAATATTACCGATGCATTATTCATAATTAGCCAACTGAAACAACACTAATCTTTCTTTCTCTTTCGTTCGAGTGAATTATTTTTGTACTTCAGTATTTCCAAAATTAACGCAGGTCATTAATGGTCCCACCACGAAGATTACGTACAGTGACATTTAATTATTAGGCACAATTTATATAATCGTCTCTTATCCACTCTATCCCTTAAATTCTGCATACAGTTGAAATAAAAATATACATCGTCTCATTATTCCAAAGAACCTTTCTCAGCCTCTTTCTCTTTCTCTCCTGCATGTGAAAGTTCACTGATTATACGTCATACCCCGTTCTCTACAAATTACACTCCGTAGCACCTTGGATCTTGGATCTTGGATCAGTCCCCTACGATCTTTAGTCTGCGGCACAAATACGGGACTCGAACATCGTGTGAACGTGAATCTGCCACAAAGGTTTGCTCAACGACCGCTCATGATCTCATCTTATGAATGAAACTCAACGACAAACGTTCGGATGCGATAATCCAGCAAACCATCAAGCTACCATGCCAGCAGCTAGTAATGAGACAACACAGGATTTTAAGTGCAATAATGTTTATTATGTACTTTTGTTATGTTTTTCTTGAGATACTCCATGTTACAATCCTTCATTCATCTTTTCTCTTCTCAACGACGAGAGCAACCTGTTTCGATCTCGCAGTATATTCACGAAGACTTGTACTTGCATGTGTAGCTTGGATCATTGTGTTGAAGAATTATGAAGCGACAGGTCGTTATAAAATATCTCAAATGCGTGTGCTAGAACATGGAATGAGAGGAGAAACTTCGGTGGCTATTGACGACAACGACTTTTAACTACTTTGAAAGAGTGCTTTCGTCTACGGATATCTTCTTCATATGTTTATACGAAACGACTATAACAAGATGCGCTTGCACTTTCTCTCGGGGCCCATCCACATGTGTGGAGTATGAAGACATTTGGTACTTCATCTTGGTATGCTGCTCGTCTCTCGTATACACAAACACACATACTACATGAATCGATTGGCTATTTCATAATCTCGCGCGTCACTCGGTCGTTCGATCGTTCCTGATGTAGCAAGAACCTCGCTGCAGCGAGTAAGAAAATGAATATGAATAAGATGGCATGATCAAAATTGGAGAGACTTGGAGACGTGTCACCAGAGGAACGACGAATAAATTTTTTTTTTTTCATCATGCGAACGGTATTTCGTAAATTCCAACAGTCGTCATTGTGTTGAGATGGATGGAATGGCATTTATCGGTGAATTCTTTATTAATCGAGTGCGACGATACACGGTGAACCCAGTGAAGAATCGCTCGTTTCACGATTGCCTCTCTCTCTCTCTCTCTCTCTCTCGTATGTTTTTCGGGAGAAAGCGACCATGGACCGTATGTTGCATTAAGTATGACGGTGAGAAATCTGCGATGTATAATCGGCAAACAGTATTTTTTTCAATGGCCTTTATAAAATTGTGCTTCGACTGATATAACCTCATCGTACTCAAGCAGCATCTGCTTTTGCTGATTGCGACTGTACACTCGCGTCCGTTTGGACGGAGAGTTCAATCGTATAAGGCGAGACGAAGACTCGCGACCCAACTCGAATTGCATAATTTTACCGTGCACAGAGATACGCGTTACAACTTTCCTCCTTCTACTACCACTTCGGTTTATTCCGTTTGTTGCGATTCAACGATAACGCTCAGCGATCCTGCATCGGGATTTCACAATTACGACACACTTGTCTCCTCGCTTTTTAAAATATTATTTTCGATTTTTGTGCTCGAATTTATAAAAAAACTATCTCTCGCCACTTTATGAATTTATATGAAATTAATATTGGCCCATACATTTTTATCGAAGATCTCGATGATGGGTTATTGAATTATACCAAGTTTTAACATACAGCATAAAGTGTCTTATTCAAATATCAATAAAAAAATAAAATTATATAAAGGATAAAATACTGATCGTTCAAGAAAGAAAATATTCTTATAATATTTTCCAGTGGATGTACTTTGATTCGAGTTTGCCGATGTTTTATCACAAGGGAAACTGTCATTATTAGTCATTGCTTGTAAGTTGAATTTTTTTTTATTTGCATTATCGTTCCTCCGTATACCCTTGCGGGTTTTTACGAACCAACGCTATCTTACTGCCTTACACCCCACTACTGTGTCGCATTTGAAGGCACGGGGAAACTGCGGAAAACCCGTGCCGGTGCAGTCGGCCCTTTCAACAGAGAATGGCGGAATCGCGTCTACAGGCTCCCGGAAAAATTACCTCCCACTCAGCGTTCCGATGCGCTCTTGCCGACCGTGCACCTAGCACTCTCGGTAATTATTTGCAAGTATTTATACATGACAAAATTTTATTGACGTTGTAATAAAGAAAAATAAGTGTTTTGACACAAATAAAGCGATGAAATAAAGACTGCCGATTCTGCCCGATGGTTATAAGGCAAATCTCATACCGCGAGTACAACAATAATGAATTTCATTAACGTTCCTGATTCTCCTATTTGCTGTAACCTTTTGTACTTTTTGCATGTAAATACATATGCGGAGCATAAACCTATGATAAAACGTGATAAAAATTCCATTTTGACCAATTTTCTAAAGACAAATATTTCACCACAAGAGAAACATTGCTTACTATGAAGATTCTCGTACCTGACATAAAGGTACGAATCCTTTTGCAGAGGGCCGTGTTTTGTGGGCATACATGGGATACTTGTTTATCATTCGCAATTTAGCCTGTTATATTCCATGCGCTTTAGAAATTTTGCCCGAAACTTTTAGCGGTATATCCAAAAGCTTCCTGCTTGTGAGGTTTTTAAAACTTTCATCATATTTCTTACGCACATTCGGCTATTTGTGTCGTTGCTTCGGATTCTGCACAATGTTTTTTATACATAGGCAGTTTATTTTAAACATCTAAAATTATTTGGTCCATGAATTATTAGCTAGAAAGTGGTAAGCATACCACCCTCCGAAGTTGCTATGCACGTTTCACGAATTAAAAAATTACAATATGTATGAAATTGAAATTAAACTTGAAATTTCTGGAGCATTTCGGGAAGCACTTTTACTTTGTTATAAATAAACATCAGCACATCGTAAAATCTTCGGGTTCGTGAAAGGAGTTCTTTAATCCCACATGAGCGAAGGATTATTATAAAAATTTGAAATGATGAACTCTTAATAATACTCAAGGGGCAATTTTCTTCATCGAAATTTGTCATTGTCGAAAACGATACGTATAAGAATATTTCGCGACGTTTGTAAAATTTGAAGAACGGCGATACAAATGGATCTTAAGAAAAATTAATAAAATAATTTCTTTTCCCAACAGGTTTACGACCTAGTCTACCAGCGACTCCTCGAGGCTATTGAACGAAGTAGAACGAGAACGGAATGATATGCCACGCAGTTATTTATCATTTTGTTGTGAAATATACAAGATCGCTAAGACCGGTTCACCGAAATTTATCCATCGATATTCAGGCGCCCGCTGTCTGTTGCGATGTTATGCAATCGTGAAATAACCCGAAGCATATTATACAATTTAAAAAATCTATGTATGTATCGTTGGATCCAAGAGGTAAACTTGCTTGAATATTCGGTCTTAATCCTCATCCTACGCATGCATAGTTATTTTTATGCTCAAATTCCCAATGTCTATTCATTTTTTATTAGCAAAAGGTTATCCGAATGATGACCGATGAGAAGCATGACCATGTATAATTAGCAGTATTATGGCTCGTCATTAGAGTGACGATACAGCAAGAATAATGATAGTTATTTTTTATGTCTTCGTGAATCTTTGCACGTGTGAAAGATTCATGAATGTAATGCTTCAGGCACATTTTTTTCGAGTATATTTGCACTATCGAGATTTCTGCCTTTTCTTGCACATTAAGGGGTCACTTATGGGAGTACACCTTAAAAAGAAAGACTTTGGGCATCAGCTCCTTTTGGGCACGTTGCCGTGACATTTAAATATTTTTCACTGTGCGAAGATGACTGTAGCTTTTTCGTTTTTTTTTATCGATAGAATTTAATGAGACTGCTGTATGTTAAAACATACTTTTCGTTGAATGATTGATCGAGTGACCGTCACCCGTTATGGGGAGATTACTAGATGAGGTACGTTAGATAATACACCTCGCGTGAGAGAGTTCTCGCAACATTCTGTGACTGGCTCGCATCGTTGTCTGATTTTTTTTGTTTAATTTAACTAAATTTTTCTATAATAAAAACATATATACTTTCGATGAAATAACGTTCTATTTTTCGTAGCAAACAGTACAGAAAAGTTTCCAGAAGATATAAATTCTCGTCTCTCGTAGGTGTTTCAAGATATTGTCAGACACCGAATGAATAAAAAAAAAAAGAAAGGAGAGAAATTTCCCATCCTCATGCGCGGTAAGTCAAGAGGTCAAAAAGCGAAAACTGCGAGATTGAGAGAAAAAGGAACAGGTGAATCGAGATGATTCGATCTTCAACCTCTCTCGCAGATTGAGCAACGGATTTCAATTACGTGTCGCGTAGTAGGACCTTTTGAAAACATATTGCAACCGCGCGAACGGCGCTAATCACCGTCAGCCTGCTGGCCAATTGAAAGAGAAAGAAAGTAAACAATGAAAATGCGACTTGTGTAATTTTACAGCAATGCTAAGTGAAACGGGGCTGGAATCGTAAAATAAAAAAAGATGGACGACCATTTCCGTCAACAACTAATTATCGAAAGAGTGGAAATAAAAAAATGATTCTCTTGTTCAAGGCAAAAAATAAATACTCAAATATTGATGTATATATGATATTCGATTTATTCCAAAAAAATTATTTGCCTCATTTTTACCCGAGGGTTTACACACTGACGCTTCGCTGCAGTGTTAATTATATAATGTAATATATTTCGCCTTTTCACTACGGGGACAACTGACAGGATAATAGCATAGTTTTGGGGGTAGGACATCTGGGTGACAGCAGTCATGTAATTACGTATTCGTCGACTCTGCTGTAACACGAAGAATTAAATGACGTTCAAGCAAGAATGGGTTCTTTCGTGATTTTTGTCTAATGGATAAAACGTTCCTCATCTACACGAAAATGTTGTTACAACTATAAACGCCTGATACTTTTTTTCTGAAAGGCTAGTGATGAGTGATTAAACTCGTGTGGTATAGCCTGGCGAGTGGTGAATGTTAACCGTACACACAAGAGTGTATGAGACAGTAGAAATCGTACACGAGCATCGACGATATTCCATCGGAGATAAACACATACAGCTCGTGCTATCATGCTCCAAGTATGCTTTGAATATCGGAATTCGTGAAAAATTACTCAATCGTCAGGTAGGTTGATTGATTCGTCGATATAAATGTTTTAAGTTTTTTCCCAGTTTTTAATTGTATTTTGCATTGTTTTATTGAATTAATTCACTAAAACAGTATGTAAGAAACATGAGAGAAAGAAACGTTCCGCTGACACTACATTCTTCTTCACGGATATATATATATATAGTTGCGAGTGCGATCGTATATTATTCATCGTTTTTCCCTTTCCCAATTTTCGGACTTTCAGTCGCGAAACTTTTGCCCATCGATGACGTAATATTGTTACCCCCTCGTCTTCGCTTTCGTCGGCATTTCGAAATCCGTATATCAGTTACGAGTTCTCGCGAATCTGAATGTTTGAGCTTCAGCTTTGGCTTTAATAGCGATCGCGCACCATTAAAAAAACATTTCATCTTTTTCCTTTTCCGGTTCTACCGGACGCACGTGGATACGACGTACTTATGGTACATTGTTTAAAAAAAGACAAAGAAAATAAATCGCGCGTCACTATTTACTTACCATTTTGATTCTTTCAGGCACTTTTCAGAACTCTCCGTGATTAATCGATCTATTATTATTATCAACCAATCGGATATTTTTTTAATCACTCAAAATCGACACATGTTTCGCGGGAGCCGGTGTCCCGAGAATCAACTTCTTTCAGGTGAGCATCGTTGGGCATTTATAGGATTCATCGATGATGGCACAGTGGGGACATTATAACGTATATCCACCGCCCCTTCGTCGCTATAGTCCATTGGATATTCTTAACAACGACTGCTCCGTCCGTTACACTCTCCAGTGGATGCTGTAAAACTCATCTTTCTCTCTTTTCTCTCTCTCTCTTTCTTTTCCACTCTTGACTTTATTTCGAGTGGGGGGATGCTGGATCCACATGGAAGATGCGAGTGGAGAGAACACAGCGCGAACAGGAGTGAAGGTGAGAGTGGTCTGTGATCTTGGGAGAGAGAGACAGAGCGTGAGAGAGATCGAGAAGAGGGAAGAGAACAAAAAGGATGTACGGGTATACGTGTAGTATGAAATATGGAAGGTGATGAAAAGAAGACATTCATTAGTATTAGACGAATTCTCATGTCATGAAGAGAGGTAACCACCAAGTCTGAAAAAATATTTCGATGCTCGTCGTATTTTCATGAAAACACTTTTATTGCATTTTTTCACTTGAAAACTAGGGATAGTTGAGTAATTCACGTGAGGCCAAGTCGTTTATGAACAATTTTTTCGATCATTCAAACACCTCAAAACTTAATTGGAATGTTAATGTAAAAGAGATATATTTTACAGAATATTAATAAATAAATAATTAATTTCACTATAAATTAAACGAATTTATACGTAATTTTGCAGCGCTCTTTGTTTTCTGAAGCAATAAACGTTTCCCTGAAACTTGTGTCATTGGTACAATATATATATATACATTCTATATTCCTCTCATAGCTTTCATAGTATTATCGGCACGGTCGCGGTTATGCATCTTCGATGAGTCGACCTCAGCTACTGGGCCATCATCTCTAATGCAGAATCACTCGCAACGCACTAACTTTTATATGCTTGTCTGTATATATATATTTATACAATGCCCGCTCACGGATAACTGCCGTGCATTAAGGGTCATCAAATAGCAGGGGCAATTCTGTCTTTATTTCGAACGTGCACAACCATGTTATCATCGCTATTAATCATTTTTCCATTACTACTGTTATCACTGTCTCGTTAACTAACACAAATATCATTGCGATTATTATTACATCCACCACCACTGTCATTAGCCACGCGCCCTTTGTAATTATTATTTTTGTTGTAACTATGCAATGTTTTCTTTCGTCTCAATTACATAATTTCTTTATGCATAGAAAACGAGAAACGAAGTTCGTGTAATTTTCAAAGTTTATTTATCGTTCAATATTGAACTGATACTTTTTTTTATATGCGGTAAATGTTTGTACGATTTTCTAGCAACATACGAGAACATTTAATACGTTCTTTGGACTGAAAAGGAAATTTTTGCATTTGTCATGTGTGCTGCTCTTTTTTTATGTCATTTTTTTCATTCGAAATTGGAGAATTCAATGTTAATCGGTAAACAAAGTCCTTCATGGTTATTGTAAAGACAGGAGAGAGGATAAAGTGTATCCTGTATAGAAGATTGAAGACGCAGATGCGGAGGTAAACTCCCATGGAAAACATGGGTTGGGCCATTATCGTAAATACTCGATTCTTTATAACGAGATGAAAATATACCTTGGAACACGATAATGACGATCACTTTTCAGATTTATTTCATCTATACTACCACCATTTTCTTAGCACTTTAAATATTGGTCACCCCAGGTCAAAGAAGTGCACGAATATTTCATTAAATGAATTACATTCAACAACTTCAACAGATTTTGTTATAAAAATTGTGTAATCATTTTGTGCGTGCCAGTACATATCACCCGGATATATATTTTTATTCGAAAAAATATGATATGTAACATATATAATTTTCTTCGACCTTTCATTTAATGTCTTTAGTGAATTACGTAATATTATTACGTACCTCCTTGATTACACAAAATTCAATTTCCAATCGGTCATAAATAAGAATTTATTTCGTTTTAATTCCGTACTTTATTTTTTTATCTTCGTGCTTTTGATTTAGGTGTAGTCTCTCGACTCCAAGATTTCATCCTCCTTTACTATGATGAAAAGATTGTTCTGCATACCATATTCCATCGTCAAAATGCGCTTTGAGTGTGCAGATGGAGAAACAATGTCATGACAACAATGTTCCGTTTTCGTTTCGAAAAAGGTATCAAACTCTCGTACTTCAATGATTTCGGGTCGTTGGCACAAAGATCATGGATCTAAATAGTTATTTCCACGATATCTATTTCTATACTTGAATAAAGAATTTATAGGGTTACGCAATTTTCGAAAAATGTTGGTGGCCTTTCTGCCATGACCGAATAATGGACACGTGGCCTAGCCAAGGATAAACCGAGAAAACATTGAAATAAGAAGAAGAAGAAGAAGAAGAATTGAGATGAAGAATAGAAACGAGATGATATGGAAGAAAAGAGTAAAGGGGATGAAGAAAATTTTCGTTTTTCGTTTTCCTATTTTTGGAAGAATTCTCGAGAATACAATGAAGTGGCAAGATGGTGAAGAAAAAAATTAACATTTTTCAATTTCTGGAAACATTTTTTTCCCCCTCCCAACGACGTCGATTAAAGAATTCAGCCTCGAAACGGATGTCCCTCTCGAAAGCGGATCTCTTTGTGAAGACGAATACCAAAGATCTTGATAATTTCAAGGTGAACTCCGAATAAAAATCGACGGTACTATCATCGGCTTTTTTTAATGAAGTTTTATAAACTCGTGATCCCACAAAAATTCGTTTGGACATACATTCATGTATGAAAAATTAATTTTCACACACAATATTTCAGCTTTTATATAAAAAGAAATATTCTTTTAACGCTAGTTACTTTCAGTTTACGTTAATTTTTTCAAAATCATTGACAATTTTTATTCTAGAAAAGCCTGCATTCATAAAGAAACAAATGCTGTCAATGTGCTTTATTGTTTTATTTCACGATAACGTGTGACGGAAACGTAAAAGACATTTTTCGAAGTGGATTTACTTTTTTCGAGTTATTCCATTGAAGAATGCTCGGTATAACCTAGCGGCGTTTAACAAATGATGTTTCGCCTCTCTCTCACCCTCTCCCCGACCCTCTCGGGCTTCCTTCGGCGGTTGGTAAATCTTATCTCTGTCGCTATTTTTATTTTTTAATTTTTTTTTATCCATCGCTATATTATATCTCTGGTATTTCTATCTATAATACACTTGTACTGGTGGACGAAGCGAAGGTCGAGGCGCGTCTCAACGTTTTATCGTTTCACCCTTCACTCGAGATCTCGAATGAACACATGAACAAGTTCTTGTGTATATTTACATGTATATACATGGTTGTATACGTACACATGTATAGCGCGTTTCGTAGACAAATTATAAATACAGTTATGATTATATATATATATATTTATGTATGTTATATTGTGACGCGCGATAAAGGTCGAACAGGTATAATCGGGTCACAAATCTTTCGAGTCTTCGTTAATGAAAAAAATGGCGATTTTATTTCGTGATCCGAAGCAAGAATATTATTATGCCAGAAATTTGATAGCAATACGAGACATGTTAAACCACAAAAAAAAGATTAAAAATTTCATCTCGTGTCGAGCTATCCGAAATTTTTTGGTTTATTATTTTCTTTTATTTGAAAAATACATTAATCCATTAAAAATGTTCTGAATCATCATTCTCTATGCTACGATTCAAACGATTGGTTAAGATCTCTCTTCGTCCAAGTTTTTGCAAATCCATTACTAATTACTATCATCCTTAGTTAGGCAATTTTTGAAATGAGCTTCAATATTTATTAATCACGGATATTATCACTTTCTGTGATGGCCAAACAGTTGTCTGCATGAAAAAGTAAACTTTTCAAGTCCAGTGGTGACACTCGCGGGAGTTGACATCATCGATTTTTGGGCGTTCGGTCACGTAACCTTCGCTAAGGCTGCAGACCGATGTTGTCAATATCAGTTTCATAATACAAAAATGTACTTTCCTCTGATTACTATGGATAAAAATCAAGGCTAATATCAACCAGTACTGTGCTCTACCTTTTTTCTGGAAGAAAATTTACAACCTTTTCATTAATTTTCGAATGTAATCGAGTTTCTTAGTGTAACACTTTATAAAGTACTAGGGATTGGAGACGCGCGACCAGCTGCGTTGTCGCGCTGCAGCGCTCCATCTTCAATTGAGTATAGACCCCTACAAAACACATTATAATTCGGCAAAAGTAGCAAATGGTGAAGCCAGAAATGTTTAGATTCAAAAATGAAGTACAAACAATAATAATTAATAAATCATAAATAATCTTCATAAAATGCATTGCCCAAAATACTCAAAATTTTGTTTCAATAAGCCATCTTTTTATCACAAATATGTAGTTAAATAAACAATTGCAATTTTACATAAAAACATGTTTTACATAAAAAATTTACTTTGAAGGAAAACGCTTCTCGCGAGATCGTCTGATCGAAGAGTCATTTCTTGTAAATTTTATAAAACATTTTGAAAAAATTTTCTGAAAACAAACCATGAAGTAACTTGTTTAGAGTTGTTTTCTCTATTCGTGGTTTATTTTTAATGCAGTTGTGGGTTGTTCTTTTCATCTAGCACCACATTAAAGTACAACTTTTTCCTCGAGATTGTGTGATCGAAGAGTCATTACTTGTAAATTTTATACAAAAAACTAAACAAAAATATCCGAAGAGTCGCTTCCTCTGCGCGTGGTTAAATTTTCATGGAGTTGTCGATCGTTCCTCTCATACGCCGATCGAACGCTGGACCACAGAATCTGTGCAAAAATCTGAAACAAAATTTCCGAAAACCGGATATGAAGCAACTTGCTCAGAGTCGCTTCCTCTGCGCGTGGTTAAATTTTCATGGAGTTGTCGATCGTTCTTCTCATCCGCCGATCGAACGCTGGACCGGAGGCTGTGCTAAAAAATCTGAAACTAATTTTCCGCAAACCGGAAATGAAGCAACTTGCTCAGAGTCGCTTCCTCTGTGCGTGGTTAAATTTTCATGGAGTTGTCGATCGTTCCTCTCATCCGCCGATCGAACCGTGGACCAGAATCTGGGAAAAATTTGAAACTAAATTTCCGAAAACCGGGTATGAAGCAACTTGCTCAGAGTCGCTTCCTCTGCGCGTGGTTAAATTTTTATGGAGTTGTCGATCGTTCCTCTCATTCGCCGATCGAACGCTGGACCGGAGGCTGTGCTAAAAAATCTGAAACTAATTTTCCGAAAACCGGAAATGAAGCAACTTGCTCAGAGTCGCTTCCTCTGCGCGTGGTTAAATTTTCATGGAGTTGTCGATCGTTCCTCTCATCCGCCGATCGAACGCTGGACCACAGAATCTGTGCAAAAATCTGAAACAAAATTTCCGAAAACCGGATATGAAGCAACTTGCTCAGAGTCGCTTCCTCTGCGCGTGGTTAAATTTTCATGGAGTTGTCGATCGTTCCTCTCATCCGCCGATCGAACGCTGGACCGGAAGCTGTGCTAAAAAATCTGAAACTAATTTTCCGAAAACCGGAAATGAAGCAACTTGCTCAGAGACGCTTCTTCTGCGCGTGGTTAAATTTTTATGGAGTTGTCGATCGTTCCTCTCAATCGCCGATCGAACGCTGGACCGGAGGCTGTGCTAAAAAATCTGAAACTAATTTTCCGAAAACCGGAAATGAAGCAACTTGCTCAGAGTCGCTTCCTCTGCGCGTGGTTAAATTTTCATGGAGTTGTCGATCGTTGCTCTCATCCGCCGATCGAACGCTGGACCAGAATCTGGGAAAAATTTGAAACTAAATTTCCGAAAACCGGACATGAAGGAACTTATTTAGAGTCGTTTTCTCTATGCGTGATTAAATTTTGGTGGAGTTGTCGATCGTTCTTTTCATCTGCCACTACTTTGAACGGAAGCGCTTCTCGCGAGATCGTCCGATCGAAGAGTCATTTCTGGTAAATTTTGTGAAACATTAATGTGCAAGGGAGAAAGGGAGAAAAATGTTCGCTTGAAAAAATGTGCAGGAAATGCTAGTTTAGTTTATTCACCATCCTGTTCTCCATCGCACAGAATGTTGGATTTACCCACCTAAAAAACCTCTCAAAAGAATTTTGAAGTAGTACCTTCATCCTAGATATTATGCATTGAAGGTCAATTCCCTTATTTGATTAACATGGGAAAATTGACTTTCCATGCGCTAGCTGCAGGATGGATGTATATATAATGCATATACAAAAAAATGGTAATAAATGGTCCTAAGCATGCGAAATGTTCACTTTCAAATTTCGACATCCGTATTCAACATGATCAAATTCGCTTATTACCAGAAGATGGAGATATGATATCCGCGATCAAATTCAAAGTGTTGAGTCTTCGTGAAGGTCGAAACGATTGTCAATGACAAGGCGAAAAATTCATAATTTCATGATGACTTTCGTTTGAACAATACATTGACTGCTGTCAAAGGATGACAATCTTCGCTCAAATGAATCATACAAAAACATTTTTTTCACATTTCCAAATGATTACGAGTGTATCTTGAAATGCCAATAGAAAACGAGCATATTATAACAAATGAAAATAATTACTCATCTCGAAGTGACGATTTAGTAAATTTTTGATATTACGCCGGTGAAAAAAATGTACAGATGAAAATCAATATAATAAAATCAGGTGTCGGTTATAATCAGGTGTCAATGCGTCAGCCTAAGTATAATACAATTTTTTAGAACATCATATTACCAATTTGTGTATTTTAGTGAATTGCAGTGTAATTTGGTGAAAAATTGTAATAGAAATGAGATTATACATCGACAAAGAAAAAGTCGTTATAGAGCCACGAGAACTGTTCTGCCGAAAGATGTGACGTTCTTCTCGTCTTCTGATTTTCCCAGAAAAAAAATTTGTTTCACAATAAGCCACAAGAGGACTGCATGCCAAAAACTGTTGTACGAGGACCATCAGTAATCCCAACGTCCTCGGATTCCTCGGAAAGGTTTTGGAAACAAGGACATCGAGGATCCTCCCGCGGAAGATTCGCTTTGCCACAAGTTGATAAATAACTCGACTACAAATCGTCTCGGAATATTTGAGATTCTTTTGCGTCATCAACGTTTTCAAATACTATTAAACTTTCTTTTTATTTCAATTACACATTAGTACGAAAAGTTGAACATTCTCCTTTATAGCTAACATTTATTAAAAATCGTCTCTTGTTGACGGACAATATTGTTACGATATAAAAATTAATACATTTGTTGATTATTTGATAAATTAACGAACAGACAATTAAATATACCGTAGACAATCTGTGTGCTTGAACCTTCTTACATCAATAGGCTATCCTGTTGTTAAACTTTGCGCATTTCTTAATTGATGGAATTCTCGTGTACGTCTCAGCCGTCATTTATATTAGAGGTAATGTCCGTAGCCGAAACCGAAACCGTGGCCGAAAAAGGGATAACCTGTGTTTTTTATGATGGGGAAATGAATCTTTGTAAAACGAAATTATGAATAAAATTTGTGGTAAAATAAGAATATTTTGTTCTGTTAATGGGAAAAAAATAACTCACCGTAACCGTAATGGCCGTAACCGTGGCCATAGAGACCGCCGTAACCGCCGTAACCGTAACCGTAGTACGGATAGCCGTAATATAAGCCGTGATGATGGCCGTAACCCAGACCGTATCCCAGGTAGCCCGGACGTGCTATAGCACTCCCAATTATTGCGAGAAGCAGCACAAGAAACTAAAAATATTTTGACAGTTAATTCCATTTTCAATCAATCATTGAACGAAATGAAAGTAAAATTATTTACAGAATTGTTAATATTTAAGGGCTAAAAACGTTTATTTTCCTTCGTGGTGAGAAATTTTTGTTGTTTTTAATTCCATGTAAACGCAACTGTATGTAAATTACAGATACAGATTGTTCATTGATATGGTAATGAAGAATTATTGGAAATCGAGATAATTGAGACACGATTTTTACAAAAAATTTGGTTAACTTACGATCTTGGAACAACCCATACTGTCCCTGATTAAATTAAACTCGAAAATAATCCTTTAACGCGCGTTACGGTCCACTTAAATTCTCTAAGACGGCTTCCGTCGGAGTGTCGACTTGACTCGTCGGCGGACTTCTTTTATAAGAAAATGCTTCCGGTGCGATGCCCCACCCGCCATTATTTCATATTCCTATAATTCTTGTGATTTTTTATCCTCTTGTTTTTTATTGCAGTATTCGTCGTCTCCTTGAGGACTGGTAAAATGCGTTGACGAAGAGAATACACTTGCATACACGCGATAATAACAGTGTTCATTGTTCGGCCGCTTTGCTATATATATATGCAAGAGGTTTTGCCTTACACACGCTAACTTACTCCAATACGCAATAATACGATGGCACGTGCACCTTTTTTTTTTCTTTGCATTACGAAAGAAAAATTGTGGAAAAATAATGAAATAAATCACCAAGAGAACAACCTAGTTCGGTGCTTCGACATCGGCAAGAAGGGGAAAAAAAATAATAAGGGAAGAAAATCATAGGGGAAAATTAAATCAATTGGTCGTGCGAAAAATTATGGGATTAGTTCCCTCTCACTTTTTCTTATTAGAATTACTCATTTTTCCAGATGGTTCATTAAAAAGGTTTATTGTGATGTGATTGAAAATACAATAACGTTCGTTGACTCACGTGGTACAGACGAATGATGATCGATTATATAAATTTACTGGCAACGAGGGCAAAAAAATTCTACAAAAAGTTCACGCGACTAATGGATGTAATTAATCCTAAGTTGGCAAAGTTTCTTCGTGACTTCCGGAATAAATAATATGGTGATGATGTTCAAAATATTTATGACTAACTAAGATTTTTACTGTAAGGAACATGCACAAATATCGAATAGTATTTAATAATTATTTATTTATCTCATCGATTTTTTTGATAATTGTGAAAAGAGATTAAGATGCAGATCCGACAAATTTTATTTCGTGAAACGAAAATAAAACGTGTGTGGATAAAGAATTATAAATTGAATGATTGGCTTGGGAAGGGAAAAAGAAATTCGCTGTATTATTTTTGCTGCATTAGTGCGTTTATTTATGAAATTATTATTTCATCGTGAAAAAAGTTTTGAATACATAAATAGTTCCATGTGGTTGGTTATGGTCGCGCACCAATTTTTCTTGATGACAAACGTATTTTTGAATAAAAAATTAATGAATAAACGAGTAACGGGCTGATGTACTGATAATGACAAATTTATTACGCTTTTGAACTTTCAACGAATTTTGATATCGAATCAAACTGTACTTTCATCTAATGGTATAGGTTCCATAATACAGAATCATTGTACGTGTCATGTTACATTGTTTATTTTTTTCCATTACAAGTTATTGAAACGGGAAACAATTTTTTTGCGTTATACTTTTATAATGAAAACTTTGAAAAATAACATCAGTTTTAAAAGTAGTATTACAATCTTTAGTTTACATCGCATATAATTAGATTGCTACAAAAATATAAATTACAAGGTGAATGTTTTGTCATAATATTAAAAGTGTTAAACAATTGCACAAATATAAGACCTTAGGTTTTCGCATGGTAAAATAATATCATTTTCTATGGTAGTCATTTTTGATAAAAAGATATTTGAAAAACCCTATCAATCTAAATATCATTTGCAGCACCATTAGCATTTTTGGTTTGGGTGTCGTTTTTGTCGTTGTTGGGTGTAAACAAATATTCTCTGAAGTCATCAGGACGGAATCGCAAGTCATCGTAATCATCGAGAGTCGGTAACAGTAGCCTTCCAAAACGAATTCGTCCTTGGACACTTAAAATTTCAGGATGCTTTGCCGTCGCATTATTGATCGTCGAATTAGCGACGGTAGAATTTCTCGAGAGCTCAGACTTCCGTTTGATTTCGGTAGGCGATGTTTCCTCATTTTTCTTTAAACCGATTCTCGACACGGATGGAACATAGTTCTCCACATCTCTCAGACCTTCGACGTAAGGTATCGAATGGAAAATCGGAAAATTCGGTCCCCTCTGAAGACTCCTAGGATAATTATCAAAGGAATTTTGAAATCTCTGAGATGGTAAGAAATCAAAATTGTTTGAACGAAATCCTTGCTGGCGCTGTTGAAAAATATCGCTCGATGGTTGAAATAAATTTCTCTGATAATTATTTCCGATCGGATTTCTGTAATTGGCAAAATTTGGATTTCCTTGGACATTTGGGTTGAAACCATCGATCAATGATTGTCCAAAACGTCCTTCCTGCTGTCTCGAGGATGAGAACGCGCCGTTGGGAAAATTCGCGGGAGGACCGGAAAATTGATTGTTGAAAGGGAAACGTTCTAGGTTACGAAAACGCTCGAGGTTCGGTGCGGATGGTTCCAGCGAATCTGGCAAACGTCCCGTCTGACCATCACTGACTGTTTCTACTGGCGCAACCCCAGCGACAGTTTCGCCACGTTGTAAATTACCTTCTGAGGCTGACTGTCCCCCGTAACCTCGATAAATATCGGAATTATAATATCCAGGATTCGTAAATTGCCCGGACGGATAGTCCGGACGGCCCGGAAATCCTTGAGAATTTACACCCGGGTAATTATAACGATAATTCGTGTCATCAAAATTGAACGGAAATCCATTGCTTCCAGGCCTTACTTCCGATTGTGTCTGTGCACTTCTGACGGTATCGGATTCGAAATTAAATAATTTTGATGGTTGCGTTGTTAGTTCAGGGATTTTCGATGACGAAGTTGTCGTTGAAATTGGAAGAACAGCTGTAGCATTCACGATTGTACGATTCGGGCGTCCATCGTGAAGTTCACCGACCAATGTTGGGGACAATACCGTTGCTACATTCTTTGCTAGCACCGACAAAAATTCGCCTGCTGAAACATACACGACGAGTGGAAATTTCCGTTGGTAAGAAATTTTCTACGGCACACATTGATTTTTATTCAATTACGATCGAAAGTTCAATAACTGCGAATTTTTTTCCTCATTTAATATTAAATATTCATAATAATAATTTCTTCGAATATTCATTCTAATTTTCGTCCATTTCTACTTCCAATTTAAATTGCGTTTTCTCTATTATTCATCAATTTATAAAATAATAAATTAGTTTGATTACTCACTGGCGATAGATTGCTTGTTATCAGCATGTCCGTAATTGATGAATCCCAATACGACCATGAGATTCACAAGAAAAATCTGAATAATTAAAACGAACATTAAAGATATATTATTCACAGGTAATCGAGAGATTATAAAAATGATCCTTCAGTCAAAGTTCACTAGCGTGCGCTCAATCTAT
Organism: Heteropelma amictum; assembly: GCA_959613375.1. NCBI lineage: Eukaryota > Metazoa > Arthropoda > Insecta > Hymenoptera > Ichneumonidae > Heteropelma > Heteropelma amictum. Next base: position 11,108,246 of record OY390726.1, on the reverse strand, counting down.
TGCGCAATGCATATTTACGCGCTAAACGCGATGTCGATTCTTTGGGGGGTAGCGTGACTGATATATTCTCGTAACATACGTATGTTTTTCTATACTTGTACCCACATTGCTTAACGCACGGGTGAGACTGCACTGATGCATAATTATCCGTAAGTATGTAATACCAGTCCAAGCAAGATCAAGAGAGATCGTCGAACCCGTTTCGCGCAAATCATGTCACGTTATTCACATTATTTTTTAAGTATTTCGTTTTCCAAGCTTTTCATTTTTTACGACAATTCAATATTTTCAGAAACAAGAGTCATAGGTGACACTTTCATTACTATTATTCTTTCAACTATTTTTTTTCGAGTTCAAATCTTGCAATTCGAAATGATTAATTGATCAAATCCATTATTCAATATACTTCGCACTGTTTCTTCGTTTTTTTTTCACCTCCAACTATACGACCAACGATTGAATTCCTCGAGTCACACATAAAGCGGGAGATATAAATGTATGAATGACGGAAGGATACTCACGTGCTTCGAACGTTGCATCGTGTCTACAAAATGCCGACTAAAGGGTTCGTGTCGACTACTACCTCATATATACATTCCCAGATCCTTACAAATCTACGACTTTACACTCCCAGCGAATATGTATTTCGTCCAACGCCACGCGAGGTAGAAAATACCTTTTTTTCCTTTTTCTTTCTTTTCAGTACCAGACCGGACGTTGAGCTCGTATTGTTGCGTGTTGACGGATCGAAAAATGAATCGTCAATGCGTCGGATAATCGATGATTGCCAACCAATATTGCACAAGCATTCATTTCTTCATGTCGTAATAATGTTATTGCCTTAATTATATCATTTATTCCGCAGGCAGGACCAACTGTAGAATTAATTAAACACAAGTATAATTGAGCTTTTGAAATGCGCAAACAAAATTGGGAACCTGTTGAAAAACTACAGGGCTTTTATTGAACGATATTGTTTCGATAATTCACAGATGAAAATACCAAAAAATTATTCGAGATTGGGACATACCGTAAAATATTCTCGCAACAGGAAGGACAGCACTATACCTACGATAATTGATTCCCATCTCCGAAACCTTAATAAGAAGCTTAATTAAGACCCCTATACTTAACGGTAATTAATTATTTTATCAACTCGTCGGCTTTATGCAATGTGGATAATAATCTTCGTCGTTCGATGAAAACGAAAATCATAATCTCATATAAATGGACAATTAAATAGATAAGCTCACCAAGCTTATAATGCCATTGACACACTCGAAGGAAAGTAATTAGTTTTTCAAATCTCCTGGACGCGTAAATAAATAATAATAATAATATGACTTCGAATCGAAGATTGGTAACAAAAGTCACTGGAAAAAGCGAACGAAAGAGAAAAAAGCATCCATTTTTCGTAACGTGAAAAGCGGTGATGTTTTAATTGAAAAATACAAACAACACATGAAATTCCATAAAAAAACGACATCTCGCATTGTGTCTCGCAAAGTGTCTTAAATTGCCGAGAATGAAATTCCCACGCAACGCACGATACCTACAACACGAGAGTTTTACATCATGAAAGAAGAGACAAAAAAATTACCATACGCTAAATATAAGTATCACCGAAGTTTATTAAGTATTATCCAGCGTCAACATGAACATGCATGCGTTTTTTCTTGGATTCTGGCACAACCGAGTCTGTTTTCTTCATTGTATTTCTTCTTTCTTCTCTTCGCAATCTTGTAATATTAATAACCGATCTGACTGAGTCTTCCAACAATTCCAGGTGCCACGACTCCGGGAAGATTATAAATCTGAACCGGGCCTTGTTGACGTTCGGCAAGGCCGGCTGCTCTTAGATTAGGCGTCACGATGATACGAGACGCTACGATAGACGGTGCTTGCTGCTGAACCACGATATCTGTGTACTGATGTTGCGAATTTTGAATGGCCTGATTCGGATTTCTAGCGAGCATTCCAGTCACGCTGCCATAGGGAATACCTCCTGATATATGTGATAATAAACAAAAGTTGTTTAAATTTTGTCGACACCATCTACTATTCTATTTGTAGTGATTGTAAAAAATTGAAAATTATGGGGATTATCTGATGGATTCGCTAATGTGAAAAATATAGTATGTACATTATATTCATATCGCATATTCATTCATATATGAATGAATTAATTAATAATGATTAATCAGTAGATTCGAAGATCGATACATTTCTTTCGAATCGATTTTTTCATCATTCGCTGTAATCGTGTCGCTTTCGACATGCCAACAAAATTCATGAAAAATTCATCAATCGATGAATATAATTCGAAATATTCATCGTTTGAATATAGAAATGATGTTTTAGATTTAGAAATTACTGCAACTTATATGGATGGATTTTTTAATCAGCCTACTTGTGATAACCTTGGAACAGTACAATATTTTTTTATTGATAAAAATTCTACTATAAAGATTCTACTATTACGATTATTATTTTAGTAACAAAGTGATAGAAACTCAAACTGAAAAAAGTTCTATTTGAAATTTTTGTTGAAGGGGACAATGATTTTTTAAATTGAAATTCGATAACTGGATTTTCGTTAATATTTCGAAGAATATTTCAATAATAATTTCACAAATCGTATTTGCGTTATAATAATTATTTACAACGGCATTAATTCCGGGCTTTTAATCGCTGTTGGAAATATCAAATGGTCGACGCGATCGGATCGAGTATGCCACCAACGTGAAAGTGAAAGGAAAATGACGCTAGCAAAAGAGAGAGAGAGAGGAGAGAAGGAGAGAGTTTATAAATTTATATTAATAACGGAACGGAAGAAGTCGGTGCTGCGACCTCTCGTACACGATGCGAAGCTTTGCGTACAGAAGAAAGAATTTCCATTGTATAAATATTGACCGACGATCGATTATTCGCTTCTCTAACATTTTATTCTCTGATATATCGAGTGTCGACCTTCTTTTTTGCACACACATTCGCTTATTTTATTCTGATGGTGAATATAAGCGTTGCTTCTTCGTGAAAAGGTCAATCACGTAAAAGAAAAAAAGGAAGAAATTGACGATGCTTACCATACGCGAGTCCGTTAACCATTTCTACGATGCCAGCGCTGTCAGGTATGGCAGCTGACAATTTAAAAAGAGCTGCCACTCCGATAAGGATCGCAATCTGATAATTATGATAATTAATTATGATAGTTAATTAACATAAATGCGATAAATAGTTAGCTGATGATAATGTAGACAGTGTGAGTTTATTATTTATGGATAAAATAATAAATTGATATTAAGAATCGATAAAGCTCTTTACCTTTGCTGCAATCATGTCTCTCGCAGGAACGATCTTTTACGACTATTACAAGTAAGACCAGACGCCAGTTGAAATGGTCGAATTATATACAAGACTCGGCCTATGGGTGTTACAATTGTCCAATGAAACTCAAGTATATGTATTCCCGTTCGAGTTCAACTGTTTTTTCATGTGTGAATATGTACGTGTTTTAAATAAATACCCCGGTTTTACTAAGCGTATGTACACAAATGTACGTGCACGTGTATGTACTGGACAATCGTGTAAATACCAGTTATGGTATACAAGACACCTTAACCTTGCAGTCGCACCTCTACAAACGACTATTAGATTAATATATACGGTTAACCACATATCCACCTCTCACATATCCACCGCTTCGTTCGGATGATCAAGGATATATATTACCGGCAGGCTATCACTTTTCTCTCAATCTATTCTTCATTTATTTTTTCAATCGATCTTGTTCGATACGTACTTCAATAAATGTACGTATATGTTATAACTCTGGAAGATATGGTGAAAACTTGTTTATTTATTGAATGAACAATTGAATAACGCACAAACGAATTCATCATTTTCTAATATTGTTTATTACAATTGTACAAATTATACGTAACCAATTGACTCGATAAAAGTGTCAATTTTTTTTAAGGCTGAAACGAAAAACTGCATTCGAAATATGATCAAGCTTGTGACTCTTTTATATTAAATGTTACGGAACGTTTTGCCACATCGCATTAGTCGTTGCTACGGTCGAAACTCGATCTACATTCGAGCTTATAGGGGGTTATTACTTTATACGTAACGAGATATCACTCTCAACGCACCTAATTTCATTTTTAATTATATCAACGAGTGAGTGACAGAGTGGGAGAGTAAACAAAGCGATTTAGGTTCATAAGAGCTATTATTTCAAATTTACTAGAGCTCGAAATGTATGGATCCCAATTTTTGCGTCTCGATCTAGAGGCCTTTAGATTGAGATGCAAAACTGTAGGTGAGATGCAAAACAAGCTTTTTCAAGCTTAAAGTCTCTGACTTTGAGATGTTTTAATGATTTTTTTTGTGTATCACGCAAAATCGAGAGACAAATCAGGAGACAAAAACTTTTCAAAATTTTTCTCATTTTTTAAAGTTGTTCAAGGGCTCAACAAAAATTTGATATGACTAAACCAATATTGGGGTCATTGAGGTTGATCGTATAGCTTCAATTTGATCTTATGTGGAACTCTGTACCAAGACTTGTTCTTGATGTATCGGCTACTGAATGAAAAGTCACTTGACTTTGACTTTAATCATCGATATCTCGCGAAGTAATGATCGCACAGCAGCAACCGAAAAAAAAATTCAAAAATCTCAATCGATTCTCTATAAATGGCTCTTATTCTTTTGCGGACAAAACTGTCTTTAATCTTAATGTTAATCCGGAAAAATAGTAAAAAAATGAATTTTTCTAGAGTTTTAGCTAATCTACTGTTGTGTTGCAAATATTGTGAAAATTGTCAATGTGTTTAGATTTTTTTTAGCTCATGGCCGAAAACTCTGCAAAATTTTAACTTTATTAGTTAAATCAGTTTCAACAAAAAATAATAAAGGAGCACGTGTATTACTCCTTGAACTTCAACAATGATTATTAATTATTACTTTTTCGTTGCATCTCTATATAGTAATTTTTCACGAAGATACAGCGCTTTGAGAATCACTTAAAATTGTTCTGCTTTTTTAACGTTTTGAGTGAGTGTAGTAAAAATGCTACGTTCGTTTCGTAAGAAGATGTCTTCAAGTGATGGAGAAAATTGCATACAGGCTGAAATTGAATTTCCAATAGTACAGCGATCATGATCAGGGAACAAATTTTTGTACAATTGTACAGTGAAAAACTTTCGTTTGCTTCTTTTTCGTTTTCTTCTCTTTGTATATTTACTGAACGATATAGACAAAAGTGTATCTATCAGTCGTGCCTCCGAAATTGGGCCGAGGACGTCTGGTTTATAAGACTTGAATCTAGACACAATTGTTTCGAGTTCAAGGGTTGCATCGCTCTTGAAGTACTTTTACTCGATACCGGGTTATCTTTTCCTCTTCTAAATTGATTGTCAGGCACGTTTTAATGACCAGTATATTTTTTTTCATCAAATATAAAAAATGTCAAGATTTGTTGTTAATTAGTCGTTGTATTATATTTTTGTTTTTTGTTTCGACAAATGTCAGTAATTGTAAGACTGGAAAATTTGGGCAGAGAAACTAAAGGGAGATGAAATTTTCAATGAAGACTACCAAAACTGTTTATTCATTTCTTATTTCAAGATCCAGCGAGATTACCATTTAGATCAGTAATTTATTGCGATACATTATTTCCGCAAGAAATATAAATTGAATAGTCATTACAAATCTTCGAGATAATAATACAGCCTCTCATTAGGGTTTTTTACATAACGAAATGCAATTCCAGTAACATGTTTATCCTGGTCCATTTCATTCTTGATCGACCTACGTCCTTCCGTTCCAGGATTATTATCTCTTCCAATGGTGTTATTCGGCATCGAATGATACGTGTAAGGTGGGGCTCGCATCAGCAGTTGGGCGAGTATGTGTCTCTGTAAATCAAGAGAAGATCAGAAATACTATTTCTTGAGCCAGGTTTGCGCAATTGGAATTCTCCTAGCTGTCTTGCGACAAAACTTACGTCATTCACGAACGAAGCCTCCGGATCTTCATCACTGTTTTTTTCCGAATCATCGAAATCCTCCAGCGCCTTTCTGCTCTCATCCGCATTTATCGAAGACTTTGTCCCGTTGTTCGGTGTTATTAAAATGAACATTCCTTTCTCGCCATTCTTGTCAATTTCTTCCCTTCGATAAATGTGCTTAGGTGTTTCCTTGGTCGTTATGGAAAACTTTTTAACACTTTCGTTGAAAAACTTTTCTCGCAGTCCCGCTGAGTCCGTGTTCTTTTCCATCTTTTCATTATTATCGTAACTATCATCGTTACTGCCAAAGGCAGGATAAGAAGTCTTAGTTATTATCTCTTCCTTGGAAAAGCGTGAATGATGCTCGACAGTTTTCATTTCAGGCGTCGTGTTTTTCACATCGACACTTTTGACTGTCGACTCTTCGTGGCCTAGATCTTTTTCCTCCGCTTTTATCGTTGTTTTATAAAATCTCCGCCTTGGACTTTTTTCCGTAGACGTTGAAATCGGACGTGTCGATTGATCAACCAGCGAACCGCGTCGTCGAAATGTTTTACCGACCGCCAAATTGACCGACGAGTTCATGAGCAAGGAATTCAAACGATTTCTTCGTACTGGTTTGGCTACAACTTCATCCTTCTGAGATTCAGATTCTAGTGTCCCTTTGTCTGCTGTAAGGGGATTTTTCGTCGTTGTTGCTATTCGCCAAACTCTTATTCTTTTATTGGATCTGCTTGAAACAATTGGAGAAGGTGTTACGCTCGTCGTTTCCAGACGAGGATTTTTCTTTTGGGCTTTTTGCGACGCTGATGCGAATGGCGGCATAGTCGTTGTTGTGTTCGAAGCTTTTTTTACTGATTTTGAATCGGGTTTTTTTTCACCTGATGGTCCAGCACTTATAGAAGCTGTAGGGTCATCGTTATTGGTGATATTGAAATTTCTCGTCTTGTATCGGCTGCTGAACCGAGGTCGATAATCCGAGCTCATTTCTTCGTTGTCGATGTAACGTCGATCTGCTTTTACACGATAAGAATTTCTCGAAGGCACTCGGTAGCGTTCCCAGGGATAAATAAAACTCTCGCTTAATTGACTATTCGACGAGCCCTCGTCCTCGTCATCCTCCTCATCTTCGGAAAATCCAGCATAAAGTCTCTCGCGCGCTCCTCTCTCCTTTACTCCCTTCTCCCGATCTCTCGCGAATTTTTCTCTCCTTTCCCACGGATATTCGAATCTTTTCATCTTGCCGTTCTTCTCACGAGAATCTTTGTGCTCGTCTTCGTCGGATTCATCAGCGTTCCAAGGAAAAACGTACGACGATTTTTCATCTTCTCTTTCGTTGCTCTCGTCGATGTCGAGGCCTCGGGAATATTTCTTTCTTCGATTGTTCGCGTCTGAGAAGCTCGGATGATAAAAGAACGGTTTGTTCAATCGCGGCCCAAGATCAGCGTATTTTGAATCCTCGTAACTCTCGAACGGCGAAAATGGTCGTGACACGAAACGCTCAAATTCTTTCTCAGCGTCTTCCACATGGAAAGGCTCGTCGTCTACTTGTGGCGAATGCATTTCTTCTTCCACGTCCTCCGATTCTTCACCTTCCTTAACTTCAGTCTTTTCGTATAACTGAGCTTCACCAGATGAATCGTCATCTTCTGTCGATTTTGACGATGACTCTTCGTTCGATGGCTTTTCGACTTGTTCATCATCGCTTCTTTCTTTTCTCCGTTCGACGAATGATTTTTCGGGCTCTTCGTCCTCCGAGTATGTCGAAGAGGATTCAACCGACCCCTCGTCAAAGGCCATTAAATATCCCGGTGGATTGGACTGGAGATATTTACGAAGCCTCAAAAATTTCGGTCGTTCCGTTGATTCCATGATGCTGGAGAGTGTAGTGACATCATCTTGAGCATCCTCGTGAACATCGTAATTGTTTTGCATCTGCTTTTCCCGGGAGTAAACACTCGACCGTTCTGTCTCCTCATAATCTTGCGTGCTCTCATTCACCAATTGTCTCTGCAGATCATTCGGCACTTTCTGCTTTCCATGAGTCGTTGAATATTGAATCTTGTACTCATTGGGCTCACCGTCGTGATCATATCCGCCGGATGCTGTGCCTCTTACTGGCAAGCTGACTGAAGGACTTGTCTCCTCTTTTGCATCCTCTGCGAGTTCCTTCGAAGGCGGAGTCGCGATTGCTTCCGACAAGGGAAATTTTTTGCGACTCGCTGTGCTATATCTCGGCTCGTGTCTTTTTATATCTTCGCTCTCGGAAGCTTCGAAATTCGTGAATCTTCCATGTTTGCCAACAAATTCTCTGGGCTTGGAGTGTCTGATTCTGTCGCGTATCGTGTAAACGATTCTATCAGAGGCTACAGGTTTTTCATCGATCTCGACGTGCCTCGATTTATCAGGTTTCATCAAATTATTCGTCGCATTATTCTTGCTTCTTATTTTCTTTATGTTTGAATCGAAAGGCTGTTCATCGTCTTTTACACTTCTCTTATGGACAGTGATTGTTCGCAAATGGCCGACCCTAATTCTATCATTACCCAGCGGACTCTCGTTTCGTATTCTTGTGTTGTAGCTCACTCTGTTCGTTCTGTATGGAAATATTCGATAACGATGAGACTTCAGCAACTCCGTTGGCTTATGCGGCAACGATTCTCCAGTCGTGAAACTGCGCAGCCCCCCCGGTATGCGCTCAATTTGAGCGTTGACGTTCTTGTCTTGAGAATTGGACGGAACATTCTTGTATTTGCTATGGACATTGTGACGGTGAAGAGCGGGTTCATCAAGCGTTCGGTTAAGACCAGGAAGATTTTTTATCGTATTCATGACGTCTTCGTACACTTCGCGCTGGTACGGCGTTATGGCAACTTCCGGAGTCGTGGTCATCGTGCGATCATGTTTTCTTCCGCGTAGACGTCCTTTTCTCTGTTTTCCTCCAATGTTTCTCCGCTGATTCACGAAATCACCCTTACCGATACGATTCCTTTGATCGTCGAAGTGAATTAATTGATGCTTCTCCCTTTCGCTACGACCGAGATCGCTTCCGGTTGATTCCGGTTTTTTCGACAGTCTGGTAGCAGCTCGATATTCGTGTTCGATAGGTTCATCAAAAGTTCTGATGCGAAGTTTTGTTCGATCAAACTCTTCGGGTATTCGCGGCTGCTCAACTCGTTTTTCAAAGAACAAAGGATTGTCGAGTGGGTCGTTGTCAAAATATTTGGCGCGAAAACATTCGAGCGCGTCACCAAGACCCCGAAGACGCGGCTTATCGCCACGAGATTCTCCAGTTCCTGATGGCTCTTCCACTTTGGACAATACCCCATCAAGGTCGGGTTCCACCTCTTCGCACTCGCGATATTCGTTACGAGAATCGTAAAATTCCGTGCCACCGAAAGTTTTTTTTGGCACGTTTAGAGGATTCATGATGTACTGTAACGCCGAATTCCGTGGAACTTCAGGATTTACATAAAAGGGGTATTTTTCCATGTCTAGAGATAATTGTTTCGGCGGACGTTTGGTTATGACGTCTTGGCTCTCTTTGTCATCCGCGACTTCGGAAAAATTAAAATCCGGTACTTCGATCTCGACTTTCTCACGTTTTTCATCAAATTTCTCCTGATATTTATCATCATTGACATCTTTCTCCATGAAACGTGATTCAATTTCACCGTTGATAATTTCATCAACGATTTTCGGAGCTTTATGCAAAAGTCCGTCGTCGTTCCGCCTCTTTCTCTCGCTATTGGTAATCGATTTCACCGGCAAAGCATTATCATTCGCCAATAATCGATTATCTTCGCGGAAAAAGTTCCTCTCAAGCCACAATTTGTTTCTCCTCATTTTCTCCCTGTCAATCTGCGATAAATTGTCTTTCTTATTATCGTTATCGTCGAGTGATCTCCGACGTCTTCCATAGATCCTTCTCTCGAACGATCGATAAAATCTCATAATATCAGGCCATGGGCTCCAATTGAAATTCGCGTCCAATTTTTCGTTCGGCTTACCGATTCTTTTAACACCGATATAATCGGAATATTTGCTACGATTTATCGGCGATGGCGGTACGAGTCTTGACGATGGAAGAAAATGATGAAGTTTTTTTTTCTGACGTCGAAGACGAGGATAACGGGGGCGTAGCTTCGGTCCGTGATTTACATAAAAGTTTTTCATCGATTTGTAACGATCACGTTCGATATTGTTTATTATTTCTTCTCCGTTGGAACCGATCTCTCGCGTCACGCTTGGACGATGAGCGGCGAGGCTGGCGTGAGAATCAGGCATAAAATCACTGTACGTGACCTGTGACAACGGTGTTGATACAGGCGCTTGAGTGGCAGTGAAATCGTCAGCGAATGAGTAATTGTGTAGCTTTGTCCGGATTCCACCTGCTCTCACTGAATTCCTCAACGACGATTTTGCATCAGGTGCCTTTTCTCTTTTTCTTGTGTGAACTTGAAGATCGCACGGTGGATTTTCCGTCGCTGACTTTTCCCCAGGGCGTATTATAACTGTGTAGGAAACTTTTTTCGGACTTATTAGCGTCGTTGAGCCGCCAACGTTTTCTAGATTCAACGATGGATCTCCATCATCATCATCATCATTTTCGAGAGCTTCCATTTCGTCGGATTCCGAAGTAGGGAAAGCCAATGATGGAAAATCCTTTGTACCACTGACGCCCGTATTTTCGTACTGATCTTGACGCTTCCAGGAATCGTACGAGGATGACGTGGAAGGATAATCTATCCGGCTTGCATTGAGAAAATCATTGAATTCTGTACTTTGAGAATTGACATTTAGATCGGAGTCTGCGAGGGTGGTTTCGGCGCTCGGGATAATCGTGATTCCTTCCGTTACAAATTTTTTAGTATTTCGCGTTGCCGCTTCGATTTTTTCAGGGGTCGAAAACTGGTTGGTTTGTTCATTATTTTTTACCGTCTTAAAATACTCCCAGAATATCTTGCCATAATCGGAAGATTTATTAACGGATGTCGGGATATCAGTAATTTCCTTGAGATTTGATGAAGAAATCTCATCAACTTCGTTCTTCTCGGATTCGATCGAGCTGAAATTATTGGATAATTTGGGCAAAGCTTCTCCAGGCTCGAAACTCTCTTCGCCTTTTCTTTTCTCGTACCGTTGATTCTCCGCAGCATCAGATTCATTTATAAATTCTCCATCGTCGTCTGCATCCTCCTCGTCGAGATTTCTCAAATTAATCGGAATATCCGTTTCCGTATTTTTCTCAGACTCTGAGTATTCCCTTTTCAAATCTTCCTCCAGCCTTACAATCTCATTTTCGGCAGTTTTTTTCGGATTTATCGATGATTCTTCCCACGGATTTTTTGACTCGAATTTCTTCGCATAGCCAGACTCGATTTTTTTGCGCCTTTCCGACTCCTCAACGATCGACGAATTGTCGTCACTGGAATCATCATCATCGTAATTTTTTAATCCGTATGTGCCATTAGTGCTAATTTCTGTTTTTTCATCCTCTACATTCGGTTCCTTCCTAACGTCATCGACCTCAATGTTTTCTTCGTCGTTGAGTTTTCCAGTGTAATCCTCATAAAAATCAGCATCCCTGATATGACCACCGTGATCATAAGCAGCATCCTCGTAACCCTCTTCTGTATAAAACGTATTTTTTTTTGATTTTGAAACGATTTTTCGAAGTCTTGGAGCTGCGAGTATTTCTTCCTCGTTGGTTGCACTCTTGACGGCTTCCTCGCGGGGCAAACGTTTCACTGTGTGAGTTTTACGAACCTGAGCGTATAATTTCGTTGGCACAAAATCAGGCTCCATATATCGTGGGAATTTTGAGTGGCTCGGTTTTTCCGGATTCTCGTGATCGCTATGGGGCACCGGCAGCGTTGAAATTTTTTCATAATTTTTTGTCAAATCCGTTGGTACTGTTGAAAGCAAGTTGTTCGATTGCCCTCGGATAGTGACGATGCACAGCACGAACGTCGAAATCAACACCGTTCTTATATCCATAGTACGCGGATTTTTAATTATTCAATTGCATTTTACACTCAATTGCGGTACATGATTTGATTTTTTATTTCCAAACGGTCGAAAGTGCAACAATATATCTAAAATATAGAACTCGCTCTTTCTCAAAGACGGAGAAGAATTTTTTTTTAAAAGCAACAATTTTGTCACGCACTACACCGCAATAAGTCTCATTTTTGTATTTTTTCCTCTTGATTTTCGGAATACAGTTTTTTTAAACCGATAATTTTGCAATTTTGTTGAATCTATTCATCATTGCTTCTATTGCACCGGTATTATCAGACTTGCTAAGATTGCTCGAGATTTTTAATCATCGTGGTTTCAACATCTGTCACGGACTGTACGCTTCTGCGGCGGTCGCAGCCTAATTTATAGTATTTTCTCGGTGAATTGGAGATGAAAGCAAATGAGAAGGTAGGATGTCGAACACCGACGACAACAGGCTTAAATAACGCGTCATATAGAAACAAAACTACAAATTTCCGAAATTCCATCTATAATTATAATGCACACAAGAGAAATTCGAAAATGTTCTCGTTACGCCCAAATCCATAAAGCCGGAAAGAAAATATGTAATAATGTGTATGAATGCAATGTGTAATAATGTGTGTGCATGTTTTTGTTGGCCAAAATATTTAATCGAAAATATAAATTTTCATTACTAAGAAAGGAATTTAATGGAATGAAATTTTATAATCGAATACATCTTTATGAATACTATCATCAGCAAAAACTTGACATCAAGTTTTAGATTAATTCGCTCAACGTACAAAATTTAAAACGTTAAATTTTCAAAATGTTTGATCGACGGAGAATTCATGAAACTTATTCCATCCGGCCATAGATTGATTGTTCATTCGATGTATCGAAGCGAAACGAGAGACCCCGAAACTAGACTTTTTTGTGCACATTTAATGGGAAGAAGAAAGTCGACAGCTCGCATAGGACACGCTTGGTAAAATCGACGCTGAATGGTCAGGATTGCAGGACTCGGGATTGCAGAATATAATTTTATCATTTAAACACGTTTAATCAGCCGTTAACGAGGATTTCATTATGAAGGAATTAAGAAATCTTGCATTGAAATGTTTTAAATAAATATCCAATGAAAGTTTATTCAGAGGCTACAAAATAAAACACAATGAAATATCCTACGGTGGTATCATAAATCACACGTACAAAAAAAGAATCGACCGTTAGCTACTCGTACGAAAAATCCGAATCAAACCGAAAATGCATAATAAACAAAAGTCTGTAGAATTTGTATGTTCGCAAATGTATGCGAATTATTCTCAATTCAATGTATCAATGGAGTTAAATTGAGGCATTTTCCCCTTACAACGCATTTTGACTTTTTACAGAAACAATTAAACCAAAAAAAACACATACACACACACACACACAACGACGAATAATTTCAGGTACTTTGGATAATCTGAGGTACGATTTTACGTGGATATCATAGGTTTCCAAGAGTCCGAATCGACCTGCTGAGACTTTGATGTCTGCATCGCCAAATGTGGTTCTGACGATTGCAACATCAATGCTTCCGGTTTGAAGAAATCAATGATTGGATGATAATTGTAATTTACACGTCTGTTTGGTTCTTGATATTCCTCGTCAAAGCCTCCATTGTGTAATCTCGTCGAGACGTCAATGTCCTGATCGTAAAGTTGACTGGACCTGAGAAAAAACATGAATAAATTGAAAAAAAACCACAACCACTTTTTACTCGATTTGTCTCACCAATCGCTCGCGTTCCACCTAGAATTGGAGCCTATGGAGCTTGGCGTATTATCATCATCGAGGTTCGTGTTTGATTCTCTGCGGTACGGTCGGTTTGGTCTCGCTGGCCGTTTGCTCTTCGTAATCGGTCCTTTATATCCTGGAGCACGAGTATTGGGTGCATGTTGTTGTGGAAGTTTGTCAAACGGTCTCGGAGCTGACGCTGGCTTTTTTCTTCTTCCTGGCAGTGCGAAACTCGGTCGATTCGAGGATCCGGCATCCACGAGTGGTTTTTTCGAGTTGGAAACTTTGTATTTAGGAAAAAAATTGTTTTAAAAAACAAAGCAATGAATTTTCAATTTTTTTTTGTTATATTATTCTTCTTAATCATTGACGTACGAAAGTTACTATCAAAAGGTGATGAAGGTTTGAATTTGTTCAGATAGCTTGACGGTCTCTCGGAATATTCTTCGGGATCTGAGGATCCTTGATTCTCCGTGGCGAATTCGGCTCCGGGGAAACTCTCGTGGTTGCTCGGTCGTGGATCTTTCTGTATCGGTGGGAAGAGATCGACGTATCCGTGCACGTGACAACTGCAGCATGTCGGCACTTTGAAAATGTCCATATGAAGACCGAGGGAAGCTTCCCAGGTCAACAAACGATGGTAATTGTAAACTTGTGTACACGATGAACGATAATTTTCCGATATAAAGGAGCAGCTTGTTTTTGGATTTCTGATTAAAGAAATGAAAAATGTCTGATTTTTGTATTGAAAAAATACAATATAATAATATTGATAATATCATGTTACATTGCTATAAGCTGTCAGTGTTCGAAAAATAACGATATTTGTCAATAAAAATGAATACTGTTATTAGAACATGTTTTCATAGGAAGAAAAGAAAATTGTTTTTCATATCAGTTTTAATGTCTGTTTACCCAGCCGAAACGAGCGAATTTCAGATTGATGCGAAGTAGGGCAGAAAACATTCAGTTCGTGCTCGCGTTTTCTATACCTTAGAGCTGACATTGCATTTGTTTAATATAAGGCCTGGACTGCAATTGTTTATTATAAGGCTCTCATCATTAGCACCATTCAAAACATCGACTAAACTGATTTTCCGTTGCGCTGTCGGTCGAAAGTTGTCTCGTTTCGACTGACTCCAGACATTAAAACTCTTAGTTCTAATATACAGTTGATCTTTCTTATAAAAAGTTGATGAGGAGATATAGATCGAAATTATCGAAATATCGAAATATCGCATGCTTTGTTGTCGTTTTATTTGTTTCGTGATTGATCTGGGATGAGCGTAGCCGCGAAATTCATGCGAGACTGTATTCGCGCGGTTTTTTATGCTGTTTTTGACAGTTGTCGACTCGTGACATTAATCGCGGTTAGCAAAGGTTATAGTTCTACGATAATTTATTCTGTGAAAAAGAAATCATCCATATCGAGTAAGTAATATTTCACAATTGAATTTATATTGTACTGAGAGAAAATGAGAGATAGTCCGGGAGAAGGAGAGTGAATAAACTAAACTAGCTTCTCTTGCACATTTTTTCAAGCGAAAATTTTTCTCCCTTCTTTCTCCCTTGCACATTAATGTTTTATAAAATTTACAAGAAATGATTCTTCGATCAGACGATCTCGCGAGAAGCGTTTTCCTTCAAAGTAGTGGCAGATAAAAAGAACGATCGACAACTGCATCAAAATTTAACGACGCATAGAGGAAACAACTCTAAACAAGATGCTTCATGTCCGGTTTCCGGAAATTTTTGTTCTACAGCAATGTCGGGCTGATAGCAGTCTCGCAGGCGCAGTGTTACCGCTCGACGCTGGCCCGGAGAGGCTATCTTTCCGCTCTACAGCAATGTCGGGCGGGCAGCAGTCTCGCAGGCGCAGTGTTACTGCTCGACGCTGGCCCGGAGAGGCTATCTTTCCGCTCTACAGCAATGTCGGGCGGGTAGCAGTCTCGCAGGCGCAGTACTACCGCTCGACGCTGTAGTACTCGACAGTAGTGGCAGATGAAAAGAACGATCGACAACTCTATCAAAATTTAACCACGCATAGAGGAAACAACTCTAAACAAGTTGCTCCATGTCCAGTTTTCGGAAATTTTGTTTCAGATTTTTCACAGATTCTGGTCCAGCGTTCGATTGGCGGATGAGAGGAACGATCGACAACTCGATCAAAATTTAATCACGCATAGAGGAATCGACTCTGAACAAGATGCTTCATTTCCGGTTGTCGGAAATTTAGTTTCAGTTTTTCCCCTTAAGGGTAGCGGCAGACGGAAAGAACGATCGACAACTCGATCAAAATTTAACCACGCATAGAGGAAACGACTCTGAACAAGATGCTTCATTTCCGGTTGTCGGAAATTTAGTTTCAGTTTTTCCCCTTAAGGGTAGTGGCAGACGGAAAGAACGATCGACAACTCGATCAAAATTTAACCACGCATAGAGGAAACGACTCTGAACAAGATGCTTCATTTCCGGTTGTCGGAAATTTAGTTTCAGTTTTTCCCCTTAAGGTTAGCGGCAGACGGAAAGAACGATCGACAACTCGATCAAAATTTAACCACGCATAGAGGAAACGACTCTGAACAAGATGCTTCATTTCCGGTTGTCGGAAATTTAGTTTCAGTTTTTCCCCTTAAGGGTAGCGGCAGACGGAAAGAACGATCGACAACTCGATCAAAATTTAACCACGCATAGAGGAAACGACTCTGAACAAGATGCTTCATTTCCGGTTGTCGGAAATTTAGTTTCAGTTTTTCCCCTTAAGGGTAGCGGCAGATGAAAAGAACGATCGACAACTCCATCAAAATTGAACCACGCATAGAGGAAACAACTCTGAACAAGTTGCTCCATGTCCGGTTTTCGGAAATTTTTGTTCAGTTTTTCAAAATTTCCTTGCTTTCCACAATTTGCTACTTATGCCGAATTATAATGTGCTCTCTAGGGGTCTATACTTAATTGAAGACGGAGCGCCGTAGCACGAAAACGCAGCCGGTCGCCCGCGTGAGCGCGCGTCTCTTGTCCCTAGTATGTAAAATATAGTGTGTGGCACGGGACGAAACACGATTTCGCACTCGTCTGAAATCGTCTTGTTTCGTCCCTAGCCACATAATATACTATTGCTAGACATGGCCGCAGTGTTTAGAACATGTTATAATTTTTTTTCAGGTATTATGCAATCGTAGACAGTTTCACAAAATGAAGCTGGGTTAAATTTTTCTCGAATGATGCGACAAAAAAAGAATGTGTAACAACTCGATCGGATTTTTTTGTTACCGTTTTTTTCTTATTTTCATCGCGTAATTTAACACTTGACGTCACGAAACCAGTTCGATCGATCCGTTTGAGGAAATATTAAACAACCAATCAATACAGAACGAAACGAATTAATTCTTTCCACTTGAATCATTTCGAACGTCATTATGGAGTCAATGGTCTCGTATTATTTGTCGGGTTTACGTAATAAAGGCATAAAGAGCCTGAGCGATACGAATGTGAACAAAATCAAACCCAAAATCATCGAAAATTACATTTATCGCGAGAAAAATAAATTCAAAAGTATCAATAACATTTTTCATAAAATTCAGAGCATGGGAAAACGACTCACGAGCATTTCTCCAAACGCAAGGTTTGCGTATGTTCTCCGGTATTGATAATGTATTTCCACACACCGGAAACAGCTCTTGCCAATTGAGGACGAGCATACATGACGCTAGAGGGACAGGTGAAACCTTCCTCGATGTTTTCATAAGAGGATGTGTAGTCGGCTCGTCTGAAAATCGTTTAATATTTAAACACATATTAAACAGAAATTATTATCAGAATTGCTAAAAGACAATTAGGTAATTCATGTGTTTCGTTCTTGAGGTTGATTCCTATTTCAACAGGGAACGTCCGGAAAGCCATGACACTTAATGACACTCGTTATTCATTGATTACTGTACTCATAAGGTCATAACTTTAAAAATAAAATTAAACGGATTTTCGTAGATCGACGAGTTTTGCTTCAATGCCGAGAATATAAAAACATTTTTATAGAATGCAAAGCCGTTTAATTCGCGCGTAGAAAGTTTATCGCGTAAAATGGTCACGAGAAGTGAAAGGCGTTTATCAGCGCCTGACAAACGTCAATCCTTCGCACAGCAAAGCTATTCGTTGTGTTTGTTTCGAGATACTCAAAAATGTTGTACATACGGAGGTGAAAGCAAAATAATAAAAAAAGCAAGTAACATTCTCCAGGTGTAACTAGTAATTGGAATGAAAATAAATAGTAATTGAAAATAAATGAGGAAATTCAAGAAAAATTAAAAATGTATAATCAAAACAATAAAATGAAAGGAAGGAATTATTTCTTTATCTTTGAAAATAAAAATTTCAATCATTTTTTTCTAATTTCGTTGTACACAAACAAGCAAGTAATTTGTATTACCAACCTTTTAATTTCATTGTTCTCATAACGATTGTCGTATCTCATTTTGTCGTAGCGGTTTTCCAATGGCATTGACGATGGACGATCGTTATACGAATCAAAATCATCCTCAATTTTATAATCGGTCAGTAATGCTGCAACCATTTCTTTGTTTCCTCTGATGCTTCTCGTAATAGCTTCACTAAATTTAGGAATCTTTTATTTATCGCAATTCGACGCAAAAATGAGACGAGAAATAATGAAAGAAACGAGTTGTTGATTTATAAGAATAGCTTGTGTTGCATTGCATATTTCGCAAACATTGGAGTACTCACTGAGGGTAATTAGCATCCTCTAGACAAACAGTTTTGGTGAAAAATGTACAATCCTCAGTAGAGGGTTCCTTCCTTTCCGTTGGACGTCTGCTCGGTCTTTTGGATGAAATTCGAGACCCCTCTATTAAATTGAATTAACCAATTTAACCAATATAACATAACATCATCGACCATGCAATGAGAAATATACAATTTAAATAAACTGCTTGAGTATTACCTGGTAAGACATTTCGTCGGTTAACGGAAATCGGCGGAGGTCGTCGAGGCGGTGATTGAGTTCGAAAAGAAGGACGTCGACCTCTTCCCGGTCTCATCAGAAGCCTAAGTTCCTGCGCCTGAAAATAACATTTTACAACAGTTTTCAATTGTTCCAGTTTACAGGAAAAAATACTTTGATATCACGTAGAATGGAAATTCGCCATGTTCAACAAATGAATCAACTCGATTTTCTCGAGTCACGCGCTGATTGAAGTCTAGAACGGTTCTTCCTGTTTCAAAGCGCGTGTATATAAGCGTGGAAATATGATAAAATACACCGTTTTCTCATTAGAGGATGAATTTATAAATAATATTTGTATTCTCGGTAAAAGTAACTCACGTCTCACGATAATGTATTGTAATTTTGTAATTTTAATATTGCAATTTTACGTCGATAAAAAAAACAATTGAACGCAATAATATAGACCAAGAGGTTGAACGAAAAACAAAGTGGACCATCCGAGAGCCAATCGAGGTTTCGAGGCAACGAACATTCTAACGATGATGAATCGACGTTGATCCAAGTTTAACGTATGAGAAGATGAAACGAATGAGAGGTCTCTCTCTCTCTCTCTCTCTCGCTCGTAAACTTTCTATCACGCGATCCCCCGCGATTTTGTAAAAGATAAACGCAAATTTATCATTATCCAGGAAAGCGAATGAAATATCTAATAGATTTAAGCCGTTAAACCCGTTTGCATTTTTGTACTTTCATTAATTCATCTCTCAAATCTTCAGCTCTTCAGCTTCAGCTGATGATTTTTTTTTTTACTGTCATCGTAATACCTCAGGTAATTCTTCTGGTAATTCGCTGCTATTTCCTCCCTGCGCAAGGACCTCGGGGATTTCTATCCTCATTGGCAACATGAGTTTTCTCGTTGAATTCATCCGGTTTTCGCCATTAATTAACGAACGAATTTCATCATAAGGTAGCAGGGCAGGTTCGTTGTTGGATATTTTTGACGAAACAAAAGTCGCCGGTGTGAGTTTTTCATGCGGCATCTTATCTATCACGGGCAAAGCCTGACCAATTTGTTCCCTCTTGTCAGTAAATTTCGATGCCTGTTGAACATCCCTCTCGTGAAATAAACAAATAAGAAGAAAAATATGTTTCGACAATTTTCTTTTTACTCACAGAAATCATCATTCGACGGACTTTGCCGGTGTCATTTCTTCTGGAATCATCGTCGTCGACCTTCAGAGATACCGATATGTTTTCGCTCGAATTATTTATCTCCTCCTCGTCGGAATTCGCGTCCTCGAAATTATCTAACTGTGCTGCCGATGATGAAAAAGTCATGAAAACTACCTGCAAGGAGCAACACGATTTTCTGTATCATCTATAAATTTCAAGGAGGGAGATTATATGCGATAATCTTGAAACGGATTCGACGCACTATCGAAAAAAAAGACGATAACAACAATAATAGCAAATTTGTTGTCTCTTTTGTAGTCACTATTTACTTGACCGAATTATGAATATTCGAATAGTATTAAAAAATGTATTGTCGAACAAAAACTCACGAGAAATGACAACAAAAATGCTGCATGAATAAATTTCATTGTGCCGGTAGCAAAAAATGAAGACAAATTTGTATCTCTTATGCTCGATATCTCAGTTTGAATTTAGTCACTGATGAACTTGCAGCACTTGTAAATTGAAAACACCGCCAACCAAACACTAAATCGTCGACTCTGAAATCGTGAGATGCAACTTGGTATGTCGGAGAATCCCAACGTTAAGGCAGTTGCAACTCGTGTGCTTGGCGATGAGAGCGAGCGCGGGTTTCTGGACTAAACGGACTATCAAAAAGACGAAGAGTCGTTTCTCTTTCTCCTCTTGATTTCTCTTGCCATCTCTCTCTCTCTCTATCTCTGCCCGTTGCTCGTCAGTTGCTGGTACTGTTACAGGTGTTCGAGCATCTCTCCATAAGCATTTTGTAGGTCAAAAATGGCTCACACCATGAGGCAAACGCAGTGGCTTAATTCTGTGGTGGGGCAAATCGAACTCGCTGGACTACTGAAAGGAGATGCTATTTTCTCCGGCCGGACGAGCCTCGAGGAAGAAGGAAAATGATGTGAAAAACTAATGAGTTGAAGAGCAATAAAGTATATTATGTATTTATTTATATGACATAACATCCTCGTCGATAAAATTACACAGACTATTGACTGTTTAGAATTGTTTAAATCACCTTTACATTTTATCTGTAAGGTGGGACGACAGTTTTCTTTTGCTACTTTGCTGTGAGGGCACGAAACGCGGTCTTGTGGGCTCTAAAAAATAAAACGCATGCACATAAATGATTTCAATGAAATATTCTTCCGGAAATATCGAAAAATATCATAAATTAAATCGATAAAATATATTTGTTTCGTCGTTTTTGTACGTAGAGCCTCGCAACAAAAACGTAGATTTCATGATTAGAAAGTTTACGAGTGCATTCAAGCTACCGCGAAAAAAATGCAAAGTATAGAAATATGGCTCATTCAATGTCAGACGTTATATGCGAGTCTCGAAACCCACATGGAAATGTAATATATAAAAAATATACGGGAAAATATACAAAAAAGTATATAAAATATATTTTGTCCGAAACTTGGCTATCTCAAATATAGTTTTCGATATATTTAAAAATAAATACAATGTGTACTTGTAAATAGATTCCAAATATACACTAAGTGCGTATCAAACATACATACTCTGATTATACGTTTTATATATTAAAAATATATATCAGTAAATATATACTGACATACATAAAACTGAATATACCAAATATATCAAACATACATAATGAAATTGAATTAATATGCACTAGAGCGTATATAAATTGTACTCTAATTATATTTTACATACATTTTTAGTATATCGAAAAATATATAAATTAAAAAAACAAATGTTCATCGTAGATGGATGATAATCCATAATATTCAATGTGTATTATCACTTTTCTGCTGACTCATGCAAAACTTTCGTCGCACTTTTGCGCGAGCGGATATTAGCCGCGTGACCGAGAAACCTGTCGTTATCCTCTCGAATAAGGAGGAAGAGCCATTTTAGAAGGAGCGAGAAGGAGCCGGCCAGACGCCGGTGACTATCAAATCTCGGTGTTTCTTTTTCTCTTTATTTTAACAAAAAAAAAAAGAACAAAGATTTAAACAATCATGAAGCACGCGGGAACCTTACAGTTAACAAACATCAATAAAGTAGCATCAACAGAAAATTCATGTGCATATTTTTCGACGAGCTTATTGATTTTCTCTTCAGCATGGAAAGTGCCGAGAAAACCCCAGGACTCTCCCGTGGTAAAACGGATGGAAAGTTTGCTGCAGTAAACAGAAGAGTAAGAGAGAGAAAGATGCATGGAATATAATTGCGTGAACATTTTTTTATCACAATAAACAGATGTAAAGAAATAAGATAATCTCTCAATTTTTCAAAAATGTTTCATTAAATATTTATCATAATACATTACATAATACACACAATGATAATTATAAGCATTGCGAAAATTTTTGACAAGTCGGGCAAAACCAACGTGGTAAATTTTTCAGATTATAATATCGACAGGAAATTTTGATTGGAGATCTCAGCATTGAATTGTCTCTGGAAGATGATCGTTTCCGCAGTAACCCTTGAATTTCCGGTTGCATATGGTTGCGGCAGGTAAGGAAACTTCTTAGCCCTCAGAAGTGGCAACACGTTGTAGCAACAACAGCCTGTAGTCGGCAACACTTCGGTCCCACATTGACAACGCTGCTCTCTCTCTCTGCGATCTCTCTTTGTGTGTGTGTGTGTATATATATAATCTGCACACGGGGCATCTGTACATCATTATTGCACGTGATATAGGTACAGCGTACAAGTTGGCTTGCAGGAGAAATATCCACATGCAAACGCCGGTACTACCTGCTATACAACTCGTCGAATGAATGCGATGGAACTTAAGAGGACTCTTGTACCTTATCCATTCGTTTACAAGCAAGGAAGATGTTGAATGTGCGAGACAATAAGTCGGAGTTGAGGAATTACGAGAATCGCTGGAAGATAAGCCCGAGGGCACGTTGTCTAAGCCGATTCAACTAGTCGATACTAAGCAAGAGGGACGTTTTATCAATTTCGGTTATCCGATGTTCTTTGCTCCGAAATGGTTTTCGCTACATGGGCATCGTTGCATGTTTTCTATTTAAAAAATTTGTTTATTTGAGTAAAAATGTTTTTTATCGATACAATTAAATTCGACCATTTATAACTCAGAGAACTCTGGAATGTATGCGAAGGCTCGATAATGCATATGATAACAAGCGAGGCGTACCGGTTTCGACGGGAAAATATTTTGGATTCGTCATAACGAAAAAACAAACTTGTTATTACTTGTCATTCAGGGTCTGGAGAACCTCGATAAATATGAAATGGAAAGAAAAATCTTCGAATCAAGAAAAAGAGCCGGAAGTAAACGTGAACGTGAAGATTATTACCCTCTCTCTCTCGTGCCGGATTCATCTGAAAGGAACCTTGGCGAAAGTCTTTTTTTCGAGCTAATACGGGTTTGCAGTCTTCGATTCTATGTATATAGTATAATCACCCACTGGTATTCAATATGGGATGGAACTATAATAATACCCATGTGCTCTCGGAGCCGGAATGTCTTACATGTAAATAATGAACAGAGGAGAGAGAAAAACGGAAACATTCTAATTGAAATTGCGTTACTGAAAAGCATGGATGAACGATATTTTACATGCAGTCGAGCAAAAACATTTTTTAAAACTTTACATCATAAAATAGAATAAAATAATTAATAAAAAAACTAACGAAAATTGAACGGTATTGACAGAATATTCACCTGTTATGCAGATGCAGACATATTTTTCCGTTGGACGTGCGTAAACCGCTCGAATACTCGCGATGAACATTTTATTTATAGCAAAGCCACACCGTTAGCGATAGTATTAATCAGAACATTAGCAATTTCGGTAAAAGTTGATTTTTTTTCATTCATTCGCGATTCAATTTAGCACAGAGTTATGAAGAATTCCGCATCCAAAGGGATTATTTTCGATTATTACATCTCGAATATCCCATCTTTCATAGTGATAAGAAAAAAATTGTTGACACAATCACCTCGTCTGCGGCAAGGGAGACGAACGCTCAATGGGCACTCTGAGAGAATAACCGGATGTTACCGTTACGAGACCAGTGCGTATCGCAAAAAAAAAAAACAAAAAAATTCCGAAATAAACGGACACTGGGTACGTCTAACGGTAATACTCGTGTGCTTACGAGTTCGCGAATCGAGCAAGAGTAATGCGATTCTAATTAAAAGTTTGTTACGAGCCAGAGTAAAAAGTAGAAACGATCGATATACGGCGGTGTAGAACAGGTGATCAGCTGTTTCTCGAAAGTGGGCATAATGTTGTTTCCATTACAGTTTTATATCTGCGAGAATTGTTTGACACACTTATAAAATTATAGTCAGTGGCCAAACAGAACTTTCCTTTTCTCTCTTTTATAACAATAATATTAACTACTACGACTAATACGAAAAATTGCTAAAAATAATAGTAACATCGATTATTATTATTATAACTGTTATCGTTATCGTTTTATTGCAAAATCTCTTTTTCTCTGTGAAATTTCATTTGTTGATTCAATTTGCAAACGACCGTAAAATTCAGCGTGTATTGTTGCGAAAGAATCTACAAATCAAGAAGAAACGTCGTCCAATCTGAAAAAAAGAAACAAATCTATGGAACTTGTGTTCGTGAAATTCGATGTATAATTTCTCGCCTCCGATAGGTCGTGAACCCGTGCTGAGATTCCATCTTCCGCTTAACGTTGTCTGCGACATACAGCGGAGTCGAGATTCGTCCGAAGTGCTGACAAAATTGGTTACGCGAGATTTAATTGGTGACTAACGCTTTTTTGCTCACGACTAGATACCATTATTGCGAGCGTTTTTTTTAAATCGAAATTCTCATAGGACAGAACGGACAGTAGGGAATTTCTTAGGAATTTCCTTACCGGAATGGTTTTTTTTTTCATTTTCAATGCCATGGAGAATAATTAAAACAATGTGTTGAGATACGATAATATTTATTGTCAAAAACACGCGTTGTTCGTATAATCACAATCGAGTACGTTCCACTAGTTTTCCTAGTTATTTTTTAATCTTCGACAACGTAAATCATCATTTTTAAATTGTCTCTCTTTCCGTCATTGCATATTTATCGATGGAACAAACAAAACGCGATTCGCATTGACGATGTAATCTCAATGAAAACACGGTCCGCGAAAAAAATGTCGCAGATTTTCGATCGGCGGACGATCGAACATGCGATCACTGATACTTATTGCAATCCGCTTTTTTCATTCTTTTTTATTAACTTATTTCACAATTGTATACGTGCGCATCTTTGAGAAACGCAAAAAGAAAAGAAAAAAAAATATTATCACACTCTCGTTGAGTGGTGAGAGTCCAGGTGGTTTTTTCCCTGTGATTTGATTCTCATCGATCGTCACTCCGAGACGCGTCAATAGACTAGAATAATTTTAAAAAAACTTGAGGCGTTGTTTTTTGTGTTTTTTTTTGTCTCCTGTCCTAAACGAGGACTAATCCTAAACGAGCTAACGCAATTTGAAGCGCGAAGAATAGTATATTCTTTTTATCATCGGCCTTCGTGTATTTTGATTTTGCGATGCGAACGCTCGATTTTTTTCGAAACCTCATCGAACGCGTCGCGAGTAATTTTTGTTTCTATTTACAATATTGGCACAGAATCGATCACAATGATTTTGGGAAAATTTTTATAACGAGAAAATCATACATTTTTCTTTCGTTTTTTTGTGCTCAAAAGGAAAATGGGTTGCGCGCTGAGAAATTGATCAAAAACACACGGAATACTCAGTAGGCAATGATATTACGAATCGGGCTGAGTTGGAAATATTTCACGGCTTTTTTTGTACACGGCGTTATTTTCGAATGAAAAATGGCTCCGTTTTTCTGATAAAAACAAAAAATCACGACATTGACAATAATAACGAATAAAATGTTTAACCTCGAAGTAGAAAATTTAATTTCAAGAGTCTTGTGGTTTGTTGAACGAATCTGAAGTAAAGATAAATATGCCTATGTATTTTTTGTTAAATTACAAAATTTACTATACTCCACAAGGAAAATGTCACCGAATTAACGAGGCCTCTTGTCCTTTATCACAATTTTTCAACTGCCTTTTTTCATATCTCCCATACACGCTCACAAAATCCCTCAATAATTTCGCGACTTTGAACGAAAAGTTAAAAATCCTAATTCGTTCTTGTTTTCCTTTCTCATTTAACAGTATATTGTGGGGCTAGGAATAAAACCAGACGATTTCAGACGAGCGTGGAGTTGACCAACGAGCCGGAGGCCAGGGCTGGCATCGCGCAATGTCTGAAATCGTGTTTTTCCCGTTTTACTATATTCCCATATCATCCGTAATGAAACCTCGAGTTTCAATACTTGTAGCCAGTCGAAACGACGATATTCGAGACCCATAACGCAACCAGAAATCGGATTAGTTGATGATTAGAACGACACGAACGTTGCCAGACCCGCAATAAACAATGGGGTTTGTTTATTAAACCAAACACAACCGAGTGAATATAG
Organism: Heteropelma amictum; assembly: GCA_959613375.1. Lineage (NCBI taxonomy): Eukaryota > Metazoa > Arthropoda > Insecta > Hymenoptera > Ichneumonidae > Heteropelma > Heteropelma amictum. The sequence continues at coordinate 11,081,813 of OY390726.1, read as the reverse complement.
TGCCAGAAATCGAACATTTCCTCTCGAAACACCGATTTTCAGACCTAAGGCGGGAAACTTCCGGTGGTCCGGAATTCGCTCGTTTGGGCTTGAAACTCGCACTTTCATTGCAGGTGATATGGAAACAGTCTTTCGCTCAATCTTTGTACGACATTAGCTCGAAGATACGGGGAAAAGTCAGTAGAAGAAGGGGACATATTAAAACTGAATCCTCGCGATATGAGCCTCGAGAAGATCAACAAGAAAATCATGCAATTAATTCAATCTTAACTGCAAGTGCGAATTTTATTCGAATTCCATGGAGCTCGAAAGAATTTTTTGTCTCTGAAGTCCTCGCGTTTTTTTTTTTACTCAACACCGCGAGACGCGGCGAGATTCACTCGGTACGTTCGGAAGCAAAACTTTCGAGATCGACGTAATGCCCGTTCATGCCGTCCTCCAATAATTGAGCCATGTCCCTTCTCAGCATTTGAAACTCGGGTCTTCGATCGGGATCGACGTGCCAGCACCTTGATATGACGCGGAATAATTCACTCCGGCAATGCGACGGCCTCTCGAGCCTGTAACCGTTCTGTACGTTTCTCATTACTTCGCGAGCTGCCATGTCCGGATAGGGCGTCGAACCTTTTTTCAAGATGAAGAAAAAAAATGTTTAATCACGCGACGATAAAATTAGCAAAAAAGAGATTATAAAAAATGGACGATCTTTTGCTCACCGAGAGTTACAATTTCCCACATTAAAATACCAAAGCTCCAGACATCGGTTTTCGTTGTGAAGAGCGAGTATATGAGCGACTCCGGAGCCATCCATCTGATCGGGAGAGCGTTCCTTCCGTGTCTCGCCTCGATTACTTCGCCTTCTTCGTTGGCAAATCGCGACATACCGAAATCAGCGATCTTGCAGAGCTTGTTGTGATCCACCAGGACATTTCTCGCTGCGAGATCTCGATGGATTATCTACCACGCGAACGACAGACGAATAATTTGAATTTCCCTCGGCAGAAACAATAATCATTCGTTGACTAGTTTATTCCTACTTCTGTGCCTGGTCAAAATACTATTTTTATTCCTATTTCTGTTCATACACGTTTATTCCTATCGCTGGGCCTTTCTATTATTGCTATACTAGTATTATTAGCGTGCAATATTATACTGCCTTGTTATATCGTATTTCGTCGTATGATGAAAAAATACATTTCCATATAATCAGCTTCTGAAATTCGCAAATAGAGTTTGAGTAATGAAAAAACAATCCAAGTTTGCCGATTGAACGTCAGATATCGAGTAATGACAGAACGCGATCGGATGAGCATCGCGGTATATCTGCTATCGCGTCGTGTAATAAAAAAAATCCAACAACCGACTGTTTGTCGAATCACTCTTTCGTTAATTCATTCCTGTCAAATTCTGAGAGATCGCGCCAAATGACCGGTGTAAACGTCGACCGATTCCCCGAGGGTAAAAAACACCCGAGTAAAGTTGAAATTCGTTGATAGTTTTCACCTGAGAACGCGTGAGGTCAAGATATTTCGTTAGTCGCAAATTTCCACGATGTATAAACATGTAAATTCGGCGTGGAATGGAAACACGAGAGGAAAAAAGAAAAAATACTGAGAAGAAGCAGCGATTCTCTCCCCGATGGTTTCGTTTCGCACGTTATTCTCACAAAAGCGATGAAATTTCCTTTGTGCAAAAGAATGGCGAGACGGTCGAGGAGAGACCTCTCACGATGAGGATGGACATCATATAATTATCTTGAATAATATCCATGATGGGGGCATTTTGCCAACGTTTCACCGCGGACAAAAAACGTTTTTATGAGCTTACCAAAACGTTTGAGGAACGCAACTGCAGCTTCGAAATTATGCGGATATTTTGAAATATGACGATGAAGCCATTTTTTTTTCGAAAAACAAAGATAACGAAGGAAATACAACAAAACAAATAAACTCAGATATCTTTGAGTAATGAATGACAAATAGTCCATTTATCGTCGTATCTGTTTAATTGCCGGGAGAAAAGAAATGAAAACGATAAAGCAAAGCATAAAAGAAATGGCGACGTGCACCGAATGATATAATGAGATGGTCTTTGTATTTCTCATTCGATCGGTATTAGGTACATATAGCGAGCTGCTATATATTCGACTCCCTCCTCCATTGATGGAAAAATGTTGTACAACTGCACGGGGAATTGCATACTTCGTTTTAAATTCAATATTTTTGTCGTAAGAACATTTTTTAATAAAAGACAGACGAAACATTGTTTTTATCTCATGAATGTCGCGGAAAATTCTTGATTTTTTTTTAAATTGTCTACCTTGGAAATGGAGTTGCGTCAATGAAAAATCTGCCTCCAGAGAAGCGACTTTGTGATTTTTAGAGTAAGATATATATTATATTGATGTGTGTGCACGTGTGTATTAATAACCTTTTTTGAAGCGAGATACTCCATACCACGCGAGACGCAATAACCGAATACGGTGAGATCACGTGACGTCAGAGCGGCTGAATCCTCGCTAAAATTGTAAAAATCTTGCCTTGTACGATGATCCCTCAGATAGGCTAGTAACTTTCCATACATGACGTACTCGAGGATCAGATAGTGAGGTTCTGTAAATGTACAAAGAAACGTCGGTGAAAATTTGGATAATCTGGCAGTACTTCGATTATAATTACATTTTTATATTCTTGTACAACGTTAAGTATGTGCAACATATAGGTGGATCCATTCCTAAGACATCTCCATGATGTTGTTGTTGTTGTTGTTGTTGGGAATGGTGGTGTTGTGGGCAATATAAAACTTCCGATAATATACATATTCATTGTTATCGATTTATACGTTTCGTGATTGGCTGATGCTTTTGAAAACGGCTATCAGATAAGCAACATCAAAGTCGTATGGATATGTCAAACTGTACTTTGCCATAAGCAACACACATGTACTTCGCTTTTTACATTTTTCGCTGAACTGACCATTTAAAGATTTTGAAATCTTTATTTTGTGAAAATCAGGGATTTCGTTAATGCTGCTTTTTCCATCAATTATGCATGGAATAGTATAAACGAAAAAAAAAACAAGATCAGAGATTGTCGTAGGAAAACTTAAAGTTTTGATTCATTGTTATTTTATTAAGTATTGAGATTGCAGAGATCCTGCTTTTTTCTATTGATTATAGTACCACTGGGCTAAAATAGAAAATAAGATCAAAATATACCGCAATGGAAAAAGATTATGATCGCTTGATCTATAGAAAAATTTTTTTTTTCGCAAAATTCGTGATTCTGCAGGTGATTGAATTGGTTGATGATGCGCGGAACAGTCACGGACGAAAAACGTACAGAAAGCATCTGAGGTAGTTACAGTAAAAAACGTAGATAAATAATAATGGCGAAAAAAACAAAGATTAATCAGATGTCGACTGCTTTTGAATTCATAGCGACCTTTTATCCTAATAATTTTTTTTGCAATGTCCATACGCGTAGCATAATTCTCCAGACAGCGAGTGCATTCAATGTTGAATCTGACGTCCGTTCGGGGGGAGAAAAAATGCGCGAAACGGAAAGAAAAATGAATCTTTCGTGGTGGTATTATGAGTCACCCGAAAGAATCTTTCTTCACTCGCTTGGTTCGCCGATCGGAGTTCGGACTTGAGCGATACGGCACGTATGTCGGGTACAATAATCGTGGCGAATGCAAAACAATGGACGATATAAGTGTGCTGCACGGTACAGAAAAAACGCCGTAAGCGTTGTAAGAGAACAAGAGAGAGAGAGAGAGAGAGGAGCGTAAGAGCCTCTCTTTCTACCTCTTGACCCTACTTGTACCTGTGGAACACACAGTGTCTTGGAGAGAACCGCAAGGTGCGCCCGAATATAACGTTACAAAATAAATAAACAACAAATGTGAATAATTATAATTATCCTCGATCGATTCGCAGCTTTTTTCGAAATAAAAAAACCCGGTTCATCTTGTCATTTAATCGTTTCGCTTCAAATGTGATACGTCATAAGCTTTAAAAACATGCGAAACAAGCCATATATGCAATTTTATCTCACAATGAACATTGTGAATTAACGATTTACAAATTTTCTTTTTGTTCCTCCTATTTATCATCTCAATAAAAAGTTATTTCAAAGTCTCGGACAAATAAACGCCGTCCCGGCGTCGTTTCATGTGTCAAAATGCGTTACGATAAACAATAAAACGAAGCTCGCTGAGCTCGTCATTTTTCAATCCCGAGTCTGCACCGAGTTGCAACTTGTATCTTTCTTTGATTGCTTTTTGGCTCCTCGCTCTTCGCAGCATCCTTCAGTGCTATTATGGTGGCAAAGAAAAAGGAAAGGCCCGATTTTGGGTGGCTATTAATTTTACTAGCCTAAAAGATTTGATTCTTTCACCGGCAAGCGTTAATACACACACACACACATACCAAACCATTTTGTCAAAAATCCCCCCTCCAACTGTATCTTATTCTTAATGTACTTCGCGTTCTTTCCAATGAACGTTTGTTCAGCTTCTTCGGGACACTAAAGTCCACCTCTTGCAACCTTCATCACCGTCGAATCTCCATGATGAATGAATCTTTTCAGGACCGTACCCTGAAGCGATCGCAGCTTCCATCGTTGTTGAACTGAAAATTCTAATTTCGCGTCCGAGCAAAAGTGCACTTACGCTGGAACGTGCAACCGTATCGACTATCCCGCGGCAGGATAAGACACGAATGGCGAAGAGGGCAACTTTGCTTTAAACGAAAAAAAGTTTTGAAATGACAATGAACTTAGAAGGTCAAAAGAAGAAATAAAAATTGTGAATAAGTTGCCTGTTCGCCAGATTCCCGTATGTCAGCCTTCGAAGCACACAGGCTCTCGAAGGCAGATCACGAAGGAGAGGAAGTTTTGCATGAACCTTAATGGCCGTATTGTACCGCAGGAAGAAAAAAGATGAAATGAAAAAGAGAGGCGGTGGAAAGTGGCACGCGACGTATACCAACGTCGGGGAGACGCGAAGTAACCCACGGTCTCGAGTTAGTCAGAGGAGGCTTCGCGTATACACATATTCCCATACATGAGCCATTCTGTGTCAATTCGATCAAGTTCTGAGACTCTTATCACCTCTGAATTTTTTTCCGCAAGGGTAGTGAATAACAGTAATACGTTTCGTTTAAAGAAAATAGAACACGCCCCAAGATCGAGTTGTATAGAATTGACAATGAATCTTGGTGACGCGGCAGCGTCTCGACACCAAGTAATTGTTAGAATTTTTTTTTTTTCTATGAGCCGACGTCAGAGACCTGCCACAGATATTATACAGGAAAATGGGTTTCCAGCTGTCAAACAAGAATTTAAATCACGTATATTTCCGAAACCGTTCTCCGAAACGAAAATTCAATGACATTTTACCGATTCAATATGATTTTTTTCTTTCCATCGAGCCTAATTAAAGCACGATTTGTTCAGCGCGAATTTGAGACCCGCATCTGTATATAGTATATCTCCCTGGAGTTTCCTCGTCGTTATATATGTCGAATAACACAACGAGAATTGAAAAACATCAAAACCTTTGAAAAACCACAAGTGTATCAACAGAAATAACATTTTAACATTGCTATTATTCGCAAATGGGTGCGAAGATTTTTATTGTATTTTATCGTTACTAGAACAATGCCAGTCCTTAAAACGAATATTGCATGGTTAATCGGAGCTCGGGATGCAAGAAAATGAACGGAAAAATCATCTGCCCAAAACGCGCGTCAAATGAAAATGACGGGAATCATGCGGGCGGTAAACGAGAATTACAGAACGCGAAAAGGACTTGGCGTTGAATCGTCATGGCCGAGGATGAATTTCGCGAGAAAAGATTTTCCGATTTTTCCTCGGAAAAATAATCTTCTTTGCTCGTCTTCTGAGAATACAGAATGTAGCTTGTGCAAAACATCGTTATCTCTACAGACGTCAGTTTCTCACTACCTTGATCATCGATTTACGTTTACGTATTCGAGTTATACGCTGTCAATGAGATACACAGTGCATCGTGTCATCCATGGAAATTCTGATTGGACAATTATTGCGTCCCGTTTCGCTGAACATGCGCAGGAAAAATATACGCGTATCCCGACCTTGGTGAGATTCGTCGGATAACACATAGGACGGATCGAGGAACGTAGATCGACGATAGTATCGTAAAATCATTAGAGTCGTACAAAGATGCAAACGTTGTTCTATACTATCGTTGTTGTTGTTGCTGCTGCTTCATTATCGTTACTGCAATTTCTGACTCCAAGTTTAATATTATTTTTAGACTCTCACCCTCTTCGGTACAGCATCCAAGAAGCGTAACGACATTCGGGTGATTTCCCAATTGCTGCATTATCTCTAGTTCGCGCACAAGATCCTCCTTCTCTCTTGTGGATGCACCCTCTTTGACCGTTTTAACGGCCACGAGCCTCGTTGTACCTTGGTGCCCGGTGAGATCGTCAGCCTCGGCTTTCCACACCTGACCAAAATTTCCCTGTCCAAGGACGGTTTGCAATCGAAGCTTGTCTCGTGGGAACTCCCATCGTGATTCTTGCAGCGATGATGGCGGAGGTTTCTCGAATTCGTGACACTGACGGCGAATCGAGAAATTTTCTTTTTTATTTTCTCTATTACTTATTTGTTGGCTGTGTATCATTTATTCCAGCGCTTACCAAATGTTGAATCCTTGGCAATTTCGTTATGGCTTTTTCGATCGAAGTTTTGGAGTCACCGTTCTCAAGATTGAGCGCATCTTTTCTGCAGCTTATCTCCGATGACGTATCGGACTCTTCGAGCACCTGTGCAAGCAGATAGTATACGAGGTCAATCGAGAACAAACGCTGTGGGAATATAATACGCGCGACGTGGTGCTTGCTTCTTTCTATATATAGACGATTACGTACAGTCTTCGATTGGTTTTGTCATTTTTTAAAAATCGATATTCCAAAAAAATATTACCATCGAACCATTTTCTTGAAATAATATTTTACTCATATATAATTCGTAGAATATATTATACGGTACATTGAATAATTATGTACAATTATAGATATTGATAATTTTTATACATATTACATATTGCAAAATTTATTATTTATATATTTTTCCAAGAAATAAAATTACGCGCACTTTTTGCAACTGCGTTGCAGACGTAAAACGTGCCTTTGAGCAATATCGTATACTCGCCAAAAACAACTCGACAGTGATGGAGAAACAAAAAACGTAAGCATCAAATATTGTTGACAAAAAAGGCGGATATTTAATGATGTCCGAGGTCTGATATTAAAACGAAGATGGAAAAAACGGGTAATGCGGTAATTGGATTTTTCTTTGTCAGCTCTTGACGTTCAAGTCGAGCGCGCGGTGTATAATTTGATCGCGATAACGTTCGCGTTATACTGAGATTTTTTTTAATATGTAGAATTAAGCGATGTAAGAATATTCTGCATGGTCATCACATATCAAATGCCGAGGGTTTCGTAAGTATTGTCACCGAAGAATACCAACACGTACTTATCCAACGTAGGATAACACTTTTTCTCTGTTTCTAAACAATGAGAATTTTATCGTTAAAATTCGCGGCCCAAGAATTCCTAAATATTTTGATGGATTTCTCGTATCATCTCTCGTCTCTGTACTTTATTCTCTCTTCTCAACCTTCTCTGAGATCTCGATGAGAAAATTGCGCGCTAGTCGGTAATTTGAATGCGATTTCAATGATCGTCGAGGAAAAGAGGAACAAAAAAACTACCTCGCGTTACGCTCGGTCAAGTAAACTGTCGAAGAGATGATAATGACGACGTTGTCGAGATGGGGGAAGGCATATTGAAAAACCTGGAAAAACTTTGACGGCAGACGCGCGTGTTTGCGAGGGACTCGGTCATTTACTATTTAGCCGCTAATATACACCTTACGATCTAACAACAAAGAAAATTTGACTGCGGCCACGGACACGAGCAACGTCAATTTTCATCGTTTTTTATTTTTTATTGATTGATGATTTTCGATATGAAATGTTTCGTAGTCATGTTCATTTATTCATATTACTGCGAAATAAATTATTGATATTATTATTATTATTTCACGTTTACACAGACACTTACCTTACGGTTCCTAATAATCAGTCTTCTAAGGATTAGACCGACACCAACAGCGATCGGAAAAACAATGAGTGTCGCTAGAATGTAACTGACAATCATGACAGTCTCTTGGGTAGCTATCGAATCACCGTCGTGCCTCTTTGTGATAACCTCACTCGCGTTTATCGGCTCGCGTAGATTCACGGAAGTCACTCCTGGCTCAAAAAAGCTTGTATTGAGCTCTGGACGGTAGCCAAGGTATTCCGGAAAAGCGGCACTATGATTATTCCCTCGGTATTTCGTTCGGTTTGTCTGCGCGACAAACGTACCTTCTTGGCTCGTTATGTTGATATTTGTTCTCGTTGGTATTGCATAATCGTTTTCATAATCGCTATCGAAACTTGGTTTGTTATTTTTCCAAATAATTCCCAAACTATCCGTTAAATTTTCTTTTCTTCTCGGGTCTTTTACACTTTGGGTGACCTCCGTACTGCCCCTTGATGTAGTTGATGTTGCGTTTGCAGTTTCAAATGTCCGGCTGTCATTGAAACTCGACGGTTGGAGCGACGACCGTCCGGTATTCCTCGAATCCAAGGAATCTCTTCCGGTACCATTGAAAATATTCGACGTATTGTACAGTTGCATTATTGGCAAAATGTCGTCCTTGTCCCTGGTTTTGTCTGACAAATTGCGGGCTCTGACCTCAGGGGAACGCGCTATCGAGGAATTCCCAGCGCCAAGAGGTGCTGGCTCTTCCTCGTGATCCGTTCTTATATTCGAATCCGTTGATATCTCCGACTCGGGAGCCAACATCGTGACGAATTCGGGCCTCAAGGTTGTCTGTGATCTGTAAATCTTTTGAATTTCCGATGGATCAAGGTCTCTCGCGAGGCCGAATGGCCCTCCAGTTTCTGTTTTCGTTTCGTTGCCGGATGCGTCAACTTCGGCTACTTTATTTTTCGATTCTTCAAGCATTTTCGGCGTAACAGGAAACACCGGTGCTGCACTACTCGGCGCCGCCGTGGTTGACGTCTTTTCTTCGCCCAGTGATAATTCTACGTCGAGTAAACTCTTTGAGGAATCGAGGCTCAGCGTTCGAGGCGAGCTGCTATTCATCTCAACGTTTGTCGCATCAGGTGGAACAAGGGGTGAGCCAGCTTGAGACGAGACTCTCGAAATGGCTAAGTTAGGCTCTTCGGCATCCGATTCTATGAGGTCCGTCTGTTTCCTCGGAGAATGTTCGAGAGTCCCCATAGGTATCCTGGTAGTAATAGCTTCTGGGATTACCGAAGTTTCGAGCGTCCTATCGCTATCGAGTTCCGTACTCATCTCGGTCACTGAACCGTCGACCTCACTGATGTTTTCCGTCCCCCAGCTGAGCGCATTCTCATTGTCCGGTAGCACCGTACGATTTTCCATCGACCTTAATGTCGTGGATCCCGTACCTTCGTTCCTGTCACTCTTTTCCCAATCCTTGATCACACTCTCCTTATTGTTTAACGATGACGAGAACAACGAAGACAATCCTCGTCTTCTCTTGACCTCCCCGGCGGGACTTTGCTCAATTGTTCTCTGGAGGTGAACAGAACTCACAGATTTTCTCAGATGTCTGCGATCGTTTGCGACGCTCTCTTGACGATCGAGGAAACTGCGCAGTTTGTTTTTTTCCGTGTAGTTTCCTCTTAGAGTCGAAGCAACGATCGTACTCTCGGTGAAACCGTCGCGAGTCTTTGTAACCTGGTGCGACGAGATCGTTGACGTAAGATCGTCCGTGTTCAATCTAGAATGTCGAGGCGAAATATTTTCGGTGAACGTTGGGAAAGTTGAAAGGTCTCGCGTTTCAATATTGCTATTGTCACTGCTACCGCCTCGATCACCGAAATCGTCGTCAACGTAACTAATCGCAGTTACTCCGCCGACGTCCGTACCGGCACTGACTCGGCCAGTGGTACGCGCCGGTTCTACTTTTCCACCACTGTCGCTGCTACTCGCTTCTCTCAGCGGAGTAGGAAGAAGAAGAAGAAGAGGAAGCGGTTGCCTCTGTAGTGTCGACCGTACCGATCCACCGGCTCTCCTTATCTCCGGCACGGTGCCGGCGCCGGTCCTCGTCAATGTTGAGCTTCTTTCCACCTCCCGCAGGTCTCCCTCTCTCTCACCCACCGTCGCCTCTCTCTCCACTTCCGTGGCAATCGGTTCATCCTCGAGCTTCTTCTCTTTTTTGTTACTCGTATTCTTCCTCTTTTCCTCATCCTTATCCCCTCGACTGCTGCTCTCCTTTCTCCTCTTGTCCTCTTTTATTTGCCGTTCCACTGCGACGTTTAACCCAGGTCCGGTATAGTTGCGCAACAACCGCGTCACGTTTGTTATCTCGTAAGCATAAGCATGTTGCTGTTTGTATTCGATTTCCTGCGTTTTCGGCGGGACGGTCGCGATAACCGGTACAACAGGTGGATGTCGGTGCTGTCGCATTGCCGTTTCGAAAAACGGCGGGAAAGAGGAAATTCGAGGCGGCTCCGTAAGTTCGCCGCCCTTGTCGTTCGTCGAGTCAGTCACACAGTCTCGATCGGTGGAATTATGCAACAAAGAGATTGCAACAGAATTATTGGAAGACATACCATTATCAAGCGTGTCATTCATCGTTTCGTTTCCCTTCGAAAGATTCAAGATATCTTCCGTATTCCCCTTCTCTTCCTTCCCCTCCTTTTCTTCATCCGTCCTACCAGAAATCGTCCCTGCATAGCCCACAGGCTCCGTTACGATGATTCTCAATGAGGAGGAAAGAGCAGGTCTTGCTGTGGTCGTCGGAATCATCGATGATAGACTCGTTTTTAATGTACCAGTGGAATCGTTGATCGTACTCGATGCCATCCAGGTATGCTTCTTAGTCTCGATACGAGCGGGAAGGGTGATGGTTTCGAGGCGCAAATTATGAACCGATTGCCACGTGGTGAGACCGCTGAAGGATTCGCTCGAAGGAGTGGACGCTGTTCGAACATCTAGATCATCCCGAGCGACCGATGGTGGGGTTAACGATTCGTTAACGATCGCTTCTGTCATCATAAATTCGTGGCTATTGATGTTATCGTTGGTAGCCAGCGAACGAGTTTCAACATTTGATGTTGATGGCAACTTGCGTCCACGTTGATGTCGCCCATCTTCTTTCCTCATCAAACGAGAGGCAAACTGGGTCGAATTCTTCTCACTTATCGTAACTTTCTCCGGTTGGTGGGCGGTCGAGCGAGCATCGCTCGTTTCGTCCGACACGATATCTGTTTCTTTCTCATTGGCGGTCCAAACAGTCTCCAGTTGCTTATCTATTGAAGCTGGCGTGTTTCTCGGGGTTTCTCGCGTTGGAATGACGTTCGATGCGATTGTTGACTCGAAACTTATGATTGATGATTTTTTGAAGTACGCTCCCGATTCGGGACTCCTCGTTTCCGGTATTTTGTTCCTCTCCATCGTGGCCCGTTCAAGTGCAATGTTCTTTTCTTCCTTCATGATGTTCTCGAGGCGCGCCAAGGCTACAGGACTCGTCCCGCCGAATCTTTTCATCCCATGACGTCGTCTCGAGCTCAAAATGCTCGACGACGTGGATGTGGCATCGACAAGAGAATTATTGTTTCTTCTCGATGATGAATTTCGACCATCGGCGTTCAACTTCTGGCCAAAGTAGAGAAATTGCGTCATATCCTCGACGGGAATGTTGCCTTCTACTGGTCTGAAGTGATTGTAGAGGGACTCTGGCATTACTACCGTATTTTTTCGTCGGTTATCGTTACCCGCACCTTTCTGAAGACGAGAAAAAGTCTGCGATATATTCTTTCCTCCCGCTGTTATGTCCGTTATCGATTCCGCAATGGTCCAAGGACTAGGACCAGGACCAGGACTGGTCACATTTGTTCCGCTTGAGAGAGAATTTTCCGTCGTTTCATCAATCTTTACCGAAGATACGTTTGTTATTTCCGGATCAGCGAATGTTGATGCCGAAATATCATTTGTCCCTGATACTTCTGACGTGCCTTCCTCTTCGGTGTTCGTAATAATGGTAATTTGGTTGCTCATCGGAACGGTGGCGTAAAGACCATAGCGTGTTTCCTGCGCTTCCAGCATATCCGATGGTTCTTTGGAAAAATCGAGCGCGGGTTTAGGAATTTTTGACGAAGGGTTTCTAACAAAGTCGGGTACTCTTGACCCGACCAGTTGGCGTCTTCGAGCCGCCAGGATGTTCCGTAGAGCCTGCTCTCTCTTTACTTTCGACGACGATGCTTCGGTATGTATGACCATTTTTCCCTTGCCATTGTTCACGAAGATGCCATCTGAAAACAGAACGAGAGAAGAAGCGCTTAATTGTGCAATAATCACAACTGAAATTCAGTCAAATGACGTTTTAGATTAAGATTAAGCGACTCTGCGCGTTTATTTCGATTCAAACGCGTGTGAACCCCTCGTGCATGTTCGTTCCTCATCGAAAAAACTTGATCCAACGTTTGTCCGGAGGAGTTAGCGGTAAAATGAGACGACCGTACTGTGTGATGACTAAGGACGATTAACTGGGACACCGTCCGAGCGTGAAGAATCGACCGATTCACGGTTGCAGCCTTGCGGGTCACAGGCATCTGTGTTCCGCAGACCGATCGACGTGAACCTTTCTACGTCACCAAAGTAACGAAAGATCCTGCTATGTATGTATTTACACACAGTGGTCTGATAGCGCAGAAATAAGATCGATTTGCCGATCGGAGAAAAAACTCACGAGCTCGGGTTCAACCTGGGTCAAGGTAAGGTCAAACGCGTCTTAATCAATCGGAGATACGAGACTCGCGCAGCTGAGGATAGTGTACAACGAGTTTAAATTAGCCTTGAGGCTGATTCTGCAACCGTGTCCATCGCGGTGGATCGATGCAACGAGGAGAACGGAACGAAAGGGTAATTGTCACGATCGCTTGTATCGTTTTATCGTCATCGTATACATGTTTTGTATGTGCATGTGTATGATGTGAGCAACTATACCATTATATATGCATAGGGCTGTTTGTCGCAAGATCAATTTCCGTATGAACCGCTGTATGCATTCCTAGAGTTACATGCTGTACTTTATAGAGTAATCGATCTCTTTGCTGCTGGGATGGCGTTTAAGACGAACTTCACAGTGTTCAACGATCAAACGATTCTAAAAAATTGTCACATATTATGACCGTTTTTACAATAAATGTTTACTTGCAATTTTCTTCAAAATCACCTTTTTTAAGAGAGAGAGAGAGAGAGAGAGACGTCAAGTTATTTGAATAAATGTTGACTTACATAAACAAATTTGACTCTTAGACTTTTTCGCGCGAGCCATTCCTGCCATACATCATTCTTTGCACTTTTGGTCATACTAACGTTTGTGTTTTAACGTTACAAAATACAAAATTGAACGTTACAATTACAGTCATCTTCTATTTTTCACCGTCGTTCATGATAATCCATTTTTAGTTTCAATTCTCTTTCACAAAACATTCCATCGATGGAATAACGAATAATCGGTATTATAAGATGCATTGATAAATCGATGACTCTCGTGACAATCAAGAATCTAAGCCACTGTAATTTGCACCATTAAACGCATGCACACCGTTCCCGTTGCGTTATATTTGTCAAAGATCGTCATTGAAGTCGCCACCGTTGAGGTCCAGTAAGGGACAGCACAAGTATAACATTCGTTATATTAGCCATGTACACTCCCACGTGGTCGATCGTACATTGAGCATAATGGTCTCCCGCTAGGCCATTACCAACGTTGTTTTCAACGTGTGTACTCTCCTCTCTGCAAATCCCCCACACTGCCATACATGTGCGTACAGTTCGCCTGGCTACGACCAGCACAATATCCCGTCTAGGATCTTCTACAGAGTGTATACAACAATCGAACATGTATGTATATTTACCGATACATTTAAACATGCCGGCTTTATACGTGCATACACACGCGTACTCTTATTTGCCCTTAGGATACTTACACCCACACAATCGTAAAATATACATCGCCTCTGGTGGCGTTTCGCGTCCGGTAAGTATGATCTACGTACGCAGTTCACCTGGCCAATATATATATATATATATATGGATACATACATACTCTACACACTGCGAGCCAAAAATTTTAGACTATTCTAATAACTATAATAAATAATAAAAAATACAATATAGAATATAATGTATAATAATGATAAATTGAAAGCAAAATTAAATAAAAATAAGAATACGATTAATCAAGTGTGTAAAAGTGATTTATCGATATTTCGCGGGTGGTTCAAACCTTTTGACCGCTACTGTACGTATATGTATACTCATCTTTGTCCCGCGAATTGCATCGATGCAGTTATGGAAAGCAAGCAAAAAGCTGTAGAGTGCGTTTAGCGATACGACGCAGAGAAAAAGGAAGATAATTCTCTCTCTCTCCCTCTCTCTCTCTCTCTCTCTTTTATGTCAGATAATGCACAACAGGCACCTTTACACACATAATCCCCTTTCTTTCTTTTTAACTGTGTGTGCTTTCCAATGGTGTGTAATCCTCTAGCGTTACAGAGATTCTCCGAGCGCGTATAACCTGTGTCAGTCGTTCAGGATTTCTCTCGCGAGGATTTCTACTACCTGTGTACATACGTACATACTTGGGTCTTTATATGTGTGTGTGTATACATGAAATTGCATTCATGTACGAGCGGTAGATAAACGGAATATAGACGAAATCCACCGTGCACTCGTGAGCTCTTCGTAAATCATAAGAGAGTTGACGTTACGAGTCGTGTCGTTCTCGCTTAGCTCCTATTTTGTCATGCGGTGAAGTAGAACACGACGATAAACACGTTTTCCCTTAACTTTATGGAGTGAATTTTACGGTGGCAACGATTCGCCGACAATCGGCCATTCGTTATATTCCGTTCATAACCATACTCGTGCTCCATCGTAATTTAACTTTCAGCAACGACTTTGTCTTTTTTTTTATCGATAAACGTGATACGTGAAATTATGAATAAAATAAAAATATAATCAAACATGTAAATATAGTATTGCAATGTGTTATTTTTTTATGTTCCTTTACACCATTGTAAATTGGTAGACGGCGGACACATCTTTTTCTTCACCAATGGGGAAAAACATCAAAGAAAATAACCACGTAATTGAGAAGATGAAATTCCTTTTCTTTTTTTGTACATTTTTAATGACCGAGTTTGTAGCTCGGAAATTGAGAAGAGGAATGAACGAGAATACGAAGAATGAAAGCGAGATGAGAGAAAAGAGAAAGAAAAAAAACAAGCACGTTACAGATGTTTGCGTGAGCAAGACGATATACAGCTGTAACGAGGCGAATTTAACAACGGCATAAAAGTCGTGCCGCCCTTCTTGCCTCGTTAAGACAACTTTGCAAGACTCTATTGCCAGCTTATATTTATAATATACATAGTCTATATATATATATGCTTATGAATATTACATATACACACACACATACACGATACCAGCTGGTCTCGCGAGAGCCTCGCGAGCACCGAACTGTGAAACTCAACGGATCAACCTAACAGCCCTGGCGGACCCCATGCAGGGTTTTACCTTCTCGTGAGATATTAGAGCACTGTATTGGACAACTCGAGATACACACGCTGCCCACGCAAAAATCTATGCATATATAGTATGTATATATTTATTCTCATCGTTCGGAAGTTCAATGCGACGTACATGACTATCAATTTACACATAGTTAAGAATGTTTTTCCATTTGCTTCTAATTTAAATGGCAATATCGTGTCCGGTGTCGATAAGCGTAAAAAAAAATATATCCATATACAGGTGCAAGATTACACGAGCGCAAAGACCGAAATAATCTCGCTGTGTAATCAAGACTCGCACGAAGAATTTTGCTATTCCCGAAGGAATTTCGCCTTCCCTCGAGTTCAGCATACCATGTTTTCCCCTGCAGGAGTCGGGTTTCCATAAACGAAAGTTACGATTTCGTCGTTCAAATCGCGAGGTGGTAAAAAATGGAAAAAATAATATTATTGTAAAATGGGAACGACACACTGTCCTCGCCAACTCGCGTCGCGCATTTTACATTTTTCCTTTCGCTGTATACACAAGAGCAAGTATAGAGCTTTTGTTACGTTGAAGAGTTTCTCACATCGTGACACAACGGAAGGATATCCTCTTCACCCTGCCTGCGCTGCTTTTACGTGATCACGTAGCGCCGATAACCCCGAGCCCGATTTCGATTTCTTCATGCGTTAGCTTGTGCATTTTGCACTTTTCATGCTAGGAGAGCCTTGGAACGATGCATGGTATACCCACCATTCAAATGGAAAATGAGAGTTCAGGACTTTTACATGCTCGTTGGTATAGAACAAGCCAAGATCTTGAAGAGCTTGAAGCCAAGAACAACCCACGAACTCTGCACTTGGTGCTTCGTAGTAGTACAGAGCATTCTCAGCGCAGTCTTAATCTCGAGGCCTGCAAAATATCATAGCGTTTCCCTTGATTCTATAAAGAAAGAGTCAAGGTACCTTTTTCGATTCCTTTTGCTGTAATCTAACCTTTTGGAGAAAAAACCTGCATTTTTTTCCGTAATTTGACCTGTGTTTGAATCGAGATTCAAAGTCTGTAACCTTGTGAATTTTTTTAAAATATGATAAATCAGAGACAAAATTGCTGATAGTAATTTTTCCCTCAGCTTGGTAAAGTTGATTCGATCGGTGACTGAGGAAGTAAATAACGGAAAAACATCATTCATCCGAATGCAAATAAGAGAAAGAGATGCGGAAAAAATAGCAACAAGCCACGAAGAATCATTGAAAGAAACGGAGAGGAAAAGATACATTGGTACACAGAAGCTGCAGTTTAGATAAGGAAGTCGAGATTCACGAGCGCGATTCCTTTGTTTTGCAAGAATTTTCTATGGATGGCGCGTGCTCGGTATCTCGAGCATCTTGTGCTCATACTCTGCTCTCTTTCTCTCGTCTCTTTTCCTATGAGACAATACGGAATATACATTTGCCGAGCAGATGCAAAAGATTCACGAAAATCCCTCCGTAATTCCGAATTTCTTTCACACGACTATATTCACGCGTACATGTTGCGATATATATATATATACATGTATGTGGTGTTTCATACCATTTCGAACGGTCAAAAAGTTGTCCACTCTGAAAAAAATCGAAATTTTGTCAAATTATTTAATTATACGAAAAAAAACAGTGGGAATTTTTTCGAAATCTTTTTTTAGAGTGGACAACTTTTTGACCTTTCGAAATGGTAGGACCGCCTCGTATATATATATACATATATATATATAATTCCTTCAACATATCATACAATACCATGATGTTTTTTGCTAGACATCGCTGATAAAATGGCAAAGAATATTTCTAAAAATATCTAATTATTGATATTTGAAACTATATTTGTTCTTTCCCGAGAGACAATAAAATGACAAGATGAGGAAGAGCGAGAGTTCATTGAGAGCAGCAGAGAATAGATGCAAGGAACATGTGTATAACTCTGAAGAAACTTACTCTAGCAACGGATCATGAAAAAAGGCAACGGCGCAAAGAAAGTCAGCAAAATAAGCCGAAGGCGAGAGGAAGAGTGAAAACTATACAATACACGTTTTGCTATGCCGAACGCGCGATGCCCGCCGTTCCGCCAATTTGACGTAATCAAGGCTCCACGTCCGCTCTTAATCGATGCCCCCATAACTCCCCGTCGATCCGCCTGTGGCTCATCGACTGGACGTTGCGGCATGTGCGCGCTTCGTCGTCTCTTCTTTTTTCCATCCGCCCTTTGATATTGCGAAAAATGTAAATTGCGAGTAAAGCTCGCGGTCGCTCTCGCGTCTTCTCCGAGAGCGCAGCTTGCCCTTCGAGCCAAGCAATTATTCATATTCCATGGGCACATTCCGCATGCATACAGGTAGGTTGCTACTCGCGTCTGCATATACATATATATATACACATATGTCTCTGTAGAGAAATGGAAACAACAAATCTTTTTTCTCAGTGTACAAGTTATTAATTGCAGTAAAATCATGATTTTCCAGAAAGAAAATTCTCGTATTAATATTTATTCGCTGTTTTTCTTTTCGTGCCATCGATTCCCAGACGAGCAGTCAACATGCTTGCGATCTCGACGTTTCGTCCTTTGAATCTTTTGCCTCTGTACTCCATTGTACAACATCGAATATTATGCATGCATCATATACTATCTCGTTTATTCGTGTCTATGTACCGAAGATTATCGTTGCAAAAAAAAAAGAAAAAATCTTGTTTTCACAGTCTGCTGGTCAAACCTCGTTGGAACGTTCATCCTTATATTCACGTACTATACGGATGTACGATATAACAGTGTGTACAGCAGTGGACGCTGTATAATGGAGAACACCATCGTGAAAAAAAGAGGAATAGCAGCCGGGGGAATTTATTCTTGAGCACGAATTCGTGAGTCGAAGCAAAAGGGAGGTACGAGAGAATTTATGTGTTTTATTCAACTCTGTGCCTTCTATATATGTGTAATATAATGTACCATCGTATGATATAAAATGTTGGTGAAAGAAATAAAAAGTAGATCAGAAACATTAGACGCTAGGTGTTTTTTTCAGTTGCCACGATCGACAAATTATCATGACAGCTTAAGGAAATCCGCAATGAATAAATATCGTGCGAAAGTTTGAAGAAAGATGAAGAATGATTATACAGTTTCAAGATTAAACCGGAACGACCTGAAATTCGACGTTGTGCTTATTGAAGAAAAGTTTATTTTCAGGTAAAAACATTCGAAATATCCTCAATTCATTTCTCCTTTTCCTTCTGAACAATTTCAACAAGATATATTTTCCTTTACAGACTCATACCTTATCACGAGTCGCGGCGGCGAGACAAGTACATTCGACGGTCTCATTTGCTATCGCAACTCTATACGCCGAACAACGAGTTTTCGGCTGGTTTTAACCTCTCAAGAATTGTATTTGTTATTTAATTTAGCATATTCGCATATATTCAAAAAATACTGAATGTATACGTTTTTTTTTCTATCGGTTGGAAAAAACAGAAAAATTCGAACTATGAGCATGGGCGGGCAATGTTACTTCATAATGACGCTACGTCAACAAAGGTATTGACATAATCTTATAACGTCACTTGTATGAAATATATAAAAATAAATAGTATGTATATATATATATCAAAGTGAATACCGTTACAATGATAAATATTTTATTTTATTTTCGCAATTTTTTTATTTTGAAGACGCTAGGCATGGCACGTGGTCTTCAGAGCATACAAATTCAAGATCGATAATAGTTATTCGAAATGTCCTGTGCAAGAATGTTCCTGTGAAATGACGTTTTGGATTTATTTCGTAATTTTACACAAATTCATTTAAATAAAAAAAATCATTGATGCATCCCGCTATTATCGGGTCGGATCAGATTTTTTTACATAAATAAATAATCTACCGAAAGTAAAATATCCCGTGAAAAAATCGACACCATTTATATTCACTCGTTTTTTTCCTGTCCGTCTTTCTCTGTACCTTCATCCATCTGTCTGGCTTTCGTGAAGCGTGTCTCCGTTTCCGGTGTGTTACCGCGGACTCTTGACCACGCTATATCCAGCTAAATCACCAGCATTGGAGGACACTGCGGTCACTGGTGAGCACCCATAATCCACGAACGATAATTATGTAACGCAAAATGACGAGATGTACGATCAAATCGCGAAACTTTCCGCATGTTTTTCCGCTCAGCTGCACGCGAGATTCCAAACATCGGCGGGTATAGCCATGTACATGAATCCGTCTATCCTCCACGTTGTTAACTCTGAGATCCTCCGCCAGGCCACTTATTAAATATACTTTATATACTATAATGAATAAAACACCGCTATAAAAGATACATGACGCGATGTATAAGCGATGAAACAAACAAACAAACAAAAATTTCAATTTTTTTTCCAGCTTGTATAATACTCGCATGCGCGTGCGGATTTTACAGTTAAAATGGAATTGATGTAGTTTTCTCTGGCTCGACAGTCAAAGTCATAAAATGACGATACGCTTTCGCTTCCTCATACGCGCGTGAGTTTTCTTTTCGTTCGGAATTTAACAGTTACTGACTTTTGACAGATTTAATAAAATGAAAAATTAAGACTGGCTTCTTCACGCTTCGGCGCAACCTTGCAGCTAATCGCGCGCGTATAAGCGCGAGTATCCATCCATTGTTCACCTGTGAAAAGTTGATGGATAAAGCGTAAATTGCATTCCAAAACTTTGCAGTTCCTTCTAAACGAAAAACGTTGGAAAGAAAATGATATTGGAATAGAGCGCTCTTAATAACGATGGCCAACATTCACATAAAAAAGAAAAAGAAAAAATGGGACATTTTAATTTAGTTTATTAATCTCTATATACAAATGTATCAGAATATGCGATTGTTGATAAATAAACTTTAAACAAAAAAAGATTACGCGTCCAGGATTATATCGTGGGTGTATATACGACGCGAACTCGCGACAGTCCACCGGCCCTACCCGCGCTCTCCATTACGTAATATTTTGCCGAGCACGTGCGCGCAATTCTTTTTTTCTTATTTCTCTACATTTCTCAGTTTGATCGGTTTTCGTTCCTTCTTTTTGATTTTTTTTTGCATTGGCATCTGTTAAACCGAATGCAGATTCCAGTCTCGAAACAATGGATTCAACGACGAAGGGTTGGGATTTCTCCAGGAGCGCGTTGTGGACCAACACTCGAGAAAAACCCACCCTACTCTGCTTCTTCATCTTCTCGCGAAGAAGCCGAAGAAAGAACTAAACTCATCTACTCCGTCGATATTGACGTAAGATTTCATCAAAGCAGGATAAAAAATGACGAACTGATTAGAGCTTATTTCGATTCATGGCGGGTTTTCAGGGCCTATGACATGCGCATTTCATATTTGGGATGAAAATCATGTATTTGATTGAATTAAAAATTATTTTCAAATATATTCTAAAACTCCTGTCTTATTTCACTGGCAGCACTGGCAAATTTCAGAGAAGTTATAAAAAGCCATCCGTTCTTGTGGGAAACAAGTCAACATTCGACTAAAGGTGAATCGCGTGCGAAAATCGATTTCAAAGAGATCGATCGTATGCATCAGATTATAGTATAGTCATATACAACGACTGCCTGCACTAGTCACATATATGAGCTCTCGGGTGGATCCTAAATCGATGCACCAGACTGGAAAAGGTTGTACGTGCTCCAGTAACGTAGCACGCGAAGAATCATAAACGTGGTCTGGCGCACGTGCATATGCGGACACCATGCCGTTTCACTCACCGGGGAGCTATAACGAAGGGAAAAGGAACACGAATTTCATATCATTGTGAATATTTAACACACAGTTAGAAAATAACCTCGAGGAACGACAATGTAAAAAGTATAAACATAAAATACAAAATTACAATATGAATAATCAACAATAACAATTAGTATGATAATTATTATTGTATTTATAATATTCATAGTTATTATTATCGTTGATATTTTTATAATTATTGAATTCTTTATATAATTTGTGGCGATAATCGAGTAGAGCTATCAGACACGGGGGATTAGACCCATTAAGCCGAAAAGAGCACATTTTTTGGTTAACATGTTCAAGCTCCAAACTCAATAAGAGAATTAAAGTAAACAGTAAGTAAAGTAAGTAAGTAAACAATATTTTTTAGAGTCAATGCGACGAGTTTTTCTTTCAGTCCCTTGAAGGCATGCGAATTGTTGAGATCGTTTCTCGTGGAACATTTGAATCCTTCTAATAAATACTTGATGAGGAGATATAAATCGAAATGATCGAAATATCGAAATATCGCATGCTTTGTTGTCGTTTTATTCGTTTCGTGATTGGTCGGTGATGAGCGTACCCGCGAAATTCATGCGAGGCTGTATTCGCGCGGTTTTTTATGCTGTTTTTGTCAGTTGTCGACTTGTGACATTAATTGCGGTTAGCAAAGGTTATAGTTCTACGATAATTCATTCCGTGAAAAAGAAATCATGCATATCAAGTAAGTAAGAGTGCTATATTTCACAGTTCAATTTATATTGTACTGAGAGAAAATGAGAGATAGTCCGGGAGAATGAAAGTGAATTAACTAAACTAGCATTTCTTGCACATTTTTTCAAGCGAAAATTTTTCTCTCTTGCACATTAATGTTTTATAAAATTTACAAGAAATGACCCTTCGATCGGACGATCTCGCGAGAAGCGCTTTCCTTCGAAGTAGTGGCAGATGAAAAGAACGATCGACAACTCCATGAAAATTAAACCACGCGCAGAGGAAGCGACTCTGAGCAATTTGCTTCTATTCCGGTTTTCGGAAATTTAGTTTCAGAATTTTGTTAGCGCAGCTTCCGGTCCAGCGTGAGATCGGCGAACGAGAGGAACGATCGACAACTCCATGAAAATTAAACCACGCGCAGAGGAAGCGACTCTGAGCAATTTGCTTCATTTCCGGTTTTCGGAAATTTAGTTTCAGTTTTTTCAGCACAACTTCCGGTCCAGCGTTCGATCGGCGGATGAGAAGAACGATCGACTACTCGATGAAAAATTAACCATGCGCAGAGGAAACGACTCTGAGCAAGTTGCTTCTATTCCGGTTTTCGGAAAATTAGTTTCAGAATTTTCGTGGCGCAGCTTCCGGTCCAGCGTGAGATAGGCGAACGAGAGGAACGATCGACAACTCGATGAAAATTTAACCACGCGCAGAGGAAGCGACTCTGAGCAATTTGCATCTATTCCGGTTTTCGGAAAATTAGTTTCAGAATTTTCGTGGCGCAGCTTCCGGTTCAGCGTGAGATAGGCGAACGAGAGGAACGATCGACAACTCGATGAAAATTTAACCACGCGCAGAGGAAGCGACTCTGAGCAATTTGCATCTATTCCGGTTTTCGGAAAATTAGTTTCAGAATATTCGTGGCGCAGCTTCCGGTCCAGCGTGAGATAGGCGAACGAGAGGAACGATCGACAACTCGATGAAAATTTAACCACGCGCAGAGGAAGCGACTCTGAGCAATTTGCATCTATTCCGGTTTTCGGAAAATTAGTTTCAGAATTTTCGTGGCGCAGCTTCCGGTCCAGCGTGCGATAGGCGAACGAGAGGAAGGATCGACAACTCGATGAAAATTTAACCACGCGCAGAGGAAGCGACTCTGAGCAACTTGCATCTATTCCGGTTTTCGGAAAATTAGTTTCAGAATTTTCGTGGCGCAGCTACCGGTCCAGCGTGAGATAGGCGAACGAGAGGAACGATCGACAACTCGATGAAAATTTAACCACGCGTAGAGGAAGCGACTCTGAGCAATTTGCATCTATTCCGGTTTTCGGAAAATTAGTTTCAGAATTTTCGTGGAGCAGCTTCCGGTCCAGCGTGCGATAGGCGAACGAGAGGAACGATCGACAACTCAATGAAAATTTAACCACGCGCAGAGGAAGCGACTCTGAGCAATTTGCATCTATACCGGTTTTCGGAAAATTAGTTTCAGAATTTTCGTGGCGCAGCTTCCGGTCCAGCGTGAGATAGGCGAACGAGAGGAACGATCGACAACTCGATGAAAATTTAACCACGCGCAGAGGAAGCGACTCTGAGCAATTTGCATCTATTCCGGTTTTCGGAAAATTAGTTTCAGAATTTTCGTGGGGCAGCTTCCGGTCCAGCGTGAGATAGGCGAACGAGAGGAACGATCGACAACTCGATGAAAATTTAACTACGCGCAGAGGAAGCGACTCTGAGCAATTTGCATCTATTCCGGTTTTCGGAAAATTAGTTTCAGAATTTTCGTGGCGCAGCTTCCGGTCCAGCGTGAGATAGGCGAACGAGAGGAACGATCGACAACTCGATGAAAATTTAACCACGCGCAGAGGAAGCGACTCTGAGCAATTTGCATCTATTCCGGTTTTTGGAAAATTAGTTTCAGAATATTCGTGGCGCAGCTTCCGGTCCAGCGTGAGATCGGCGAACGAGAGAAACGATCGACAACTCCATGAAAATTAAACCACGGGCGGAGGAGGCGACTCTGAGCAATTTGCTTCATATCCGGTTTTCGGAAATTTAGTTTCAGATTTTTTAGCACAACTTCCGGTCCAGCGTTCGATCGGCGGATGAGAGGAACGATCGACAACTCCATGAAAATCTATGAAGATTATTTATGATTTATTAATCATTATTATTTGTACTTCATTTGTGAATCTAAAAATTTCCTGCTTTTCACCATTTGCTACTTATGCCGAATTATAATGTGTTCTGTAGGGGTCTATACTTAATTCAAGATGCAGCGCTGCAGCGCGAAAATGCAGCCGGTCGCGCGCGTGAGCGCGCGTCTCTAATCCCTAGTAAGATAATAAAAGAAAGAAAGCAAAAGTAACTTCATTGCGTTTTTTTATTATTTAACTGCCCATATGCAACACTTTTTGATAAAATTATCATTTTTACAAGTTTCCATTTGTATCGTTTTCGATGATTTTCAATACAATTGTACATTTCTTCGCAAGTAGTCGGAGAGCGTAGAATTTTTTCTTTCTAAATTTTGTACAAGCGACCAATTTTTTCATTGTTTGACTCGTTGTTTAGCGTTGTTTAGCGTTTAGCTCGTCAGACGCAGCCTAAACATGAAGGCGATAAGGAATCGTAAATTATAAGAGCGGAATAATGCTTAGACAATGCAGTCTTTTCTCGAGAGAGTGCTGCATGTCTCCTTAGACAAACTCTATAGGCGTCGAAGCCACATGTCAACGATTTTGAAGAAGTACTCGACATCTCGCCTCGAAAGGAACCGAGCAACATTCGCTTGATCGAGGCTTTGGGCCAGGGCTCGGGATCCCTTACCTCGGGCCGAGGATGAGGATCTTTGATTCGAGACACCGTCATTGGTATAACATAGCGTCTCACAACTTCAGCTTCTATACGAGCTGAAGAAGTTCTTTAGCAGCTCCTATAAAAGAATACTCATATACGAGCATTCCTTCATTGTTAATAATCGAAATGGACTGATTTTCATTTTATCCCATGGGTACACGCTGATCAACGTTAATCACACTATAGTTAACCTCAATTCATTCACGATTATATTATTTTATACACTATATATATTTTGAGAACTCTACAATCATCTATGATTATAATTATATGAACAAAAGACTTTTTACATGCATTAGTTTAAAGGAGAGAGAACGAGCTCTGTATAAGAAGTGGAGTGAATGCGAAGGTGAACGAGCGTAAGTTTGCACGTGTATTTATAGTAACCGCGGAGGGATAACGATCAAGATCATTGACTTGCCTGTGGCGATCGCGCGCGAACGTAATACGATCTTCCACCGGCGCGAGATGTACTCTCTCACTTTCTTAGCATTATATGGACATATATACGCACACACAGACACAAATGCCTATGCAGTTGCATTCCTGTTCCTCACAGCGTCGAATGTTACCACAATAGCAACATAAACAATTAATACGTGCACAGACGTTGCATCAACAAAGACCCATAGATTGTAAAGAATACTTAAATGTATATAATAAATATTACAATTCATTCAAAAAAACGAAAATAACATGAGTCATATTGCAAGTTTATGAATCTCTTTGCTCTGCACAAAGTAATTAAAAGAGATCATTCCAACTGAGAGATGTAGAGATAAACAGAACGAGCAATGAATCGGTCATAATCAATTTTTTATACAATTATTTATTATCCACTTTTATATTTTTTTGAGAATAATATAGTATAAATAATATATATCGTTGCATCGCCCACCGAATGGCATTAAATTTTTCGTTCGGAACATCTCGTTCGATTGGAATAATATGATAGGCCGATATTACGAGTAGCGATATCGGCATTCCGATAGATGAGGAGGAAACGATCGGGGTGCGACATGAAAACTAATAACATTGGTGTACAAGAGGTCGGTACGTGTGTGTATACCTCAAGCGAGGGCTTCTACACGAATGATTCACTAACGGTATATTATGTCCGCCGAAGACATCAAGCGAAGAATACTCTCGCGCTTATCGTTCGGGCAAAGAGTTCTCTCGTGAGTAGCCATCTTTCCTTATCCTCGGTTCGCCAAGCATTAGTCCGTTTGAAGACAACTCTGCGGAGATAGCGACGAAATAACCGTGCAAGTATATTTTTCATTTTATTTTTATTTCTTTTAATTGACATAAAAAATCTTTGGCTCGATGAAGAAAATTCTTCCTAGTTCGATTTGCCTTATCTAGCGTCGTAAGACGTATACAATATATGCCACATACTCATGCGATAAAAACACCAATTAGCACATTTGCCAATCGCTTTTTACGAGGCCTCATCACATTAGCGCATACGCGGATATGAAATCCGGATGGAATGATGAAAAATTGTAATTCCTATCAGGATCTCCAACAAAAGTCGCAAAATCTGACATCTGATGATCCTTTCTTCTGGAGATCGATGAAAGACGTTTCACGATTGAGAAATATATAGCTTCAATCGTAATATTTATATTAATAATTACGTGAAATAATAGGTAATGAATCGCCCCGATATAATTGAAGGCAACCGAAAAAGAGTTTTGGATTTATCCCATTAGTGTAGAATTAGTGATCATTGATCAAATTGGTCGAGGTGTAGTAATGGTACAGAGCTATCGAAGCACCAAGTGTCTAATAACATTATTTTTACTCTTTTGACGAAAATAATTTGAGTCATTTTAATGCATAAACCCATTTTGAGCATGCATGACAATTTCGCATCTCAATCATGTGAGTGACGGTATTATTTTTAAATTTGCGAGTAAGCAAATGAAGGCAAGTGAGTGAATTTTTCTATTTTTATCCTTATGTATATTACCCTGTATATTTACCCAGCAATATTTTTTACATTATTCAACGGAAATCAACGACAGTTTTTTTTGAGATTGAGAAATTTGAGTGAAAAGTGATCGGCTGGACAAGTACACCGGTGCATTAACGCTTAGTCTCGAATCGTAACGTTGAGTCTAGATATTGAATTAATCACCTGTTTCTGATTACTTTCTTACTTTACATTGATTTACATTTCATTATTCCCAACAGCAAACATCACTATTTTTCGACAATATTTGCCGCAATCAATATATGCGATTTTTGAAGTCGGGAATTTCTCACGAACCTATCTAATATATTACGTTTGAAGCTATATATTTCTCAATCGCGAAACGGCTCAACGTCGAAACGGCATACTTCCAAAGAAATTCACTGCTTTTATTACTTGGTGTACATTTTTCACTTTTACGTTATAGAGAAAAGAACAAAAACAAATTTGTCTACATGTTTTGTTCGGTTATCGATATTCATCCCAAGGGTGAATGAACCCCTGGGAGTTGCTCATATCAGTGTTTAATCGATGAGCAATCATTCGATGCCCCAGAGCGCTATACGCTGATCGATGAAACTCGTACGTTTATCTACAATGAACAAAGGACATTGGACAGTTTGGGAGAAATAGGGAAAATGATTGGTCGATCATGGACATTGTTACCGTAGAAAACATGATGAAAAGGTCAAATTATAAGCTCGGAACCAACTTGGCAAGATTAATCTTCATCGTGAAGTTATGTATACTCGATGCAAACAACGCATGCATAGTTCCACTATATCTTGGTAGTAAATCGTGAGATATATATATATATAGTGCTTACTGAACCACAGATCGAGCACGAGGGAAGGGATAATTTACACGGGATGCTTCTGCTACGAGGCAAGAACTGTGCAGCGAACAGAGAGTTCTCTTCCGGCATGCGCGATGCGCCTCGCTTAACGAGGCCACGTGGTCCCGGGGATGCAGATAGGATAAGTCCATATACCCGTAAGCTGGTCTGCGAATCTTTAGCGAGTAAAACTCCTCTTTATTCGATCCAGAGACAGAAAAGAAAAAAAATGAGGAAGATCGGCAAAACATAGAACATAAAACATAAAAAGACAATCGTATAGAGAGCGAGGGAGGAGATGAGAGAAGTTTACAGCGCGAGGCGTTTACCATACCACACATGCGGTTCTCTCTTTACGTATCTCTCGTCTTGTTCTTGCTCTCCTATATTCATGTGTCAGGAATCAAACACGTCCGCGAATGGCCACGTGATTGCGCTGCAGCGCTACAATTTTTTATTTTGTTGAACGTTTTTATGTATTATGCCGGATAATCGATTTGTCAGAAAGGGGAAATTGTGAAACTGAGACAAAAACAGAAATCACGTACATATCGCGTGCTTACTGCCAAAAGGGCGTATCGAAGGCTATATGCTCTTTTGGTGCTCCAGAGTCAAAAAGAGCGCTTGAAAAATGTTCAAACCAATATGGCGTTACAAAAGTCCTGTTCAGCAACAAGCAAAGTTTTTGTCGATACATGAGCTCGCTAAGGCATGCAGGAATAGAACACACATAGGTTCAATCATATTTCTCAACGAAAGACCGAATCATCAAACGAGAGAGAGAGAGAGAGAGAGAGGGAGCGCAGAACGTTGGAGACCTCCGAAGAATCGACTGCGATAGGATGGAGTGGGTATGGCGGCAGGAGATGATGCTCATGCCTCCGGTCCACAATGCACAGCGCCTCATCATCCCCCTCCTGTTGCTGCTTGGATATGTAAGCAGCTACCCCAAAAACCCCCGCGTAAGAATTTTCGCCCTTATACGATCATTTAAAAAATGTATGCTTCTAAGGATTAACTAAGAGTAGAGACTTGGAGAGGAGAACCTGCTCGTACCGGTGATTTTACGATTCTGACTCGTTAGTCGTCGATGTCTTGTTGCGCAGGGCTAATTCCTTATCAAAACCAATGGTGGGGCAAGGGCCTACGTGACTTCGCTCACGTATGCATCTGCAGGGCTTTTGTTAATAACTATTTTAATATGCGACGTATCTAGGCGATAGTCTCACGGTGAGAGCGGAGCGACAAGACGTCTAGCTCTCGGCGACATTTGTTTAGGTACTCGTAGATTTTCTCGTATCATATCCGGTTGACTTATCATAGAAAATGTAGCGTTATTTATTCTTGAGCAATTTTATTCGGGTGTAGTTAATAGTAGTTTTCTTCGAAAAGTATTTTTTTCAAATAGGGTAAAAAATAAAACTAACATTTTCCAAAAAAAACGCCAAGTTAAGTTTTTTTTTTTTTGGAAAATGTTCATTTTATTCTTCACCCTATTTGAAAAACAACTTTTCGAAGAAAACTACTATTTTAATTACTTGATGTACGTTTTTTACTTTTTTAAGTTTTAAATGTAGTATATAGCGTTTCGACTGTTACCAGGCAACTCATTGTTTCCTTCCTGTACACCATCTTCTTGTACCATGACAATGGTTACAACGTATGTTATATTCCTGAATCCACTTGGAAATCCCGCGTGACAGCGCCAAATGTTTCTTCGAGAAGATGTACAGAAAAAGAAGCAAAAAAATCCCCATTGTATTTATCCAGCGAGAAAGATACTTGCGTTGCGAACCTCCCAACGCGACAAGATGATGCATTGGTTACGACTCACGCGCGCGAGATAACAACCCTCCTTTCCGCGTATGCGATATACACTCGTGAGTGTCGAATGCTGCAAGTGCAAAAAGTCATCGAATGGTCACAAACAAAAAAGCTTTTTTGCTAATGTTGTATATATGCCCTTGCCAAAAATACCGTCTCCAATGTTGCACTGCCAACGTAACACTCACCGTGTACTGTCTGCTGTAACTCGGCTGCACGTAATACTTTGTTTATAGCGAATAAATTCGTGAGAGCCGTTTGTACTTCATGGTCCAAATAACATTCATCGCATTTTTTGTTTCATTGTTTTTTTCTTTCCACCTTCATCCTGATAGAGAATCACGTTGGTTGAGGCAATAACCATTGAGGCATAAAAATTAAAAAACCAGTAACAGGCATGCGCATATAGAGACAACATCGCACGTGTTATATTGCGGTATCAGGTGCGCAAATTACTTAAGTAATGAGTCGTACGTCGATGAATTTACATTCGTCACTGCGATCCCAATTTTTTTCCAGTTCCAACGTCGTATGGAACCCTGAGCTGACTCTCAGTCAAGAAGGGTCAAAGCTCGTGGATTATATACTCACGGATATTCAACGCAGCGAAAATAATAACGTGTCTTGTAACTTCTCCACCATCAACAAGAATGAAATAAATTAGTGTGGCTCTTGGCGTGAGCGACCATTCGATGCGTTGAGAGATATCGAATTACAAGTGCAAACAAAATTCCAAACAAGCCCGAACATGCACACGAGCTCTCCGTATGACCCGATAATTCCGAAGATTTATCAAGATCGTGGCAGCCACGTCTACACGTATATTTATACAGGTCGAATCTACGAACGAAGCTTGGCGCTTCTTACATATTTCATCCCCCTTGAATATTCGTTACTTCTGTGCACACATACACTCCGGGATAATTTATAATCCATATCATTCGTTTCTGTGGTAGTTAATGCAATTTCATTATCCGTGGAATATATGCGAGTAGGGGCACACCTTGTCCTGTGCATACAGATACAGTAGGCACACGGAGTTAACGTTCAACGTTTTGGGCGACCGGGCCAAACCCTCAACCATTAACGCATGTAGCCGATAAATTCTTCTCAGCTGACACGCCCACGTTCAAACCGGCGCTCGTTCCACCGTCATTTTTTATCCGTCATTTTAAAAACGCTGCACATCGAGATTCATATGTATCTTGCAGGTAGCACGAATTTTCACCGGTGAAAATTTCAATCGGAGAATTTTCAAAAGTGGTTGCGATGAAAAAACTCTGATTCTGTACAACCACGCGATTGAGGAAACAATACACAGAACGAAGCTTCTGCCACGGTCGATGAATCCTCTGTGATTATAGATGCGCCCTGGAGTGAGGGAGGGGAGAAGTCGAAGGAATTTTCAACATTGTTTCGCCCATCCGAGAATCTTTCTTATTTATTCTCATCAGCCGGAGTTAGTAGCTGCTACATACGGTGAAACGGAAAGAATTTTAACGCTCTGTGACATCGGCGAATGAAGAGTCATGGCACATACGTATTTTTCGCACAGAAAAGATCAAGGGTGGAGAAAATTCAAATCAAAATGTGAGACGAGTACAACGAATAAGACAAACCAAGAAGTAATCATCGCTGGAAGGTGATGCGGCGTGATTTCGTTCACTTTTTCGCTTTGGTCTGCGAATAGCCCCCGGCATCTTGATCGTGGATATTATCCCGACATCAAAAGCAATTTTATATGCCGCGATTACGAACGGTTAACTGGCCGCAAGACGACGAGCAGAACTGACTTCATAGCATAGAAAGTTTAGTTTCCTGGTTATGACGATTGAGAAAAGCCTGGCAATCGTATACATTGTAGGAATCGCGGATTTTGTGAGATCTGAAAATAGGTCTGAGGTCAGACGATGCTGGAAGCCACTGACAAAGGGATCATTAAAACCTCCAACCGTACGTTCGGAAAACTTGCTCCAAAACCTCCACTCATATTCCAGTTTGCCACAGTATAAATACCCCTGTCGACGTCTTTTTCATCACTGTAATACACAATACGCCTGAGAAAACTGCAAATAAGTCAAGCGATACCGGAAGTGTAAATTCCTATATTGCACGTAGACCCTTCAACATCAATGCCCGATTCCCATCGATGTTTCATGTTGAAAATAGCAAAGGAAGAAACGTACGAGTCCCGGCGCTGTGTCGTGATCTCTGTTTCTCTGATAAATTCTCCCTTCCCTCTTATTCTCTATTTCTCATCTCTGTCTTCATACTCTGCGAACAAAATATCTATCATTGCTCGTGTCATCGAAGAATATCCCAACTCCTGGTCCATTTCCGAGTATATATTCTTTCAATAAATATAATCGCAAAGAAATACTATCGCGAGGATACGTGTTCCCTCTAAAGGTACACCCAGCTCACACAGCAGTCATTGATCCCTGCAGCCATTCTCGAGACGACATATGGTGTACGCTACACGATGTACATGTACGCAAGCTATATACATCTCTTGGACGTGAGCGAGGCACAAGAAACCGTAAAGTTGCGTTGAAACTTCAGCTATGCAGGTACCATTCGGAGAGAGAAATTGCAGCGACAAAGGAGGGAGGCGTCTTATACTTCACAGAGACGCGGGCTCGCTTAACTAGCTTCAGATACTTTGCTGCCAGGACTGCAGCTGATGTCCGGCATAAGTGCAACAAAACGTCGTGAGAGAGGCGAGAGTGACTGAAACCTCCAGAACCGGGCGCATGCGGCAATAAAAGAGAACGGACAAAGAGAGTGAGAGGGAGGAGGAAGGAATCGCTGGTTGAAGAAAATTCTTTGGTTTAAGTTCGTTTTAATTGGAGCCATTCTTGAGGTCAATCTATGTTTTTCTTCGCAGGTAAAATGATTGTGCGAATAAATCTTGACGCGAATTTCTTTTCGATTTGTATCTTCATTATATTTTTAGTTATATTGCACCATCTCAAAATTTCAAATAATATTTAAAAAATAATAAAAGATTGTACAATTTTATCTTATTCATAACATAGCTGTAAAATTAGATTTTAGATATCATTACAAAAGACAAAAAATTAGATATCAGACAAAAAGTGTCTCAGATGGGAAATTGTATAAAAACGTCAATTCGTCAAACGAAAATAGTAAAGTGCGATGAGTGTAAATATTAATATCAAGACCTAAAATTTTAATTGCCGTCTTTCTTCATGTACTCGAAATTTTTTAACCCGTTAAAGAGACAATAAAAAAAATTTGGCACACCCTAATGTATATGTACATACAAGTGAGCAGGAATTCCCTGTTTCGCGCGAGCGCCATGACAGAGCCGGCTATTAAAGTAATTGCAGTGTAGAGTACCCGTAAAGCAATTATTATGGGGTCCACATTAACATTTATTCATTGCATCGAGCAACCTCCGCGGGCTCTTGGCGTTCTTACCGTGTGAGTCTATACATTTCGCTTCTGTATTATCGAGTCTTTCGTTTACGGATATATGTCCTGGTACGGAGTGGTCGATCACAGGAACGAGAGAAGAGCCCCTCATGCCTTATACATGACTGGTAGCTAGAAACACTGGCAAGACATTTATGGCTCCGGCGCAGATAATGCGACCATAAGACCGCATGTATCAAGAGCGTGTGCAACCTCCAACCCGCTTATAGTGTAATTCATCTAGCGTTTCGCATCGTTCCTCTTCTCGACAA
The DNA here is from genome assembly GCA_959613375.1 of Heteropelma amictum. NCBI lineage: Eukaryota > Metazoa > Arthropoda > Insecta > Hymenoptera > Ichneumonidae > Heteropelma > Heteropelma amictum. Next base: position 11,048,456 of record OY390726.1, on the reverse strand, counting down.
TGGGCAATAACGAAAAAACTTTTTACGAAAGAAATGTACCAAGCAAATAGACACATTCTGTGGTGAGGAAACTTTTTTTGCTTTCGAAGAATGTAACCGGTTTGTTAAGATTGAAAAATGCTATAAAGAATTGCTTTTGCTATTTCTAGTTTGAAATATTTTTGAGAGAAACATAAATACTCGTCTTTTATCGAACGGAATCGATCGAAGCGAGAGTTACCAACACGTTTATCCGAAAGACCCTGCTTTTGTCTGTTTGGAGTAATTCAAATTCAAATGTTTTTATTCATTTCTGTCGGTCAGACAAACGATAAGCAAAATTATTTAATGATCATATCCAGTTGCGCATGCCAACTTTCAATGATTATGTATTCCAAATATACTTGAAACTTAATTCGTGCTAAATTTGAAATTGATCGTCATACTTTGTTAAGATTATACACCGAAACGAACAATTTCATTGAAAGATGAACGGCCGGACAGGTGCGGCATTTTTTCACCAATAGTTGCAAAAAACACATTATCAATTACCTATTTCTGGATGCATAGTATTCATGGTGGTAATATTATTTTATGCAACTGTTAAAAGGTATGAATCAATTCTGTTCTCGAATTCTTACTTCAAAATTATTAAACAATTTACACAAGATCAAATGTCTATATAATTCCTGCGTTGGATCAGACCTGCGAAGAGCTGAAATAGTTACAAGTGTATGCGAGCAAAGTAATGGCGTGTCACTTGTGCGAGGCGCACAGAGGACTAGCATCCATGCACGCGCTTACAACGCGCTCATACATGCTGAGAACCTCTGCAATCTTACCTACGTGTGCAGTGTGTGCAAACTGAGCATACTCTAGCACGTATTATAATAGTATATATGTACAACTGTAACCTGCGAGTAGTCACTGGGAAAGTCGCGAGTGCATTCATCCATGAAATCTTAACACCGCTACTGTGCAATCTATGCTTTTCCAAGATCCAAACGTCTATGTGATGGAGGCGAAATGCTCCGACCGTGCGAAACTCGATTTTCCGGGAGTGGAATCTTGAGTAAACCGCCAGGATTAAAAACGAGGTGGTACAAGAGACTGAACAACGACCGATGGCTCTCTTACATCACGTACGATCTCAATACAGCATTGCATTTTTTGGCTATCGGACATAAGACATTTTGTTCTTTTTTTTAACAAAAATAAATATACGAGCGTAAATATTCATTAAATATTCACAAGTGCGCGTGTGTGTGTGCGTGCGTGCGTGTCCATCAAATATATGCTCGCGGCGGAGCGCTTGCGTATCCGACACAGTGCGGGAGCTGGGCGCCAGTATTTGGCCACTTCAAAATATGTATACATATTTCTGTATAAACGTGTATATTCGCATATATAAATATATATATATATATATATTTATAACGAAAACGAAACGTATATATATATATATACATATGTATACATACATAAATACCATAAATATCATGTTCAGTGTATTTTCGGTATACGCCAATGTCGTGTAGCCACATTACGCTTGTTTTAATTGTAGCGGAACGTCTCCCACTGCGCAAAAATATATATAGAAAAATATGTTCTCCCTCGCAATAAAATTCCGTCGATCTATGACCGCAGCTTTTCTTTACGGATTCTAGATGTTTGTGCGCCTTGTGCTGGTTCAAACGATTATCTCTTAACCCACGTCGCATGAACATGTTCAAACAATGATGAAATATTATTGAATTTCATTGAAACTGTGAAAAAGAAATGACACTATTGAAGTTAAGGAAAAACAGGAATCTTATTCTTCTAAAATTCATTGGAAATTAAATATCACGATTAACGAAGGTCGTTGTAAAGTGATCGTATAGTAATGCATACGTCTGAGAGCTCTGTATCATCACAATATATTCACAGTCTGTATGCTAGCACCTATAACTATCAAAGATATTGCGGATAACGATAAATGGAGAAGTACTTCAACCGGGCTCGAATCGAAGCCAGTAGTGCAGGTTCACAAGAGTCGGATGAATTATAGCCAACACTATTTATTCCTCCATGTATCAAGGTTCGAACATATGTATATAGATATACATACACACACACATACACACGTACGATATATTCAAGACCGGATACTTGAAACTATATCGTGTTTCCTCTGAGAAAGAGACGATTTTCTCACGACTCGCTGGATCACCGGGGATCGCAAAAGGGTTCGTATGTATGTTGGCCAAAGAAACGAGCGAGGCTCGATAATACTCGCGAATGTACCAGCAACAAGAAAAGATGAAGAACCGGACTTTAATTAGACCAGCCGCAGAGTACGAAGGAAGAGACGGGAAGAGAGACCGCGGGGCCCGCGCAAGCTCGCTCGCTCCTGCGCGTTTACTGCTTCGTGATTCTCGCGATCGAGAGCGCAAGCGGCGTTATAGATCCTCGTCATAGAAGCTCTCTGCGCACGCTTGCGAGCTCACGCGAGAGTGCAGAGCGTACGTTGTAACCCACTACGCTATCGGACTTCATATACTTGCACCGCGTTCTTATATACAATACACCATGTAAACGGCTTCAACTGCTCCGTTGTGCTTTGGTATACTATAGGGTGTCTGTATTTTACGGCGATCCGCGACCCGCTCCCGCCTAAGGTGCAATTAAGAAAATGTGAATTCGTGTTAGTGTGTTACATGGCTGTTCAGGATCACCTTATTACTTTATTATTCGTTTTTTTTTGTTTATTTTTCGATACTTCTTACCGAGTATCTTTACTGTAGAATAAACATTCAAAGCCATGTACCCTTGGTTATGACAGTTTATGAAAGAAAACAATAAACTGCATAGACGTAATAAACGTAGAAGTGGTCAACATTTTTTTTGCTAGAATGGTCCTCAAGGATGACAAGGGTGTGGCTGTTCGTAAATTGACTCGTCTCTTTGAGAAATAGAACATTCCCTCTTTCAACGGACTCGCAAACATCTTTGTACGCAAAAAAGTGTGAAAATTTGTCTACGATAGAGGAACGAGTAGGTTTTATGTTGTGATAAGGAATGCGAGCGCTCACAAGAACGTCAAGTTCCTTGAAACGAGTTTCCTTCGACGACGTCTATTTCTCCAGCCTCTTCCTTGCTTCATTGTGTCGCTTTTTGCCATAGACGTCTCAGAAGATACGTTTCACTAGCTGGTGAAATCTTCCCAGAGGAGAAATAGCGGGTATCGTAATTCGAATGGTGCGGAGAATCGTATTTACTTGAATCGCGAGCGTTTATGGACCAGTAACGTCGTTACATACACACTGTTCCTGCGCGCACCTCATGAAAAAAGATATAATTTTTCAGAATCTAACATTTCAGGCCCATAAGGGCAACAAATGGTGATTTTTGCAGTTTCATCTTTTGTGATTTCGTGCCGCGTCGCGATATTGTTATTTTCTTCTCTTTTTTTTTACCGTCATATATAATAACACGCGTGCGTACAAGCTTGCAGAGTTGCGCGAGGATCGTTGTTGGAGTCGCGCGGCTATCGTGGACGACCACATAAAATGTGGATGTATCCGAGAAACGACGTGTGCTCACATATACAGAAATTGGGTGGATCGTGCAAACTGTGTGCAAATTACGTGTGAATGTGCGAGTGTGCAAGCTGTAATCTTTATACGTACACATACACCGACGTGTACAGTGTTTCCTGTGTGCACACTGTGAGATTGTTTGCCCACAGTCTCACGTTGGCAAATATCTACCATTGAGAAATATCGACTAAGCCCGGGTTTATAGATAGACAGGTCCATTGTACACGAGGCATTACAGGTGGATTCGACCGCCGCTGAAACATGTTGATATAACAAGACATTTTTTTGTGTGTATCAATGTTTGGTTATGCACAATAGGATTTTATCGAGAAATATGACATTCTCATATTCTCCTTCGAATCAGCAATATCTTTGGAGACTGGAATTAGAAAGAAAATGATTTTCATTCAATTCCTGATATCTTTGTCGGAATGTTCATGAATATACGTGTATGTGCATGCAAGACAATGGATATGCTTTCGCTTCTCTGTATAAGTTACGATCTCAATTGCAATCTAATCGGAGCGGTTTATTGCGCGAGCAAAAATCCAGAGTCCTGCAGCGGTACATCCAAGTACACATAAGTACATATAGTATGTATGTATATGTCGTGTATGGGTGTACAAGTAGTACATGTGCATGTGTCGAGTAGGGAATGGTTTTTCATCGTGGCAAGAGAGAATTATAGAGGGAGAAACATTGAAATAATACGAGAATAGCAACGACTCTGCCAAGATATTCTGCAATGTATACAATCTCTTGGATAAGAGAGCTTCACTTCGGGAGCGAGAGTAAAGGCATTCGTAACGTTAATTACGCTGCATCCTCCGTCGTGATATCAAAACGACGAGAGCAGGGTACGGGAATAAATATTAAACGAAACGAACAGCAAGCAAACGTATGCGCGGAAAAAAGAAAACTCTGTCGATATATTTATTGGCACGATGAAATATAATAATGAGCACCATCGTACAGTTTCATCGATATATGACGCCACGTTTTATTTATCGACAAATGAAAATATTATTTTCTTAAATGAACATTATTTTCATTCGTAATTTCTTTTTCATGTATCCAACGATTTATAAAAAGAAAATCCTTCGGTAAGGCTCGCTAATTTTTTGAAAATTAAGTTAGGCAAGAATAAAGATAAAGAAGACAATGAAAGTAAATATAAAAAAGGGATAAAATGAAAAAAAAATCAAGGGAATGAAACGCATGAGAGACGAGATAGAGAGCTTTGATTAATTGCGCGAGAAGCGTATAATTGCGAGAGAAGCAGAGTATACTATATGCTCTCTCGTACACGTACATAGTTTATACACATATGCACATAAATCTAGTAACACTCCTTGTCGGAATGTTCGATAAACAGCCGACAGAGGAGAACGGGTAGAAGAGTTTTTCTGGTTTAACTTTGTTGAAAAAAAAACGGCAGTGAGAGGAGGGAAATTCGATGAAACCGAAACGTTTAAATAAAAAATCTGTACATTTTTTATCGATGTTCAATAGCATATATTTATTTAGTATCTTCAACAAAATATATTTATTTCGCCTACAGTGGCGAACGCATGTATGTCGATTTTATACTCATCCGACGAAGAGCAAAAAAAGAATGCAAAGGGCGAAGGAGCCCTCCTACGTGCACGTTTATTTCTACCGGTCGAGTTGATGAAGAAAAAGTAAATACATCGCTCGAGTAGAGCACACATAGCACCATAGCGAATCGCAGCGGTGCATCTGCGCCTGGACCGTTATCCCGACCTCGACAGTCTCTTCTCTCCTTTTTTTTTCTCCTCTCACGCACAAGCTTTTTTGTGTAATGTTATTTGGCGTAAACGTTACATGATTTACTAGTCTAGAATCACGTACGCGTTTCTTCGTCAGTGCCATGCGGTCTAAAAAGAGTCGATACCGCGCAGGTCCACGGCACGCGTCCTTATCCAACGCATCAGCTACTTTTAATAATACGGTATTCGTATTTTCGCGCGAACGACGAAATCAATGAATACGGAATTTGTGTTACGTAACGCATAAATACAGCAAAAAGTGGCTAATTGTTTAATTCCGAATTTAATTTTATGTTAAGGTTGGATAATTTTGAGAAAAAGAATTATGTACATAATTTTTATTTTTGAACAAAAAATATCCACGCAATTTTATTGTGAAATGCGTTGAAATTAATATTTGGGACGTTCAAAATTATGTACATAATTTTTATTTTTGAATTAAACTTTGAGAAAATTGAAATTTAAACTTTCGCCGATTCCGGATTTCCTTTACTCAGGACTTTTCTCTACTCGTAGTAGAGCTTATTATATTCTCTCATCTTCGTCCGTCTCTCCGCTGCTTCCGCCGGGTTTTCCGATCCTAGCGTGAAATATGTCATTCTTATTTTATAATAGCTTTTTCTCTTGACAAATATAATAATGTTTCTACATTTTTTGAGAAAAAAGTTTCGATTTTAATTCAACGATTTGATGAAATATATTTTTATCTATACTTATTCTTAAAAAATGGACATTTTCTCCCCGGAAGCTATAGCACTGTATTTATTAAAGGATACAAACACCTGCAAAGATGCGAGTGTTTATTCGAGGATGAAAAAAATCCGTCGGCAGAGCCTTCTTAAATTTCTGTAGAATCGATCATCGCAATGGAGGGTATTTATCGTTGCTTCTCCGGGGACCTATATCCTTTTTTCGCTCGTTAATTCTTGTTTCTTCTCTCTTTTTCTTTTCTCCAAAGTTTCATCGACAAAAACGAATTGATTTTGTGTTCGTTAAAAAGTAACTTGCTATATCGACGATGTATACACACACACGAATGCATATACGAAATTGCCATACGAGATCAGGGTCTGGGGCAATTTTTACTGCATCGAGAAGAAAAATTAAAATGATCATGTTCGATCACGTTCGTGCGAGGGAGAGGAATAAATTAAACCACGAGGTTTTATTTTTTTCATTATTTTCACCACGCGAGTCAAAAAACAAGAGTGCGTTATCGCGTATAAGATGGTAGAGAGTCGATGGCCCGGCGAGCCAAGCGCTTGGTCATTATACAGTTAAAATTATGGTTCGCAAGGGATAAAGAGAATTCAGGATGCGTTTTTGTAGCTCTCTCGGTCCACGACTTCAATGGTTTCGAGGGGGACACAAGATGGTGACTTTGAATGTTTTCCAAAGGAAAACTTTCAAGGTCATTTGGAGGTCAACTTTGGTTGTTTAAATGGAATGCATTTTTTGTTCCGGAAATCGAAAGACCGTCAAGCTACACGTACAAAAGTACTTGTGTTTTTCGCGGATGTCCTGCATTTCATATTTTTCGTATTTTCCATATTTTTTCGCAGTAGCCAACCCTTTTTTGTTGCAAAACATATCATTTTCGGGTAAACGCCGATTTTTTTTCAAAAAGTCTATAAAATTTCCTTAAAAAACCACCCCTCATCCATTCGGTTATCTCGACAGGAAGCTATACATAAAAAATCGCCGGATGCTCATTCAGCATCGTGTATTCTTCGCGTTTTGAATTCTCTCAACTGTGTATACCGCATGCTCGTTGACGAGGGATAAGCCGAAAAGAGGAATCAGGAATGTTGAGAAAAATAAAAAGGTAAAAAAGTTTGTGACACGCGCAGATGTTTTTCGCGCCGTCGTCGCTCTCTTGGACAAAGCCTCTCGGTGTATTTATACGTAGTATATGAAGACTGGATTTACGATAACGGCGCGAATTGATTCGCGCACGCGCAAGTTCAAAGTATACGGTTTTTCTTTATTTTTCAATATATTATATATATTGAAAAGACGTTCTCCTTCAATACAATCAACCCGTGCTGCCTAGCTTGGGCCCTGACACCCATGCTCACACAAACACATCCACGTCGCGCGACGTGCTATTGGCTGTAATTAATTATTAATAACTCATCAGGGGTGCATCAGATCGAAAAACCGCTGAGGACTTTTCGATCCAGAATTTCGAGATCTACCAGCCCTTCAGAGGTCAGACGACCCTTTCAAGACAGCCCGGTGTGACGATTATAAAGTGGACGCTATTTATTCGAGGGTTTAACGCGGTGATATCGGGATATGTAAAAATCGTAATTTGAGTAACTTTTTCCGCTTTTTTCGAAAAATTTAAGGATAACATCTCGCTGCTACTAATCTACGTACCTTCTTTTGGTTCAACGTAAACTTCGCCGATCGATTAATTTTATGCGTATATATTTTGCTCTTCGACAGAGAGTAAGCAGAGTATTTCCACCCTTAGCACGTTCTTCGAGGCTCCCATTCCTCCATCGATGATCGCAGAAGAGACTTCTCGATCAACGTCAATAACTCAAGTGTCTCTGCGCACTCACTCTTTTTATATCCACGTCAGCGCCGCGCTCTCAAGAAAGAGAGAAAGAGACTCGCGTGATTTGCGAGAATACGCAATTAAAGTCTCGGCTAGCAGGATTTCTTGTCCAAAGACTCCGGCCCTCGCGCGCATAATATACATGCGGACACTCGAGGCACGCTATAACAGTGAGTATAGGCACAAGAGCAGAGATGCAAAGATCGAAAAAAACTTTCGAAGATCGATGCGCGCAATCTCTGGGTGTCCAGGCTCGAAAAAAGGTGTTTGCTTGAAAACAAGAAGAAGGATGCCTTCTTCGTGGAAAACGATCGAGATCTGCAAACGAGATTCATCGCGCATTTCGATCTCTGGTGTTTCAAGATACTCATGACGAACGAGATAACTTTCGAGATGAGAATGAACATAAAACTTATCTCGGTATATACAAAAGCGACGAGAAACGGCGAGAAATCCCATCTTCGTACATGGAGAGGAACACATTGACGCCATTTGTGTAATTAGCGCGATCGGCTAAGGCGCCTATAAGACTTGACGTTCGAGCGAAGAACAAAGTGACGCGCGATACATCCAACAAGATCGGAAGCACAAAAAACGCGAGGACGCAAGACACACATGCAAGATCGCGCGAGAATATAGTTTTCTTTGTGCCTTCCTGCATGCGAGACGACGACACAGCCCAAGAGAGTGAAATAAACAAAGGAAAGAGCGGAGAGAACGAAAGTTCTTTTGTATACGATAACGGACGGATAATCGCATTTTTGATTTTTTTTCTTTGGAAACGATCGAAAAGATCTTTGAGAGTGGGCGAGTAACCGCGGGAAACAGCTCTTCCTTCATATTTATATCGATAAAGATATGCATAATTGTGTATACATATATACATATAGAGTCGCAAAAAGTGCTAGAATGATTTGTGCCGAGACACAATATGGTCGAGGCACACGGAATTGCGTGGGTCAGGAAACGATATTGTCCGGAGAAACGAGCATAAATCGCTTTATCCATGAATTATTATATTTATATCTTTCGTTTCTCAATCTCTGACGCTTTTTTTAATATCACTTGGGACACGTGCGCAATGTCCCATCGAAATTGCAACGACCCAAATAAGTATCTCGGTATGCTTGAGGGTTTTCAAATTCTTCTGAATTTTTCATCGCGCATTTGCACCGGAAATGGCTAGAAAAATTATTGTGAAAATTGACACAATAGGTCGCCGATGAAATGATTTATTCCAGAATTTTAGAAAAAATATAAACAGCGACCTATTTTTCTAATTGAAAATCGACTGTAGATGTGCACAACCGGAATCACGAAATTTATCACCTTGCGAACAGGAATGCGCGTACCGTAATCATTAGCTTCGAAACCCACACAGACATGCGCGTATAATCACGACGACACGAACGTATATATGAAAGGCAAAGAAGAGAGATGCTGCATTCGGCTTTCTTTCGATTCGAGAGACACCTTTCCAAAGGATTCTCTCGCCGGAGTGGCCTATCTTTGCTCCCCTGACGGAGTGAAAAATCGACCGCGAACTCCAAGTACAGTTACTTGGCCTTACTGCTGCTAACTAGAAAACAGATACCTGCGCGTATACAGACAAATTTATCATACAAACGCTTATTGGAATAAGGCCGCCATTGCAGCAACATATTTATTCAAAGTTCGAATCTTCGACCCCGTTCTATTTTTAAGGTCTATTTTTTACGAATATTTTTATTCGTGTAGACCAAAAATTAATACAATCGATATATCTCTTTTTTTTCGAAATTTTTGTATTTCGAAAAGTGTTTTCGAGAGAGAATTTTGATGGTTGTATATACATTCCACAACTCGTAGTGTAATTGAAATTTAAATAAAATTTTTTATAAATAACACTCGTGTTCGAAAAAGAAAATATGTGTATTTGTCAAGTTCCTGAATCAAAAATTCGCGAAAACGCATCCCAACAGTACATACGTATTAATAAAACCGACGGATAGATGATTCCCTTGTTTTGCACATCCACGGGTTAACCAGTTACCTAGCCCACAAATAGACGATAATGATCGGAGTATTCGCTTTTTATTTGATAATTTGACGAAGCTACGAATGCGTGGATGTACAAACAAGCTCTCACCGCGAGTGTAAGATACTCATCAAGCTCCTACACCTCCAGCCATCATCACTCGGTAAATATTATTCTTATGGCTGCGCGAATACATGGGTTCGGTGTAATATTTTAAATTATAACAATAAGTTCCAAAGCACTCGGTTCAAAGTGCATCGATTTAATTACTCGAAAAAATAAGGAGTTTTTCAGGGTTGCGAAAAAACTCATTAACGTAAAAAAAAGATCTCTGTTCTTTTTTTGTTTGAAAAATCTAGCCCAACCTCGAACGATACTGGAAGAGTGTCGCCTCATCGATGTAATAAATGCCCATCTTCAGGGCGAGGAAAGGGGAGAATTTTTATAGCCATGAATTTGACAAGAGACGGGAAGAAGACAATAAAAAACGATATAGAAAAGTTCGCATGGCTGGCTCCTTGTACGTGTCGTTAGACTAGAATGAGGGGAAATGCAAAAACCTCGTCGTGAGAGCCGCGAAGAAGAGCGTGCGGTATCGCGCGATGTACAGCACGCAAGTGAATCCGGTGGTAGAGAGTGCACGAGATTGCACTTAATAATCACAGCGTGAAAAAGTATACGGTGGAACGCGAGTCGGAGCTCCTGAAAGATATCTCTTGTACATAGCAAGTTTTCTCTCTCTCTGTGAACATACAAAACGCTTGAGTTGCGGTGGTGGCCGCGCGGCTTCTTTCGAATGCACACACATATACAAACGTGAAGCAGGAGAGCAAGCAACAAGATATACATGCAACTCGGAAGGTTTCTTGCGCTGAACGCATGTGTACATACCGTACAGTATACATTCAAAACTTTAAAAAGTAAAAAATGTACACCAAGTAATAAAAATAGTAGTTTTCGTCGAAAAGTATTTTTTTCAAATAGTGTGAAAAATAAAAATAACATTTTCGAAAAAAAAAATCAAACTTGGCGTGCATGGAACCTCTTTTTCTTAACCATGCACTCATTTTACTTGCCTACAGGACCACTCGAGAGTGCCTCGATTTTTTTTTCATATCATGGTCTGTTCGTACACGCTTTTTGATGCTTAAAAAAATAAAAATTCGATGAAAGATCAAAGCTTAAAAAATATTGGGAGAAAAAGTTTAATGATTTTATTGTTATGCAATCATATCGTATCGCTATTATCGTAATTATCGTCGCTGTAACGAAGAAATTACCATTTTTGAGATGCCAATCGTATTTACATCTAGCACTGCATAGATATTTAGCTTGGCAGTTGCGAGGATCACCGTGACCCCGATCCGAATCGCTCCTTCGCGTTATTCAATTTAGGATTAATTCAATATAACAAAACTGAAATATACAGACGCGAGAATGAAAATAATGATTTTAATCTCCGATTGTGCTGAGGGCCGCGAGTTTACTGCGTTTTATTAAGTTAAACGATATTTCTCCGTGGCGAACGAAGGAAGAAACTCGAGATTGAATGATAGCGCGAAGCGAGAGAAGACCGCGCGCGGCGTACGAAGGGATCACAAGCGCAAATGATCGGACGGCCGACGTGAATCGAGATTTCATTCGATGAGACTCTCTATGGGCTAATCTGACCCACTACGAGAGCTCAGCGATGTAATGTGTAATTTGAAAAAAAATAATGATAATAATAAAAACTATCTACGCAGACGGAAGCGAAAATTTGTTGCATGTTCAACAACTTGGACATACTGCGACGAACAATAAGTATATCCCAGAACATCTGAGTAATGGGATATTTCTATGATAAATATATTTTTCATGATGAAAAATATAACAGAGAAAAACTCCAAATGTTTAAACAAATTGGAAATGTGGTAATTATATTTACACTTGTAGCTATGTTTTTTTTTATAATTTTTCGATTATGAGATTCCTCTTGTGACGACTGCATGGTTCAGAACCCAGATTTTGGTTTCGATGAACTCATCAGCAAGACGCCGGTGTAAATAAAGTCGTGCGGAATAGAAAAAAAAAGCGGATCAATCGCTTTCTCGCCATTCTTTCGAATCTCGCGTGTAAATTGCGTGTCTATTAATAAACCTGTATGATCTCTCGATAAAACGTATATACGAGTGCTCGTCTTATCGGAACGTAAATCCGTTCGATCGAACAATCCTGAGAAAACCATGGTCCATATGCTTTGCGCTCGAAGCAGGATATGTACGATACACTCTTGATGTTTTTTCAACAAAGCGTGTATCCGTGTATCGCGGATCACTATCTCCAGCAATAGTCAGATATGAAATTACAAATTAAATTGGCGAATCATCTCTCCCCTATTATCCAACTTCTCGATAATCCATTAAATTTTATAACAGAATCTGTATATACAGGGTGGTCCACGCAACGTGTGCACCTCTTTCACGGTCGAAATATGCGTTGCACGAAAAAATGTTGTATACAAAAGTTACATGATTTATGAGGCTTCATCATGTGGTGCATTTATTTTTATTCTAGGTGGAGGCGCTTCGGAGATTTCAAGGTCAACTTTGTTTTTTTAAAGGGAATGCTATATTTTTTATAGCGTAAGATGATAGAGTATCGAATTTTGAGTAAAAAAGTATAGACCCTTATTAGCCCTAAAATTAATAGTTAACGAGTATTTTCACTTTATTACTTTGAGTACATTCAGTGACTCGTGGCTTATCACAATTAACGTAAGTGTTCAAATTGATGTCCATTGGCATCAATACAGTGACGAAATCTATTAACTAATGAAGAAACTGCATTCTGAATTATGTCCGGACTAAGTGTCATGCATTCTAAACAAATACGATGTTTCATATCCTCCGGAGTTGTTGGTATTTCACGATACACTCTGTCTTTTAATGTGCCCCACAGAAAAAAGTCTAGAGGAGTAAGATCTGGTGAGCGTGGAGGCCACATGAATTGTCCACCACGACCAATCCATCGATTGGGAAAATTTCTATCCAGTAGTTCCCTCACAATACGTGCGTAATGTGCTGGACAACCATCATGCTGATACCACATACGTGCACGGATATTCAACGGCACGTCCTCTAGTAAAGGTGGTAAATTATTATTCAAAAAGTTCGCGTATTTTTACCCTGTTAATCGATTATCAATGAAATATGGACCAATCAATTGGTTGCCCAGTATTCCACACCATACATTAACGCTCCATGGGTGTTGGTGGTCGACTTCTCTCATCCAGTGAGGATTGTCAGCTGCCCAGTAATGCGTATTTTTCAAATTGATCTGTCCACGGTTTGTAAACGTTGCTTCATCAGTGAACAACACACTTTGTAGAAAATAATCATGCTGATTTATTTGATGTAGGAACCACTGACAGAACAAAACGCGGTTTTCAAAATCCGTTCCATGTAGTTTCTGATGAAGTGCAAGGTGATAGGGGTGATATTTATTTTTATGCAGAATTCGTAGAATACTGCTTTTGCTTATTCCCGAACCTCGTGAAATCTGTCGCGTACTAATATGAGGATTTTCTATTACGGCTGCTAAGACCGCAATAGCATTCTCTTCAGAAGTGGCAGTTTGTCTTACGGTACGTTTATTAAGATTGAAATGTCCATTTTCTCGAAGCGATTTACAGATTCTCTCAAATATGGTTCGAGATGGTTGAATCCGTTCAGGATATCTTTCGGCATACATAGCTTTAGCTCTTACTGCATTTCTATGACACTCTCCGTACACTAAAAGCATATCAACTTTGTCACTATTACAAAAATTCATTTTCACTTTTATCTTTCTGATAATCACGCACGATCACTGAAGGAAACTTTAATACTGGATTACAAATATTGAGAGGATTGCGAATCATGATAAGAGCGTGTGATGTGGTGAATGTGTTCATATTGATAAACACTGTCATGTAAACAATGCTATCCTTCAGATATTTGTAGTAGATTTGAATCTCCAACTTGATATTACGCAATAGAAATTTTAAAGTAATAAAGTGAAAATACTCGTTAACTATTAATTTTAGGGCTAATAAGGGTCTATACTTTTTTACTCAAAATTCGATACTCTATCATCTTACGCTATAAAAAATATAGCATTCCCTTTAAAAAAACAAAGTTGACCTTGGAATCTCCGAAGCGCCTCCACCTAGAATAAAAATAAATGCACCACATGATGAAGCCTTATAAACCATGTAACTTTTGTATACAACATTTTTTCGTGCAACGCATATTTTGACCGTGAAAGAGGTGCACACGTTGCGTGGACCACCCTGTATATATATTTATTGTTCCAGGTATACCCCTTAGGGGTGTCTACATTTTATCATTATCCAACAGAATCTATATATATAATATAGATTTTTAATTAATTGTGAAAAGTATTAGATAATTATTACGACAGTATATGTGTAAATCGAAAAAGCCTCGAAAATGTTGTACTTGTGACGTGTATGCAACGCCGGAGCAGAAAACAAAGTGGTTTCGAGGATATCGAGAGAAAACAACATGCGCAATTGCAGATCATAAAGACGCACATGGATCGTACCAACAAAAATATGGCTTCGCTCAAACGAGATTGTCGATTTATACGGTAACATCCGATCTCAGGACCTTTACGATTATGACCACGTTTCTGTCCGTAGTAATACACCCGCGCGCGCGCACACACCAAGATGTGCAACACACGTAATTTCGCTGGCATAACGACGAAACATCAAAGCGACGTAAAACCCGTGGGAGAATCTTTGCCGATGGCTCTATGCAAAGAATTCTCTAAGGCGACCATCCGATACCATGTAAACGAGAAATCGAGATGAGTAGAGGAGCCACGAATATACAGCGCGGAAATATTTTTCGGAAAAGCCGCACTTTGAAATATTTACCATGCGAAAGCACTCTGATTCGATGAAAAATGTGAAAACCCACAAACAACAGGAAGAGAGAAAAAAGACAAACTCGAATTTACATAAAACTTGTTGTTGAACATATGTTACAATCTGTCATATGGGGTTGTGTCATTGACGGTATATGGTGCAAATGTAATGAGACAAAAAAATAGAGCGATGTGCCGAGATATGTCAAAGGGCACCCTTTTTAATTTGATTGAATACGGCGCAAAGAAGGATTTTTTAAATGTATTGCATTTTTTAATTTGAGCAATTCATGATAATTTATCATTTAAAATATGTATTGTTGCGTTTGGTGAAAAAACATCATCGATTTTTACAAAAAAGATGGCTTTATTATCTTAAATATCACACGTTCATTCTCGTTTGTGTCAGTACGAGACTCTCATGTTTATCAACCGTCGTTATATGACGTTTTCAAGGCGTTCGTACGTCAGTTGTCAAATACACATTGCATATTTGCCCCACCAGTAAATATATGTAATAAAACAATAACAATGACAATACCAATACTTATATAGTTATAACAGTAGGATCATTATTATCATCGCCATATAATATTAAAAAATGATTCCAACAATGATGACAACGATAATTTCGAGAACAACCAAAAATGAAAGAGCTAAGCCGAAACATAATAAAACGAGAAAGGATTGGAATCGCTCGTCTAAAAAAAAATTGCCCGAGTTCGAAAAAAGTGCCTCTCTCATGGGATTACTATCGGACAAAAAGCGTTCTCGCGAATAGATCCATAGCTAACGCTTGTGCGTCCCGTCTGTATCTAATTTCATCGATACGACCTTAATTACCGAATCGATGCGAGGTAATTACGCGTTGGGGCAATGCGAAGTCGCGCTCACGCCCCAAATTCCTATAACCCGTTGGCGCGTCCAATATACCAGTATTACACGTTCGTATTCTTTTTGTAAAAGCCAACATCGGCCGTGTAAACTCGTGTGTGCATAGAACAGCAGGAGATAGCCAATAACAGGTTACACCACAACGGTCGCATACACGTGTTTCTCATCATATTGGTTGGTAATACGCCCACCGTAATGCGCACTCGCACACACATTGCGATGCTAACAACAATAATTAGTTTGAAAAGCAGCAGCACCCTTATGACGAATGAGATCTTTTTTTCATATCTTGCAACATATCAATTTTATAAAAGTTTTATTTTGAAGAACACGCAATTAAACTAGATAAAATTTTGTGACCAAAAAATATATCGTATACGAAGTACCTCCAACTGCCAATAAGTATATTTCAATGAAACTTTTATTATGACTTAAATAAAAAAAAGTTTTATGGATTTGAGTATACGTTGAATGAATGCAGTACGTATAGTTTCTTTAACGATGGATGAAGTTTGATCGAGCATTTCACACGGAAAAGTGCAATAATCTCGGACTACCATCTGCGTCTGTCGACGTTTACGAACACACAGAAGAGGCCCTTATACTTGGTCCATTCCACGCCAAATTGACCACTTTTGAACTCGACTATACAGAGAGCTCCGTTTGGACAGACACCGGTGATGTTCATTACACATATACAAAACAGGTTTAAATCACGCCTGGAATCTATGACAATCGCGTCCAGATGTGCACTCGCACGAAAGAGTAATCCATCGGCAAAAAGAATTAGCAACCGCGCAACGAACACAATGTGACAACATATAAGCAAGGATATTCTCAATGAACTCGTTAAAATTCTAAAATTATTTTTCAACTTTCGTGACAATTTAAATTAAATGAAAAAACATTCTAAAAAAAAACCGAAAAAGGTGTTTATCCATTCATTCTTATACTATTTCCAATCTTATAATGCAACACATAGAATTTCGAAGAGAAAGAGCGTCCGAGTTCAAGGCAGATATACATATCTTGCGAGTGCAAATGCAGGCATAAAGTATGAAATACAAAACGAAAGAGAAATTATATGATTTTATCGAAACGGAATTGCTGCAGGCTCTCGGTTTCCCCATATAGGTCTTATATGAGACTCTGCTTCGATAAAAAGTATACCGCGTGATAGAGACTGATGTTCGGTGCCACAGACAAGAAATCGCAGAGATAAGGGTATATAGCGGACAAAACGAACAAAAGATTAAGTAGTAAGGAAAAAGAGAAATGTTGAACGAAACAGAGTCGACTATTCGCGATTCCCGACGTGCAACATAACATGACGCGCGCGAAACGCAGAGATATCTACTCTCCCTTTGATTTATTCACGCATACACATTTACGTACTATAGTAGAGACGTAATATACATATAATAAATGTATGTCTATATATGCATATGGTATATTTGAGTCGGGTGGTGAATAAAGATGCATGAATAAAGATAAAGACGCTCTCGACTCGTATTGCCATCTGTAAATGCGTAATTCACACACACACACATACAAACATTTATATATATATATATATATAGCACTCCGGCTAAAACAGTCTTCACCGGACAAAACTGTCGGTAATTTGCAAGTTGGTACATATATATGCAAGTATATAGCTTCGATCATGACGAGCAATAACGCGAATTTTCTCTTTCTCTTTCTCTCCCACGGTAAACCCTCGCGACTTATGCCTGTTTCCCGTCATTTGCGGTCGAGCCACAGGCTAGCGCAGCAAGCCATATGACGTTCGAAAGACGCGCGTGGATGCATACAGACTGTATAACTCCGGCTATGAGGCATTCCATCGGAATCGTCCCCATGGCTTAATTCATTGTCCACGAATCTCACTAATTTTTGACATACTCGTTGCAATACGTATTTTTTCTTATGATAAAAAATGCAGTGACGTTTCATTGAAACAAACCTATATCTTATGCGATATGTTTTGTGATATATCTTCAATTGCGTTTCTGTACTATTTTCGATTTGTATTTTTCATAATAAAATTACATCGATGACTGTGTATTTTACCTATATTGTTTTTTTGGCGAATTCGGGATGGACGAATATTTATTTTAAAAATGTCGTTATCCTGCAGGATGATTTTGTTTCGGATGTCCCGTATATGGAATTGCACATATAGTGATTGTGCCTGAGAGAGAAAAAAGAAAAAAACCATTGCAAGCTGTGTGCGCGAATGCTTACAACGTTGTTTTGCCCTTCCGAGACTCGGAGCACAGGTGTGCCAAAGAAATAACGTTTATCACTTCTCTCGGTCTCTACGCTCATCACTGTTTGCGGTCTTGGGGGCGTCTTTCTTCTATCGTTTCTTTGCCTCTCACGTCCGAATACTCCGTCGGATCTGTGTATATTTTTGGAGCCCATCCCGCGAAAAACCCGCGCAACGGGTAATTGCAGAGTGTTTTTTGCCCAACAAACGTCGTTTTAATGTCCTGCGCAGCTTTCTTATTCGGGCCGAAAAGTATTTACTACTTCCTCAAAATCGCGAGTAGGAACGACTATTTCTGTACGTGCGCATCTCATCGACTGAATATTAAAAAATCTGTAATACTAAAACTTTGAGAATGTGTATTTTTGGGAAATATCATGTTTTTTGAACTGCGCATCTTTGATGGAAATTCGATGTGCTTCGTGATCAGCGGTGAAAAGCCGACCGGATAGACCTTTGAAACATTGAAGATTGGAAAAAATTTTTTTTTTTCATTTATGGTCAGTTCCATAATCCTCTAAAAGCCGACGTTTTGAAAGGCGGTAACTCCGTTTTTTATGAATGTATATATACAGTGTGACAATTATAAAGTGGACGCTATTTATTTGAGGGCTTAGCGCGGTGATATCGGGATATCTAAAAATCGTAATTCAAGTAACTTTTTCCGCTTTCTTCGAAAAAAAATACAGCGTTAATGTAGGACCCATAATTTTCGTTGGCGGAAAATGTAAATTGGAAAGAGAAAAGAAAAAGTTGTTTTTAATTTTTTTTAAGAAAGCTTATTTAATTCTAAACACAGACCAGTTTGTACATTTCGTGTGCGGATAATATTCGTTGAGAAAAAAAATAACAAAATTGGGTAAAATACAGGTTTTCAAATCAAGACAATAGAACAGAACTGTGGTGTGTGAACTTGCATCGTTTTCATGCTGCTGCAACGATCCTCTTGTCGTCTGCGCTGACGGCGATTGGCAATCACAGCTGATGACGATCGTGAGGTTGAGAGATCTCGGTTAATGCTGACATGACATATCATCAGAAAAATTAACAGTTCGAATGCTCAAGGGGGGGAGGCGTGAAATGAAGTTTCATTCGAAGAAACAAGAATAATACATTGAAAAAAACCAAAAAAATTTCGAAAAATGCTCGGCAGTTTATCTGCATTCAACAACCGTCGAAAGATCATCGCCACATTCTGCTGTCTTTTTCGACCAAATTATGTGGCAGCGAATGACCAGTGTTCGACAGTTGTGCGAAAAAATAATAATAATTAATAATTGTCTAATAGTTTTAATTGGTTTAATAATAAATTAACTTATTGATTTATAATTAAATAATCGTCAAACACTTCAATAGAATGAATAAATTATGGAACGATCTTTTTTAAACTGGAGCAGCACTCTAAAACAATGCCGTGACTTCCGAGCTGCATTTTCCGGAATGCTTTTAATCAAGTATCTTTTTTCTAATTAACTACGAGTTGTGCAGTGTCAAGAACACATGTGAGAAGTCGTATGAACCGTTAGAAAAACGAAATAACTTTTTTTTACCAAAGCACAACTCGTGGTTAATTAGAAAAAAGATATTTGATTAAAAGCATCCTGGAAAATGCAGCTTGGAAGTCACGGCATTGTTTTAGAGTGCTGCTCCAGTTGAAAAAAGATCGTTCCATAATTTATTCATTCTATTGGAGTGTTTGACAATTATTTAATGATTAATCAATAAGTTTATTTATTATTCAACCAATTAAAACTATTAGTCAATTGTTAATTATTAATATTGTATTTTCGCACAACTGTCGAACACAGGTCATTCGCCGCCACATCATTTGGTCGAGAAAGACAGCAGAATGTGGCGATGATCTTTCGACGGTTGCTCAATGCAGATAAACTGCCGAGCATTTTCCGACATTCTTTTGGCTTTTTTCAATGTATTATTCTTGTTCCTTCGCATCAAAACTTCATTTCACGCCTTCCCCCTTTGAGTATTCGAACTGTCAATTTTCCTGATGATATGTCATGTCAGCATCACCCGGGATCTCTCAACCTTACAATAGTCATCAGCTGTGATCGCCATCAGCGCAGACGACAAGACGATCGTTGCAGCAGCATAATAACGATGCAAGTTCACTCACCACGGTTCTGTTCTATTGTCTTGATTTGACAACTTGTATTTTACCCAATTTTGTTATTTTTTTTCTCAACGAATATTATCCGCAAACGAAATGTAAAAACTGGTCTGTGTTTAGTATTGAATAAGCTTTCTTAAAAAAAAATAAAAAACAACTTTTTCTTTTGATTTTCCAATTTATATTTTCCGCCAGCGAAAACTATGTGGCCTACAATAACGGCGTATTTTTTTTCGAAGAAAGCAGAAAAAGTTATTTAAATTTCGATTTTTACATATCCCGATATCACTGCGTTAAACCCTCAAATAAATAGCGTCCACTTTATAATTGTCACACTGTATATGTTTTACGTATGAAAACAATTGCCGCCATGAGAACGAAATTTGAAAAGAAGCAGAACTCGAACGTTAGCTATTTTCGAAATTTTCAAAATCTGGAGCGATTTCTAAAAAGTTCTTCGATTCATCTAATATTTTTGAGAGGGCTGACATTTAAAAAATCAAACATTTTAATGCGAGACTAGAAAAAAAAATTCGTGAAAATGGGTCACCGTAATGCACACCGTGATTACGCACTTGAACGCCACCGTGACGCACTTTCCCTGCTATTGCATCACGTACATTGAGAGTTGCGGTAGCGACTCGAGACAAGTACATTTACCACCCTGCTCTACAACCGACACTGATCGAACTGCTACCGCGACTGTCCATACGCGAAATAGATCATTTTTTGACATTTAGAAAATTTCATTTATTAACACATACCGCGCCACGTGTACCACCGGTGCTACACAGTGCACAGACAGCTCTTAATTTTTTTTCTATCAATTGCAAAAAACAGAGGAATTCTAGCTGTAGGCATACTCAGGCTATCTTATTTAATGACGATACAATTTTGATTTCTCGATGCTTTTGTCAACCAACATTTTCCGCACTCGCAATCGTCAGACATTTGAAGTTTTTTATCCTTCAACTAGTCTCGCAAAATAAAAAATGGAAGAATGGAAATCGAAAATAGAGGACGGGATATTTAAATGCGTATTTGCAATCTGCGTTCACGGGATCATAGCGAGGCCGATACTACGCAGTTAAAATTGTTTATAACTGTCAACCGAATTGCAGAACAAGGTCGTATAGAAATCGTGAGAAAGACTGAAAAGACCGAGAGCTCCTCGCGTAGTTGTTTATCGAATAAGACTCGCCCATCTATTTCATTTCTGTGTTCACCTCGGTGTTTTTATTATTCACTCGGAATTCCAAACGATTTATCGTGCGCGCGCGATGAGATGGGTGTTGGCGTGTAATGCGATCGAGGCTGAAAGGGGAAGGTTAGTGGAACGATCATTACCCGTTGTACTACTTGCAACAAACAGCGAGATATCACGCGATCACCGTGATAAACGGAAATATAATCGATGAAACATCCAAGCATTTTGTTTATTCCTCGACTGGAAGGTCACGTTTTCCCAAGTTTAATATATTTTTTTATCCTCATATAAATTCAAGCTCACCGAGTTGCAAATGTCATTATTTTATGCAAACATGCATGTCCATGGGAAAATATAATGATAAGTATTTTATAAAAAATATTGATGATTTAACTTTTTCGAGAGTACACGCGTGTATCGTGCCAAACAAAAATCGTGACGCACTTGTTATTAGCCATCGTCTTTTTCCCTGAATTTCGATTTTCACTCGTTCACTTTCTTCCCAACCTCTCTCTCGCTGCTTTATGCGGGAGAAAGTAATACACGAATAACCGGTTCCGGTTTCCTGTCTCATCTCGTGCCATCTCACCAAAGGTTCCCGAACCCATGAAAAAAAAAGATTAAAAAACGTGTACTGGCTCGGAGTTATCTCCCCCATTTTCTCTCACATTTATATGTATACCGCGATTGATATAATTAACGCGATATGATTACAATTCACCAACGATTATTATCATCACTATAAAACTGCTGTATCGTTATTTCGGTAAATTTCGAAGATGCAATACTTCTGGCATTATTTTAAAAAATAGCAACAATCTTTTGATCCGAGAAAAAAAGTTGAGTAACTATTTGTAGATATTAGAAAAACGAACAGTTTGGGGGGTCGCAAACTAAAATCGGTTAATTAGTTCCCGCAAAAAATTAAAAACTAGCTAAAGTAGCCATTTCTATTATAACCCATTATTAATTCAGAAATGCGTGTACAGCTTCTAAAATCTCGGAATATACACTAAACTACACCCGGTGCACCAAAAAAGTGTGCAAAGTCGGAGCTCTTTCAGATTAAGAGTTTTTAAGAAAAGCTATTTGTTATAAAAAAAACCGACTTTTTCGCGAGGAATTTCCAGGCTGGGAAATTGTCACAGCGCGATGAAACGAAAACGAAATTTATCCGAAAGAGTCGTACTATCGTCTAAGAGGACCGCATGCGGAAAGAAGTGAGTGAACGTTTTTTGCTCTAAGGCAGAAAACATTCAATAAATCCTATAATATTTTCCAATATCCTATATATTCTTATTTGTAACCTAGGGTGAAAACCGTTTAGTTTCTCACTTCATAGGGCAGAAAAGCAAACCAGCGTTTTTGCCCTAGAGAAGAAAACGTTGAGCATAAACTTGGCCTTTTCTGCTTTCTGGGAAAAAACAACGAATTGGTCTGAAATTTGCTCGTTTCGACTGGCAAAACAGGTATTGAAACTCGCCGTTTCAATGCAGTTGATATTAAAAAACAGCAGTCATTACGGCACCGTAGTCCTGGACTATGGTGCGTTGTAGAATGAACAAAATGAACAACGGAGACGTACCATTTCACATTGAGCTAATCTCGAGTAGTTTATTTTCGATCATTTCATTCAACTCTCGTTAACTTACGATCGAAAATTTGGATGCACTTTTTCTCATTACAATAATTGATTTCCAAAACATAATGCGAATAAACATTCAGGACAAACAATCAGAATGTGTACGCGATGCCGGGTTGACATAAATCATCTTGGGACGGAGAAGCACGCTGGACGATTACAAAGGGATGGTGGATAATAAATAATAAATATAGAGACTACGAGAATCCGTGGCTCCCATAAGAGAGCACGAAGATACCTAGGATGAGTCTTCCGGTTGTTCATCATTTCTCTGTTTTACGGCCACGCGGTTTCAAGACCAAAAACTTTGCAACGAAAAAAAATGACTGAAATAAGAAGAGATTGGAAACCAAAAAGTTTTCCGTCGGGGAATTCCGTCTCAGAAATTCACGGTATTCCATCTCAAATCCTCCGTCTTTGTTCGTCTTTTAGGCCAAATCCCAGGATTTTTATTGAACGTTTCGCACGAGTGAAACAAGTCATAGCGCAATAATGCTAAACTCAAATTTCGCACCCGTTTCTATTTTGCAAAAGCGTACACAAGCGGCTAAAAGCCGGAAATGACCTTTGACGCATGCAGAAAAACAACAACTGGGTTCTTGTCTTCCACGCGATAAAATATGTTTTATGTACAACATGACCGATATAAAAATATATATGTCATGTGTTTTGTATACGCATATATCATTGTACATGTACGCACATGTACCGTTAGTTATAAGTAGGCAGTCAGGTCGAACCCAAAGTGGGTGACCCGGTCCCCGAAACCCGTTTTGTGTCCTCCCATGAGGATTCCTGACGCCGTGTTCCCGCAACCGCCGGGCAAAATGCTAACCGACGCGAGATCTTCACCGTCGCACAGCCACCATTTCGCTTGATAAAACTTTGCTTCATCAGGAAGTGCTTTATCCGAATGGAAGCGAGACACTCTCTTATTTCCGGATAAGGATTCGCAGCCATTTGAGATTCGAAACAAATGAAACATTATATGTTGTTTTCGGCAAAAGAAATAGATGGATAGATTTGATGAGTATTTTTTTTTTTTTAAAGAAACTAGGATAATTTCACACACATTTGTGTTTAGCCAAATAGGGCCATATCTCGATCGTTTATTTTTCTACAATATATTTGCAGTGTATCACATTGGCCAAATTTCATCTGCAAGTAAAATACGAAAATGCATATACCAAGCTGCTGCAATCATGTTTTGTCATTTGCTCACATAAACAAAGTCTCCTCTCCGATCACAACGCGATGTCGCGTCTTCTTCTCCTCTCTCTCTGTCTCTCTCTCTTTCTCTGCCTCTGCAGTGAGCTCTCGGCGACGAAACCTCGTCCTCGTGCCAATTGCACAGTCGTTATCGAAGACGAGTACCGAGCACGAAAAGGTACTAGCAGCACGTACATCGACAATGAAGACTCGCGACGTACGAACAACAAAACGTTCCTCATTCTCGACTCTTGGGGCCAAAATAACCATGTTTTTCCCGTTAGCACGTTGGTTGATATACACTATATTTCAAATAACATGTAAGTACAAAGTCATGTTTTAAGAATAATGAATATTTTAATGAAATAATCCCAACTAACTGTATATTTGCCAACGTTTAATTGCCAATTTTCTAAAATATAGTTGGACCCATCAGCAACATCGATAAATAAACAGATTTTACTTTTAATTCTGAAACATCATTTCTTCTGGATAATATGTGTTTCTTAATATATTAAAATTCTGATATTCATCCGCTTTCACTATTTCCCAATCTACCTATATTCCGGCCGCCACTTTCCCATAATCGTTAAAAAAAATGGAGTATGGTGTGTACAAAAATGGCAGTCAAGGTACAGCAATTTAAAAAACAAAAGAACGACACAGATAAGTGTCGCGTGTCGAGGATAGACGACGTACAACTTTGAACGTGTCCGTGAAAGTTACACACTCGATCGTCACCTCGCGCGCGAACACCTATTCGTAGGCCATAATTCTGTGACGAGAGTGTCAATGAAATCCCCGCTGATTTATTCAGCGGGGATATATCAGCTCATACTCGCTTCAACGTAAATTCCTTCAAATGTTTTTTTTCTTGTTTCATCAACCATTTATTACGATTGTGTGAGAAAATCCCAAAAAAAGAAACGACACGCCTTTGTCGACGATCAGTCTCGTCCCGTCCCTGCACCATTCGTAGCAGAAATAAATTCTCGTTGGCTCTGGCGAGATGACAGGCTCCCTTCGATTTCCCCAACATAATTGACGAACCCACGAACATCAATTTCAAGTAATTATATCAATGATTGTTCAAGATGCGTATACTAGAATATTAATATATATTAACTTGTAACTTATAAAAGACTCTAGAAGTCGTGCAAATAAAACTCCAATATAAAAAAAATATATATATATCAATGATTGTTCCGATGCAACATAAACAATGCTTCAACGGTTTAGATCTCGATTATTATAATAATTCTCATCAAGAAATTAGTTCCTTTTTATCACAGGCTCGTTTGGATTTTTTCCAATATATTTTACAAACGATTACTTTCGCCGCGGAATTCGTCGGTGCTTCAGTATCCATACCAGCGTTAAATTAAAACAAAGACAGAAAGGCGACGGTTTTAAACCTAGCACCAATAGCACCACACCTCTGGTTTCGATATGATGACACTTTCGAATCCCCGAGCGCCCCTCCCTCTTCCGCGCCAACAGCCATATTGTTCACTACTATCAGATTGGAAGAATGAGAAAGAGAGAGACGAGCTTTTATAATCTTTTGTAAGAAGCGATGTTCTTCTTTTTTATCGCTCATTTGTTTCGCTAAGGTTTATTGACATTGTCCCGAACACGTCCTGTTGAAGAGGCTCGTTGGGGCGCAAGTACTTTGTAAGAGACTTTGACTCGTATTATGGTATTCGTTAAGAATGAAAATGGAAAGTTGAACGCGAGAGGTGGCAATTTGTTGCTCGTGAAATAAAAGAAAAGCATATACCGCGTTCGCGGTTCTATAATATAACGCGAATAGAACGCGCTGAGCATGAAAATTGAAGGCGATAAACCATGAGCGACGCAACTTGGTGCCTCTTTTTTATGCTTTCCTTTCTTAATCGTGAGATGAGATTCGCCCGAGCACGGATATCGTAGGTGGCACGAAGAGGTGATCTCGCGTTTCATATTTATGCCCTCATCTGCATATTACGAGCGGGGTGTGCCATGACTGCTCGCCGTACATCTCCCGGCTGTGTGGGGTTTGTCCGCATATCATATGCGTAGGACAAAATGTGCATTTGCTTCTTTCCTTTCAACGACAGAATTATAACCCGATTATATTCCAACAGGGCACATCATCGCGACTGATACCGTCCTTATTATTCAATGAGCACTGTGTACCATTTTTCTAATAACGACACAAGAAAATTTCGATTAATATTTATATATATACCATCATCTTATATGATACGTTATATTATTATATATTTTTTATTTTTTGTCGAGAGACGTCTCTTAATTTTGTTTTTGGTTTTTAAAAAATATAAAAAAAACTATCCATGATGTTATTTTTTAAAATAATTATTTAACTTCAGCTCATTACACTATAACGAATAATATAGTAATGAAAATAAAGAAATAAAAAGTTTTTCGACAGTATTTATTCCGTATTGATTCGTGAATATGGAAAAAACGGTGGTGGATACTGTTATTTTTTTGTGGTAGTATTATATATTGTGCGAACCACCCTGAAGTTTTAGTCGTTAATATTGCAAAATAGCGGAGTAGTGAATTTTTTTGCAAAAAAAGCCATTTTTTCGGAATTTTGACTTACATGACCAGTTTTTAGAACGCTATCTATAAATTCACCAAGTTACCCCTAGAAATATCGAAGAACTCGTCAACGAACATGACACAATTAGTTAAAAGTCTCAAAACATTTACACATCTTCTCTGATTGGGTTTTTCAGCACGGGGTAATGAGTTACCCCATGTGGCCGTTATGTGGCATGGGTGAGGTGTTGAGGGTTAAACACAGCGTATAAAAAAATCAAGTTCAAATCAGCTGATGGGTGCGAAACGCATAAAACCTGTCTTTTTGCCCGGGGGGCAGTCAGGAGTTAATTAACGACAAATCGACAGCATTCAATGAATTTTTTACTAAGTTCTTTTTGACGAATAAAATAATTTTCCGCAAAGTGTCTCGTCAGCACGAAGGTCTGAGAATTTATCGGCACACGCGCCCCAAGCTGCATTACCGGTTTGCAATACGTAACGATCCTTGCGCATTTATAATACGCGCTGACGTAAGGATAAGAGTGTGTAATAATTTTTATTCGTTCATACAAGAAACCGATCTTGACCCTGGACTTTCAAAGTAAACATGTACATACGGTCTCTCACATCCACTTGCTTGCACATTGTACAAAATGAAAAAAGATTATCACTGCTATACGTACGCGTATATACATGATGCGAAAAAAAATTTGTTTTTAATAAAAATTAAGGCCCATTATTATAAAATACAGTCTTCGTTGTAAAATATTCTAAAAAAGTATTGTATTTTGGAAAAATCGCGAAAGCCAGCAAACTATTATGAACATGAAATGTATGGACATGATGAACGCTGGAAGATGAAACGTTGGCATGACATTTTCTTGTATACGCCGCTTGCCTTCGAATATTTGATTTTCAATTGCTAATTGTTATGACCCGTGATAGGTTGCTATATCGTTTTTTAATTACTAGCCTTTGCATGCATCAAATCCTAAACTCGTAATAAATAATGCTGCATGTGTTTTTTTTAAACCATACGACCATACACTGCCGAAAAAATCTTCGTTTATCATGGTAGATCAATATTGATTGATATTTTTCGAAATAAATGAAACAGCAAATGTAACGCAAATGAACAGACCTTTGTGTTTATTATACTGTATAGCAACACTTCTGAATGTACACGATTAAACAATAGTATGCAGTAATGTAGGGCCAGGTGATCCAATAAATGAATACATTTATGTATACATTGTACAATAAATAAATTTAGGCTTATAATCAATAAACACAGGCTCTCGAGTCCAACATTTGTATTTGTGTATATGCAAAACTTTAAAAAGTAAAAAATGTACACCAAGTAATTATAATAATAGGTTTCTTTGAAGAGTATTTTTTTCAAATAGTGTAAAAAATAAAATTAACATTTTGCAAAAAAAAAGAAAATCAAACTTGGCGCGCATGCTTAAGAAAATAATTTCCATGCACATTGGTCCACGTTTTTTACTTTTTAAACTTTAGCTTCGAGATGCTGCTGCAAATATTCATCTTTTATGTAAAACTTATCAATTAACTATGCATGAATTGCGATATGCGTATATGATTGTCAGTACGTAGAGTATTCTTGTTTCGCCTTATATGAGGAAAGAATTTTTCAGCGAGCTGTTAATTTAACGTGTCATATAAACGTTTGATTCTCTTCAGAAACGTTGCTCATTATACTGAATCGCAATATCTTCTTTTCCACACAATTTACGGACTTCCGTACGCCTCTCGTCAAATAAGCAACAAGAAAGGCGTAAATTGTTTTCCCGAATTGAGCGGAAATTTCATTAGGAAAATGAAAATAAGCAAGAGCTCGTGAAATTTCTGATACTTATTGGCGTGGAGGCTCTGCCGCGCCCCCAGATGTATTTACCCTCCGAATGTTCGTTCTCTTACACCTTCGTAAAAACAAGAGGGTATACGCGCTCGCGTGAGTTTATAATTGATGTTTAATCGGGAAATGATCTCACGCTTGTTAAGCGTGATTCTTATCGTTCTTTTTTTTCTCACAGTTTCGTAAAAAAAAAGTAAAATAACAATAAATTTTATTCACTCGTTGAAAATGGTTTTTTTTCAAAGTCGCGCTCGTCCGCTAAAGAAAGATCGCTTTCAATGGTCACCGAAATTAATGGAAGAAAATATCCTTTGTGTATCGTATTCATCTGTGTACAAAAGCCTCGAGGCAATTTATCCATGGTCACAACTCAAACAAGTTCGTGGCTGACTCGAGGCGTAGGAAGAAACTATTACGGATAAACAATGAGAAGCTATTAAAACGCACGCGTCAAAGTCAGGACGGCGCGAAGCAGTCACTGAAAAACGGGAAAAGAATTCCCTCATCGGCCCACGTGTTCCCGCGCTTATCCCGCATTCGCGCGAACGCATCTCTTCGCAGCGCCCTTCAACAAGAAATGTCATTGCACTATTCATTCTATTCATTCGATCTTTGATGTTGAAAAAAAAACCTTCAATATGATGAAAAACGGAAACGGGAAATTAATTCCGTTACGCCTTTGACGTTTTTTCTCAGCCGTGGAGTTTACAAAAGAAGAGAATGAAAAGTTTACGAGGAACATATGGGGGAGGATGAGATAATACGAGGAAGATCATACGTTAAATTCGCAGGGCAAAGAGGTATGTAAGAAGTAAGAAATGTTGATACCCGACCAAGTGAGATGGCAAATATCTCCTTTATCTCGCGTAAAGAGTTTGTGGCTCGAGGTGGTCACGTTTCACATCATGAAACTCATTTTTTTCCCGTCTGGCCTTTATTCCAACAGTTCCGACTCGTATAAAATAATGTGCGCTTCTCGCTCTTCTCGTATATACTATGTGTGGCTGAAGTATTTTGTGCAGCTTAAATTTTGAATGAGCGAGACGAATCGTTGTATTTTTGCATATACAACACACAACACGATCCGGCTTGAAAGTTAAAGAAAAAAACCAAAGCGTTGGGAATCATTTTGTTTTATTATTTAGACCGGAATAATCTCGTTTGTTTTATGCCAGCACGATTGGCCAATCTTGCTATCTTCTCCTCCTCGCGCGCTCCTTCTCATCATTTTTTCGATAAATTTTCTCCAGGACAGCTTCGTCGAAGTTTCAACTCGCCAACATTCGATACAGCATCTGATTTTATTTCTCTACTTTTGCGAATACACTACGGTCCAAAAGTACGCGTTGAAATTTATTAACGATACATTTTTTAATCCAGTTTTATAATCATTCAATGGATTATTGTACAAGGAATTTTGTGAAATTTATCTACGCAAAATACAGCGAGAGACAAAAAGTACAACGTTGATTTTAAATCTTATAATTCCGTAAATTGAGTAACGAATGTCGGTACTCAAAAGCAAGTTCGAATGTCACAGAGACGAGATAAGAATTACCGATCGCTGGAACAAAAGATGTATTCAGTGATCAAAATTGTCGTCATCGATAATGGTCAGGATGGAAACATGGCTGAGAGAAGATCAAGCCAAATTTGGAAAAGTTAACTTTCGTGGTAAAAGTTTCGATGTTATTGCAACAGCACATCTTTTGAAATTAGCATCAAGCATCGAACAATGATCTTATTAATATGAATTTTATTCGATTTATTAAGACTTTATGAAACTTTTGATCGATATTGTATTCATATATACGTGTGAGCTTGAAACGCGAAGAAAAACTCGCGTTTTAACCTCGGAGGGTTTGAATTTTCGGACCCTCCGGGATAAGATTCTTTGCTTCTCATCCCGCACAAGGGGATAATTGGCGGTTGTGTCCGAATAACGACCGGGGCGAGTTCACCGTATACATATACGATATATACAGACTGTTCTAAAATTTCATGTCATTGAGTTGAAATGGGAATGTAATTCCGAAACGAGAAATATTTCGAGAAATTTTTGGTCATTGTTCGTTGAAAACGAACTGCAAAATAAAAATTTCTTAAATACTTCTTTTCCGGTTTACGTCCTGAGCCTTATTTTAAATTATTGCCACAAAAGTTTTGAGTCGTCCTGTAAATGCGATCGGTGAGATACACAATAAGTTCTTCCTTGCTCTCATCGTCGCATCTCCTCCGTATAAACTATAACCATTCTTTCGGCGATGGGACATGTACGTTGTCGACATATATTCACAGAGCTGTGGTGTGGACAAGAAAAAGGGGGTTTATTCGATAAAATATTTGAGGAATGACAGTACCTTCTGCGACTGGAAAAAAGTGATACTAATATACAAGAGAGAGATTGATGTCAGTTCGACGGAGAATTTCTTTTTATCGATCTGCTAAAGATTGTTATAAGAATTCTTCAAGCTATAAAAAAACGTTGAAATATCGAGAAAAAAAGCTGTCCTTTTTTCTCCTAGTTTAATAGCCGTGAGATTTTCCACATCACGCCGCGTAGTTTCAGTAGAATGGCGGATGGCGGCGTCTCGACTGCACCGCGAACAAGGCGTAACATTATCCTAGTGGTAAAACGTACGTTCGATACGCGAGCGTATATTACACGAATTGTGGTAGAACGTGCCGATATATTGATTCTATTCAATAGCGAAACTATAGACATCGCGCTGATGTGAAAGTGCCAAGAAAGTGAGGAGTCAAAAATTAGTTTCACCAAGAGATCCATGGGGAAAACGAAATCAGAAAATTTTAAACATTCAACGAACTAATTTTCAAAAGAAAAGAACGAATTTTCTTGTTCGGCAGTCTCATAATTTACTATCACTGAGATTTACAGCGATCGACTTCATACGAACTCTCATGTTTGTTGCTCTTCCCTTCGCATAATCCACACGTCTTTCTTCCTCCATCCGTACAGACTCAATCTACGCTCGCCCAGGACATATCTCGGACCATACATTTTCTTCGAGCTGTCCCATCCATGGAAGAATTCTCTCGGACCCCACGACTAATCGGAGTTACCGTATCGCGATTTCCGTACGTGGCTATATATACACACACACATATATATTTTGTTTATTCATTTATTTATTTATGTATATAACAATTCACATGCACGTATGTATACGATAGCGTTAATTATTGCTTAGAAAAATAAACATTATTCCAACTCATCGCCAAATCGAACAATCGTCTATTACCTCGCGCAATCGTCGCAATTTGCCAGTATTCGTATGTATAGGTGTATATACTATATTTACGCACTTGTGTATATAAAGGAAACTGGCGGTAAATAAGCTTAATAAACATGTACCGGGAGACACTCGGCCCACAAGTCGTGCCAAGATAGCGAGCGTGTAAGGTTGTTATAGCGTTAAAAAACTATGGTAGTCGCAACTATACACATATGCAAGTTTATTAGGGTGGATTGAAAAAAAAAATTCTCCACCCCTCAGAATATTAGATTTATCCACCAAAAAAATGCTCTCAAAAGCATTTCTCTGTACCTCCATCCTGGAAGCGCATTGAAGATCAATTTTCAGATTTAATTAACATAGACAAAATGTCGCGAAGGATTTTTTGGTGGTTTTCTGTATGATATTGTTTGTCTTTTTTTTTATTTAATGATTGTATCGTGTATGGCATTGAATTTGCGAGAAAAAGACTCCCTAGAGCCAAATCTACAATTACAACCGTTCGCTGGTTACAACGGTCCAATTTTTAGTTAATTTTCAGTCATCGCGTTTAATTGTTTATCAAGGTTGAACTTTTTTTTCCAACGATTCTATCGTGGAGGGCGTTATATTCTCTTAAAAAAACTCTTCTTACAGTCAAATACAGTGTACCTTTAACTGTTCCAAGGTTATAAAGGCTGAAAGTTATAAAAATGTTATAGTATCGAGCTTTCAAAGAATTTACAAATACTCTATAAAAACCTTCGTATTTAAGGTGAAATTCATCAAAAAATTATCATTCATGCGATTTAGGTATTTCGCGAAGTTCGGTCGCGATAAACGATTAAATGCGATTTTGACTGAAGAATCGGACCTTCGGCGGTTGTAACGGGCGAACAGTTGAGCTTGGAGATTTGGCTTTAGGGAGGTTTTTGGAAAAAGTTTTACGCCTGACAAGATGCAATCGTTGAACATTTTTTTTTTCAAATGGTACACAGGAACTACCCGAATGTACTTCATGACATTTTTCCTGTGTTAATTAAAAGGGAAAATTGACCTTCATTGCGCTAGTTCTAGGTGGAATGTAGGCGAGGATTTTTTCAAGGTCAAACACTATATCTTTCTGAGGTGATAGGTTTAAAAAAAATGTCTACTTTTTTGACCACCCTAATGTATATGCATTAATAGCATACGATATATCATACATATACGTGTATTAAGTACAGATGTACGCGATGCAGTTGGACGCGGTACAAAGGTGGTTTACCGTGTGCGAGGGCGAGGGATGTGCGCGAGGCTCTCTGGAGAGAGGAGAGTCAAGAGATTTACTTGGGACTTTTGCTCACAAATCAACGTAGGAAATATGGCTTCCTCTGAAAGCTTTATATCCCGCGAAACTACAACTATCCTCTCGCCTGTAGCGCCTAGCCCTTTTGCTGCATTTAACCCACATGGATGAATATCTATTTTCGAATCTCGATAATTACATACTTTATGCATTGAATATACACACTCTATCGAATATGTATATCCTTTTCCTGTAGACTTGAATATTATTGCAACTATATAATATTTTATAATTTGTTTGAATAAATAAAGAAGTATGTATACAAACACGTCCTATATATGCGTAATATATTTATAATGTACGATTCGTATCGCCTTCATCGATATTCAATTGTTGAGATAATTGAGGCAAACTTCAACATTTCGATCAGTTAGTATGCAGCAACCGAACAAACGAATGTCATCGAGTGAGAAACGAGGCGAATGAGATAGCGAGGTACTCCAATTGTGCAAAGAATCACCGTAGTATCTGTTTTCTTTTGATTTTCGCACTTTTCATTCCATTCAGCCCGAGCCTGACAGCAGGTGATTCAGATTTAGAGCGCCGTTGCGAATCCCTTGGATTCTTTCGCCCATATATGTATGCGTCGAGTGTCGATGTACGTTCAAGATATAAGCGAGATACACTCGTTTCTCTCGATGCATACGGCTTCCCCTTTTTCGCGATTTCTCCTAGCGAACTCGCGCCTTGCTGTGTTCCATGAACAGCAATAAATCCTCCATGTTGCTGCTGCTGCTGCTGCTGCTGCTGCTGCCGCTGCCGCTGTTGCTCCTGTCGTCAGAGAAGCCTTGCGCTCCAACCCTTTTCGCCTCTCTATGTGAGAGAAGGATGATAAAAGAACCGAGTTTTGTATCGAACAAGTTGCCCCATGCCGAAGCCTTTCTGAATGTAAACAAAAATCGAGGGTCGATTAAACCGATCATGATGGTACATGAACGTCCAGAGATCCACAGGACTTGGGATTCCACGGGTCGAAATAGAAGGATCAGTGAAAGGGATTCCAATCGCTTTAGAGCGAGTCTGCAAATACGTCTAACTTTATACCCAGGAGTTGGGAATGTTGGATGCTAAGCAGACATTTTTCCTAAAGTAAGTTTGCTAAAAGACCCGGAAGAAAACTTGAGCCCTCGAGTATGGACCACAGCGCCAAGTCAACTTGCCGAAAGTAATCCACTCACTGATTAGAAGGACTCTCTTCGAAATTTACCGTAGATATATTTCTTCTGTGCATGTGTTTGTCACTAAACTCCTCCTAAACGGCTGAACCGATTATAATGAAATTTTTTATGTGTGTTCAAGGGGATTCGAGAATGGTTTAGATTTACAATTCCGTCCAGTTCAAATTGTTTATTCAATTAATTTTCGAATTATCAAGACGCGTGTACAGGACAACGTCTGTCAGGTCCGCTATGTACTATAGACATCGCGCGTGTGATGGACTGTCGCATCGATCTCTTGCGAGATATCTCGGCAAAAAAAATCTTTTATTGAATTCCCGATGAAATCGGTTCGACTATGGACTTCTACCCGTGTAGAAATTTGATCTGGACGTCCCGACTTTAGACCGGGCCCTGGTCTGGATTTCCTTGGTTTGGCCTGGTCTTAGTTTTTAGGTAGGGGCCTGGTAAGGGGTAAATAGGGAAAATCGGGCTATTCTCGTCAATATTTCCATGTTAGAAAATGCTCATGGCCTGGTCGGGATTTCCATGAATACAATTCTGAGTTCTGAGTTACATACATATACTCCCGATATGCTCGCCTTCGTTGCGCCTAACGCGCAACATTCGTTGGTAAGGCAGTGCGACAAAGGAAAAATAGAATTTAAAATATGATCTTGCTTACATTTCAATTTTATGTTTCAATTTATTCCGTGTGCTCTACTTCCTTATTTCCCTACACAAATGTGTATGATTTCATATTAAGTCTCGGGTCGGATTCCAACCGGGCTGTGGCATGGAATGACATTTGAAAACCAAGTAAGGGCCATGGCTGGGCATGGCTATTTCCCGGCTTACTGTTCTGAGCGGGTGCTGATCAGGCCCTGGTAATTTCCCGATTATTTCCCGGTGTATGGAAGTCAAACCAGACCCTGACTTATTACCCGTTACATTGCTAGCCGGATCCCGGCCTGGCTAGCCTGGCTATGCCCCGATATCAAATCGGGAAAGCCAGTACTGGGCCTGACTTGTTCCCGATCAAAATTTCTACACGGGTAATTGGCTCCAGTTGCATATGAGAACGTTATAGAATATAATATCGAAATTACATCGCCATGTGGCAGAGGCTGCCACATTCCACCGAGGGAATCCACACAGGCGAGGTGAAAAATCCGCGGAATGAATAAAATACCAAGCCAGGAAGTAGGTGCCGCACTTCCGAAAGGCGTCGACGTAACTAGCGTGACAGCCAATTCCATAGTGACGGCTTTATATCAAAATTCGATAGACCAACCTTTTTTTGCGTGATCCAAAAACAAAATTGCGACGGCAGCTGTTGGATCTTTCCGAACGGCCATTCGAGGAGAATAGTGTGTGTATCCATAGGTTCTTAGTAAATCGCTCGGTATGCCTACCGAGCGGCGCTACCATTACATCTTGGCGAGGCAGTAAATTTAAACGTGGGATTGAGAGAAAGGATAAGCGCTCCGGTAGAATTCGCAGAGAGTTGTTGCTTTACCGCCACCACGCGGACGATTCTCGTTCTTCTAACTCAGCCATCTCCATTCTCTCTTTTTGCCTCTGGTCCTTTCACCTTTACTGGCAAGTAAAGAGCTACCGAGTGTACACGTATTGTGTCCAACATTTTCCTTAGACTCATCAACCTACACGCTATACTCCCCTCTCGACGACGCTATATAGAGGTAGATTTGTGCGGAATCGTCGAAATTCTCGGTTTATCTTTCCAACTATTCCACCCTCGCACCTGCTGCTACAATTTAGGTTTTCGTGCTTCTTGTTCTTGTCATCACGACACGAACCTACATACGTTCGGAACTAGACTCGGAAGCACAATACCAAAATGTACTAAGCAATCAATGAATTCACTCATATCAGCTGGAGGCACCCCAGACATATCGCATCCCCAAGAGAACGAAATAAGTGGGAAAAAAGAAATCCCCTTCCTCTATGCACGAGCCGCGCACACTGCGAAACAGAGGAACCTTCTATGGAATCAATGTCATGGTCGGTTGGTTCACACCATATGCAAATGTCCGTTTCTCCTGAGACAGCGATGCGCTTCTGGATTCTTCGGTATACCAGCTGTTACAGTAGAAATACCAAACACAGTCCGCCAAAGGAGAACCTCAAAGTGTGTCACTGTCAGGGACACTCCACACTGTACAAGGAATCAGTTCGTCATTTTGTCCTCGAAACGGGCCGGGAAGCGGGTGCGAGATTTTCTCCAGAAACACCCGCTGGCATCGCCACTGCCCGAGAAACTGAGGACCAGTTTCGAACGTACCGTTCAAAGCGAAAGGGCAGCGGCTGACGAACACAAAGCAGACAAAACAAAGAAAGATAAAAGGATCCGGTCAGCGTCCACGTGTTCAAGTGTTTATAACGATCGCCATGTTTTTGTCTCTTCGTACTTTGAAACGTTTCATCGTCAACATTGTGAAATAATCAGAGGTCATATACTTGAGATCCAGTACAATAACGCGAAGAAGAGCGAGACGGAATACACCTTAAGGCGATGTATCCCACGCTTCGTGTAAATCTCCCAGTAAACAGGGACCGAAAGAAAATTATATTATAATCGTCGGATATAATCAAATAACCGGGCGCATTATGATTGTCACGCGTAAAGCGATTATAATTTTAGTACAAGATTTGTTGCTGCCAAAACAAGTTTATGTATAATACACACAAAAAAAAATGTCGAAAAGGTCATCATCTTCGCTAAAATTACAAAATGTCCTTTAAGGATTTTGAGAACGCCAAATTCCTTTTCTACTTACCTTTCTCATATAACTTATGGGGATAAACGTTGGACGTACGGGACGGGATGAAAGTGCGACGGTATACCGCGGTCGCAATTTATCTTTGATATAGAATTATCATCAACGCGGCTCGTGCTACTGCGTTCTCCGTTGGTTTTACTGTTTTAACCGATGCGCCTTTGAAATACATCATATATACTCCTACTCACGCTAGCATCCTACTTTCCCTCGTGGTACACGTTGCTGCAGCCGCGTGGTCTTGCCTCTCACCCAAGGCAGTCCCCGCGCGATTTACAACTCGTTTGCCGAATAACCGCCATATATACATCGAGCTTGCTGCTATATATATGCATCAAACAATAACGCGGCAGCACACATTTATATACGCACATGCGAAGTGCGATATACGAGCTTCCGGCGAAACAAAGGCCTGCCGAGTGCGAGCGATTTTTACCACCGGGGTTTTCCGCTCAACGCTGGAAAGTCAATCCAAACCGCAATAACCGGTATAATGGCAATAATAGACGAAATTAACGATCTATCGTTTGATTGGTGTCGTAATTAACATCTCGCATACGGATTGAGAATTGCTGGCGTTACAGCAGCGGCAATTCTACTGGGAGAGTAAAAATGACAGAAAAAAACAAGAATAATGAAAGTGACACGTTGAACGTGTCGGGTGAGAAGGAAGAGAGGTGGGTAAGATGCACGGCAATCCTGATTTAGTGCCTCTCACGCCGGATGGGAAACAGGTCTTTCTCCGAAAAAAAAAGAATATTTTTATACCATGTTTCTATGCTGCGACGAACGCGGTGCGGAATCGAGCGAGAGAATAAGTGACGATGCACGCCCCAAGGAGCGTATATAATAATATAAATCCGATGGTACAGCGCGAGAGCGCGAGAAATCCTCTTGTGTGAGTTTCGAGTTACCGCGTATATACGCGAGAAAACCAGCTCCCATCAATTTAAACCGAGAAATACTAGATTTTTTTAAGACACCGGACGATACATTCAACGAGTAAATACACATTTTTTCGCTTAACGCTGATATGTCTTTGAATAACTAAATGTTTCCTTCAAATTTCTCGGTTCTTCAATCTTTCAAGTGGTATATAAATATAAATTGAATTTATTTAAATATGTACACATTGGGGTGATTTTTTCTTAGGTTATACTATTTTTCTGTTCAACTTGAAGAATTTCGAATATACTATACGAAATGAAAAATTTTCACGTGAGACAATCCTAGCACAATTACAGACTTGGCTCATTGGAATACTCAATTTCGCATTCGAATAAATATGAAGGAAAAAAATTTGTTTGCAATCAAAATCATTTTTCTTTGTCTATAAATT
Source organism: Heteropelma amictum (assembly GCA_959613375.1). Taxonomy (NCBI): domain Eukaryota; kingdom Metazoa; phylum Arthropoda; class Insecta; order Hymenoptera; family Ichneumonidae; genus Heteropelma; species Heteropelma amictum. Next base: position 11,009,944 of record OY390726.1, on the reverse strand, counting down.
TTTGTCTAAAATGAATTGTTCGGCTTCCTAGAGCATGACATTCTCTACAAGTTCGAGCCAAATAAAAAGTCAGAGCCCATCATATGCACCTCCGATATTTTGATATATTTACGTTACAGTTTTTAGTTTTTATTTCAGTATTTTCATCAAAGACAAAATTTATACTTATAAATCAGAAATTAAATGAAAAACATGCGAGAAATCATTGCAGAGATATGATAAACCCACTCAAATATATTATAAACTTATTTTTCTGTGTATATGTGCATTCAATTATTAAACTGAACTTTTGCAAATACTTTGATTATTTAACAATCAGAAATCTATATTCAATCATAAATTAAATGCAAAGTTAATTTTCTGTATCACCTGCATTAAAACTGCGAGTTTCTATGCCTGTTTAGCCAACCGAAACCAGCGAATTTCGAATCGATGCGAAGTGGGGCAAAAGACATTCAGTTTCTGGATTCATTCCATCCCACAGGCAGAATTGCATTTGCTTGTTACAAGCCTGGCGATATTCGTGCCCTGCACTTTTGCCCTTCGCGGATTTTTTGCTGCGCCATCGGTCGAAAATCGTCTCGTTTCCACTGGCTCCAGACACTGAAACTCCCAGTTTTAATACAGATGATATGAAAATACAAAAATACAGTGTATGGCACGGGACAAAACACGATTACAGACTCGTTGTGTCATGCCACTCGCCGCACCTTGACACTCATCTGAAATCGTCTTGTTTCGTCCCTAGCCACACAATGTACCATTATGTACTATATCTACAAGCGATGTTACTTAAATTTTTATTCAACTTCCTCTTAGGAGCTGCTCTGCATCCCTCGGAATACTGAAGATGCATATTTGGTTCTCATGCTGGAACTTTTTGTGGAGAATTTCATGTCCAACGAAGCCACGAAGTTTTTCATTTTAAATGTTGTTGACATAGAAAAATTATGTTGAATGCATCAAGTTTCTTTCTCGTGTTATTTTAATGGGAAAACAAGAGTATTGAAACGCTTGTATAAATCGCATCAATAAACATGAAGGCAATAAAATGTTTCAATGATTCAAAAATCATCGAGATTTGCACCAATTAAGATTTACTGAGTGAATAGCGTATGGAGGTACGAATCTTGCTCGTAATAATGACGAGATGAGGAGACTAATGCGAAAGGAGATAAGAATTTTTAGCACGCCGGTCGATGGTGAAACAAATCGTATTGAACCAACAAGTAAAGCGATTCTCGTGCATGTACCTTCGATATAAAGCCCCGATCACCTTGTATCATATATGGTAGTTACCTTCCAACCCTTTTATTTGGTTACGATTTTCCGATCTCAATTGAGGCGAGAAAAATCGCAACGCCTTTGAACATTGAACAATAATAAGAGGTCGAAAGGTGACCCTTGTCCCCCTTAGTCCTCCATCGTCTGTATATAGGTATACATGAGGCTCGAGCCGCAGTCGAGAATCCAACGATATGATGGACATAACCTATGACCTTGAACATTAACGGGAGATTAAATAAGAGTATGGAAGGTACGAGAGAAGAACACGAAGGACCAAGGTTGATGATGGCGAGAGGAGGGAAGGAGAGCAAAGATTTACTCTGGACATTATTGTAGTATGGCTATAAACCCAGATGTAATCGCCACGTTTGTGTTTGGTAAATTGGTTGATCCCTTCAACGACTCCAGCCTCTGATCTCTCTCTCTCTCTCTTGCTACACACACACACACACACACACACACACACACACACACACACACACACACATGCGCGCGCGCAAAGGTCGATTCAGTATACGCTGTGCTTTCATACTATAATGTTTGAATATTAATGTTTTAATATTATCAAGGTCATACAGCATTATTTTGTCACTATATACAAGCGAATGTGTATAAAAGTGAAGTGAACAAAAGTTTAATAAATGCAAACTAAACTTGAAAAAAAATGGTATAGAAAAATGTTTAATCAAAAATAGTTCATATGAAATTTATTTAAACATTCACGCAGACGTACATGACGAGTACTCATTGAATTCGAAATATGCGAATTTCACGAATAGAAAATCGCCAAGTACGTTTGTCAAAATGAAGAAAAACAAATTTTGTATGAACTTTTTTAAATTTGAAAACTTTTTTCGATCCCATTTCTTTTTCCCGTTTAGTTTTTTTGATTATACTTTTGTTCGCGTATTTCCACATTCGCTTCTATCATGTGAGAAAATAATGCCGAGTGAACTTGACCAGATATCTTATAATGACGATTTTATCATAATGGTTCAACGCCTGAAGTATTATTCTATCATAATAATTTAATTTCAAAGCGAGTTGAATATGAGCACTAAAATTTCTTCCCGTCGTAAAACTCGTATGCGCTCCGTATGAGCACTACAGTTCCGTCACGCCCTGACGCTGATATGAGCTCTATATGAACACAACAACTTCATCGTGTCATGACGTCGATATGAGCTCTATTTCAGCATTATATTTTCCTCACGCTATGATGCCCATATGAGCCCCATACTCACGGAAATAATATTGTGTATTCGTGAGCCGATTTTGTTGTGATGATGTCAGCGTATGAATACTCGCGTGAAAACAGTTTTGCTTCGTTTCCATGTGCTATTGGGAATCATCACATGATGCAAATATGACTTGGAGGGGAACACTCTGCAGATACCAGTATGAGGTACATCCAAACACATCGAATTCGGCTTAGAAAACTGCCAGCTAGCGGAGCAGCGGAATGATCACGGGAAACCCCGATAGTTTCCGATTTAGATTGAGATATTCATCGTTTAATTTGTAATTCCGAATGCTTGTTAATTTCTGTCGTGTCGTTGATAAAAAAGTAGAGATCTCAACGTTACTATTGTGAGATGAAGATGATAAAAGTTGAATTAAAAAAGTTGTAAAATACTATGGCCGTTTGAAGTGTTGCATTATTTTGAGTTTCGTGACTTCGAAGTTTGTAGCTTTGCAAAAAAAACCATTTCCTCCCCTTTGAATCAACCTCTGAAAGAGGTAAAATCGAAAAAATATCGCCAAAAAATTATATCCCGCAAACATAAATTTTGCTACTTTCATTTTTGAGTATATCTCTTGCGAGGCCGTTTGGACACTGAAAAAAATCAGCATCGATTTTAAAGTTGCGCGACTTGCTGACAAACCGTTGCCTATCTCATGCTCGTAGGTACAGCACTAATGAACTATTTAAGAAAAGAATGAATTAATCAATTTACGCACCGTCTGGATGCTGACGTGGTGTTACGTATTTACCCCATTAAATTAACATTTTCAGAAGGTAAGTAGATCGGCCTCTTTTGTTTCGTTTAATACTCCATATGATGAGTCAATTTCACGTTATATGGATGTAACATATACCAAAATAATTGTCTCTCTGTGTATCTAAAGAAAAGAAAGTTTTGAAAAAAATTATGAAAATATATCTCGTTTTTGCTAAATTTCTACACAGAGGACGTTGAAACGGGAGCGAAAAGAAAACGTCCGCAAAAACGATGACACTGCGCTGGTGTACTACGATGCGATGCATAAACAGAGACGGTAAGAGAACCGGATGGGAAGGAAGGAATAAGAAAACGAAAAAAACAACATGCAACTCCGTGTATCGAAGATTGATCTCGAACCGAGAGAGTTCTCGTATACATAAGAGAATCACCAGGCCAACAAGAAGCGATACTCGTTTGGAGCAGTTAACTTCAAGGAAGCTTGCTAGACTCGTCTAACGAGATGTTATTTTATATCAACCCTCATTGTCCCAGCCTTCTTTTTCCAACATCATTCCATGGGATTCTCCGCGCTCGTTTCTTCTTTTTAAAATAATCGGAGTATTTCCTTTCCTTTTCACTTGTATAATTAATATAAACGAAAAATCCGAAGTAATTGAATATTAAATAATACCTGCATGAGAAGGCGATGTTTTCTACATTCATGCATTTATCATGCATCTACACTTTAATGAACGGCGCCAATTGCAAAAAGAGATAGTAGCGGAAAAAAAATGTTGATTCCCGACGTGCGTGTGACAGATTAATCGAGTTCTTGGGAATAAAATTTAAAGAACTCCCCACTGAAAAGAAACAGTTTTCGGAAGGAATATTTAAAAATATTGAAATCACTCTTATAATCTCAATTTATCTGCCTATCTTTTATTTATCTGTATTTATTTTTTTGTCTTTCAAATTTTCTTTTCTAATTTTGTCACTGCAACAAAGAATATTTTTGGTAAATAACAAACTTTTTTCCAACCAAATAACGACGTCTCCCAAACTCTAGGTGAACTCGGATGTTTTGATTTTTTTCATTCTACGTTATATTTTATTAGTTAGTTTTAGTATTTGTTAGTTTGTTTAAAAATGGGCGTTCGAAGGTCTCAAAAAATCAACGCGTGATCGAAACACGCGTCAAGTTTCAAAAGAGAAGATATATCAGCAAGAAAAGAATGGAGAGAACGAGTGTGAGTTTATTTAAATTCATTGTAATATTGCGACGAGTGTGTTTCCCAAGTTGTAAATCAAATATAAAAAGAAAAAAATAATCAGTGACTCGAAGTTTACAAGACTTGTTCCAAAACGTGTGTGAATACGAGAAGGTGACTGGCAATTTTCTTGTTTGAGGCTCGGTGACGTAAATTTTACCAGTCTTACTTGCTCACCCGCGGTACCTGTATGTACCTCATCCATGTACTCTTTTCTCTTTCGGCCATCACAGTTTGTCAAAAATAAGCGCCCATAAGCCACGCACCCATAAAGATATAACGGACAAGGTCTGATGAAACGATGGGGCTTCAAAATGATTGACGGTGGACAAATTCGTTGAAAGACACGATGGGAAATATCACCTCAGCAACGGAGAAATATCATATCAGCAGAGGTGCTTCGAAACCGTTTGTCTTTCGGTACATCTTTCCTTCGTTACATCTCGTACATCTCGTCCTCAAAATAATAGGAGATAACATTTTCAAACGGGTCAGCTTGGAATTTCATTTCGAAAATCTAATTTGACAGTGCTGTCATTCAATTGTTGAAACATCCTCTATGTAAACACGCTACATGCGTACACATATTCGTCCTTTACTGTGGAAAGTTATTTAAGCCGATGACTGTGTATATATGCATCTCGGCCGGACATCCAGACCTCCAGCCGTATTCAATTTCATAATCGTATAATAGATGGGAGAAGCTGCTCCACGATTCGTAAGAATGCATGGAGATTAATCAACCGTGTACATATAGAGGCTATTCCATGACGAATCAATCGCTCGTACGGAAGGGAAGAACTTACGGTTTTCAATCGTTGTTTTACCTCTCGCGGCTGTCATCGACACGAATAACAATTGCATAGAAGTGTCTTTGAATAAGTTAGAAATGAGAAAAAAGGGCCAGACAGCATAATTTTCGGACAGGAAAATGGCTAAAGAGATGAATTATATTCGGTTGTATAAAATGTACTTTTGCAAAAAAGTGTCTGAATAAAATAGGAAAGAACAAACACGCCAGTCAGCATAATTTTCTGAGAGAAAAATGGCTAGAGTGATGAATTACATTGAGTTGTATAAAATTTACTTCACTCGTAAATTTTTCCCATTAATTTGTATTCCATTGGTCAGCAAAGTTGGAACTAAACGAAGCCAAGAAATGTGGTTGTAAAACGTGCGACGCGTTTCGCGTTGGTAAAACCGTTGTTAGGAGGAAGAGCCAAGTAGTAATTAGATGCGAGAGCCACCCACGTGCAAGTCCCCAACATTGATTCCATCTTTTATACAATTTACGTTTGCTGAGAGTACAAAGGGCGCAATTTGCGGTTCCATAGACAGCAGCATATACAGTATGTGCGTTGAACGATATGAGCAGCACGCTCTTCTTTCTCAGGGCAGTCAATACGAACGTACTTTGCAATGGTGACGGGGCACGCAACCTGAGAACGTTCGTGCGGAGAAATGCGCGCCAACTCTTGGCTCTCTTAATTCGCCTCGCTTTTTATTGATAATGAATGAGAGAGAGAGAGAGAGAGAGAGAGAGAGAGAGAGAGAGAGAGAGAGGGAGAAATAGAGGAAGGAGACAATCCTCGGGAGAGTGCTAGTTTGTTCGATGTTTTCTTGAATTCTTAATTAATTGGAAATTGGCCAATCGGATTGGTTGCACGCATAAGAGCCGTACACGTACAGACAGCGCCGTTTCCTCTTCGACATAAACGGGCTATTGCCGAGACTCGCAAATTCATTGGCACGAATAACTCGTTGCGATTTTATTTTCACATTCGATAATTCTACGTGCGATTGAGCGGACGTCAATTTTATTTGCAGACGCGTACATTTTGATGACCCGGAGAAATCATGAAATTGTACAATTTACAGAATGATATTAATGTTTGAGATGATCTGTTATTATAAACGACACATTTCCGATTTCGTGTAATTACAGAATATATACATAAGTATATATGTCTGAGGACAAGGAAGTACTATGTAAAGTATAAGTATAGGTATAGGTATATTGTATAATGTTTAAGGAAGAAATAGTATGTATATGGTTTCCTGTTATCTATTTGTAATATTTTAAAGCCAAAGGGGCAAGAATGGCTCAATAAATCTAATCTAATCTATAAGTATATACGTGGTAAAACGATTTTCCTTCCGATGGATACAATAGTGAGCGCCAAAAATTGTACGAGAGCAAGAGACGAGTCCACCATGTAAGTATTCGCGTACGAGCGAACACGGGCGTGCGCGCACGAGGTTCGCGTAGGAAAGAAACTTTCTAATTAAGAGCGAGTGGAGCCGCGAAATGCGAGTTAGCACAGATCGCGCGAGCGATGAGTGATCATCATCGTATAATCGTAGAGTGAGATTTAGAAACTATATTTACAAGAGAGCGAAGAAACCACACACTTGGGCATAGATTTCAAAATTGTCGAGAGCGAAGCGATGCAACAAGTGCGGCAAGAAAATATAATACATCGATTGAAAATGATGCAAAAATTGGTAAAAAAAATGGTCTTGTAAAAACAACACTCACGAAACGTTTATCGTCAATATTATTTCGATTTCACAGAATCTCGTGCAATTGAACAGTGAAAAAAAAACGTAGACTATTAATTCTCCGGCTCGGGAGGTCTTAGGTCCAAAGAAACTCTCGAAGAACCGAGAGAGCAATGATTCACGAGTGTGAGAAGGGAAGAGGGAAAAGAGATGCTATTGTGAAGAGTAAACCGGATATCCGCTTTGTTACTTTCCTCTGCACATCTCGTCTTCTCTCCTTGCTCTCTTGCGCTCCCTCATTTACTCTACCTCTCTCTCTCTCTTTCTGATGACTCTCCTATCTGGCAGTCTCGCTTGTGTACAGCGGCAGACTCCGGAGAACAAACAAACACACACACACACAATGAGGCATCTTAATATCCCTAATTACCCGAGAAGGGAAGAAGAGAAAATTAAAGCGGTCTCAAAGGGACGGAAAACGTACGAGGCTCGCTGTTGAGAGTGTCAAGCGTGAAGCCGGAGAGGCAGAAGAAGACAATGCATACTACCTCAGCCTCGGAAATGCAGTCTGAAGAAAGGGAGTGCAACTTTTTTTTCATCGTTTCATTTAATTAATTGATTTTCAGCAATTATCGACAGTATCAAAAACAATTTTGAATAATTACCAAAACATATTTCTCGGATAATAACATTACTGCACGCCAAACTACTCGGGGGAATGAAATTTCGTTGAAAACATGGGATAGTTTTATTTCAATTGTACACAATTTTACATAGTTGCACAATCTTGCACGAAGGATTAGGTTTTTCGTCTCATCGGAGTAGAAAAATGTCTGAAATCTGCAGTGTGATACCTAATACTGCAGAGAGAGAGATGAAAAAATAGCACAACATGTCGTCTACTTTCACGAGCGGGGGTAGCTGCGAGAAAGCAAAAGTCGTAAGGGAATCAACGTAAAAAGAGGCGATGGCGCATTCACAGACACACGAATCGCAGTGTGATATAGACAATGCATAAAGTATTACACTGAGAGTAAAGAGAGAAAAAAAAAAAGAAACAAAGTTCAGACGTTCACCGTGTTGGCTGCACGATTCTCAATGTACCCTCCGCTCGTTTTACTACATAATGTTACTTTGTGGCGTTCACGAATGCGCGATTTCACGTGACCCTTGCCTATCTACCTTTCTCTCTCTTTACATTTTCAATTCACAGGCGTTTCTGCTGTTCTTTAACTAGCTATGCATATATCTGTTCGCGTGATTAACATTTTTTTTTATTCGAAATTAAGCATAGAAAAGCCCAGACACTGAAACGCTTACCCCGCCGTTACGAGCATCGTTGACGATGTGTGGCACGTGTAGTCTCTACAAAACCGACATGATACGAGCATTTTGCGTTCTTAGCAAATAACAAATACTGCTTAACGTAGTTCTATCGTTTCATTCGAATCAAAAAATTGTTTTTCGGTTTTTCTCACATACAAAATGGTTTGCTGGCTCAAGTTAAATGAGAAAAGTTGTTGCAAATCGACTAAAGAACAGCATACTTCAAATTCAAGGTCATCCAAGGTAATATGGGCTTGCTGTATAATTACAAAAATTGCAAAAATGTTTTTCTCAAGATTTTTTTGAAAAACCGAACGAAGCTTCTTTGATGTTGCATAAAAACGTACGCAAAGTTTTAGAAGGCTTCACCACGTTGGAGCCAAGATATTTATCGATGAAAATGCAACTTTTAACACGCGCTCTTACGAGAGACTACCGAAAATTGTGATTTTCACTAATAAATATCTCAACTTCCACGTGGTAAAACCTTCCAAAATTTATTACACACGTACATATGGCATCAAAGAATATGTATCCAAATGTTCAAGAAAATCTTAAGATAACGATAAAACGATAGAACTACCTTAATGAACACTTTGAGACATTTTTTTCAACAATTTGTCAATTATTTTTCGTTATTGTTCCTATTGAAAATGATTGGGCTCAGGATCTTAACCCTTCGAGTGCATATGGTGTCATTATGACACATAGCATTTTCGACTTTAGCATCATATCGTAGAACGAGGGCTCCACTTTGAACAAATATTTTGGCATTTAAAAAAAGTTCAGGGCCTTTAAATAGGGATATTTTACCGCAAAAAAGTCTTTGGAGACAAAAACAAAAATCGAATATTTACCGAGGTACAGCGACTCGAAAAACGCCTTGTGTCAAAATGACCCGGTATGCACTTATCGATCGGTGGCGCAAGTGTGCGCTCGAAGGGTTAAATGCGATTGTCTTTTTTCAGATGTTTAGAGTTTTGCTGAGAACGGAAAGGCTCAATTTAGATCGGTTCTGTAGAAACTGCAAGTGTCATACATTGTTAAGGCGATGTGTTACATCCGTAAATCGAAGCTTAGAAAGATTCTCAGGCAAAATCTGTAAATCGGATCGGTTTGAAATGTGTTGTGAGTATTTAGTGATATAGCCCGGAGGGACTGACGATTTTAGAATTTCGAAATTTTGAAAATTATTTCACTCTACAAAAAAATTTTTTTGCAAAATTTCGAAATTGTGAAATCGTCATTCCCTCCGTGTTGTGTCACTAAATACTCACGAAAAATTTCGAATCGATCCGATTTATAGATTTTGCCTGAGAATCTTTCTAAATTTCGATAGGGGAGGGGGTATCCCCCATGGCCTTAAGGGTGGCATCGGGCGCCTCCTGGATATACTGTATATTCCCTCCATAATAAATCCAAGTAAGCATTATCGAACTGTCTATATATATTACTGCTAGCTAACCCGGCAAACGTTATTCCGGCACATAAATTATTCCGAGTTAACATTTCGGTTGTTAAATAAAAAATACCGAATGTATTGTAAGCGCCATCTGTCATTCAACAACATAAATAATTTCGTTCTGTTTGAAATATGAACGACGGTAAAATTATTTGGATACAAGAGACGCGGCAGCGTCTCGACACCAAGTAATAAAAAAAAAATTTTAGTTTTCTGAAAAAACGAGTCGTTATTTGTTTTCAATATTCCACCCAATCGAGAAAATTGAAAAAATCCTGTGTATAAAGAAGTATGAAAGATGTTTTCTGTTAAAATATCGTGAATGCATGTCTGAAAAAAACACAGATAAAAACATGGTCGTAGTTTGATTTATTATTGTAAACAATGGCTTTATGTTTGGGAATCATAATGAAAGTATTTTTTCATATCCTCTGCTCCCAAGTCTTTGCAGCAATGGCTACATTTGTAATATCTACTTTCGCTATCGAAAAAAAACAAACCAAAAAGGTCTTTTTTAAGTAACTCGAAAACGCCCTGAAAATATGTGAGTAAAAATCTGTGGTAAATTACTTTTATTTGGTAGCAAAATCATGCCCAAAGTGTCGACAGAAATCGCCGTGCGGCGTTCGTTTGTGACGACAGTTTGACATGTTCGGCAGTAGCCTGTAAGAAAAACCGAGATTCTGTTTATTTCTGTGAGAGGTCGCGCGTCACCGAGCGGGCGTAAACAATCCTTCCTGCAGCTGAGACGGCGCGCGGCAACTACCCTCAAACAGCCTACGCATTAATGTCTCAGCGAATTAAATTTAAATAATACACTTTATAATTAAAAAATCAATCTCACCGACGAACTAACCAAAAATCGTCAAAAATTATAATATTGGAGAACATATTTTCTTCCATATAATCCACACGCGATAAAATTATGTTAATGTAAGTATAATAATTATGATCAACTCACCTCTGTCGATCCGGCGACGATCATCGTTCGTCCATCCGAGGGACGTAAGATCGCGTTGCGGTGCAACCGGCGTCTCAATCTCTTCTCCCTGCACCAGAAGCACGAGAGCCGCGACAATGAGCACCAAACGACAAGCCGGCATCTTTTTTTCCCTCCTCCTCCTGCCTCTTTTGTTTTCCTCACTGTTTGTATAACGCTCGGCGATCGTCCGACGCACACGTGGGCCTCGCGTCAATACAAACCTCGGGAAGGTTACATTTTTTTGATATTCCGATCCTCGCACAACGCGGTCAACGCGATATACGATTTGCGATTACTATGTTAAAAAATCTATAATGTGATATCGTTGGCGACGACGGAGAAGAAGCTAACGATACGCGCGAACCATCTTTTTTGCGACGCGACGTAATAAGAAAAAGAAACACAGATTTCCAAGGATCCGACTGATGAAGAGAGAAAAAAAATCACACCACGTGGTCACTCGTCACCTTGCCATGATGAAACGATGTTTTGAAGAATCCCTCATTCCTCAAACGCCTGTACGCGCGAGCTCGATCCTCTGAGAAATCGTCACAACGATCGTAATTCCATGTCGTTAGATTTCTACCCACACGTTTCCCCTGTTTTCTATTTTCGCGATTTGTTTTTTCCCTTCAAACTCTCATCCCAGCCTGAGGATCTTTAATTCTTTGAAATATACGTGTTTACCTCGCGAGATTTACCGATTTCCCTATCGGATTTTTCAATGAGTGTGTGTCTGGCGCACGAGTTGATGCCGCACTGCTGGTGAACGGTCAGGTGTTTCGAGAAGGCTTGTGCCACTCGGTGCCCCTCTCTAAACCGACACCTAGCGGATCCTCATGCAACTATCGTTTCCAGAAGACCTCACCGCGTTTTTTCTTCGTTATTTTCTCTCATTCTCTCGCGCTCTCGTATACCCGCGATTTCTCGTGTCTATCGTAATGTAACCAATGCGCTTTCCGAGTAAATTTCATTCATGGAAAACGAGAGTGCGGCTAGAATACACTTGTCACTGCAAATGCTTCTAATCCTTCACTTTCCTATATGGTTTACCATTATACGGTCGAACCCATCTAAGCATGCGCAGCGACAAGCGCCGACCGTGCCCTGTATGGGGCACGATGACTTCAGTGTTCACTCGCAATATGATGACGCGGACGAGCTACCTAACCTTACTATTGCTCCCTGTTCTACGATCATATCGCATGGACCGTTAATCACTGAGGAAACGAATCGATAATTACTTCTGTGTATCATCGTCCATTTTTTCTATCAAGAAGAAAATAACTCGCGATATTCAAATTTCCTTGTTTGTCGCGATGAAAAATCCCATAAATTTCCTCCATCGAAAAAGCAACGAGAAAGCCCAAGTTTCTCCAATTTTTTTGCATTTTTCCGCGCAGAAATAATAAATTGAAAAAATTGTATTCGCAGGAAAGCGCCCGGTTTATACATATTCGCGTTAAGATCAGCACAAGCGACAATTATTCATTCTAATAAGCATACCCGTGCTGCACCAAAGTGTGTAGCACGTTCGACCATTGCGCCATCATATTTTTTTCTTCATTCGCTGTATAGGACTATTCTCGCATGCGAGAGTCTATTGAGTATGAGCATTTCAGAAAATACACCTGTGAACTCTGGCTATTCCTGATGCGGTATGTTCGAAAGAAGACGAAGAGTATACATATAGCGATAACGCAATCGCGGCCTCTGAGTTGTATATCGAAGTCGAAAATAAAGCAAGATTGGGATTGTGGAATGTCGTCGCGATCGATTGGCAATAATACAATATTATACGTCGGGAATTATATGATACCGATGTTAATTCGTAATCGATCGAACGGCTTTTCCGCATGCACATGGACGGAGCGACAACCCCGGATTATATATATATACGAATGTCGAAATTTCAGAACGCTCGCGTTGAGTAAAGGTTGCGCATCGATAATTATATTCGAAAGAACTACAACGAAATCACAAAATGTAGAGAGTCGAGCCGGAGCGTCTATATAATCTGCTATCGAGATCCTCCGAGCAGGACGGATTTCCTTCAATCACTGCTTCAAAAACTACAACTCCCTCTTTCACCGCTCTACGGTTTTCACGTGCGGCCTTGCGAAATGTCGCACAAGCGTTACGCTACATCACTTGCGAAATAAAATAGAGAAAAGTACACGCTACCCTGGATGATACCCGGAGCGCATCAAACTTCCGGCGGCCACACTGTTTTCTTTCAATTTCCGCAATGACTCCGATCGACGATAAATGCGATGAATCCTTATAGAATGACTCGTTGAAATGTTCATTCGTGCGAAGTGGTAACGCCAGGAATGCACTTACACGTTTTTTTACGGTAAGAATTTTTCTGATGCCGCGACACAACGGCGGCAACGCAGCATCCCCGGTATGGCGACTGTCGATAATGTCGACTGCCTATTTCTCCGCTGGCTTTCTCCTGTCGCCGGTCAGACAATCCACGTGTTATAAGCTCCGATCTAGATCATTATTATGTGAGGAATATTTGAAATAGATTACCGTTGCATCCTTTGTGCGAACCCGAGTGTAAATAATACATTTCTTTATTACCCGTCATATCATTTTTAAAATTAGGAATCCCACACAGCCAATGTTGCATCTTATCACCACGCTGCCGCAGCGTTAGCCGCCATCTGTCCTTAAAACTCTCAACTGTAACGGATGATGAAAAAGCACGCAATAGGCAAGACGGAGCGAGAGAGATAACAAGATTTTTTTTAAACACACGTTCGCGTCGTCGGGCACTCTGCATGAATTATCGCGTGCTTAGCGTGAATTGCACGCTCGTAATCAACATCAAAGTTTGTATCATAAAATGGATGATATTGGCGAGAATAATGCCGAGTCCTCGAACGGTAAAAATGAAAAAACTGATATGCCTTCGAACCATATGAATTCCAATGTGAAAAAACCGACGTGCATAATCGTACTCGGCATGGCCGGCTCTGGAAAAACAACGTTCGTACAAAAAATTGTTTCCACCCTCTACGAGACGGGAAAACCTTACGTGATAAATCTGGATCCTGCTTGCAAGGAAGTTCCTTATCCCGCGAACATAGGTAGAAGAATCTCAAATCCATCACAAAGAATTAATTTCACAAAGAATTGTTCGCACTAGCTGTACTAATTGCGTATTCGTTCATTTATTTGTCAACATAAGATATCCGAGACACGGTAAATTACAAACATGTCATGAAGGAATATCATCTTGGACCGAATGGCGGTATTGTCACAGCACTTAATCTGTTTTCCACGAAATTTGACAAAGTCATAGAATTACTGGATAAAGCAGGACAGGAACACGAGTATGTTATACTAGATACACCAGGGCAAATTGAGATTTTTACTTGGTCCGCCAGTGGAACGATAATCACCGAAGCTTTGGCTTCGCAGTTTCCAACCGTCGTCGCATACGTGCTCGACACAGTCAGAAGTGTCAATCCCGTCACTTTTATGTCAAACATGCTTTATGCCTGCTCCATACTCTATAAGACTAAACTTCCATTTGTCGTTGTCATGAACAAAGTAAGAAACTAATGCACCACTTTGAACATTTATTATAACAAGTGACCATTTTCGTCCAAAAAATTTGTACATCTGCCGGCTCATCCTTTGCCCCTGAATCCAGATCGATGTAGTCGAGCATGGCTATGCTCTTGAGTGGATGCGAGACTTTGAGGCTTTTCAGGAAGCTCTGGATTCCGAAACAACCTACATAGGCAACCTTACTCGCAGTATGGCGCTGACTCTTGACGAATTTTATCGTCATTTCCAAAGTTGCGGAGTTTCTTCCCTAACGGGTGCCGGAATTCCGGATTTTTTTGAGATCATTGGAAAATCAGTCACCGAATACGAGGAGTTAGTCGAATATCCTTGCAAGTTATCCTCTCAATTCTACTCGCAAAGTATCGAATTTACATATTCTCGCGATTGCAGAATTTACAAACCAGATCGGGAAAAAGTACGCGCGGAAATGGCTGCCGACCGGGAAAAACGCATTGTCCAGCTGAAGAATGCAGCGAGAAAATCGGGATCTCTGGTAAATACAGTAAGCAGCGGACGGGAGATCGCCGACGTTTATCTCAAGCCATCCGGCGATGATTCGAGTGAGGAAGATGACGAGGAAGAAAAATCACATGGGAGCGAGGAGGAGAACGAGTCGTTTGATAATTTTTTCAACAGTGGAACCAAGGAACGAAAAAGCGAAGCAAAGACGAAGTAACTGTCTCGGTAGAAAGTGTGCGTCAATGATACGTAATTTTTTCAACACCTTATGTTATAAATAATTTTATATTGTTACAAAAGTAAAGAAAAAAAGGGAGAAAAGAAGTAAATAATTTTTTCAATGATCTGAATCGTATCAACTAATCTCCCTCGTCGTCATTATCAGGCTCGTCAAAGTCTCGCATTTTGACATCTTCCTCTTCGCCATACTGTATCATATTATCAATTGTTATTTTTATATCCGCTATGCTCTCCTCATCTTGAATATTAAGCGGATAGAATTTCACGAGACTGTAATCCTCAATGAGACGACCGAGAGCTTCTGTCAAGTCTCTGTATTTTTCGTTCCAACGTTTGTTCCCGTCCATATCATCGATCAAGCTACGAGGATCAGGTTCAAGATATTTGTCTAGTAGTTTTTTGGAACCTTTGGAAATCAGATCCATTTTGCTGAGAATATTAATATGAGGTAATTCTAAATTTATCATTGTACTAAGAGCGGCCATGGTTCCAGAGAGAAATTTTGACGCATCGACCATAAACTGTCCATCTATGAGGAACACGGCACACATGCGAAAATTAAGGTTCCGCAGTATCGTTATTAATTGTCGAATTGCCGTCATGTGGGTGTAAAGTTCAATCTGACCGGGACAATCAAATATGACATAATCGTCATCTGTATCCCCCAAGGCATCTTCCAGCCATGCTGAGTTTTCTGCCAAATATCTATAAATTATCAAATTATGATAAATATCGATGAAACCTAGAACGGAGAACTTGCTATAAAAACTTACTCCATGCAAAACACCAAGCCTCCATTTGGTCCAAATTTCAGTTCATCGTCATCCATAGCATCGTCCAATTGTATCAATTCTCTAACATCCGCAAGTGCCTCATAATCGAAATACTCTGCAGCTGGATCTAGATTTACAATGTTGATGACTTTGTTGTTGTCCGCGGCATGACGTTGCATCGTCGAGCAATATGTAGACTTTATCAATGAAAGGATATAATTGTTTAGCATCGTCATGGAATCGTCGAATGTAAAGTATATCGCACATGTTCTTACTCCCTTTCACTTCCCATAACGTAATAAAATGAATATCTGTATAAAGAACTAGTAGAACCCAATTTACCTTGCCACTGCCGGCTGGTCCCACGACGAGTTGACCGTACCTCATTTTTCTCTGTAATTGATTTTCGGAAGTTTTTAGATCGTCAGCGTACGAACACCAACGCCGTCAAATGACTGTACTCCTCGTCATTATGTGTGCGTTCGTCGATCGAATCTTTTGCCTGCTTTCCCGGATATCCTGTTTTCTTTACTCTCGTTCGTTACCATTTATATTTACACTTATATCATTTTAATCGTACATTTAAAAGACAACGATTATAAATTAACGCTGTTTAGTCACCCAATTTGAGGCTATGTTACTGTTGTTCTTCAAACACTGAATTGCTACCTTTGTTTTTTTACGATAGTCGACGGGTCTTCGTCCCGTACAATAGGTGGTTTTATTACAAGTGAAAAAAACAAATACTCTCAGTAGTCGCGTTACAACGATGAAAAAGTCCAAGTACAATGAGAAGTGAGAAGATTTTTTACTCGCGAGAGATAATTTTCCCGTACGTCCCGCCGGTGCCGCCACAAATGGCGATTGTCACAAGTGGTTGTCAACCCGTCTGGTATTCGCTGAATCTCATTATTCATAGCAATTCATAGTAGCACAGAGCAAGAGTAGCAGCAGCAGCATCAGCAGTCCCTTCTTTGTTGCTCATCGAGCTTTTTTCCCGCGGAGCGCGGACGAGAGCGATCTCAGCGATCTCCGGCAACAATAAACTCGACAGCGTCACTCGCGTGTCTTTGATCGCTTTTTTGCCGCTGGTATAAATAACATAATATCATTCGTGCTAATCAAGTGACGATTCTCTCGAAAAGTTCTGTCACGATGGGAACAGTGGAATATAATTTGCCACCGAATGGTGGCCTCATGCCCGTAAGTATCTCGAAACGATTGTTCTGGCGAAGAAAAAAAAGGGAGAAAAAGAAAAGGACCGATATAGCGAGAGAATTCGCTGAGAAAACATTTTTACTGTTCAGCAAATTCAAGCGCTGATTGCGCCTCCAGTTTCTGAGGAATCAAAATCTGCTAAAATGAAGAGAGATCGAGAGACAGAGAAGAGACATCCTTATTTCAAAAGACCCGGCAGAGGTCACAATCGAGATTCCTGCGACGCCTGCAGAGACGGAGGAGAGCTAATATGCTGCGACAAATGCCCAGCTTCATTCCATCTTCAGTGCCAGTGAGAGCCCATTGGCCTCTAAACAATTAACAATTTTTCAAATAACAAATTGCTCTTTCCCAAATATCACGCATGCTCTTTTCCCTCTAAGCGATCCACCATTAGATCCCACCGAAATTCCACGAGGAGAATGGATGTGCCACTCCTGTCGTTGCACCGCAGAGAGGGAAGCTGCACCGGCGACTAGCAGAAGAAACAAAAAGAGGAGAAAGACTGCCCTAGAAATTTTGGCTCTTGCCGCTTCTCTGGTTAACCCACGAGAATTTGAGCTTCCCAGAGAGCTGCGGCTTCCCATAACATTCCCAGGAACCGACAAGATCGACACGGCTTCTAGCAAGAGGGTGAAACAACCACCATCCACAGCCTGCAACACTGGCAATCGTGAGATACATTTTTTTACAGTCAATTTCGTTTGATCATAATTTGAGTAATTTCATTGCCATTGAAAAATTTGAGATTTGAATAATCGATAAAAGTTTGCTTCCCACGCACGGTTGTACGCTTAGGAAAGGGACACTGCCTGGATACCGGAGCGATGGTGCCATTACCCGCTTGTTTGTGTTTTGAATGCGGCAAGAGCTGCAAGAGAGCTCCTCTCGTCGCCTGCGATTACTGTCCTCTATATTTCCATCAGGACTGCCTGGATCCACCACTGACGGCCTTCCCGAGCGGTCGCTGGATGTGTCCAAATCATCCGAATCATTTTATCGATCAAAATCTCGTGAATTCTTGTCAAGCGACGTCTCGCATGAAACTCTGGGATCAATTTGCCACTCGTCGAATCGATCAGCACGCGGTGAAACTCGAATTTCTCCGCAAAGCTCATACGGCGAATCCTCCATTCAGAGTCAAGTTCGGTGCGTGCGGGCGTACGAGAGTCAGAGTACCCCGCACGGTCAAGTATCAGTATGCGAATCCACCGGATCTCGATTTATCGAATTGTTATCGCATCGGTACGTACATTCGACCGTTCTGCGAGACAAGCAAACCTGAGCAATATTGCGACGAGTCGCGCGAGAATCGTACAAAAAAAAGCGATTCCACCGACGGAAGAATCGGAAACGAGCCGCGAATTTTCCGAAGCGAATACGGTTACGAGACGAAGGAAGGTGTACGATTGCTCGAGAGATCCGTTCTCGAGGCTCTCGCACAGCAGAGACTCGAGCAAATAACTAATCCCCTAGGAGAGGATTACGAGCCTATCTATCGCGGTTATCAAGCACGAGCCGCGCTTTTTCCTCTCAGTCGAAAACCTGGCCCTCCCGCGTTCGTCACGAGATCAACCATGACCATAGGCACCGCCTCCAATTGCGATGTGCCCCTTTCGCGATACGGAAGTTGCGACTGCACCTCACCGAAACACGCCGTCATCTTCTTCGACGAGGTTTGACTCGTATTGCGCTGTAATTATCTCGCGAACATTATTCGATTATTGAATAATAAAAGATATTTTTGTTGTATCGTTACAGACGACGAAACGCTACGAGCTGCTCAACTACAGCGAACACGGCACGATCGTCGACAACGTGCTGTACTCGTGCGATCACGATGGACCATCAGCGAGCAAGTGCGGCAAAGATACGGACGGCTCGACGCTTCCCGATAATTGGAGCAGTTCTTTCGATGCTTTCACAAAAATAACGGATTCTCCCGTTTCCGGTCGACCGCTGAACGGACGGAGACAGATATCTTGCCGATGCAGAGTTCTCGAGAACGAAACAGCCGATAGAGTCTACACAAAGTCAGGCTGGGAAGGGAGCGCCATCGTTGCTCACGGTTCTATCCTGACATTCGGCTGTCTCGTTTTCGTCTTTACCGCCGTCGATCCGTCCACGGAACAACGCTGAATCTCGCGCGTTCAATTCGCTCCTTGAATGATCATTAAAACACGTCATTAATGACAGACCATCGTTGTTTCATGATCGCAATGAAAATCAAATGAAAAAAAACAACGTAAAATCCTGTTTATTTAATTCTTGACAATAGTATTTGTAGTATTTAAATATTACACTGGTACGAATACGCTAATACTTATCGTTTACAATAGATTCACATCATCCAAGCGCAGCTTACAAATTCATTTATTTCGCTTTTTCTTTCCTTTTTCTTTTCATAACGATAAAAACGCTCATCGTACGCGCGAAACGAGTTACATTCATTCAAATGGCTAATTTTCACGTCAATGTATGTCCCTCTAGCAACAACGTATGGTCAATTTTATTATTATACTTTTTTTTCTTCATATTTTCAACATTTGCAGGCAATAACCACAAATTTCCGGATAAAAGATGGAATATGGGTGTTCCCAATTGTTCGAGGAGGAAACGCGAACGTTTGTTCGCGAGTGGAGATTGCTTTTTGAGAAATCATCTTCACGTATTCTTGCCCGGCCCCCTTTTTTATGTACACTTTTCACAGACACGTGGAATGCGGAAAAGCAATCGAGAAAATTTAATGACAATGCCACGATTTGCCTGCTTTTACTTGTCAAATGGCGCGCAATTGTGATCGCGGAAAGCGGAAAACGTGTTATCTTTAACTATTATCACAGATCGACACGAGAGAGCCACGATCGAAGGTCCTCGTTCGCTCGAATAATAGAACGGTGATAAATTCCAAGATGTTCGTCGACGATCAACGACGGACGAGTACAATCGAATCGTGTTTTTTTTTAAATTTGTGCAACGAGCGATGTTAAATTTCACACTTTTCTTCATTTATTCAAACCATGTATTTTAAACACTCGACGAACAGAGACTGAATCGCCTTTTTTTTTGTTCGATATTTACGCTCAAACGATTTTTTCATTTAAGATAGGAGAGATTGTTGATATATCTATAGAGCATTCCGGTCAAATACGAGGAGATCCCGCCTCTCATTTCTTCCAATTTGAATTCAAATTACACAATTTCTGTACCCAGAGGTAAGTATATCGCGAAAGTAAAAGGATCGAGGAAGCAAAAATGAAAATTCTCGTAATTTTTTTTTTCGCCAATAAAAATGTAAATTATTTTTAAATGCGGATATTTTCTATGTACTTTTTGGAATATATGGAAAGCGAACGATGCTGCACAGTGCAATAATGAACTGTTGGTACTATCAAAAAGAATTTGCGAATAACGGTATTTTGATATTTTTCATGCATCACTTGATAAATAAAAAATGCAAGCTTTCACCAGAATCATTCAGAATTTACACATTTCTTCAAAAACAAAAAAAAATAGCTAATGTCGCGTCGATCAAGACTCATTGCTACCAGAATCCAAATTGGATGCAACAAGGGTCAGAGCCTGGCAAACATATTCATAGGACTCGATTTTAATATGCTCGGAGTACCTGTATCTCGTTGCTATTTGGTTACAAATTCGTTTGTAGATCTTCAACGTAGATCAGAGCGAACGGAACAAGTAAACGCAAAAAAATATATAAAAATTTGCCTCGCCGTCCTTTGGTCCCTCGGCGCGCGTTCGCTTGAATTTCATCCGCACCGGAAATGACGAATGACCGATGTGAGTGCCGGAGGAAAGAAAAAGGGGAGAGAGGAGTCGTCTCTTCGGCATTTCACCGCAAATGCGAAACACGCGTGTAACATTAACAGCACTTTTTCCTATGCTGCTTTGTGCTCTTTCTCAAATTCACCGTCTCATTCGTCTGGATCGCTTGTCGCTCTTTCCTCTCCTTCTTCGTGCGAAGCACTTGGCGCGTGATCGCCATGAACATCTGAAACCAATCATATTTCCATGTGATTACAAGTTTCTCAATCGATTTTAGACAGTCAAACCTTGCGTTTAGAAAAAGCGCTGGATTTCATCGTGCCGTTGTAATTCGAATATCACCACAGGGAAAATGGAAAACAGAAATCAAGTTTACCTCCTCGACGTTAATATTGTCCTTGGCCGATGTCTCGAAAAGCTGAATACCCATTTGCGTGGCAAAACGCTGAGCATCCTCGGTAAGTACAACCTTCTGATTCGGAGCATCGTTTTTATTACCCACGAGAACCCTGTTGACTATGTCGCAATTCTGCTCGATCTCGTGAAGCCATCGTTTAACATTGGCGAACGAATCTCCGCTCGTTACATCGTAAACGACGATAACACCATGGGTTCCCCTGTAATATGTGGACGTTATCGTCCTGAATCTCTCCTGCCCCGCCGTGTCCCATATCTGGAGTTTCACTCTTTCGCTGTCGACCTCTATAGTTCGTATTTTGAAGTCGACACCTATCGTCGTTATGTAACTACCGTTGAATGTGTTGTCGGCGAACCTCAACAATAACGAGCTTTTTCCCACCCCTGAAACATGTTTGGAAGCATGGATTTTCCTGTTTTATTTATTTCAGTTTACAACATATGTATTTTACACGTAGAATTGTGCCAAGACAAGCATGAAAATTTACATTGTACTTTCTGTAAATTTCATTGTAAATCTTTAATATAACATTTTATTTCGCGATATCTCAATATAAAGTAGAAGCTCGAGTATCCCAGGTAACACGACGGGAGACTCCTCTGTTTTATCGGAGGCTACGGCCCATATTCATAGTCGGATAAGGAAATGCTCAAGTCCAATCTTACATGGATGTAAGATACGAGCAGGACAAACTCGAACAATAACTATTGACTATAATATATATGCCTATATGTTGGATAATGCTCAGAAATGCGTTAGTTGGATGACTCAGATAATGTGGCACATTGGATAATCAAAGGTCGGATAAACGAGATTCTAGTGTATTTTCAGAATAGAGCTATCAGCTTATGTACCCGCGCTGTTGATGTGCTACTATCTATGAGCAAAGGAATTTATCCACGTACATGCAATCAGTGATTGTAGTCTGGCAATTGCAGCAATCTAATGTACATTTGTCAGCTCGAACGCAAAATTTGAGAAACAAAGTGAGGCTCGGTGTGCGTTAAGAAAAAAAGATAGAAAAACAAAAGAGTTCCACGTCATGTGTGCATATGAATCTTGTATAAACAATCGCTTCCGACACACGGAATAACGAATAACCTCTCGCACCAACATGGCTGCGACCAGTAGAGATACATTTTTTCCCTTTTTTCCCTCTCCCCATGCAAGACTTCTGAAAATTCCGTATGGAGAACGAAAATAAGTTCTACATCTTTGCCAAGAATATATCGTGTGATTGAAAAGAAACGAAAAGTTTTTAAAAAACTTCGATTCAAAGATTTTCAATCTAATCAAAGTCCATGAACACAAACTGTTTACAAATCGTTGCACAATGCCTGCCGCTCAATCAACACGTATGTATCACGAGTAATCGAATAAAATAGTTGGTGAGCCGGGACGCAATAATGGGAAAGAGAGAGCGAGAGAGAGAAAGAACGTAATTGCAACGATATATATATTTACCACTGTCCCCGATGATCAAAAGCTTGAACAAATGGTCGTATTCCCGTGCCATAGTTTATCCGATTCTTTTCAAACGTTTATTCCTTTCACTATCGTTCGCGCCACAACCGAGTTTCTTCGTTTTTTCTTTAAAAATATATAACGACAGAGATTATTTACGCGGAAAGAGGAGCTGCGAGCATACACTCGAGGAGGATCGAACGAACGAGGATCGAGTGCGGCCGTTGGCGATCGAGCAAACCACGACTTCATACAGCGATTATGCTGAAACTTTTGATTTTCCCTTGACCCTCTCCCCAATCCGCGAATATTCCGTCCTTGTTTCACTTTAAAATGAGGAACTGGTCATTTTCACACGCACCGATATCGTCATTCATTATCACTATTGAGAGAGATCTCTCTCGTTTAACATGACGCCCACCGTTTAATGTGATGAATCGCGCACACACCGATTTACTTAGTTGTCACTCGCCTCTCCTCGCGTGCGCGCAACTATACTGCTACTGCGCCGCACGATGCCGCCAGATGCAGATGCTGCTGCCCACTACGGAATGCGGACAAACATACTGCCTCTCGCTTCGGCGCGAGAAATTTGAATTAGTCCGCTTCCGGTTGGAGTAAGCAAGTTTACGCGTTACCAATGTTAATCGGAAATTTCATGCTTGAGAGTTGAAAATTTGGAATATCATAAACAAATGTCCCAAATGTTGGTAAGTCCGAGCAAAGTTTCGGTTTTGGTTTCATAGCTTACGCGGATTTATGGTTCTGGAGCAAATCTTAATATTATTAATTTGATATTTATATTTTATATTCTTCTGCGCTCTGATCGTCCAGGTTCACAGTTTTACCGTTCGAAACGATTGAGCAGGATGTCAAATTGAGCGACGTTGCTACATGTTTGCCCACCGTAATTTAGGTGGATAACGGAACACGCAATTCCGACTTTTCTGCACCCATAGGCAGTTTTACGTTTTCCCTTGCAGTTGCATGATATAAGCTTTCAAAGCTCGCGTGGCACAGAATCAGCAATGTCGATGACCGGTTCAAGGCCATGGCTTGTTCATCGCCAATCCCATTCCTCAGGAACCTTAAAAAATTCGAGCCACGTTTGCACCTGGTGATACGTACGAAATATATGTTGGCGTACTGCGCTCTACATTTGATTGGAGTAAAATCTCTAAATGTTCTACAACTCCACTGCTTCACTAAATCAGTTACTAAAAATACATTGAATAATTAGTGAAATGCTCGTCCCAACTGTCTATAATGACCCATGGCATCCACCGAGTAAATTCGAGCTTTTTAGCGGGACATTGGGCTCGAAATTACACAATTTCATGTTGTCAGTGCTAATCTTCAACAACCATTTTCCTCGTGACAATCGTATTCATCCATCGTATTGTGTATGTAGTCACGAAGTTAAACAAAACGCTAAATGAAACGATTTTTTTTGCCATACACACGTGCAGTTGCACACGTGCATCACATCAATGCGCCTCGAGCGCCCTCAAATAGTATATTATTAGGCTCGATATTTCTATTCACTTCTCTACGATTCGGATTCGGCCTATTGAAGGTGATTCTTGGTGATTCTCCTTTTATCCATGAACAGAGTGTACAGTGTACAGTGTGCAGAAAAGCTGGCGCGCGCATTCTGCGCACACGTCGAACCTTTTTCGCATAACCTCTTCTGAGCATGTTGGACTCGGCAAGAGCCGGAGAAGGAATGTCGGGACAAGTTTGAAATAACCGTAAACTTCAAAATTGAGGAAAAACATAACGCATTTATGTAATGGCGTCAAAGGCCCATGTGGATGGCTCGGTAAACGAGAGACGATTACGGCCGATTTACGGTACGAAATTTGTTACCTCATTCATGAAAAAAGAAAAAAAAATACACGTGCTGAATGAACGTTAGAATCCACGAATGCCGACTCCCGTCTTTTTATTTATTACAATCTAACAATTTTGAGGATGGATGGGAAAATCTCATTCTGATCACTTTCAGACTGGCTCGATAATGGAAACAACAAGAAAGCGTTGCAGGAAGCTGACAAGGTGCTGAGAAAAATGCCGACTAATCAATGCGCCAGGGTCCTCAAGGCACTCGCGCTTTTAAGGTTAGGCAAGGAAGAAGAGTGTCTCGCTATAATGGACGGCGTAAGAGCAGAGATACCGCACGAAGACTCTACGCTGCAAGCCATGAGTATTTGTTACAAGGAAACACATCAACGTAAGATGTTTTACTTTTTTGTCCCGATGCTTCAATGCTTTTTGCCAACTTTGCGATAACTATGGTTATTCAATTTTTTAGCTGATATGATACGACAAGTATACGAGGCAGCGGCAAAAACCGACCCGACCAACGAGGAACTTCTCACTCATCTATTTATGGCCTATGTTAGATTGGGAGATTACAAAAGACAGCAACAAACTGCTCTGGCTCTATATAAATTAAAACCAAAAAATCCTTATTATTTCTGGGCTGTGATGAGCGTCGTAATGCAAGCTATCAGAGCGGATGAAAAATTGGCCAAAGGGGTGATCCTTCCGCTCGCCGAAAGAATGGTTTACATAACATAGAACGACATGAAGCATGTCATAAAATATAGTTTACATTGTTGGAACACAAGGATAGAGCAATTTTTCATGGATATTTAACGAATATGAAAGAAACAATTATCAATTCCAGCCATTTTTGTCTTCTGACCATGCAAACTCGTACATTCGTGTATAAACATTTATTACCGGAGTTTTATCCGTTTCCCTGTTTTCGACGATGTTACCTCGCAGGTTCTCAAACTAGTCGGTGAGGGTAAACTGGAAGCAGAACAGGAAGTCCAGCTCTATCTTATGATTCTGGAACTTCAGGGCAAAGACGATAAAGTGTTGGAGGTTCTTTCGGGACCCTTGGCCTCTCGTCTCTCGTCGGTCCCTCAACGCAGAGCTATGCTGCTTCTTCAATTGCGAAAGTACAATGAGGCTGCAAAGGATTTTCGACGACTAATCTCTCAAGAGTAAGTTTACTCGACCGCGCGTATCTCGTGCGGTCGAGAACGACGCACGAAGAAATTACGGCGAATAAAGAAATGATGGATATAGTTCGATGGTGCGTGAATTAAACGCACTGTTACAGCGTCGACAATTGGGCGTATTACAAGGATTATTTGACATCAGCACTCGAGCAACAAAGCCCCCACGATTGTCTCGAATTCCTCCACGAAATGGTAGCGACGAGTGCTGAAAAATCCAGAGCTCCTCATCTCGCTCGTTTCGAGCTTTTCAAACGCGCGGGACCTTCGCTCAATGGTAAGGGCAACGACTTTTCCATAGTCGATCTGATGAAACGGTATTTCGAACTCTTCGGCGACAAAGGCTGTGTCGTTGGCGATCTTAAACTTTATCTCGGTGTTCTCGAGTCTGAACAACGTTCGGAATTGTTACGGGAGGTGAGAAACAGTGTGTCTTTAACGCATGACGAGTTACGGATGAAAAAAACGATACTTGCAACGAAAAATGTAATGGAGAATACAACTCGTGAAAAAACAAATGATAAACAGATAGAGGAACGCGTTGGCGTGTCGCCGGAGGAATTTCCGAAATCGGCGAATCAAATGCGACGACATATTCACTACGAGCAATTACGAAGGATCTGCGGTATGCATCATCCGCCTCGCGCCGATACGGAAAAGAGGAAGCAGCTCGCTGATCGTTATTGCGATCTTTACGACAGAGGAAACGAATGCTGTCCATCGTCCGAAAGGCTATCGACGGATTTTTCACCGGCTGATTCTTATGTTCTCCTGGCCTCGCATCTATACATTCAATTGTTCTTCGAGACCCGAAACGCATCTCATCTCTACAGGTACGCCTTTTTTCTTCTTTAATAGCACGTCTGGTAACGCGCGTTTGAGAATAAACGGAGAAAATATCGGAGAAGGAAAAATCTCGCGTTTCCATTGCTCGCAGAGCGATTGCTTTACTGGAACGTGGCTTGGCGCAGAGTCCGGCAAATTTTCATTTGAAAATAATGCTCGTGAGGATCTATCTCGAGGCTGGCCTTGCCGGTGGAGCCGATCACGCTTACACTCTTTTAGAGGCCAAGCAGATACAGCTCGATTCATTGGGTTATCTTCATACTCCTCTTCTCGCTCCTCTCGGGCATTTAACAAGAGCCTCGACGTTGCTGGGTCACGCGGCCAAATTTTTCGTCACCAACTACAAGCAGGTTGGTCAGAGAGCCGAAATGCAAACAAACTAATGAAGAACAAGAACGGAAAATCATTTACATTGGGCGTTAATCGCAGAGCGCCGACCATCTGACTTTCGCCTACAAATACGGCAGTTTCGTCAAGATCCAAGAATTCGTCGAGCTCAAAGAGAGGCTCGAAAATTCGTTGCACTTTGCCATGACGACCGTTGATAAAATGCTGCTGGAATTGTCCTGGTGCGACGCACCGACTGCCTTATCCAATACTCTCACGCACATGAGGATTCAACCGAATGAGGATACCATTCAATGGCATCTTCTTCGTGACAATCGTGACCTCGAGGTTCGTAAAATTCTTATTGTTCACCTTGGCGAAGATCAGTCATTGCTGTTGTATTCGGTAATTTTATCGGCGTACCGACGCGGCAGGTGGTCGTAGGATGGGAACCGTTGGACGAGACGAATCAAGATCTAAGAATGCGCGCAGAGACCCGATCCTGCATGCTCGCGTTACTTTCAGCGAGAAGTCTCGTCCTGAGAATTATCGCGGCATCCGCGGAATCGGATTCGTCCTCGCTTCTGGCCAGTCTGGCGAAAAATCTGACAAAACTTGTCTCTGAGGAAGCGGCCGAGTGTTTGGAAAAGTTTGCGACGTCCGAGGGTTATTGTCGAAGAGCCGAGAGCGTTCTCGTCCCGCTCGACGCCTATCGACGATTGCGAGAAGCTCTCGAATCCGAACAACTCGTCGCCGTCGCGAGTCTCGCCGATTCTCTCGCTCGTTCCTCGCGTCCTGACGCCGAATGCGTCAAGTTTTTGCGCTCGACCAAGGCTCTCGTCACCCTGCCGCTTCCTGGAGAAGATATTCCCGTTTCTTACAGCGATTATTTCCTCCGAGCCTCGAGTACCGGCGAGACTCTGGCAATAATCGCCGTTATGTGCGTCGCTCATTCGACCAAATCGCAGCCGCGATCCATCGTCAGCAACAAGCGGAAAAGCAAAAAATGCGGAAAAAGCGTCATCTCGTCGTCAGTGACACTCGACGAGTCTCGGGTAAATTCAAACGACTTTCCTCCATGTCGCAGTTTTTCCTTGTTTTTTATCATTTTGTCTTGCGAGTATTGAGGATAAATTTTTGATTGTTCTTCATCGCAGACTTGGCGCGAAGTCAGCCAATTGCTTGCTGAGAGAATCAAGGACTTCGAGAATGATCTTTCAGAGCTAGAGAAACGCGAGGTTCATACAGATTTGCCGACAAATGATGAGATTTCCAAATTGGTGGCTGATCGCGCCCGCGACAGCGTCAGCCAGAGCTGCTGGAGCCTGAAGTCGCGCGTTCAACTTACCGCGAGACTGGTCAATGGCTTGAGAAGCTGAAACTTGCTCTCGGAATATTGTACAAAAATATTGTCCGCGCGCGAGACTAATTTCGTCTGTAAAACGGTCAGAAATGTTGACGGACAAAAGCAAGATAAACAATCGTGTCGTGTACATACTTTATATCAATCACGATATCGGTTTTCAACCGATTTTGTGATTTCGCTTTCTCTCCCTTTCTTAAATTAAGGAGACATCACACCCTTTTTGCTCTTCGATTACCGTAAGCTGGCAATCGCCGATATACCGCCACATTTTTCCAACAAATTTTAGAATTTAAATAACAAGGCTTCTTCATCATTTTTCTCCACCATGTTTTACTCCGATGTCTCTTTGTGTTTCAAGATTCTATAAATATTTCACATTTTTTCAATCATGAAAACGAGTGTCTTTTTTTCAATAAATCACGCTCGAACGATCGAAGTGAAACTTCTTTCGGCGCGACTTCTCGACTCATTGTCATAGACTTTTTCTTTTTCTCGCGATTCACGACTTTCTCAACAGTGGTGTTAGCTCGTATTGTCGCACCCACACCGCTCCAACTGCAAGAAAAGGAAACCATCTTTACCTTCGATCATCGAGACAGTTTGGAATAAATCGGAGAATCCTTTCGGCGCTGATACCTTCATTTTCTAAATTATCCAATTCCATCATAGCCTCGTCCTTGAAAACTTGAGCGAGCATTTTTTCACGATGATATTCCCTCGTCGCCTGTTCCAGAGCTCTGGTCAAAGCGTACTGCGAACGATTGATATTAATGGATTAAAACGCCATAGGATACGTCATCCAGTTGTATAGCGCTGCAAACGCTTCGGCGGCAGTGAATTTGTATGATCAAACATAGGAAAATGAAGCATTGGAAGCATTTGCAGTGGTAAGTAGATGGTACTTATAGAAGAAGAATAAACAGTGTATTGTATATAGCAAGGGATGAAATAAAACGATTTCAGACGAGTGTGAAGTTGACCGCTCGATCCGAAGGCGAGGGATGACGTTACACGATGCCTGAAATCGTGTTTTTCACGTGCCACACCCTATTCTTTTTATATAATCTGTATTCAAACTGACAGTTTTAATGTCTGGAGCCAGTTGATACGAGACAATGTTTGATCGATAGAGCAGCAAAAAATCACATTCGTCGATGTTTTCAATGGCGCGGATATTGCGAGGCGCTATAACAAACAGTTGCGATTCTGGCCGAGATGAAACGACGTCAAAAAGTGACTGTTTTATGCCCTACTTCGCATCGGATTCAAAACTCGCTCGTTCAGCTTGCTGAACAGGCATTGAAACTCGCAGTTTCAATGCAGTCGTTATGAAAAAACATTTTCCGTTTTTGTGTATGATAGCGCGATAAATCGTGTCGAATAAACTTGAATGAGGCCCGCATTCGAATATTTATTTTGGAAGATCAACTTGATCATACGTAATGCAGTACTACCGCGACAGCCCTGCTCAAAAATTAGTTCCATGTATTTTCATACTTTAAGCCTAAAAACCGATTAAAAAAAACGGTGAAAACGGTGAAAACGGTGAAAACGGTTATTCCCAAAAGTTCATGGTGATACATCATGAATCTCTTTTATTATTTTATATTCCTCATTTACTTTTCCATACTTCTTAGTTCATATCTGTCTCGTTATTTTGTTAATACACTGTTATATGATCGCGTATAGGAATTTGCCTATGGGAGGCGTGTTGAAAATGTCAGTTTTAATCAACGTGTCGATAACGGAAGAAGAACGGTAGAATAACGTGGTTTAGATTTTGTTTTTAATAATAGATCCATCTGTCTGAAGTTGGTTGACGGTAGAACTACCTCGGTCCGTATTCACAGAGTCAGTATTTATCGTATACGATCGTCTTATTCGTACGTGAAGCGCACGCGAGAGGTCACACTTTGCGAATGTGATTCGGCGAGAGGTCGCTGTTCTCGCGATGGCAGCACCGTCTCTGTCGTTTTTTATTACCTGACAGATCTGTAATCTCGTCATTCTGTGCATCTGCTTTGACCGTCCTGTTGAATCGTATCTTTTGTTACCGGTAACCTCGTTGGCCGATGATCGGTTGTTCCTAAAATTGCAATCTCGCTCGTACGTTCTTGATTTATTGCCGCTAGCGGTGGCGCCGGCTTTTCGGCAAACTTTCCCAAGCAAGTCCGCTCTTCCAGAACGAAAGTTTTCGTGAAGAAACTCGTGTATGTCGGGATTGTTGGAATTGCAAACGGGATCACGATTATGCGATGTTACTTTGCGAAAACCATACAGATTGAGCTGTCTAATAAAGCTCGTAATATTGCTCGTTTTGAAAATTGGATTTTTCGCCCCGAGATATTCATCCTGAAATTTCTTATAATCGAGAAGGATCGTACCACCGCTGGCGCTCCACTTTAAGGCGCCGCTTTCACACTCGTTTACGATCTTCCACAATTTTTGCGGAAACCTCATTGACAACATGACGCACTCGTCGTACATACTTATATGTCTAATTTTTCGGCGCAACAAAAAACTTTTCCAATTTTACTTTATCCTTCTTCCTACTGGAAAAACTGACTCTATACCGCAAACAAGCGCGGGCTCGCGTTCTTGCGGCGTACTCACGAGTCGGTGATCTTTCGTGTCCCAAGAGAAAGACGAAGGCCGCGAAAAACAATAGAGCATCGAGGCATCGAAAAGAGGCGGAACACCCTTATTCGCCCCGATGAAAATTTGCTTCTACACACTTTACCAAGATAAACAAAAATACTTTATCGAGTATTTGCACGTGCATCATGCGCAATTGTAACAATTCCCAAATCCCAAAAAAATTCCCAAAATCAACGAAACTAACGCAGCTAGATTTTTTATATTCCTTCAACGCTCATCTCGTCACTCGTTAATTAAATCTACAAAACAGGGAGAAAAATAGGAAAAAAAAAAAACGTTACAAAATATTTTTTTGACAACGCGGTTTTACAGTATCAATCGCGTCAATCTGCGAGAGTCTGCAGATACTCGATGGGTAGTGCAGGCGCCGGAAGCAAATAACCTTCCGTGTCGAGAACGTCTCGCGACCTGATCGTTATCGGCCCCTGCGGTGGCCTTGGCAATGTTTCCTGCTTAGCCGCGGTCCCCCTGTCCCGGCCATTTTT
Source organism: Heteropelma amictum (assembly GCA_959613375.1). NCBI lineage: Eukaryota > Metazoa > Arthropoda > Insecta > Hymenoptera > Ichneumonidae > Heteropelma > Heteropelma amictum. Next base: position 10,978,514 of record OY390726.1, on the reverse strand, counting down.
CTCGAGTCTCTCGAGAATCTCGACGAATCGGGGCCGGTCGCGAGGCTCGGCCCTCCAGCATTCGTGCATCATCTCCGAGACTAACGGCGGACAATCCTCGGGAGGTTGCAGCGGCACATCAGCAACGATCAGCTTTACGACCTTGAGAACAACATTTGACCTTGAGAAGCTTGATGAAGTTTCGCCAAACAAACGAATAAAAACTTACGAATAAAAGAAAAACGTTTGCGAAGGCGCTCAAACGGCGTTTTCTATCCATTACCTCTTCGTTGTTCCGCCCGTAATACGGCTGCTTTCCGTACGAATATATCTCCCAGAGAACCACCCCGAAGCTCCAAACATCGCTCTCGAGGGTAAATCTTCCGTACATGACGCTTTCCGGTGACATCCATCGTACCGGCAATAAGCGCGACCCACCGATCTGCGACAATGAAAAATCGCGCGATTATTTCGTCCCTGCTCTCGCGTATCGTGCGCAAACCCGCGGACGAAACAATGACGCACGAACCTTGTAATAATCGCACGTATAGACATCGCGAGACATGCCAAAGTCGGCGATTTTGACGACGAGATTCGCGCCGACTAGGCAATTGCGACACGCGAGATCGCGATGCACGAACCTCTGACACGAGAGGTAAGTCATGCCCGCGGCAATCTGTAGCGTTATCCAATGGAGGCAACTCTACCGGAAGGACGAAAATGAGAATGAAAGCATGATATTGGAAAAAGCCGTAGTAGCCAGCCTCTTCGGACATGCTTTACCTCGGTGAGCGGTTGATCGAGCCCGCAGGTAGGGCTCTTTTCGTCAGACAACCTTTTGCCGCTTGCCCTGAGAACCCCCGCCAGATCGCCATACCGCATATACTCGAACACCATCCATGGACCGTTCGACGAATCTCTTGCCACCACTCCCAACAGCGACAGGATATTCTCATGACGAAAGGTCGACATTATCTCGACCTCCCGTGCAAAGTCCTCCTCAGCTTCTCGCGATGCCGAATCCTTCAAGACTTTCACCGCGACGATCTCCGTCGTGCTCTCGCTTTTTCTCATCTCCCCTGTAACGTAAAGTACACTTGTTCCTGATGGCATTGATCACGTGGCTCGGCACAAGGGTGTTACGAGCCACCAGCATGAATCTTGTTTGTATCGTCATACGGACCCTTGAAAACTTTGCCAAAGCAACCCTCGCCGATATCGCAAAGAAAAGCGATGCTATCTCGGCGTAAGATCGGCACGTCGGGAGGGGCACAGCCAAAGTACTGAAGATTCGGTGTGTACTTGTTCGCCAGTAATGGACCGTTCTTCAAACTTCTCGGCGATACCTGAATCGTTGAACGTTCCAATTACCACGAGTATCCACCTTTGAGCTTGAACAAGCTGGTAGAATCTTGCGCTGCGACCACAGACGCAACGTTTTTTTTTACCTACGTTCTGTGCGGAGCGTCGTGACGCGTTGTCGCTGCATTTTCCGCGTCCAACATAAATAACAATACTGATGATAGCGAATAACGTCAAACAGGCTATCGATATACCGATCGTCTCTGACGCGTCGTCGCGCCATACCGCCTCCACCTGTCGTCAGTCCGCAGCAATGATTCGTTAGACCCAATCTCGATGTGCCATTCGTAACTTGTTTTTCAATATTGTTTTCAAAAATCGGTACAAACGAACCTGCTCGACGTCCGGAATCGACGTCGTTCCGTTGGTTACGTTTCCACTCGGCGGTATTATATTGTGTATCGGCTTCGGAGTAATCGGAGCTACGAACAACGAATAATTATGTCATAGGGTTGCGAATTGTCGCGATGAATCTCCGCGAAACGCGATACAACGTTTATACCGGGATTCTCACCGAGGAGACGATTCGGACACTTGAGATCCTTGGTAGGAGGTGAGAGATCATGCGGGCAAACGCACTTGGATGTTTTACTGTCGACGCTGCGGCAAGCCGCCTCCTTGCCGCACACTCGGGGATTCTGGTTGCAGTCTGTCAACGCATCGCTTCGGTTCGTCAGGTGAGGCTCCGTTGACGAGTCCGGTACTGGCTTGCTCGCGGCCAGTATCGAGCTCGCTTCTGTGACACGAAGGAACACGACAATGACGATCGTATACGTTATCACAGCTGGAAATGATCGAATTATACCCCGAAAATCGTGGAAAAATGATTGTCGCGCGAATTTCACACCGATGGAGAACGCGATCGAAGATAATCGTCGACCTTTTATTCGTACCGATGCGAGGCGAGCATCGCGGTTCGGATCGCGTTCGAAGCAACAGCGGGACGCGCACTCAGACTCGTCAGAGGGAGGAAGAACGCTTGGACGTTCGTTGGGTGTAGACAGCGAGGATCCTTGTCCAAGCCCGTTGACCGTGGAGATAACGTTCTGACCCGTGGACGTTACCGCCCGCGTACGCGCTACACCCGTTGTTCATGAATGCCTACCACTGTTGTACGTTTGCCTGACATCGAACCCTTGGCGGACTCGAAAAACCCTTCCATTATCCGCCCGACGAGACAGGCTTATATGCGCGGACAACCCGTCGTAGTTTCGCTCTTAAACTCTTTGACAAACGTGTTTTACTTTTCCGAAAACTTTGACCATTGTTGAGAAACAGAATCCTATAATTCTACCGGCATTGAAAAATGAATCGATCCCGCTCGCTTTTATTGATTGGAACTTCGGGAGGACGGCTGGAAGGGCCCCGATAAAAATACGAGAAAAACAGATTTAGAAGCTGCCAAAAGTCGACGCCCGCCTACCGTTTGGATCACTTTGACGAGATCTTTTTTAGGACCGCGTGACAGGCAGACAAAAAGAGCGAAAACGAGTCAGCGGAATCTAAAGAATGGATTGGAAAGAGGTAGAGAGAGAAAGAGAGAGAGAGGGAGATGAAAAAATATCCGAGCTGGGGCGTGAATCGGCCGTCTTATCTCTCCGTGACCCGACGGTGAAACTGACCGTTTCAGAGATAAATATGAGCGGAACAACAATTATCGAAATATATGTATATATGCGTTATTAAAAAATAAATAAGGGGTCGAGAAGCTTTCGGGATATTTGTAATCATTCTCGAAATGCCGGATCTGTCATTTCCAAAGTGATTGATGATGCCGCAATTGCCGTCGAATAAAATAAATATACGTTTCAAAGATTTCTTTTTTTTAATTTAATATTCCTTCACCGCTTGAACGTACAATCATGAATTATCGAGACTCGGAATTTGTTCAAACAATAGAGAAGTTTTTTCAAACGGCGATATCTTCCTTCATTAACATGGATTTTACCAGTAAATTTTTCAATTCCCACCGAAGCTTCCCTCGATCGTTGTAAAATAGCGACAAATGTGTAATTCCGCCGGGGAATTCTGAAATATTGAGAAAGAGAGAATTCTCGAACGAGCTTATCTCGCTTTCGCTATCTATCTCGGCTCATTAATCGGGAACGTATTCGAAGCTCCCGTTATACGCGTTTAGAGAGATACAGCTTGTTTTTCTTGGAAGAGCGACGATACGAGAGCATCGTACGAACTTCGCAACAAACGCGGTTGTACCAATTACCGATATAGGGTCGTCGTGAAAAGGATCGATTATTCCAGAGATTTCTCTGCTTGATTTTTTCCAACTTCTCATCTTTCTCCGCGCAGCAAAATCAGCTCAGCATCCGCGAGGTGAATGAAATTTGCTCCTTCGGTCGAACGCGACTCGATGTTTCCCAACACATGTGCTATACACTCGTACTTCTCGAGACTCTATCAAGTTTGTTACGCATCCATGGGGGGGAATTGCACTAGGAGCGTGCGTTTCAACGGGGCGATTCTCGACGTGCGATCATTCGAGTCATTCGAGTCATTGCGTCATACAAGTCATTGTATCGTCCGTTGGATTGAGCGAAATTCAAAAAAACATGGCTCTCGTGATTTTTCCGTATTTTAAACGATAAAACTAGGTTACAAAAAAAATATTAAAATTCCTCAGAATACACATTCGATTGATTTCCTTCGCACACGAAGTTTGCGCTTGAGATCAAGATGAGTCTTTTGATATACGATGAATATACGCATGATACTGGATAGAGTACCTGAACGTAATTGTCCCGATTCCGATCCTCGACTCGCCGTTATTCTTGCGCGAAACATGGCGACTTGGAATTTGTCGAACAGCGCGTAAATCGTCACGTAGAAACTCGGATCACGATGATCGAGGATAACGTTCTCTCGTACAGTCTCCAGCAGCCACGATTCCCATGGCATTTTCCATAAACGTCCGTGTTTATTCTCGAAGCGCACGGCGATATGCACAAACGTATACGTAACAAACCCGCCGCGTTTAAGGTCCTCGCGTCACGAGTCGCGCAAGATTCTCTCGTTACCGCCGACGCTCTCCGCTTCGGCGATGAAAATTCTTACGGAATTTTTCTCCGTTGCCTCTCGCATCTTTTTTCGCGAGGCGAACCTTCGGAGGGACGTGCCTCGAAAGATTCTCCAACCGCGTGGCTTTATACGATACAAAACGATGTACAAAGGTGTTTTTTCTCAACGATTTCTTCCGTTCAAACTTCCGATCTACCGGTCGCACCGCAAGCACTCGACTCTCGATCTACGTAAAAGTTGCGATTTAATTTTCAAGAGCACCATTCAGCACCGGAAACGTTTCCCATGGAGGGTTGTCTCTTCAATCGGGACCGACGATAAAATTGATTCTCGCGCGCTTCTTGGCGATTATCAGAGACGATGAGACTGAATGACTTAAAAATCGGAAGTAGCGCGAGAGGAACCGCGTACGGAGGTGAGGACGAGCAAGATCCGAGAGCGGCGACTCGCTTCGCCACACTGATGACTGACTCGATACGCGTTTCTTTTCCTGCTCAAACGACGCTTGGCCTATCCAAGAGCGTATTCCGTGCGGATGATACACCCGAGCCAAAGCCAGCAGAGGCTCCCGACTCGTTCAACCAACGCACTCTCGCAACGGCTGCGCGTGTGTGCGAACGAGGACGTCGACGACGACGATGATGATGATACAAAAGTCGAAACGACACCCACAATATTCAAGTTCGGTCGGATATTCCCGCCTCTTATCAGCGGAAGGGTAACGCCAAGGAGAGGAAGTGTTGCTTCTTGGCCTTTGCTGTTCAACTCCCACACATCGCATTACCTCCGAGATTACATCTCTCGCATGTATGCGTATGTACTAAACGAATTCATGCATTTTTATCAACGGTCCAACGATCGATCGATCGATAGATTGGCGGCAAATTTTACTTTCGCGTGTCATCAAGTGTCGCCCTCGTTATACCCTGTGTCTGGAAGGAAATTCCTCCTTTTCGAGCGGAATTTCAATGCCTCGTGTGTCCGACTCTGTCTCTCTCTTTCTCCAAACTTGCCTCGACGGAAAGGCGGCTATACGGGGGAGACCGAAGGCACACGGCTGAAAGGATTTTCCGCCTTCTTCCCCTGCTATACTTGCTGCTCTTGTGGTTGATTTTTAAGTAGAATGAAAATGTTGTGTTGTGTTGGCGCGTACTTTATAGCGGTAGAAAAAAGTTGTACGAGCAAACCACTCATCACAGCCACGAAATAACGACGACACGGGTCGTCGAGCATTATCGTCGATCAATCGATCAGGAGAACAAAAAAGGAAGCCTCTCGTTGTTTTCGTGGTTGATGCCTCTTCTTAGATAGGTTATTCATTCATTCATTCACGAAGAAAACGTACACGTCCCGCGTGACGATAAATTTCCGATAGCCAAAGAAAAACTGCTGGAAACTATCGATGATCGAAAGAGTGAAAATTGCTCGTGAGAAAAAAAAATTCCCGAGACATCGTGCAAACGCAGACGCGACATGTGACGGAAGATGGAAAAGAAAACCCTCCCCAATGTCTATATGCTGCGAGGTTACAGGCTTGCACCTGGAAGACGGGAATAGCCCTGGATTCTTTGCGGTCGGAAGTGTTTTTTTTATCCTTTCCATAAACAATGGAGGTATTTCTATTTTCTTCACTCGTTCAACACCCGCTGCCTATGTAAATTTGTATAGAACGATTCTCGTTACATACATTTTGCGATGTATATGCTCCGAGAAGGACAAGATGGCCGCTAGGAATAATCCAACGATAGTAAAAAAAATGTGCTCTCTCTCTCTCTCTCTCTCTCTCTGCGATAGAGCGATAACGCATTGATGTTTAACATTTTGGAGGAAACGCGTGTACAAAGCCAAATTAACCCTTCTCGCTCGCTGTTGTAAGAAGCGTGGCGTCGAGGTATGCGCACAGATGGTGCACAAAATATACGAAATATACGAAATACCGGGTTCTTCGACCGAGCCCCGCTTCTCTCGAGCGCTATATAGGTACCCGCGGGCTATGATAACAAAGCGGCGAGTTCCACAAAGAGCCCCGAGTGTTTGTGTTTTTAAAAGCCCACCACGCTGGACGGATAACACTCGGGATGACGAGAACCACTTGGTGCGCCGTTCGCCATTCGCCCTCCGTGTTCGGAAGCTCGCGTGTGCATTGCAGTTTATAACAGCGGTATATCCGCTAATTCGCGATCTTTGCGATTAACGCCGCGGGTCACGAGCCCGCGACAGTGTGCAATTACGAGCGATAGCTAGATGGATAACCGAGTTGTTCCTCGCCGTTTGAAATTCAAGCACAAAAGCGAGACCTCGCGGGGTCATATCGCATCAGGGATGACAAATCTCAGGCGCTACGTTCCTTCGTTGCAGAGGCTCTGCACGAGCTTCCGTTTCCGCGGCAAAGAATTCCTAAGGGAGAATACGCTCCACGGTTTCCCGTATTTCGTTGACCCTCGACGACCGATGTGGGAACGGTAAGAGACGGAGAAAGAGAGAAACGAGCATTATCTCGTCGTGTTTTATTTGTAACATTTTGTAAGAATTTTCTTCCGTTCCATTTGATCGTGTCGCAGAATAGCGTGGCTCGTGTGTACGTTGGCGTCGTTGTGCGCCGTCATTGGAATAATCTTCACGATAATGGGAACGTTTTTGAGAGATCCGGCTCTGGTGGGACTCGATACCGAGAGCGGTGATACTCTAGTCATGCATTCACCGAGGGTGACACTCTGCCAACTGCAACCGGACTTTCATTTCGGTCCCTACCAAGTTGTGAGTGGAAGAACAATTTTGATCAAAGCGCCACACCGCGGCTCGGTGAAACGTTGATTTTTTCCCCAAGGATTCCGATTATTACAACTGGCTGTACAATTGGTCGTGGGAAGCGAGCAAGACCGAGCCACGCCTACACCTCCGAGGTGAAAACTACAGCGATATTTTTTATCGCTCGGCCCCCGATTGCCAAGAGCTTTATCACGACTGCAAGTACTCGTTGAGTATCGCAACGCACAAGCAGACTTGTACATCGCCTTCCACCGAGGTCACGAGTGTATTAACGATATCGTCGTCCCTGTTGCGCGAAATGATTTCAGCCGAGAAGCGACATCGTGCGAGGATATGCTGGAAAAAAGACTGACGAGCCGCGGTGTTTGCTGCTGCATCCCCGCTACGGAGATGACGAGAGACGGAAGACTGTGGGGAGTGACGTTTCGTACCACCACGGCGTATCCCATCAGGTATGGTATACTACATCAGGCTCTTCTCGCTTGGCTATACCCGCGATCATTTTCTTTATTCCATGCAGCATAGATCTCGCGGAATCTCGTTCACCACCGCCTGTTCACGGCTCACCCTACTGGTATCAACTGAGCAAGGGCGCGACCATCAGAATATCGCTGCAAGTGACTTACGCGACAGAGGCTATGGAGTCATTAACGCTGTATCGTCGCGAATGTTTCTTGCCCAATGAGAATCCTTCTTACAACGGCTGTCTTCATCAATACCACCGCGAATCGATTCTCGAAGCGTGCGGCTGCGTTCCGTGGTTCCTCGTATCCTCCGACAGCAAGAAAGAACGAGAATGCGCCGCGGAGGATTACAATTGTTTGCTCGACAAGGGCCCGATGTCAACGATGAAGGCTCGTTGTCACCTCCCGTGCAATCACACCGCGTATGGATTCCAACAAGTGGAGGACAGAAACGACAGCATTGTCGAGATATACCTGTTGAATTGGCCCTCGGTTATTTACAAACGTGACGTTAGATTCGGGCTGCTCGATCTTTTGGTGTCTTTTGGCGGTATAGCCGGCCTCTTCTTGGGCTACTCGCTTCTGATCAGCGTCGAATTCGGCTACTATCTCTTCCTGAGAAGCTACTGCGCCGCGATACTCAACGAGCCTGCGAGAATCATCGAAACGAGAAAGCCCGCAAAAACCCGCACCGTTCGAGCAGTCGATCGGAAAACACGTTGTTATCGCGACTACGTTGATTGATCAATAAGTAACTCTCGCGTATGTTGCAAAAATATCTTTGTGTGTCTCTTTATCGTTTTATTAGCGCGTCGGCGCTCGCCCAGTCACAAAGAGAGACACGTATTTTCTTGTTGGAGAAGTTTTTTTTATAGACCAGAGCTTCAAACTTGGAAATAAATAAGTATGTACACACACACACACACACACACACACATGTATAGACAATCTATACGCCGACGCAATGACTATACGTTCGCTTTGGACCTGCCATCGACGTTAAAGCTATTTGTCTATCGAAGCTCGTATATATTTGTTCTTTTTTCTTTTTCCATCCGGTTTGTTTCCCTCTCGTATCAGAGTCTCTCGTCGGATCGATCAACCCCTTCACTGCCCTGTACTCGTCTTACCCCTTACGTACTTACGTGCTCGCACTCGCCTCACCTTTTCATCAGCGATACGAGTATCTCGAGATCGGCTCATCGGGATAACAAATATCGGAGGAAAAACAAAAATCGGCACTCCTTCGCAGACGCGACGGCAAAGGGGTTGTTCGGCCCATCTTCGAGATTTTGTTATCTGCATTGAGAAACGCTAGTTTTCCGCGCATACACGCGTCTTTACGTGCGCACATGTAATAATACCTATCGTATAATAATACCTATCGTACGATAATACCTGTTCTATGTAATAATCAAAGAGATGCTATAAAAAGTTAATGTTTATCGAATGAAGTGGTCGTAGATGAAATGGTATATTCATCATGGTCGCCTGATAAATCGTTAACAATTTTTCTTGTTTTTTCTCTCGTTCCCGCGACGGCAATGTGGAATTGTCTACAAGTTTTAGCGGATAAATCGTTCGTACAGCGCGAAAACGCGCATAAAAATTGGACTACCGCGTGATGGAGGATGATAAATTTTGCGAAATATTTGTACGCGAGCACTCGGCCTAAAATTGATGTCTCCCACGATCTCGGAGGCGCGCGAGACGAACGCCGGATCGAAGCGCTTCACTGTACGCGGAGCATTGGAAAAACGTCGGAGGGTTACGTGATCCAAGATCGTTGACTGTGTCAAACCATTTTGAAAAGTTGCGTCGCAGCATCGGAGCTCTGCTCGGCGAAAGAAATCCCGTCATTCGCGCTTGCAAGATCGCGCGAAGTCTCGCCGAATTCGCCGTCCGGCAAATTCGGTACCATAATGACAACTCCGTCACCTTTGGAGCGCGCCGTTATCGTTGTTCCGCTGTATGGTCTTCTCGGGCTGATTTTCTCGACGAGATTCGCCATCTGCGACGATACGGAACTGCGTCCCATGGATTTTAAACTCTCGCCGTGAAAACTTGATTACTTGGACTCACAGAGGGTGCCCATGGGTTATTTTCAATGTTAAACTACTTTAAAGTTTCATTTGTGCAATAAACAATTATATCGACGTGTGAATTGGAGCTATCCCGTATGTTTTCCGGACTCACCTCAAGGTGACCCTTTTCTTGACTCTCGTACCGAGATCCGAGTGGCCACGATGAATCTGCCTCGGTCTAGCCGGTGCAGCTTCTCGGCGAGTCCCGCAAGTCGGGGAACTAGGTTCGGACAATTGCTTGTCAATGATAATAGGCTTGAAAACGTTCGTTTCCCGCGGAACAAAACTCGCGGTATCATTGCCCTTTGTTGGCAATTGTGCCGTCGCCTCGTCCTCACGCGTCTCAGCAGGCGGTAGAGGCAACGTCAGTATCCTCTTTCGATCCTCCAAGTATAATTTCATCAGTTGGTCCAGTTTGATCTCGATGTCGTCAACCTGCGTCATATCCCCCATTCAATTCCTCCTTTTGTTTCTATTTCTTTACGCTCTGGAAATTAACGACGTTCGATAACGTCCCTACCTGCCTCTCGACTTTCACGATCTTCGCCGCTAAACTCGTTTTCGAAGCGTAAACATCCCTCACTTTTGATCCCTGTTTGCCGAGTATTTGATCTAATCTGCAGCACAAAACATTGACCAAATGAGTGTTTACCCCTCGAGCGACATGTCGCGCATTTTTTCCACGCACTATCCTTTCTCTTTCTCTCTCTCTTTTCGTCGTTAAATAATCTACAGTTTGTGACTCGCTTTTTTTCAATTCGGTATACCGTCGCATATGAGAAACGTGCGAGTGCGCAACTACTAAAGTGCCGGCGTATTTACAAGGAACAGTCAACAAATGTATCAATGAAAAAGACAGAAAGCGAGAAAAAGTGTTAAAAAAATACGTCGTATTTCTTCGATACAACGATTTATTTTTCAAGCTTTCGTCGCGGTCGATCGCTTCCTCATCATTCGACTTCGGGCAGATTCGGGCATCGGGAAAAGAGTGAAGACAGACGACAAGGGATAGCGAGAGAGAGAGAGAGAAAGAGAGTGAGGCAGAAAGAGATAGAGAGAGAAAGACTCTGGCTCGAGAAAGAGCAATTAAAATTAAAACGAAATAAAAGAAAAACATATATTTCAAGAAAAATGTAACATTAATCATGATGATAACAGTGATGACTTAAAGAACAAAGATCACGAACGGTATACTCTGGATTCCGATCGAGATATACCTGAATTGAAGATTTCGGACGCGAATTAGAAGATCCGCGTGTCCTGAGCTGTACTGTTCGATCACGTCCTTGACGTCGTAAGGTTTCAATGCTTCTCTGAATTTCTTCCGGGCCACCATGTACCTCAGCTGCCGAGTATCAGATCACACACGCGGATACATACCACTCGTGCTAAAATATCTTGATCGACATATTTTTTTTCATTCCACTACCGTTTGACAAAATATCAATCATCGCGATGCGATGTCTCGTCTCTCGATTAAATCTTTAGAATCCCGAAAAAATCTAAATATAGGCACCGCCAATCAATCATGGAATAGTAGCGAACCAGAACTAGATGAATCTGATAATAAACGAGTGACGAGTAGGGCATGATGTGAGTAGGGTTGATGATGACTCGCACATTGATATTTGTATGGATTATATCCCGGTATGTGCTCTACAACCGGCAATATTACCCTTCCGGGAAGATGTTACATGTCCATGTAGATGAATTGCTACTTGATACAAATGTATCCGGTAGCGAAATATTTATCGATACTTTATTACAGATGCATCGAGACGTTTTCGGAGTTCCTACTTTTGCATTGAATAGCGAAAGTTTCTCCGATATTTCATCATGCAACGTAGCAATGTAGCAACGGAACTACATATCGACGTATCTTCGTCCTTAGGCCATCAAACCGTTATTTTGTTTAGAACATTAATCACTATTACTTACATTTTATCTTTCTTATCTTTCTTATAAAAAGTTGATGAGGAGATATAGATCGAAATTATCGAAATATCGAAACATCGCATGCTTTGTTGTCGTTTTATTCGTTCGTGATTGGTCGGTGATGAGCGTAGCCGCGAAATTCATGCGAGACTGTATTCACGCGGTTTTTTATGCTGTTTTTGTCAGTTGTCGACTTGTGACATTAATCGCGGTTAGCAAAGGTTATGGTTCTACGATAATTCATTCCGTGAAAAAGAAATCATCCATATCGAGTAAGTAAGAGTACTATATTTCACAATTGAATTTATATTGTACTGAGAGAAAATGAGAGATAGTCCAGGAGAAGGAGAGTGAATAAACTAAACTAGCTTCTCTTGCACATTTTTTCAAGCGAAAATTTTTCTCCCTTCTTTCTCCCTTGCACATTAATGTTTTATAAAATTTACAAGAAATTATTCTTCGATCAGACGATCTCGCGAGAAGCGTTTTCCTTCAAAGTAGTGTCAGATAAAAAGAACGATCGACAACTCCATCAAAATTTAACCACGCATAGAGGAAACAACTCTAAACAAGATGCTTCATGTCCGGTTTCCGGAAATTTTTGTTCTACAGCCTAATGTCTAATGTCGAGTGGGTAAACAGTTTCGCAGGCGCAGTACTACCGCTCGACGCTGGCCCGGAGGGGCTATCTTTCCGCTCTACAGCAATGTCGGGCGGGTAAACAGTCTCGCAGGCGCAGTACTACCGCTCGACGCTGGCCCGGAGAGGCTATCTTTCCGCTCTACAGCAATGTCGGGCGGGTAGCAGTCTCGCAGGCGCAGTGTTACTGCTCGACGCTGGCCCGGAGAGGCTATCTTTCCGCTCTACAGCAATGTCGGGCGGGTAGCAGTTTCGCAGGCGCAGTACTACCGCTCGACGCTGGCCCGGAGGGGCTATCTTTCCGCTCTACAGCAATGTCGGGCGGGTAAACAGTCTCGCAGGCGCAGTACTACCGCTCGACGCTGGCCCGGAGAGGCTATCTTTCCGCTCTACAGCAATGTCGGGCGGGCAGCAGTTTCGCAGGCGCAGTACTACCGCTCGACGCTGGCCCGGAGGGGCTATCTTTCCGCTCTACAGCAATGTCGGGCGGGTAAACAGTCTCGCAGGCGCAGTACTACCGGTCGACGCTGCAGTACTCGACAGTAGTGGCAGATGGAAAGAACGATCGACAACTCGATCAAAATTTAACCACGCATAGAGGAAACGACTCTGAACAACATGCTTCATTTCCGGTTGTCGGAAATTTAGTTTCAGTTTTTCCCCTTAAGGAAAACGGCAGACGGAAAGAACGATCGACAACTCGATCAAAATTTAACCACGCATAGAGGAAACGACTCTGAACAAGATGCTTCATTTCCGGTTGCCGGAAATTTAGTTTCAGTTTTTCCCCTTAAGGAAAACGGCAGACGGAAAGAACGATCGACAACTCGATCAAAATTTAACCACGCATAGAGGAAACGACTCTGAACAAGATGCTTCATTTCCGGTTGTCGGAAATTTAGTTTCAGTTTTTCCCCTTAAGGAAAACGGCAGACGGAAAGAACGATCGACAACTCGATCAAAATTTAACCACGCATAGAGGAAATGACTCTGAACAAGATGCTTCATTTCCGGTTGTCGGAAATTTAGTTTCAGTTTTTCCCCTTAAGGGTAGCGGCAGACGGAAAGAACGATCGACAACTCGATCAAAATTTAACCACGCATAGAGGAAACGACTCTGAACAAGATGCTTCATTTCCGGTTGTCGGAAATTTAGTTTCAGTTTTTCCCCTTAAGGGTAGCGGCAGATGGAAAGAACGATCGACAACTCGATCAAAATTTAACCACGCATAGAGGAAACGACTCTGAACAAGATGCTTCATTTCCGGTTGTCGGAAATTTAGTTTCAGTTTTTCCCCTTAAGGGTAGCGGCAGATGGAAAGAACGATCGACAACTCGATCAAAATTTAACCACGCATAGAGGAAACGACTCTGAACAAGATGCTTCATTTCCGGTTGTCGGAAATTTAGTTTCAGTTTTTCCCCTTAAGGGTAGCGGCAGATGGAAAGAACGATCGACAACTCGATCAAAATTTAACCACGCATAGAGGAAACGACTCTGAACAAGATGCTTCATTTCCGGTTGTCGGAAATTTAGTTTCAGTTTTTCCCCTTAAGGGTAGCGGCAGACGGAAAGAACGATCGACAACTCGATCAAAATTTAACCACGCATAGAGGAAACGACTCTGAACAAGATGCTTCATTTCCGGTTGTCGGAAATTTAGTTTCAGTTTTTCCCCTTAAGGGTAGCGGCAGATGGAAAGAACGATCGACAACTCGATCAAAATTTAACCACGCATAGAGGAAACGACTCTGAACAAGATGCTTCATTTCCGGTTGTCGGAAATTTAGTTTCAGTTTTTCCCCTTAAGGGTAGCGGCAGATGGAAAGAACGATCGACAACTCGATCAAAATTTAACCACGCATAGAGGAAACGACTCTGAACAAGATGCTTCATTTCCGGTTGTCGGAAATTTAGTTTCAGTTTTTCCCCTTAAGGGTAGCGGCAGACGGAAAGAACGATCGACAACTCGATCAAAATTTAACCACGCATAGAGGAAACGACTCTGAACAAGATGCTTCATTTCCGGTTGTCGGAAATTTAGTTTCAGTTTTTCCCCTTAAGGGTAGCGGCAGATGGAAAGAACGATCGACAACTCGATCAAAATTTAACCACGCATAGAGGAAACGACTCTGAACAAGATGCTTCATTTCCGGTTGTCGGAAATTTAGTTTCAGTTTTTCCCCTTAAGGGTAGCGGCAGATGGACAGAACGATCGACAACTCGATCAAAATTTAACCACGCATAGAGGAAACGACTCTGAACAAGATGCTTCATTTCCGGTTGTCGGAAATTTTGTTTCAGTTTTTCCCCTTAAGGGTAGGCAGACGGAAAGAACGATCGACAACTCGATCAAAATTTAACCACGCATAGAGGAAACGACTCTGAACAAGATGCTTCATTTCCGGTTGTCGGAAATTTAGTTTCAGTTTTTCCCCTTAAGGGTAGCGGCAGATGGAAAGAACGATCGACAACTCGATCAAAATTTAACCACGCATAGAGGAAACGACTCTGAACAAGATGCTTCATTTCCGGTTGTCGGAAATTTAGTTTCAATTTTTCCCCTTAAGGAAAACGGCAGACGGAAAGAACGATCGACAACTCGATCAAAATTTAACCACGCATAGAGGAAACGACTCTGAACAAGATGCTTCATTTCCGGTTGTCGGAAATTTAGTTTCAATTTTTCCCCTTAAGGGTAGCGGCAGATGGACAGAACGATCGACAACTCGATCAAAATTTAACCACGCATAGAGGAAACGACTCTGAACAAGATGCTTCATTTCCGGTTGTCGGAAATTTAGTTTCAGTTTTTCCCCTTAAGGGTAGCGGCAGATGGAAAGAACGATCGACAACTCGATCAAAATTTAACCACGCATAGAGGAAACGACTCTGAACAAGATGCTTCATTTCCGGTTGTCGGAAATTTAGTTTCAGTTTTTCCCCTTAAGGGTAGCGGCAGATGGAGAGAACGATCGACAACTCGATCAAAATTTAACCACGCATAGAGGAAACGACTCTGAACAAGATGCTTCATTTCCGGTTGTCGGAAATTTAGTTTCAGTTTTTCCCCTTAAGGGTAGCGGCAGATGGAAAGAACGATCGACAACTCGATCAAAATTTAACCACGCATAGAGGAAACGACTCTGAACAAGATGCTTCATTTCCGGTTGTCGGAAATTTAGTTTCAGTTTTTCCCCTTAAGGGTAGCGGCAGATGGAAAGAACGATCGACAACTCGATCAAAATTTAACCACGCATAGAGGAAACGACTCTGAACAAGATGCTTCATTTCCGGTTGTCGGAAATTTAGTTTCAGTTTTTCCCCTTAAGGGTAGCGGCAGACGGAAAGAACGATCGACAACTCGATCAAAATTTAACCACGCATAGAGGAAACGACTCTGAACAAGATGCTTCATTTCCGGTTGTCGGAAATTTAGTTTCAGTTTTTCCCCTTAAGGGTAGCGGCAGATGGAAAGAACGATCGACAACTCGATCAAAATTTAACCACGCATAGAGGAAACGACTCTGAACAAGATGCTTCATTTCCGGTTGTCGGAAATTTAGTTTCAGTTTTTCCCCTTAAGGGTAGCGGCAGATGGAAAGAACGATCGACAACTCGATCAAAATTTAACCACGCATAGAGGAAACGACTCTGAACAAGATGCTTCATTTCCGGTTGTCGGAAATTTAGTTTCAGTTTTTCCCCTTAAGGGTAGCGGCAGATGGAAAGAACGATCGACAACTCGATCAAAATTTAACCACGCATAGAGGAAACGACTCTGAACAAAATGCTTCATTTCCGGTTGTCGGAAATTTTGTTTCAGTTTTTCCCCTTAAGGGTAGGCAGACGGAAAGAACGATCGACAACTCGATCAAAATTTAACCACGCATAGAGGAAACGACTCTGAACAAGATGCTTCATTTCCGGTTGTCGGAAATTTAGTCTCAGTTTTTCCCCTTAAGGGTAGCGGCAGATGGAAAGAACGATCGACAACTCGATCAAAATTTAACCACGCATAGAGGAAACGACTCTGAACAAGATGCTTCATTTCCGGTTGTCGGAAATTTAGTTTCAGTTTTTCCCCTTAAGGAAAACGGCAGACGGAAAGAACGATCGACAACTCGATCAAAATTTAACCACGCATAGAGGAAACGACTCTGAACAAGATGCTTCATTTCCGGTTGTCGGAAATTTAGTTTCAGTTTTTCCCCTTAAGGGTAGCGGCAGATGGAAAGAACGATCGACAACTCGATCAAAATTTAACCACGCATAGAGGAAACGACTCTGAACAAGATGCTTCATTTCCGGTTGTCGGAAATTTAGTTTCAGTTTTTCCCCTTAAGGGTAGCGGCAGATGGAAAGAACGATCGACAACTCGATCAAAATTTAACCACGCATAGAGGAAGCGACTCTGAGCGAGTTGCTTCGTTTCCGGTTTTCGGAAATTTTGTTCAGTTTTTTGTATAGAATTTACAAGTAATGACTCTTCGATCACACAATCTCGCGGAAAACTCTTACCGCGTAACTTTAATGTGGTGCTAGATGAAAAGAACAACACAACTGCATGAAAAATAAACCACGAATAGAGAAAACAACTCTACACAAGTTGCTTCATGGTTTGTTTTCGGAACATTTTTTCAAAATGTTTTGTAAAATTTACAAGAAATGACTCTCCGATCAGACGATCTCGCGAGAAGCGTTTTCCTTCAAAGTAAATTTTTTATGTACAACATTTTTTTATGTAAAATTGCAATTGTTTATTTAATTACATATTTGTGATACAAAGTTGGCTTATTGAAACAAAATTTTGAGTATTTTGGGCAATGCATTTTATGAAGATTATTTATGATTTATTAATTATTATTGTTTGTACTTCATTTTTAAATCTAAAAATTTCTTGCTTTTCACCATTTGCTACTTATGCCGGATTATAATGTGTTCTGTAGGGGTCTATACTTAAATCAAGATGGAGCGCTGCAGCGCGAAAATGCAGCCGGTCGCGCGCGCGAGCGCGCCTCTCTAATCCCTAGTAATAACATATTGGACATTTAGAATCTGATAGCGAGTTTGTAATCAGCGACCTGAATCAGAGACACGTGGATACCGGTTCTCAGTAAACTCAAGTAAAAATGTTTGGTATCGGAACAGTCTCGGGGCAGCACCGGAGCGGTCACCATAGTCTCTATGAGGTATCAGAGCGATCGCCCAGGTCTCCGCTAAATTTGCCGGCTACCAAGCACGTCTCAGAGCGATTTCCGGGCGGATGACCGCCCCGATATCTGGGTCTCTATCCAGTCTCTGGCCGGGAAACCGCTCCAAGACTTGGCGTTTTTCTTATGCATCAGATGAGCGTTTGCGTAAACAACGAAATTGCACTAGCAGCGAGTTGTTCATGCGTTTTCCGCAGAGCGGCGCATAGCCACGATCTTACTGACAAACGACCACGAGCCATGGAAACCATATACATGAGCATAACAATGATTACTGACAATTTTTTAATACTTGATTTCAAGCCTGATACTCTGGCTCCTACATCTAACGATGTCTCGAACGGAAGATGTGGGTTCTGCTCATGCCTCTCTACATATACATACGTTTTCTATAAGCACAAGTGCATATACACATATTCATAAGTATGTGCTTATTCCTATTTATTTGTGTAGCCATCAGGTATCCAAGTGTTTCATTAGGGCTACCAGATGGAGATCGCTCAGTAACCGCTCTGATACTTCTGGCAACGGTATCGGAGTGGTCACCCCGAGAGACAGCTCCGATACCAACAATTTTCTTCTTAACTTCTTTGCCTCCTGAAAAACTTACTATTTTTTCCTAATATATGAAGCATTGAGAACAATTTTACTGCCCGAAACGAAAGTACAAAAGATTGGAAAAACTCGCTGCGCTATACAAAATCATCAAGTATCGATAAATATTCCACTCCTCGACATCGAGCTACAAACAGCGCGCGCGATGCACGTTTCAGACATTTCTGAATTTTTTTCCAACTTTATCATCGTAATTAGCAATTACAAAAAAGTATGGAAGCTACTTTTATTTTTCACACTACGTGACGTTTTGTACGTTTGACGTTTTGATTTTACGGTGATTTACCTACTTCGCGCCATGACGAATGTGATATGATATATAATTTAGAAATTTAGTAGAGAAAAATCAGCTCAAAATGATGAGTTTGCACATGTCGGCTAAACAAATTATGCTTTAGCTAGGCTGAATGGGAACAAAAAAATCATATGGAATCGATAAAATGTAATTAAATTTTCGATTAGATGAACGGTTACGGAAATGTACGTGATTTAAATTCTTGTTTGACAGCTGGAAGCACATTTTTCTGTATAACATCCGAGGCAGGTCTGTGACGTCAGGTCATAACATTTTCTTTCTGTATTACTTGGTTTCGAGACGCTGCCGGGTCTCTAGACACTTGCGATGTAGACACACTATTTGCAGAATTTCTACTACAAAGAAAAAGAGGAAGAAAAACGAGCTAACGAGCACTCTTGTTTTCTTTTCTTTCTCTCACTCTCTCTCTTTCTCTCTTTCTGTCTCTTTCTCTGCAAAATCCGATTTTCGCTGCGCAAGATTGAGAGAAAAAAATTGATTGATCGGTGGTGTGCAACGCTACGGGACGATACACAATATCGTTGGAAAAATAGGAAAATATTTTTCTTGTTCGATCAGGCCACGTTCGTACTCTGCCCGTGTAAAATCATCATTATCACCATTACCATTATTACTACTTTTCCAAAAGATCTGTACAGACTGAACGCCCGTACTGTACATGGAAATGTTCGATGATCGATGACGCAAAGCGAAACCAGTCGAATTTCATTGCGTATATAATGGAAAAAGCGACGAGGTGACGATCGTAGGGAAAACTCCTGGTACTTTAAAGATAATTAAACGAGAAGGAGAGTAACAAAAGTGATAAGAGAGATGGAGAGAGACAGAAAGAGAGAGAGAGAGAGACAGAGAGAATGTGTGTGTGTGTGTAAAGGGGGATGGGTCGCAGGGTAAAAAAGTGGGTCACCGGTAATCGATCTACTCTCGCGGTCGAGCGAGAAGCGAATGCTATTCTGCGCTATTTCAACGCTACATTCCATGCTATTCCACGCAATTCCACATGGCAGAAACATACTTTTACGATCCGGAGAAAACCTTGAGTCCGAGTCACCCTGCGTCCATCTTGTATTACTATACGTTTAGGTTCCGTTATTCCATTATTAATTTTATTACTCCCCTTCGGTGAATTTCAACTTTACTCGCGGTTTGTGTTGCGAACATTTAAATTATCCTCTACCATCTTTATAGTATGCATAACGCGCTTTGCGCAATGTCGGCCATGCCATATTCGTTTATTCAATTATTCAAAATCGCGTCGAACGTCATTCCTATCGCATTGCACACATGCTATAGGCCGTATGTACGAACAAGCCAATGCACTAATTCGCGTCGAAAATCGCGTTAATAACAATAAGAATGAACATTTATGCATTACTATTGCTATTTTTGTACTTGGGGTTGTTATTATTATACGCCCAATTAGAGGGAAATTAGTCATTAACACGAGCAAAACAATCGAAAGTCGAGTTTTTTTTACCTCGAGTTCTCGTATATAGTCACGTTGCAACCCTGCATGCATCAGCCGTGTGTTTGCATTCCACTACGAATGTTTGTAGCGGACCGCGAGTGAGTCAAGGGAAGAGTTTTCGGGTGATGACGCCCGCGAGGAATAATTCAGAAGAATATACAGGGCTCTCGGAGAATCAGGCTGCAAACCCTTAAAATGTTCTTCCCCCTTTTTCTAGAAAAAAACAGCCAATAATACACGTACGAAAAACCGAGAAAAAGGAATTTTTATCTTCCGTTATCGCACTATTGTTCCGTTTGGTATTTTAATCGCGTTGATTGCTTTGCAGCGCGTTGAAGATTTTGCAAAAATCAGTCGGTTTTCGAGACTAATTGGAACATGAATAATCTGCAAAAAGGAAATTTCAATTGTCGAAAAACTGACGAAAGTAACGGGAAACTTTGATTTTCATATGGAATACCGCATACTACCTTTCTCCTGATTGTCATTGATATTCTTGAATTAACGATTGCGTTACAGGGAACTATGTAAGAGAAGAAAACATTACATCTCTACAAACTACCGCACAACAGTGATGGTGAAATATTACGGTAATATGAAACGTGGGTATGTAGTGAAGAAGAAGTGAACGAAAACGGAAGAAGGCAAAAGGGAGCACAAGAAAATAACGAGAAAGAAGATTAAGAGAGGGAGAGAGAGAGAGAAACGAGCACAAGACGCATCTCACGACGCCGAGATACCTATTTTGAATATTTTTCACGCGGCTGATGAGATCGACGTGGCCCGCGCTGTACTGCTCGATCACATCTTTAACGTCATACGGCTTGAGAGCCTCTCGAAACTTGCGTCTTGCCACGAAGTACTTCATCTGATATGATATCGCACATACGAAAAAAGTTCATTAGACACAATCAACTTGTTATTCTCTTGCGAAAATAGCAGCTGGATTTTCAATGCGTAATCATTTTGAAAAACGTCGGATAACATTCCAACAACATATTCAGGGTTTTCAATTTTGTAAATAAATCATAGATAACAAAAATCACGTAATTTGAATTAGCACGAGTAGGAGAGAAAGTGAGAGAAAGAGGGAGTGAGATACATGAAGGGGGTAGGGATCGTGCTCGAGATCCATCGCGCAGGTAGGTTCTCTCTCTTTCTCCATCGTGCCGTTCTTATTGCCTTGTCGCTCTCTCTCTCTCTCTTTCTCTCCGTTTTGGCCAAGTTTTCCGTTTTCTTTCCTTTTTTCACCAAGTCGCTCGTCAATTGTAAGAAAATCGGAGAATGATTTTTATCGATCGAACTACTGCTCATTTGTTTCCTTTGATGAGTAAGATGAGTAGCGCTTGAATCGACGTCTGGTGGATTTAGATACTAAGAGTCAGAGACCGTAGTACGAGAGCCCACGACCAAAATTTTTGTCTCATAGCAATGAGACCAATATAACCAAAATCGCATGAAATTGATAAATTCGATTATTCTGTACGGGAAAATACCAATATTAGACATTTGCCGCGTAGCGTTTAACCTGACCGAATTTTACCGAACTGTATCACAGCAATCTGTCTGATTTTCGGACTGTAGTTAAATGATAGCTCTAAGATACCGATAGTGTAGCGCGAACCCGCAAGATCACTTTAAAAAATTAAAAATGAGACAAAAAAAATTATCGTAGCAATCCGTGTGAAAATATTCTGTTTCGTCATAAAATTCTAGAATCTATGTACATTCTTAATATCAGACGTATTGGTATAATACCGCCTGCCTTTTTTTTTTTGACACAGCAGAAATAGCCTCCCACGCAGTTGCTACACTTTTGACCGTTACTACACACCTAGTCGGGTTCGGAATCATACAATCTGATGATTTTATAAAGTTTCGGCCGTATTGCCATGATACATGGTCGTTTTGGTCGTGGGCTCTCGTACTACCAGGATGAATGAGGTAAGAGGAGAGAGAAAGAGATGCGGAGAGAGTAAATACGAAACATTACCGCTTATCGTTTCTACATGCCGTTGCTAATGCAAATAACCACAATGGCTCACCTTTCGAATTGCTCTAATGGCCGTTTTGTGCCTGTTGGTAAGATGGACACATCGGGGTTCTTCATCCTCGTCTAAAACGAAAACGTGTAATGATCAATCCCCTTTCAATGAAAACTAAATAAAATGATGTGGGAAATAATCCTAAAAAAAAAAACATGGCGGCTAACCGTCCGAATTTTTCTTCGACAGAGCAGTTTCCGCCACAGAATCCTCCGAATAACTGGCGTTGAGATTTTTCGTCCCCATGGCCAAAGTATCGTTAGTCTCGTTGCAGTCGCCGTTATCGTTGCTGCCACCCAAATTTTCGGCCGAAGCGATGAGATCAGCGCGACCTCTGTTGGATACAGCGGGTCGATGATGATTTTGATTTCCGGCCTTGTGAGAGCTCGAGCTGTGGAACGATGTACTCTTGTGACGTCTTATCGTTGGCAGACGACTCACGAAAGACGCGTTGTGTTTGAAGCTCGAAGACGCGCGACTGTCCAATTCAAGAAAAGGAACGAGTAAATCGCGCCGAAGCAATGGTGTTTTTCGCACTACTTTATTCTCTGGGCAATTTTCTATGAAAATAACGAAAGAAATGTAAAAGACCTCGGTGGACTGGAAAGCGGAACTTGATGGATTCTCCAAGTTGCGACGCTTACGCTGTGTTCATCAGCAGCGTAACAGCGCCACAGAGCTTGTATCAAACTCGCTGCCGGCTGACGTCTTCTTATCATATGTTTCTGCCTTTGTTGCTGCTGTACTTTTAGGGCAAAACCCGAACCGAGAATTCCCTACGACGGACAGAGGAGAGTAAAATTTTGATCTTTTATCCTCGCGTGAAATAGCCTCAAAGAAATGTCGATTCTCGAAATGAACTTACAGCTGGTAGTGCAAAAAAAGAAATTCCGAGTAGGGCACAGAAGGAGGCTATGACTTTGCCTTGCCAAGTTTTTGGCACCGCATCCCCGTATCCCACGGTGCATAATGTGATCTTTCAAACAACCAAGAGGATAATCCGTCACATCTTCCATTATCACCTCCCGAATGGACCAATGCCAACTCTGTCTCTCTCTCTCTCTCTCTTTACGTCTATTTTCTATTGTTTATTATCCGCGGGATTGTTGATTGCCGGATATTTCGAGGAAATGGCGTCATTTGGTTGATGTGATTGAAGAAACGTTTGCGTGTTTCGGGTGTGACGGTGTCTTCAAGATTGATTGTTCGATTATTTATTAATTTGTCGTGGTTACGACTTGAGGCAATCAAGTATAGTCACTTGTTACTTTTTTCATAATTGGAGCTAGCATTAAGGTGATATCTATTTGTCTCTCGTGAACAGCTTGGTTTTACAAGTGGAAGCTGCGTATGTGAGAGAGTGAGAGAGAGAGAGAGAGAGTTGGATAACAATTTCTTACCACTCCCCACCAAAGAGCCTTAGCAAAATTGTTAAAATGCTCATCATCTCTTTCAGCGAGATAAACCAGGAAGCTCGCGAATATAAGACCGAGGAAACCGATGTACAGTGTCGTAATGAGTTCCTGAAAGATTATTATACCATTTTACATATTTCATGCGACAATTTTATATCGGGACTATTTTCTTAATATTACATTTCCATCAAATAAAAGTACTAGATCCTCAATCACGTAAAATTTGCTCGCAAAAAAGAAAAAAGCATGCAAAACCGACGATTTCTTTCCAACCTGACGGTGAGCGTACACGACACTGCCGAGTAACTTCCACGTTCCACCTCGTCTATCCATTCTGACCATTCGAAGAATCTGGAAAAAACGAAGACCACGCAGCGCACTCGCTGCAAACACCTGACCGCTACTTCTCATTGCGAGTACGACGATACTCGCCAAAATGGTGATGACGTCTGCAAGCGAATAGGCGTGTAAGACATATGAATTTCTGACGAAACGTCGACAGGTCGCGATTCTTACCGATGATGCAAAATGGTCTTCGAAGGAACTTGAGCCGACCAACGGCTGTTTGGTACCGAGAACGACATCCGGAGGACCAAAGTCTAAAATGAAAAACAAAAGGAGAGAGAGCGAGAGAGAGATCGGGAGGGAAAAAATTGAAAAGAAAAGAAATTTTCGGTCGATGCTGAGATCACGGTATTGGACCGGAT
Source organism: Heteropelma amictum (assembly GCA_959613375.1). NCBI lineage: Eukaryota > Metazoa > Arthropoda > Insecta > Hymenoptera > Ichneumonidae > Heteropelma > Heteropelma amictum. The sequence goes on along the minus strand of OY390726.1, from coordinate 10,954,469 downwards.
ACGATGCGAAGAATATACGTGAAGAAATTTCAAGGAAGATAATTGTGCCGTGAACAACTATTATGGATTTGTCTCAGGGTTCGTGGTTCCTACGAAATGTTCTATTTTTTTTTCGTCTTCCCCTTCCGTGCCCCAAAACTTTTCTCTCAATTATTTCCATCGTAGAGGGAAAAAGTTTTGACAATTGGCGCTGAGTGTCGTGTATCATGAAATTTTCGCACCGGAAACATCTGCTATCCTACTTACGCTCGGGAAAGATCGAAACAAGATTGGAAGACGAGAGCCTCCGCGCGGAGAAAATAAGGCAAGAGAAACGACAGGGAGAAATATTATCGAATTTATGCCAATTTAAGAGGAGAGCCAACCAGTCGATACGCTCCTTTCCGTCGTACTCTCGAGATGCTTCAGTCTCATCAAAGATGGTGATACCGCATACGACAGGGTACCTCAATTTTTTCATCATCGTAATTTCTCTCGCTTCTACCGACATGAGCTATCATTGTGAGAATCGACCCAACTTTTATTCTGTTTTATTCTGTTTTTTTGGTTTTCTTGCACCGTTTTACATTCAGGTCTTTCCAAACTAAATAACAAGAGCTGTACCGTTCAAACGTTTTCCCACAAGCGAGAGAGAGAGAGTTTACGTACTGAATTTCTCTCTCTATTCTTTCCTAGCTTCCACCGAGCCCTTTACGCACCGATAATCAAATTTCCACGAGGCCTTCGGGAAGACTCCTTGGCTCTCCCTTCTCCCCTTTCGCGTCTTGGAGCGTCTCAAGAGAGACACTCTACATCTACAACAGCGGTTGGAAAGTTCGATGAAGGATCGGAGCTCGCAACCCCGATCGATCGATATTGAAATCGTTTTCCAACTCGTCTTATCGCGTCGAACGTATCAAAGAACCGCGTTTATAGGAGCAGAGGAAATATATGTAGGAAGGATGATTCGTTTTCCGTAATGATACTCGTGCGTGATATTCTATAGCGACAAATGCCCCTCTATTCTACATAATTTCGATGAATTTTCAAAATGGCCGCCGCGGCATGAGAAAAAACAATTACCTGAAACAAAATTCAAGACTGAACCAAACAACTACCACGAGTTCCATGTAGTACAGGAGCATACCAGCCTCCTTCTCGTATTCGTCGATCGTACTGAACACCGACAGCACCAGGCACATGAAGACCATGAAAAATCTGCAATGACGCATCGCCCAATGAGCAACAATCTTTAAATTCGCAGAGAAAACTTTACTGGTAAAAGTCGTTGAAGCTTTTACGTGGTTTTGCGTACACGGTTGAGTCTATTTTCTCGAAATTTCGTATGGATACTTTCGAAAATGAGAGGTGAGAAGAAAACGAAAAGTTTTGAAAAAATGAATGATTGGCTAAAAACGCCGACTCGACTCATCGTCCCCGAACCTGGCAGCAGTAACGGCAAAGAACAAACACGCTTTTCCATGCACTTGGGATGAAATTAGTAATTTCATTGCGACGAGTTTAACGCACTTACACGATCATATGGTAGGTGATGGCGTAAACGCCTCGGGGCCGTTCGAGAAAATTATAGAAGCTCGTTTGAATTCTCCGATAACGAGCATCACGACGAGTTGCCCGGTAGTTTATCGGGCGTCCCAGCAGTGACATTCTCGGTGCTGTCAGTCGCCCACCAACGGAGTTGCCGCTGTTATACCTTTGGCAAAAGTCAATAACACTCGATATACACATACACACATGTCCGGTATCGGATGCGATATCCCGCGCGTATGAATATGCCGACGCATACCGCGCTCCGTTGTCACATTAATAATCCATTTCCGTCGATCCTGCGTACAAATTTCCCGCAACGTATAACCCGCTTGAGCCACGGAAATGATCCCCTCGGTTATACAGGTATATACGCTCATTATTTTTACCTGTGGTGATTTAACAAATCTATGCAATTGCAGCCTTTTGATTTCCACGTGCTTTCTCCCGTTTACCCTCCCCTATTTATGGCATCGAGGCGTGGAAACGATATCCCGTACTCATTGGTGCATATCCCCGAGTACTCGATAAAATATCACTTCTAAAGTCGAATGCCCGTCGGATAAGAATAAAAGTCCTGCCCCCCCGCCCGAGTCTCTATTTTCACCGTTACCGGGGATGCGAAGAATAGTTCCGCCCGGGAAAGCACTAGTGGCTCAAAGAAACAAACGTGAGCGAGCCAAACCGTGGCAGTGGCAAATCCCCAGAATCGGAAAATCCCACATGTCGGAGGCGCACTTACCGCAAAATGGCCATGTCTCTTTCTCACGACTGTACTGTACCGTATACGGAGTTTGCGGTTGGAGCTACATTAGGGACAATGAAATCGGCAATTTCGCACCCAAGCGACAGATTAGCCGTACCTCTCTCATCCATTCGTTCGAATCGATCCGTCATACGTCATTATTCACATTTACATTGTTTCTTATTGTTTCCTCGTGAAATATTTTTTCAAAAATTCTGTATATACATGCATACGAAGATAAATGTGAAATGTTCATTTCGGCAACTGTGGTGTTTAGTTCGTCAACTGCGTGTAACGCAGCTCGAGCTCGTTGCTCGTCTGAGGCGGAAAGACAAGAGAGAGAGAGAGAGAGAGAGAGAGAGAGAGCGATGGAAGCGAGAAGCGAGAAGCGAACGACCGAGGTTGCACTCACCTGAGTGGCTTTCGGTCCATGTCGAGAGCGGGCGAGTCAATGGTCCCAGAGGTCATGTAGAAAGCGGACGGACTACGCGAGTCCCGCCGTTCGAGTCCCGTTCGAGGATCGTGAAACGGAATATACAAAATGCGAGGTGAGGAGAAACGGACGGCGATGCGACGCTGCACTGCAACCTGCTGACATGCGAGTGTCGCCACATCGGCGTCATTACAACGCTGAAAACGACCCCGCATTATATATACGGGCGTACCGCACACGTGCGGCACTTGCATGCGTATATGCGCTTCGGGCGAGTATACAGGACATTCCGTGTCGGACAAGAGTCGTATATCCGCGTTAATCGTAAATATCGTCCATCGATGAGGTGCAAAGGCGTGCGAGGGATGAAAATTATCTCGTATCCAACGGTTGAACTGGGATTAAAAATTTACCTTGTCGCATTCGGCTTGCTCGGCACCGTTCAATCTCGAGACACACGATCTTTCTCTTTCACTAGCCTCCCGCTGCTATTTATTTTTGTTACGGACTCGACACGAAAATGCCCGCACCTGTACGTATATTCGTACATATTTTTTTATTGTTACCGCGACACACCATATTAAAGAATTCCCAGAGACAGCAGTGACAGAGAGAGAGAGAGAGAGAGAGAGAGAGAGAACGAATCATCGGATTGGGATGAATTTTGATTAGAAAATTGTCTCGATTGAAATCTATTCTCTTTTTCTACCGCTCTCTCTCTCTCTCGCTCTTTCTATCGCTTTTTCCAGACGACTCAAGATATGAAAAATGCCATGTTTCGCAAGTTGGACATTGCCAGTCGTTGCTGGGAAAAGTAGGAGAGCTCCTAGAGCTAAAAGGTCAAAATGCTAGAGTGAAGGGTGAAAATGAAAAGCTTGGTAAAGAGAAAAAGAAAAGTAGGCAAGAAGAGCGAAAGAGGACCGAGGAAGTGAAATATACACGCGATGGACATCGAGAAGACAAAGGGGAAAAGATGAAAAGAGGGGAGAGAAAAGAGTGCGCGGGCGAGGTCTGCAAGGGCGACGGTGAAACGTTCTCATTGAATATTTACGATGATAAATCCTGACGGACGGGCTCTTCCGACGTTGCACCAAATTATGCGGTATGTATGTACGTTTTCCAGCCTTTCCCGCGTCTTTTCACACAGACGGTATACGAGAGATATATAATTGTTCCGAAGGCGGAAAAAGATGGCACAGAGAGCAGAGGACGAGATGATACGCCGGAGGAAATAAGCTTAGACGGTGTGGAAAAATATAGAAAATTTCTCACCATTCGAGTGTCAGCTGTTTGATCCGCACTCGTCCGGTTGAGTCATGCCTCCAGGAGGAAGCTCAGCTTTTGGTTATTTTCACCTTAAACAGTCGGGGAAAAGCCAATCATCGTGTATGTTTAAAAAAGTATATGTGAGTGTGTATATATATATATATATATATATAGCGATGATATTTGCCATTGACGTGCTTAATAATATTGATAGTACATTAATTAAACACCGATAATCGTATACAGAATTGATTAACGATATATTTTTAATGAGCTTCTTTCAAAAATTCGTCATATTCGACACCGGTGTGCGCTCCCTCCGTGCAAGATTCTCGTCGAAAAATACATTCGACGTAGCAAAGGCGGCGAGAGAACGAAGCTCAAACATAACGCAAAAATATAGCACGTGGCCGCGACCCGGCGAGAGCGAAGGGAAAAGAATAACCCCCCCCCCCCCCCCCCCGCGTCCGTTCTCGGGACTCTCTACTGGCTTTTCATTTCGACGGATCAAGCGAATGACGTGATTCTCCCGAACCTTCTTACCGCTCTATCAATGACCCACTCTCCAACTTACTTCTGTATGGACCAAACGTTAATACGATTATTCGCGCGTGGAAAATTGGTGGCAAATTGTTCGACCGCTCGCTGCATGTCAAATAAAGAAAGAAAGAGATATAAATTTTATGATAAAAAAAGCAAGATTTCCGAGCCCAGCGCGACTCGTATACAACGCCAACACTCGAGGGGACCACCGAATTCAAGATATGCTTCTCCATTGTTCCGAAAATAATCTTGCTCATCCAATTAGTCGGATCCGACAACGAGTCGCGAGAAGGGCAACGCGAATAACAACGTCGACGCAGCAGCGTCGCATCGCTGTATACGTTTCGGCGTAATATATGCGGAAAGAGGTAGCAGAGCCGGAGCTACCCAATCCAAACGCAATCCAAACACGCGTGTGTGTTACACGTTACGTTTTGTTAGACGCGAGTACACAGCCCGTTTGTGCATCGAACGCGACGTGGCACTCTCAACGTACGAGTCAACTACTTGCACGTGGGTATACTTCTTAGCTCGAGAAGACCCACTCGCACCCTCATATACTCTCTCTCTCGCTCTACGTGTCTACTGTTGTTATTGTTGTTACGAACGCGATTGACGCGCGAGAGGTGGGGCATCGCGAGTCTTGGTGGTAATGCCAAATTCACAAACATTATCGGTGAAGATACGCATCGGAAATAATGTGATGCAATCGCGCAGATGAATATTTTTAAAAATTGGAAAAACACGTGACGAAAGGACACAACGAACGAAAGAGGATTCAAGACGGAATGATAAATACCTCATGCATTAACGTGTAGCGATATATGCTTCTTATTGCTGGTGAAAATGAGTCACCAGCGTATCAGTTAACTTCTATGAGCACAAAACGCAAGCGCAAGTAGATTATAACGCCAAAGGAAGCGGAAGAACGCTACGGAGAGCGACGTATAACGCAAACGCCATGTGACGTGTATTATTATAGTATACAGGGTGTTCTCGAACCCTGTCGATGAATCGAAAAGCAGTTCAATCGTAATGCATTTTTTTCATACACGAACAAACCCTCGTCAGTTATCAATCGTTCGTGCGTGGGGTACCGTCGGACGCGCGCACTCCCCCGCACGCTCGGCCGATTGGCCAAACAATATTGATTATCGTAACTGAAGAGGACTCGGTCGAATCAAAGAGTGCAGCCTCCGATGGGCTCTCTGATGATGCACGATGTATATTTTATTGATACAGCAAGCTTGGGACACCCTGTATATAGTAGATTTAGTTACCAATTTTGCCGAGCTCTCAATTTAGACGGATTCGCTGCTGCTCCCTCACGTAAAATCCCGAGAGACCGATAAATCTCGCGAGCGCAAGACAAAGTACCGTAAGAAAAAGACGACGGTGTGGATAAAATTTATGTCATTTTGCGGAGAAAATTCTATCGTCTTTTCCTTTCGTTATATCGTCGTGTTCCATTTGTCTAACCTGCTGTTACACCGAACGTAGACACAGATTCGAACGATATCTGTCTGATACGAATAAATTGAATCAAAGAGTATTCAATTTATTATTTATGTGAATATAATTTGATAATATCGATAATAATTCACGCGTTATGACATCTAAAAATTCGAATGAAGCTTTTTATTTTATCGGCCATAAACGAAAATCGTTTTCCCTGCGAAAGCTACCGTCAAAAAAAGACGCCTTGAGTCAGTTATAAATCTCTTTGTGAATTCACTCGGTCAATGCATAAAAATTGTTATTCATGAGGACTCTTGTGTTTGAAATTGAACGGAAACCCCACTTATGCAATCCCAATCTGGCGAATCAACATTTGTGTAATAAATCATTTGTATGGTCAGTGGATTTTGTATGAAAAAAATTGAGGTTAAGTGAGATTTAAAATTCATTTTATTACATTTACAAGCGATTTTAGACAACATTTTAATCAAGTACCTCTTAGGAGCTCTGCCACGCTCGAAATATCGAAGATTCTTGTTTGACTCGAAGGAACTTTTTGTAGAGAACTTCATGCCCTACAAAACCGTAAATTTCGTAGTTTATAATCAGAATTTTCCCATAAATAAAAATACCTCAAATGCCGTTCCCATGTTTTTCGAATGGAAAATCGAATTTTCCAATGAGCCGAGTCCTTTTACTGAGCCACAATATTTTTCATTCACGTCAAAATCTCTTTGTTTTAATGTAGTTTAAATTTATCAACATGGACAAGAGAAAAAATGTTGCCCAAAAATGAAACGTCCTTATATACACACGAGTTGACTTTTTTCCGCTCTCATATGCCCTAGATTTTTAGTTTATAGTCGAGAAATGTTTGAAAAGAATTTTTAAAAGGCATCGACCTATCGTCTAAAAAGTATCGTCTGTGTAACAATACTTTTCCCAGTATCAGTATTTTTCTATTTCATTGACGTGGGATTCTAGCACATTTAACATTGCAATTATTTTAACATTTTTTTAAATTTTCTTTTCGAAATAAAGAGAAGTTTGTCTTCATCATAAAAATCTGTCCATTCAAAGAATCATAATAGTTTGAAAATCAACACTTTAAAATAGTTTTATGAGTATAGTAAGGAGGAAAAATGGAAAGCTAAAAAGTGCAGGAATCCCACGTTAATTAAATAGGAAAACTGCCGTGATTTACGCAGGGGTTAATGGCGGTTGAAAGCTTTTTCCCTTCAAACATTGTTTTCAGGCCATGAGGCAATGGTTTGGAGCATACCCACGTGAAAAAGGTTAAATATCGGGAGATAGAGGGTACCCAAATATATATATATATATAATTTTGATGTCATCTTTGATCTAATGATAATAATACAAATCAAGATTACATTATGGGTCGTACATTGTGTAAAACCAGTAGTCTGTAGGTAAAATATGAAAAGAAAAGGATTTTACGGACCAATAACGCGCCAACTTGAATCCATATCTTCGCCCTCTCGGGTGCATCTCGAGCGAGCCTCTGTATACTTGCATATAATCGAGTTCATTAAGTCACGAAAAGAGGGGAAAATACACTAGCGTCACGTTGTCTCGCTCCTTGGCCTCTTTGCTCCTTGAACGATTTCATCGTCGAGCATAAATTTCATGTCGCCTGTTGTAAAAGAGACGCATCCCACCGGTCGGATGAATAAACGCGTGCGTACGCGTAAATGCTCGTTTAACCGCTACCGCGGCATGCAGCATGGCGTAAGCACGAAGTTACTCACGCGTACTCATATGCAGGCATGAATAATAAAAACAAAATTAGTACCTCGATCCTCACACGATTTGCGCGATATTGCCGCCTATAATCGATTGCAAAAAGTCAACATAACCCCAAAAATAATGAACGTTCGAGAATTATCAGCCAATGCTACGATGATTTGTCTTTCATATAATTATTATTATTTCTGTTTGTAGACATTCAATCGACTAGATAAAAGAGAGTGGAAAAAAAGATTCCAGAACATCGCTCTTTGCATTTCGCGTGTTATACTCGATAGCGACGCAAACTTGAACGCAGGCATCGACAATAGCGTGCGGGTGACAAAGGAATTGCGCGTATCGGGATCGTTGTACTGATTGCTTGTTTTTCTTTTTTACTATAATTATCATTTTAGTTTGAATGTATATCGCTAAAAACTCGCGGCAGGCACATCAGCTTGATGAGAAGGAGAGATAAAAAGCCGCGAATGCGTATATGCATGTAACGAGCGGAGATATTTACCTCGATAACGTTTGACAAGAACGTGACCGCCGATTCTCTCCCGAGAACATAATCGGGGAGCGCTCGACTCCGCGACTGCACTCGTTGCAAATGCATTTTCTCAATTTTCCTGCTCCCGCGGCTCCTGTGCGCACCGACTATCTCGCCGCAGCACGCCGCGCGACTGCACGATCGATCTCTCGTTTTTCGGCAATGTTGTCGTCGGCGATGATGATGAAATTTCTCGAGACACGTGCGAACCGCGTCTCGAGCGTTTCGACGATGAATGTACGTCTCTTTCTTCTCTCTCTCCGCCGCGAACCGAAACACCTGATACTGGGGCAATCGTCTTTCTGTCATTCGAGCCCCTTGTCACTCTCAACCAAAACAAACCCCGATGTTATTGTTGTTTTTTTATTGCGCAGATATTTCGTATAATGTCTTATTCTTGTTATCGCTTATTCATTAAATGGAGCGCAGTTCATCAGCGTGATAACGACTCCCGGTGTGACGCAGCTTCCCGGCAGACTGTGTTTTGTGCAGGACAGAGAGCGAGTGAGATGGAAAGATCGTTGGCAAACGTCGGGTCCGCCGTCGGCGACTCGACTGTACTCTGAGCGATGTCGGAGATGGTTCGCTCAGTTCGCTGGTTGGAGTTTCACATCCCGACGAACGTATCTCTCACGTCCCTCGCTGTGCGCCAGCACCTGCGCGCTTATCCTCGCGTTTTCCTTCCTCACGGTCTTCTTCACGAACCTGTATTCATAGTGAGTACTTATTGAATAAGATCGTCTTATTCGTATCTTCAAGCACTTGCTTGTCATACTACGAATACGGGCCATGGATCCGCCACCGGCCACGCGATCACATTTTTATTTTTCTATTACGTCAATTCACGCTCGCGTGATGAGGGGCAGTCGGGATATAAATTTGTTGCCATTGGACAGGGAGAAATGTCAATGAGTTTTTGCGATTGGCTCAAAGAATTTCCCTTATAAAAATTGGCGCGTACTATTTCCATTATTTATCAAAATTTACTTGATGGAAATTTACATGATATTCGTATACGCATGGTTTGGCACGGATGCGGGATGGAAACTCACGCGTTGTTTTCAGTTCAATAGCCTAGCTGGCCTAGCTTCTAGCTTGCCGCTCAATGATGGCAATTAATAAATTGACAACGAGGGCGCCACTTACAGGGTGCCCTCGGCATTGTACGCGTTTGTAGTTGTAGCGTACTGCGCGGAGCCACGCGGAGCATCCGTCAACCTTCTCAAGACGCGCGCCAGGCGCCAGTGTACACTTTTGACTTTTTTGTTGACATACAGCAGCGCGTTTAACCTGAAAAACGACCGCACTCGATCGGCACTCTCTTTTTTCCCATTTATTCATTTATTATAAAAATATCTTTGAAATCAAATGTCGAAATACTCGAGCGATTCTGATTCCGATCGAAGCAGTAGGCATCGTAGGAAATATTACGGACGATCCAGGTGTCTATCGTGACTATAGAATTTAGATGCTGGTGTAAAACCAGCGACGTAACGTCTCTTTTTCTATCATCGCATATCACTTGTCACTCGCAGGTCGAGCAGTTCTGATTCAAGCGACAGTTGCTCGTACAAAAAACGTGTGCCCAAATATTCAAGATCCAAGAGACGTCATCGAATGCGCTCCAAGAGTAGAGACCGCGACAGGACATCCAAAAATCATCGATCCTCCAGAGGAACCTCCAAGGACAGGGAAAAACGAACAAGGTACAGGTCAAAGAGATCAAAGTCCTACTCTCCCGATGGGAATGGAAGGAAGGGAAGATCGCCATCTGCGGAAAAATCTTCCGGAAGGTCTAGTGGCGCTCGACCTGGCATTAAGATTGTCGCGGATGGAACTTTTGCCAAAGGTATAACGCGCTTCTAATAATCATATTGGTTGTATCATTTCCAGATGATGCTGAATCGTGCATCATTGAACCTCAACGAAGATATAAAAACACGATTTTTTCAATCGTATTTTTATAAATTGTATAAATTGGGAAATAATAATTTATGATGAACGACCTCTTGATTCAAATATAAAGGGTTCTTTTTTGAATCAGTGTTCATTGGGGTGCCACACAAACAATGCTTTATTATATTTAGAATTAAAAAATAGCTCTTTTTTTTTAACCCACTCTAGTGTACCCATAAACTTTTTCTCTTACAGACGAATTTTCTATAGAGCCAAGAATCAAGGAAAGCATCCTGGAGGAAATAAATTCGGAAAATTTCGTACCTAAGACATTCTCCTCGTGCGCGCCTGGCAAGGATAACAAGTTCCGAAACGTTGTGATTGACGTTTCGGCAGAAACGATCCAAGCGCCTGTGGTTAAAAATCCAACTAATTTAACGGATAGCATTTTTCACGCCTCGGTAATAAACATTTAATTGATCGATCGTTCCAGACCAATCTGTAAAACTATCCGTTTATCGAAATTTTTATAATCATCCGTTTTTTAGATAACTATCGACCGAGAAGCACGTTTCGACAAGTGGGTAAAGAAACTGTACACCCTTAGACAAAAAGCCATAACGGAAGTGACGCATTCCAACATCCCCTGTTAACGGGTCTCGGCTCATCCAAACAGAAAGTATAGAACAAAACAAAATTCAACGAATTGATGAAAGGGAAGAAGATAAATAAACAGATCCTGAAATACCGAAAAAATTGCCTTCTCCCTTTTACCATACTTGACGCACATTTGTGTATAACATTGATGTATTCCTTTATTCAATGTACACCTGTGATTACAATAATATTACGTTGCGGCTTTGGTAAAGGAGGGAACAATTTATGAAATCATAATCCTTGATGGAGAGTTTTACGAGTATGTGTAATGCAATTTTTCGATACCGTGGTCAAAAGAATTGAATTAACTTTGAAAAACCTTTGAAACCAGTTGTCACCTTGCTCTCGCACTCGCATAAATCGGCTCTTGTTCCTCTCGATCTTTCCTTTGGAGCGTTGTACCGTAATTCCCAATATGACGGGAAATTGAGAGAACAATATTAGCAGTGAGAAAATAAATCGAATTTTCACTCCCCTTTCGCAATATGACACGCTGATGTTGCTTTTCACAGAAGCAAGAATGAAGAAGGCCGCTGAAACAAATGTAAAATGCTATCGTACACGTCCCCCGACTTAGTATGTCATCGCGCGTTATCTACCCGCTATCAGGGCAGGGTGGAAAAGGGTTGTGGTTCTCAACACGAATCTACGCTAAGGTCCGGCGAGTCGCTCAGTGGCAATGTTCGCTCGTTGATCGATTTTGCTCGATAGGGAGTAGGGAGGGGAGGGGGGGGGTCGGAAAGGCGCGAATCAGTGACGCTCGGCCTTCTCTCTACTCCTTCTTGAGAACTCGTTCAATGTTGATGATTTCCCACTCGTCGATGTTTTTACCGGCAAAGTGGCCGTACACACCGCCACCGCTGGAAGCGCTGCGTTTCGCGATGCCTATTTTCCAAATGAGCGCGGATGATGAAAACAGCGTTAGATGTTAAACGTGTTTTTGAGCGTTATATGTTACGTCGTCGTCATTGACTTACCCGTACTGTTGATTCGCTCCAATCGATAAGTCGGCATGTGCTTACACTTTTTCCCGATGTAAGCGCCGACGGTCGATAGATCGCGAATCGGTGGAAAAATCGCTCTCATTGTTTCCCTCACGACTTTGGTATTTACCTCGTAATAACCGTCGTACATCTTGCTCAATAGATCGTACATGCTTCGGGGTGGCAAGACTCGCTTACGATCGAGCGGCATTACAAAGCAACACAGACCGTCCATATCGACGATGCCGGTGAGGTTCTGAAAAAATTCGCGCGATAATCTGTCGTCTGCAACTAGCGTGATACGTATTTGTGTAAAGGCAACGTTGTTTCATAAATAATTCGCGATTCGTGCACACTCACGATGTTGAAATCGTGAATGAAACGACCCTGGCGTCCGCCGCGAAAATCCGGCACGTCGATTTCTTCGTAGTGCTCGTCAAGATCGATCTCGAAGCGTTCCTTGAAGTAGTCGCTCATTCCAGCCAAAGAATTGGCAAGGTCCTCCGTTTCGGTCCTATATCGGTCGGTATAAGTCGGCCCCGCTGCAGCTCCGGCTACGGGCCCTTCTCGATCGATCGATGATTTGCTCGCGCCTTCGTACGGGATGCTGTACCAACCCGTGCGGAATCGGTGCATCTGATCCCGGGCGTAATGTCGGTATACGTACAGGCCACCGATAACGCCGATACCCATACCGAGCATAGCCGTGAAAAGAAGACAGTAAAGAGTCCAAAAGTTTGTCCGTAGATTCGCACGTCGCAGAATGAAAACTTGATCCTTGATGGTCAAATATGGACCGCCATCGGGTCTTGGAGGACGCCCAGCCTCCGGATCGCCCGTCCCGTTGTTACCCTGTCCATAAATCACGCGTGCATATTTATTTTTAACGACGCATACACCCCGCAGTACATATATTATTTTACCGTGCAATAACGCTACGGGCTCTTCCTTATCGACTACCGCTTTTTTAAAATCAATATTTTTGCGCGCCCGGCGTTGCGATGGTTTTTCGCGATATAAACGCGCGACAACGCCGCCGCCATTATTTCCCGAGAATGTTGCGAACCCTGGATATATCATTTCCGGGAGGTCCGCGAGGGAATAGCGGATGATAGTGTCATGATAACCGCCCCGTATGTTCTCGTGCATCGGTTTTTATCGATCGTTCCGTGACTATATGCACACACACACACACACACGCCCACACACATATATATATATATACATGGATATGTAATATTCTCCGGTAGCATTATTCATTATTTTTATATGGTTCCGAATAGGCACTTTAAGTCCATTTCAACAAGTGTACTCGACGTCCACGACCTTGATCACGAAACGCCTATTCATTCACACAATATTTCTTTCGTCTCTCTTCCACTCTCTATCTACGAAAACAAGAATTCTCCTCTGTTAGTTCACCGAGAATCGGTTAATTGGCAGAAAAAATATATATATACTTGAATTTCTCTTCGTCGGTAAAAAGGCCCACGATTTCGGCCTATTTAATGTTCGATCGATGTGATATCGGCGCAGTTTTTTTTCTCAACAAGGCGAGCGGTACAATAGGCGGAAAGAAATAGGAATTCAATAAGAAAACATCGAAAGAAATAGGAATTTAATTTCATTGATTTTAGACGAAAACTGAAAAAGCAACGTACTCGCATTAATGGCGCACACTGACCTCTGAAGTATCGTCGACGACCAGTGGCTGCTCCATTTTGTCAGCAGTAGGCTTCTTTTCGCTGATCCCTTTCGTCATGACGGTCATCTTGTCGCTGTTATTTCGTACAACTCTTATTACAAAGCGTAGAAGGTAGACAGCGATGAGATCGTCGAAGATGCACTATTGATCAGCTGATTATACTGTCAGAAATGTCGGTGACAGTTGGAGTTTACTTTGTGCGCGACAAAAACAAGCATACACTCACGCACATACAGGGCAAATGAGCCTTTTCAACAGTATGAGGAGGCTGCTATGCCGCAATCGCGACGGCGAGTACCCAACACGATTGATCGGACAATACTCCGTCTACTGCCACTGACGTTGCTCTGTACGCTCGCATCTAGCTACAACCAGCTACAACACCCTCTACTGTCCCTACTCTTACACATCCCCAAGCGAACGAAGCGCCAAACCTATAATATTTTATAAACTCGGCCTGCCAATATGCATCACGGGTTCACAACTGGGACTTGCGGGAAAGTGGCATTCCACAATGCAACCTTTTTTTAAAACACGTTTTTGGGAGTTTACGGTAGTTTTTATTTAAACCGGTTTTTTTTTTGTAATTTTATGATCTTAATATGTCAGGGGATCAAAGTTTATGTTCACATTGTTCTTATGTTATTTTAATTTGTTTATACAAACTAAGAAATTCTGAAAAACAGTACAGCTGTCACCAGATTCTCAAAATATTAAATGGCGAATCCAATATCGCGTTGGGTAAAGTACCCACTCTTCGGCCCTGCTCCACTAGTCGGCCTTTTTCGATTTTGATGCGTGTGAATAGTGTAAGAAAGGTTCCTGCCTTCCTGTGTTTCTTGCAATCTCTGGTCTTCGACTGTTCGATATACAAACTTTCCATGTTCTAAACAGTCAAACAACTGAGGAAAAAAAATGCATTTGCAACACCGCGATACACCGTGTACACTTTAACATCGTAAAACCAATAGACGACCTTCTGCGGCCGACTACTGATTTTTAGCCAATTTCTTTTATCAGGCTGATATTTGCACTGTCGAATAATAGAATTTGATGAAACATTTTAGATGCAAAAAAACATGATTAACGATGATTTTACCTGTAGTTGGCCACATACAAACATAACCTGGTTGAGACGGCCGACTTTTGGATCAATTTTATTTGGATAAATTACTCCAGTGGTCGGCCTTTCAAGTGCAATGCAACTATCACAGGCCGACTATAGGCTCCAATGCGGCCGATCACTGGTGCAAAGCGGCCGACCACTAGAGAAAATTACACTTTTTCATAGAATATTGTTTTTTAATGTTTTTGGATTGATTTCTTCATTCTTAATAATGTTTCTTAAAGATGTGTATCATTAAAGATGTGTAAAGATGTATTTCATTCTTAAAGATGTGTATCAGATTTATCAAAATTTGTAACATTAATGATAATTATAAACGAGTAATTAATTGGAAACAGAGTGATTTTATTTTAATGTTATAAAACTGCCCGCTAGATGGCGAAAATGTTGCTATTCCCACAAGTTTTCCGATAACGTATTGCTTAATTTAACAAAAATAAGGCGAGCGTTAGTTTTCATTAGCAGTGATATTTATTCCTTTCTCAAACAATACAGATGTCGTAAGACATTTCTCGTCCGTGTTTATTTCGCCCGTTGGTTGACTCCAAAAATACGACGGGTCATGTGATGATTTCCTCATGTTTTTCTATTCGGGTGGTCGAATTTATTTCTTTTGAGAATAACAAAGTTTACTATTTTTTCGAGGACGAGCAAGTTGAAGTTCTTTTTTACCCTCGTTGCTCACTGAGCCTGTGAAAAACCCGACAACTGCATGACAGTATATCGGTGGGGGGCGGTGGGGGTAAGAGGCATCGTTTATGCATACATCGTTTTATACAGTGGCGGAGTGGCGGGCGGCGGTGACCAGCGACGAACAACGGTGACGACCAGTGACGACGTCAAGTGCGCGATGCGTTTTGGGACGCTCTTATGGTCATTTCGATGACGGTGTTGCTCACACTTGTTTGCCGTGTTGGGAGCGAGAATCTGGCGAGCATCTGATGTGAGTCAGTTCCATGAACGCAATTCGTGGTGTTTCACTCGTTCCGTGATCGTCCTGGTACGCACAAAGAAAAAGCGAGACAGCGAGAGAGTGTGCGAGTGCGAGTGAAAACGAACGCGACGTCAGTCGTCACTGGGTAATTACAATGGCGTCCGCAAAGAGAAAGCAGGACGAGAAACATCTCAAGATATTACGCGAATTAGTCTCTCAAACATCAAACAGAGAATGTTTCGATTGCCGGCAGCGCGGCCCAACCTACGTTAACATGACCATTGGCTCCTTCGTCTGTACATCCTGTTCCGGGATGCTGTAAGTAAAATTTAAAAAAACTCAAACGATACTCGTGGAAAAAAAAGTGTTTTCATGTATGTGACACTTTTCCTAACGTCCACTTTTGACATTCTCGTGACTCTCTTCTCATTTTCGCCCACACGATTTTGTCAACGGTTAATTCTGTCCTTTTTGGTTCTTCTCGACCTTCCGCGTCAGAGTATCAAATTCACTGTTATCTCGGCACCGCAAACGAGTTGATTGCGCGTACCAACTTTGACAACGGCAACATCCTGTGATATTCGTAATTCACTCTCAGCCAAGGCAAATTCTTTTTTTTGTCCATCGCTACTTTTGTTTCATTTATTTAATGTAATAAAATGTCCTTTTTTCTGCTCATGGCTTAATTACCAACAGGAGGGGATTGACTCCTCCGCACAGAGTCAAATCAATCTCAATGGCGACTTTTACACAGGAAGAGATTGATTTTGTGAAAGAACATGGCAATGAGCATTGCAGAAGGATATGGTTGGGTCTGATAGACTCGAGTTTGCCTCAGAATCTCGATAGAAAGGACGAGCAAAAAATGAAAGATCTTATGAGCGCTAAGTACGAGCACAAGCGATGGTACCTCGATCCTTCTTTGAACAGTGAAAATTCAAGTAGACCCAAGGGCGAAGTAACAAACGTGGGACGATCCAACCAGCCAAGTATTCCGAGAGTACCGCAAGTGGGAACTTTTGCCGCTCTCTCTGCACCAACGAGCCGGCGAAACAAAAATCCACCAGAACCTGTGGACGCTTTTACCGCTGACTTTGTCGCTGATTTCAGCAAAATTCCTGATCCTTTTCAAGCTGCTACAACAATCTCGCGTTTTACCCAGCCGATGATACCGCAACCGTCATTCGCAAACTTTGACAACAATCCTGTCTTTGATTCCTCTAATGGTGAGAACGTAGGATTATTCCCAATTGTCTCCATGCAACTTTCGCGTACATCCGTTTAGAAATTTAAAAATCATCAAAATATATTGCGACCATGAAAACGACGAATTTTTCCTCAACAGACATCGACTCGTCAACGTCGCTGAATCAATCCGTCGAAACCTGCAATGCACCGTTGTATCGAAACAACGAAGCAAGGAGCCCACCCTCCGAGGACAGATACGCGGCGTTGAAAGATCTCGATTCACTGATGAAGCAGACGCAACTGAGAGAAGAGAAAACCACGTTCGCATCACCGTGGAGCACCAATAATTCCAATCTCAATGGTACGTTGAGCAAATTGCGAGGTGCGAGTCAAGAGAGCCCCTGACCCGAGCACCTCGGCTTTTATTGTTTTTTTTTTCATTTTTTTCCATGTTATTCAGCCTCCAATTCACTCTGGATTAATAACGAACAAACTACTCGGGTGATCGCTAATCCTTTCGCCAGCAGCGATCTTTGGCGACCGTCGGCTAATATTATCAACAACAATGTACAATCGGTGGAGAGTCCACAGAGCAACAATTCGGTAAATCCTTTCAGAACAGGACCATTTCCAGCGAGCAATGGTAAAGTATCACGAGCAATGTAATCGCGTATACGATCGCATCCAAAAGAAAACA
The DNA here is from genome assembly GCA_959613375.1 of Heteropelma amictum. Classification (NCBI taxonomy): domain Eukaryota; kingdom Metazoa; phylum Arthropoda; class Insecta; order Hymenoptera; family Ichneumonidae; genus Heteropelma; species Heteropelma amictum. Next base: position 10,937,012 of record OY390726.1, on the reverse strand, counting down.
GCAACAAACGGAAAACAAAAAAAATCTTTCCACAAGTCTCGTTTCTCATGACAATTTGTCGTTAAATTCATCTACGAAATTGGTTTTTTTTTAAATTCGTTCGTGTACGTTGAAACGTTAATTTAATATTTTTTCATTTCACTATTTTACTTTCCCGAAAAATTGTGCAAAGGCTGTTTTAACACCGTAGAATCTCAATGGGGGGGTGTGGGATCCCCCAGTGCAGCGGATGTAATTCCATCTAGTCAACTGACGAGCCCGCTCTCTGGAAAAGTCTGGCAGCCGTCGGTTTCGACTTACCACGCGAATCCTTTCATGGTTAGTCGCGAATCGATCTTGAACCAGCGAGGCTCGATAGAGAGAGATATAAATTGGTTTTTTTTCTCATTTTTTCTCGACAGGTGGGCACCGGGGTCGGCGACATGACAAGAAATTCCAACAATCCTTTTTTATGATGGTGCCAGACCGAAGGATACGCGATACGGGCCAACTTACGAATGAACAAAAATAAAATGCAACGCTAAAATACATATACGTAGTTTAGATGAAAAATTGATAATTTTACATGACTCTGATTGGCAGATGGTGCCATTTCATTTTTATTTGTCCACTCTCTCTCTCTCTCTCTATCTCTCCCTCCCTCTCCCCCACCTTTTAACTGACGTAATACTTTTTATTTATGAATATAATATACACGTTGAAATAAAGATTAATATTTGTTACTAACGATCCTTGTAATCAAATATTTCCTCCTTCGACGATATCGAGAATAATCCGGCTGTATGTACACTACACACGTCAATTGAGGAGACAAACAAAATTTCAATATTTTTCAACGATTTTGACCAGGCTGTGACGTAACAAGTAACGGTAGAACAATGAAAAAGAAACATTTCGAAGGTTGAAGTATCCCATTTTAGTTATCGGAATTCGAAAATTTTCATAATCAACCGCTGCTAAGGAATTGTGAGAAAAACAGCAGAAGAAGTCTTTCTAAAGTTTGTACTTGCGAGAGTTATGCAAACGAGGGTAAATTGTTTTTAGTACTTTTTATCTAAAAAAACCTTTACAATGATTATTCTCTTCTTCCCTTTCAATTTGGGTTGCTGTTGATCATCGTTCGATGACTTTTCGCTACGTTCTCGATTGGTACAGCAAAAACGGAACTTTTAACTTGAATCGTTCATTATTGCAACCTATGTATTTTTAGTTTTTTCTTTCTTATTTCGTAGTATCACCGACAAACCCATCAGAGTTCAAACTGCTGCGATTTTTGTTTCGTTGAGATCCGAACACGTCTGTAATCGAGATTTTTACTGAAGTCAATTGCAGGACCAACGTTCTTTATTTTATTTGAAACTAAACCCACGGTCATTTTATATATACCTGTTTCTACCGATGACGGTCATATGACCGCTTTTAAAATAAACGTTATATTTTTTCCAATTGATTGTAAATAATACAGCATTCAACAGGGAGAATAAAATACCAAATAATTGTTATTAATTAATCAGAAAAAATGTATCTTAAAGTCTCAAAAGCGGTCATTTGACCGCTCTGCTGGGTTTAACGTGATTTTTGGGGGTTGAAATTTTAGTTATCTATTTCCAGAATTTTTGCAATCGATAAATTTCAACTATGGAAAAAACGAAATGTCGATTTCTTTCACATTTTCGAAAACGTAACTCGTCGAGGTATATTGAGAAATTTTTATTTCTGTCGTAAAAGACCTTTTTTCGGAAAACATTAGATTTATTTGACAATTGAATTTTCCACAACTCAAAGAAATTCATTTCTCGAAAAAAATACAGTGATTAGTTTAGGGTGTACAAATTTTGCAATTGATTTCAATATTAATATTGAGAATATAAAGCGGATAGAGCTGGCGGAAGCTATTGAATTGCTTTTTGGCAACGCTGTAGCAATGTGGATAAATATTTGTATTTGTTCATCGTTAAAATGCTGGAAATTCATAAACAAGAAAGAAAGTTTCAACCTACAAAATAAAATAAAACAAGGCAAGTTGATCCTTTGATTGATTCTCAGCCGAGACGTTTGAAACCCTTCGGTAGTCAATGAAACAGTATGAAAAGAAAAAGTGTCGATTCGCTGAAAACTTTTCTAAAAGGTTAATGCATTTTGTATATTCAGTCGATATCGTTTCCGATTTAAACAGCAGGAAAGGAGATTCGACGTCGGAACGTACACACTTAAATACGTTTTATTTACTTAAAAATCGTTCTAATAAATACAAAATCACAAATGAACACTTAGTCTCTGTTGGTTTTTAACTCGTTACCGTTTTTCCAATTTCGTGAGATATTCCGCAATCGTATTTTTTTTGTTTCCTTTTTTTCCTTCATTTACTCGCGTTAATCATCGATCATTATTCGATCGATGTAATTGCAGGCTAATATACGTGTTGTCTATATATATATTAAAATTGTAATAATATGATCAGTCGTGTCACCGTAGTACAATAATATTGATATAAAAAAACGAAAAGAGATAAGCCTTTGTGGTGTCGATTAGTATGGCTGTTCGTAAATAGCTGCCGTTACCTCTCTCCCGCTCTCCTGCACACATGCACGCACACACATACTGTCTTGAATTTTTGGCTTCCGCGAAAATGTTCATTTCCAACACGAGAAAATGTGTATTCGCTCGAAAATCGAGTCATTTCGGAAGCTCATCCTCCCATTGGATAATTGCGACATTACTTTGAGTAATAAATTAATTAGCGATGTAAAAGATAAAAACGAAAGAAAAAATGGGCAAATTATCGAAACACTTGGTACATGAGTTTCATCAATCTTGCGTTATAATTGTTATGTATAAACTTTATGAGATGATATTGAGAATATTACTAGGCGGGCGTCGGTGTCGCCACGATTTACCGAAAGCGTTTTCCTCGTTGTTGTTTTTCATCCTTGTTGTTTTCGAGACACACGATTACATCATAGATCAACGGGGATGTGTTTCTCCTCTCGGGAGATCCATATCCTCTTCCTTTGCGTTTGGCGGCGGATACACGTCGTGGGTACCAAGATTGGCTACCAAATCGATCTAGCAACCGTTGCTACTCTGATTATTGCCCTTGGGCAATGGACGAACGAGATACAATTTTTCTCCCTGTTTGTTGGTATAAATCGGCGCACGCTGATAGTGATCGACCAACTGATCGAGAGTATGAAATTTCCTCTGGCCGATGCAGTAGAGCGCACCCTCGACGTGGACCCTGAAGTGTTTGTTACGTCCAGGAGCCTTCAGTGACACCGAGTAATCTCCCATCTGCGAAACAAGCAACACCTTTGTATCTCGAATAATACGATAGAGGAAAGATTTTGCGAGAAAGACGCCGGAACGCGGGACTAACGTTTGTCTCGCTGTCCCTGATGAGAAAATCTCCGTCATGACCGTGCTGATTGAGAAGCGTATCACACTGCGATCGCGTGATGCTCCCGTAGTACCACGGCTTGCCGACGAGATGCGGCCTGTCGCCGGGATCGGGCCTCCGTTCGAGAGAATCACCAGCACCGATTTCGCTACTCGTCATTCCTCGCTCCCGATAAGGTTGGGTCAGATATTCGCTCAACTCCTGAAGATAATTACGGGGTACCAGGCCTATCTGACCTTGGCCGTTTCTTGCCTTGTACCATTCCGGATCGGCGGGTGGACGATCGAGGATCTCCAGACGATCGCCTTTCTCGAAGGACAGCTCCTGATCGTTGTTCGAGGAAAATGAATACAGAGCGACAACTATGTCGAGAACATTTTCGGCCATGGCGTATGTGTGAAGCGTGTCGTCCGCGTCGCCTTCCTCCTGCGTATAATTCGAGGGAAACCAGCCGGCTTGCGTGCCGCTCTGTCCTCGCCACCAGCCATCGTTGCTCTTTTCCAATATCAATATTCGCGTTCCCTTCACGAGCGAGAGTTCGTCGGCTTGCTGGGCCTGATAATTATATTTAACGACCGCCGTGCCAATTGCCTCGCTCGGATCGGCCGGCAATCGTCTCGCCATTATCGGCGACTCGACGGCTCGCGACGGTGAATTTCCGGACGGTAGCGTCTTGGAGCCCGAGCCCTTCTTTACTTTCTTCTTTATGCTGTCGAACAGCGATGGCTTTTCTTTCTTGACGTAATTGCTCGGCACGTATCCGGCTTGCCCCCGTGCGCTTTGCACCCGCCACCAATGCTTCGAATCATCCAGCAGCAAGTAACGCTCGTTTTTTCGAAGATCCAATTCCTGAGCCCCTTGTGCTCCGTAATCGTATTTAGCGACGACGTAACACACGTCGTCCTGACTCGTTTTGCCTGAAATCAATATATTCCCATATAATATTCTCCTGCCTGAAGCACTCGCGATATCCTTCGAGCATTGACACAAATGTTTTATCGATATATCGATTGATACTGTTATGGAAAATTTACATTTTCAATGACTTTGATGTACTCGTAAATTTAACAAATTGTTTATGCTCGAGGGACATAACCAAACTACAAATGAAATGTAAACGGCCAAGTTTGCATCATTTCAACAGATGTACGATTTGTACGAGTGATTCATTTTCTCATATCGTCGCATATGAACTATCGAATGGCAAAAACGAACGAATTATCAATAATTATGAAATGCAAATTGTACTTTCATAATTTTACAACAGGGTAAGAATCTCGAACATGAGAAATTGAAACACTTTAAGCAACAAAAAAGCGATATACAAAAAGTAAAACGTACCATGCTTCATGGCTGCCATGTGCAAATACAGAGGTATGTATGTCCGATACTGGCGTGATTTTTTTCTCGTTGCTCACCTTCTACCGGAAGCGATTTGTAAAACTGCTTGTGGCGTGTCGTCGGTGTAAACCAACTGAAGATTCATTCTTTAGCTTTTCTGCACTCTAAGAAATTTCTCTTGAATTTCTCTTAATTTCTCTTATTTCTTATTCTCTCTCTTTATCTCACGCTCTCTTTCTTTCTACGTATGTTTATTCACTCTTTTATTATTGATGCGCCGCTTTGCAATCTCTCGGTTCAGGATCCATGGTTCTCAAGGGCAAGACGAGAAAGTGCATTACTGACTCTTTGGAGAGAAAAGAGAAAAAAACAAACGCAAAAACAATTATTAATTGAGAATGATTGTTTACTGCTCAGATATGCAAGAAAATTATACATGGATGATTCATCAAGGAATTTTCAAGAAAATCAATGGTCGCACGCGGCAAGTCTATTCCTCCTGTGCTTCTTGAAAAAGGTTACATTATTATAATTGATGGCAGACGCAAAGTTGTTTTTGAGAGTCTTCACCTGTGCAAATATCGGGCGTGCAATGTGATTTTTTCTTTACCAAATCACGCCAATTATGGAATAATGCCGGAAGAGTTTTTGTGGGTTGGAATAATATATACAATTGCGATTAAGCGGGGAGATACAAACATTTTTTCAACGAATTATTTTCGTATACGTATGGGACATTGGCCGAGAGAAAGAGTGTGTGTGGTGAGAGAGAGAGAGAGAGAGAGAGAGAGAGAGAAAGAGCTTGCCCTTCACACCACGCGCGTCCGCGTGACGCACCAGCCAAGCGTTTTGCCCAAAAGTTCGCCCTCGCCCTCTCGTGCGACCGTCGCGATAAGAGACGGACGCAGGTAAAAGATGCGAGTCCCACGATGGGATTATGAAAATTTCAATCACCGGCTGGCCTCTCTGGTATCCCGCGCAGAAAAATCAATGTGCCATAATTTACTCGCGACGAATAGATACAAGAAAAAAAAAGATCGAAACGTGTAACACTACGCAATGCTCAGCAGGCAAGTACAATAATGTAACGTCAGCCGCAACGAAAAAAAACAACAAAAAAAATGGAAAATCGAAGGGTTGCCCCACTCTCGTGGCACCCTGCAACTCGAATCACATGATGATGGGAGAGGAAGGATACATTTTCAATAAAAAAAAATCAGCGACATAATATAATAAACACAATTCGGTGATATCTCGAAACTCTTACCGATCTTTAAGCTCGACATAATCCCACATGTATAAAATTTCGTTGGCCGACAGGAAGAATATATCAGATGGACGGTACGGCTTGTTTTTTTCCACTCGGTGTCAAACGCACAGCAGCCATGAAGCGAAAAGCAATGGAATACGAGCAACAACGCGCGAGCAACGAGAAGGCGAGAAGGACAGGGCGGGAGGGCGAATCGAGTGTGATCGAGTCTCGCAGCGAGCGCGGTGAGCGCCAGCGGGTTCGCGAAGCTGGAGGAGGGGGAAGGTGGGAGGGGAAGGAAAAAAGTGGGATCAAGGAAGAACGTTGATCGTACAAAGGCTTATACGTAAAATCCTCAATGTTTTACAATGTCCCTTTACTTCTCGTTGGTGTCCCAAACGCTCGGTGATAAAACGTTTTTCGTACGATGCTATCGCGTAAACGAATGAATACAGCGAGGCCCACAAAAGCGAATGACTATTTATCGGCACGCGCGACGCGACACCTAGTTTCTTTTTTCTTATCCCTGGTGCATATCTCGTGTTTTCATTACGATGATTTGCTAGGCTAGTTTAGTTTTCGGTCGCCCACCTTTTACGCTCTACTGGCATCTACTCGTCGATTCTCCACGCGACTCGCGGAATTAGACAGTTTTTTTTTACATCCGCTGTCGAGCTACTGTTTGCTTCTTCAACCCAACGCAATCTACCGTACCCTACTGTACCCTACCATACCCTATCCAAACGGACACGCGGAGCACGGAGTACCGAGAAGAGATCCAAAGACCCACCCTTGTGTTTCAGCCGGTCGGGCGCTGCGATCGATTTTCAATTTCCGCCAAATTTAAATAATCTGCACCTACTTATTTGTTCATTACTTACCTTTCGAACTTCCGATGTTCACGATGTTCACGAACGAAATTCTGACATTATTTTTATCCTCATTGGGCAGAATGAATTCCATTTATAGGTTATCAGGTGACAAGTTTTTCAATTTTCAATTGAAAACTTGAATGCGATAATAGGGTACATTTCCAGGGGCTATTTGAGTAAAAGTGATTCAAGCATTGGTCGAAGAATGAATACAAAAAAGTTGATCATGTTGTCCCATTCGACTTATTTTTTATCCATTTCGCATAAATTCATCAAATAAATACATTTCCCGTTATGGATGTACGATCAGAAAATTATATTAATAAATGTGCGGTAAATGTACAAGTACAGCTGAACAGAACGAGACGAGGGATAAAATAATATTATCGAGACTGTCATATTATACACCTCGAGCCGAACGAATTCTTATGTACACCAGGATGCTTTCGCGACACGGCTCACGGCAGCAATTGGAAAACATTCGCCAGACACGATCGTTTTTTCTCAATCTGCTTGAATGATACTTTTTTATGCAGCAAAATGTGCCACCACAACCGATTACCCAATGTTTGTTTCATTTCTTTTTTCAGATGAAAGTAACAGCTGTGTGCTGTTTTTTGCCACTATGGTTACTGATTTTGTTGTTTCTTCTTGACAATTTCGACCAACTGTCGATAACGAACTTGACACTCTTCCCTTGTTTTTCCTTCCACGCAATTAGCAATTTTTTCCCATCTATCGGCAGAAGCTCCTTTTGGATGTTTCAGCAGAGCACTCTCAAAAGCCTTTTGCTGTTCCTGACTCCAATCGACGACGGAATTAACACTTTCCGCTCGCGTTTTAATCTTCTTCGGTTGATCCTCGACCGCGACTGCAGGTTCGTCACCCGGTTGGCCGGGTTTCAAGCCTTCGTCCTTGACCTGAGTAAGAAAAACGCAAGTGGTAGAAAAACGTTTTGAAAAAACGAAGATAAAGAAAGAAAAACGGTTTGGTCCACTGGACCAAACAAAAAAATGATGGGCATAACAAGCATTACCTTTTTCGCCATGTGGGTAACTTCGCTCACCGTTCGACACATCGTTTCAGCTATCTTTTCCCATCGATCTGATGTACCGCCGGGATATTTCTTGACGAGTTTAATCAACTCTAAAATATCGTCATCGGTCCATAAACTACCGACGATCTTTGGTCTCTCATAGACGGCATTTGTACCATTGTTCTCCTTGTCAAAGCCTCCTCTTCCTCCAGCAGTACCGTTGATACTCTCCGTCGTTGTATGTTCCCGTGGCGTGAAACCAACTCGGCGTCTTCTTGGACCGCGCACCACCGGCTCCAGTTCCGACTCTTCCTGCTCCAGAGCTCTGACAATTAAACGAAAAGGAATCGTTGTTTGAGACTCGGACGGAGCACGTCGAACAGAATAAATAATCTTTGACGATGCTCACAATGCTGCTTCCTCAGCTTCTTGTTCCTCCTTTCTCCTTCGTTTTCTCTCCTCCAATATTTCCTTGATTGCACGTACGAACGATGGAATTCCAACGATCGAAAAATATGTCCATCTTGGTAGTTGAAATGGAAGAGTATTACGGACACTCGGGCTTGGAATTTTTTCCAATATTTCCGCAAGATCAGGCACCTCGCCGATTTTTCCTTTTCTATTTTTCTTCTGCATTTTTTGTAATTTACTGCCCAACACTTGTTCCTGCGCAACAAGAGCCACGTTATTCCAAAATTCATTGCTCTCTGAATGCATCGACGCTATTACAACGCTATTACAGCGCTATTATAACGCTATTACAGACTCACGTAAGTATATCGTTTTTCCAAATAAGCTGCCCATGCTACGAGATATTGCCCGATCGTTATGACTATGAATAATATGACACTCATCTCCAAGAGACCCATTTTTCGCACATGGCGATAATAATAGACCGCTGAACGCCAATTCGGCAAGCCATTGACCAGAACATTGTTGTATCGATCCCGCTTCCCCGGATCTTTCAGTATGTCATACACTGCCACCAGCTTATCGACGAATGAACCATTTCACAATTACATTAATAATGTTTTCTTCCATTGTGCGCAGCAGCCATAGCAAACATTCAATAAAATGAGCATTTCAATTACTTCGCTCGGTGGATGTTTCCCCTTGTTGAGCGTTGTACTTGAAATTCCTCATTCTATCGTTATTCAGCTGCTATTGTGCGCCGGTAACGTCGTTGATGGAAAATATTCATCAGAATGTAAAAAGTCGAATGCATGTTAATTCTTACGTTTCGGAATCGTACTTCTGCATCGGCAGCATCGTTCTTATCCGGGTGGAGTTGAAGAGACAGTTTTCGGAAAGCTTTTTTTATCTCTGACGAATTTGCATTCTGTCAGGGAAAATTAACGAGCGGCAATTATAAAAAACGAATGAATGTGAGAATGTTTTTGGAAAAATTTAGCAACAGAAGAGGAGACCGATATCGAGTTTCGAGTTATCGGCTAGTCCGACGATAAATAATAGCAATAAAAAAAAATATTAATCACCTGTGTAATGCCCATGAGTTCGTAAAAATTTTGATTGACTTCTTCGACAACGTCGAAAACCTCTAATTCCTCGTTGTCCCATGCTGTCACGGATGGACATATGCTTAAAAATTGTACAATACCGAATGCCACTAGCGTTATCCTCATTTTCATGTCTCGTCATCGGACGTACGGAACGACGGCGATTCGTGTTTATTTTCTTTTTTAACGATTTAACGCGACTTTTATCTTTGTTCAATATCGTCGCAACGACACAGACATTTTTGGCAGGAGTTAAGTAAGACGAGAAAAATAGTATGAAACTCGAGAAGGAAAATGATTAAACGTCCAAAAGGTTAAATGCACCGCGCGCTCGGTGCCACATCGCAGAGTCGTCTGCCACAGTCGGTTCGACGATATAAAGTTATGTCTCTCCCTCTGCCCGCTGCCCGTCACCGCAACGTCGCGTGGCTTGCTCGCTGTCGCGACAAAGAGCGCGTGTTTTTTTTTACTGTGACGTTCGAATCAGTTCGAATCAGTGCAGACGCTGCCGCCGTGGCGCGTACTCCTCATTTCCGTGGATTTTCTGTATTTTCCCTCTCGAGACACGTAAAAACGTTTCTTCGCGGGCTTTCTCCAGATGGACTGTCTCGCAGTCATATCTTCGCGCCTTGAGATAAATATCATCATCTCTCATTCATAGCTACGGGCATCATAATGGACTCATAATTACTATCATGCGATTCTTTCACCTCTATATATTTTTATTATCGTTTAATTTCATGCAGAAAGATTGATTTTCACTCGATGAGATCTTCGAGACGTTCCAGATTTGCCCTGTTTTTTTATTCCACTCGCATATTCACTTCCATCGCCTGCTGTGGTCGCCCACGTTTGCCCGCGTGTAGCTTGTAGCCTGCTGCTGCTCTGTGGCGCAATGCCGTGACAGTCGTTTGCCGAACGAGCTTCGCCTTCTTTGCCGCTAGATGGTAGCATGGAACGGTTATTGCTAGAGGCGCGCGACACAGCATTTTGACAGCTCTGTACGAAGACCGCCGGCTATGAAAAACGCTGATCGTAAAATACAAACGCTCGTTTGATCGTTGTCGAAATAGTAATTATAATTTAGACGGCAGTGATGCGGTAGAATTATATTTTAACCAAAATATGTTTATCAAATTATTTCATATATATTTTCAGAACTTTGACAAATACTTTTTCAAACCTGGCAGCGTTCGCCGTAAGGAATGAAGGGGTTTTGCAGCTTGAGATAACGACTCGTTAATCATTAATTGAATAATTGTAAGAGACAATCAATGTTTCCTATACTTTGTAACATTACATGTACATATCGTACACCCTAAGAAAGCGAAGAACAACTTTGCAATAAAAGCGAGGTTGTGGATGATACTGACGTCTCTAGCTCACCACTTCCGCTTCTCATTTTCTTCCGTTTAAGGTAGTTCTATCGTTTTATCGTTTTCTTAAGATTTTGTTGAAAATTTGAATACGTATTCTTTGATGTCATATATACGTGTGTAATAAATTTTGGAAGGTTTTACCACGTGGAAGTTGAGATATTTATTGGTAAAAATCACAATTTTCGGTAGTCTCTCGTAAGAGCGCGTGTTAAAAGTTGCATTTTCATCAATGAATATCTTGGCTTCTACGTGGTGAAGCCTTCTAAAACTTTGCATACATTTTTATGCAACATCAAAGAAGATTTCTCGAGTTTTCCAAAAAAATCTTAAGAACATTTTTTTCGCAATTTTTGTAATTATAGAGCAAGCACATATCACCTGGGATGACCGTGAATTTGGAGTATGCTGTTCTTTAGTCGATTTGCAACAACTTTTCTTATTTAACTGAAGCCCGCGAACCATTTTGTATGTGAGAAAAACTGCAAAACAATTTCTCGATTTGAATCTAACGATAGAACTACCTTAACAGTATTTTTTAACATGCCGATACAAAAGTATCTTTGTCAGCGTTATAACCGCAATTTCCACAAAGTAATCTACATCGTGGAGGGAAATCAAAGTGCACACATGTACAATCGCGCGAAAGGCCGAAAATGCCGCCAGGGCGAACGTGGAGACACGGGAGAGCGCGCACGCGCGTGTATTCCCCGTATATCTATCTTTCCCTGCTCCGCGCGCGTTATATTTTTACACACACGACACACGCGTATATGCGCCGTGTGGGCCGTGCGGGCTTTACCCCGCGTATTGTTGCACTTGGGCGGATCGCAAAGCACACACTCTCGATCGCTCGACGAGCCTATCTCGTGCCATTCGCGAGTTCGAGTTCGAGTTTTTACGGAATCTTCCTTTTCCGAACGAACTTTTCAAAACTTCTCCTCTCTTTGCTTTGTAACGAAAAACAATTGTTTACCTTCGACATACCGGTGACGGCAGCGCGGACGATTCGACAAAGATAAAGGAATTATCGAGAGAGAAACATGAGTCGGACGTACAATAACAACGGTGTCAGCAGCACCCTCGTTGCCGGAGCCTCAGCCACCGTCGGGTAAGAAACAGAAACTTTGCGACTCTCAACAACGGTTCACGGAAAAATCAAATAAAAACGTAAATAAGGGAACCACCGAATAAAATCACAATCCTGTACGCGAAGACTAGAAAAGTTGGAAAAGAGCGCGCACTCGGAGCTTTTTCTAATAATCCCTCGCGGTTTCATTCTTCCCGATCCAGAAATACCTACAGCGACTATCTCGCGAGTTCCAAGTTTAAATATGACCGGCGTACGCCAGCTGCCAACTTTTATTATTGCCACATACACACACGCGCAAAATGAAAGCGAGCGGTTGTTCGAGATGTGCAAGATTCTCCATTCTCCTCCGAATTTATATAAATTCTTCCGATCGCCATTTCGGCATCGCGAGGTACGAGGTTGATGCAGGGACAACATTACTGAAAAGTAACGGGGTCGATTGCCGGAACCGGTTTCGCCGGAATGGCACGTACAGAACGCGGACGGCCGAACTCATCCTCTTTATATCGTCGCGCTCCTTTTTTTCTCCTACGCCGCTGTAGCGCGCTTTGGTGCTCCGCTCGGGCGTGTTTTGATGGAACGCGCGTAATCGCGGAAAAATCGTAAGAAAAAAAGAACGACGACGACACAGGCGCGTTCCGATTTCCACGAGAATTACCGCGTCGCGCAAAAAACGAGAAAAATCGATGTCATTTGCGACCTTAACTAAAGATCGGGACAAGCATCGCGGCTGGTGAATCGATCGGGATCGAGAATAACGCGCTGCTCGTGCGTTTCTCGCGGCAGTCTCGCGCCTCGTCCAACATGTATTTTTAACGCTTCCGTAGCCGCTCGTTGGACGCTGCACGTCGTAAGCGCGTGTGCTCGAGCGTCGACCCTCAATTTGGCGGTGAGACGGCGGGGAACAGGGGACGAGAGAGCGCTTATACTCCGCCGAGAATAAAATAATATCGGAAGGATTCGACACGGCGTGCGTGCTCGAGCGGAGATGCTATGGGTCAGCCGTAGCTAAAATTAGCCACATACACGCTCGCGGCGTATCTGTCCAAATATGTTTCCAACGGCGCGACGGACGCGACGTACACGACGTGTACGAGCGTACGACGGTATGCACGGTCCATCTTGCTCGGATGCTCTCGCGCTTGAGACCTCGCGCGAGTGAACACGCAAGGGAGATTTCCACAAAAGGCTTCAATCGCTTCGCGATACTCATATTCGTACGAGTATCGTCTCCCTTCCCCCCGACGTTTTTGCCGCTCTCTCCGAATTTGGTATTACGTTAGGCGGCCGTTCGCGGACTTTGCACATTTTCCACCAGGAAAATCATCGTGGCGCGTTTAATTGCACGATGCTGAATTATGGAGAATGCAATATTAATCCGTTGCAGGAACAGCATGGACTCGATACCCGGTGAGTCTCGAACGATCGTCGCATTTCGCGGCACGCTCCATCGAATCGCGTCGCGCGTCGAGTCTTCGCGCGATTCGATGGACGCCAGCGCGGGGGACGGGTCGATCGTTCAACGCAACGCCACGAGAGAAAAATAAAACAAATAAATCCTCCTTCGCACACGGGCGACGTAGCTAATAATCGGCTTTTACGCGCTTCAAGAATTCTGTCCAGCTCCGCCGCCACCACCTCCTCCGCCACCTCCGCCAGCGATGGACGGACGGACGCCGAAATCCAGGAGGCAAAACGACGTCGAGGTAAAGCCGATAATATTGCATCACGATTTATATATACATATATCTCGTGCGTCGTATTAAGCGACGACAAAACTCGTGGAAGCGGACTTGTTTTTGCGACGAGCGCCGTACAAATGATATTACGCAGGCGCCGACAGGATCGAAACCAAGGACGACCCAGCAGGACAATTCGTATTACGAGCCGCCGGCTGCGATTCAAAACGCCATGATGACGAGGGACAAGAAGCCTTTCACGTATACACCCGGGATGGGCGGTAAGTTGGATCTATCGCAAATTCGAAGCCCGAGAATGGCAAGACGGGTGGCGAAAAATGCCAACGACGAGGGAATCGAAGCACCGGTAGCACCGAGGACCAGCCTTTCCGCGGAACCGAGGCCGGTTTCGGCCTGCCCTGGCCTTTACGCTCAGGTCGCCGTCCCCGTATTTCCGACCAACCAGCCGGTGCTGCCAGCGCCGCCGCAGCGTTCGACGCCGTCGACCGCCGCCGCTGTGCAACCTGTTAACCTTCGCACTTCGATGACCTTGCCCGATGGTCAGTTTCCTTTTCCCCGCCGGGTTCCCGACCGATCGAACACCGTATCTTGGACATCGCTCATAATGACACGCTTGCCCCGGTAGAAACGGACGCAACGATAATCCCCCGAGCAACATCAATGCCGGAGACCCCGACGAGTCCCCAAATCACGCCGCCGGTTACCCTCGCAAAAGCTCCGACTCCCTGGCTCCAGAATCGCAGCAACAAGTCTCGCGAGGAACTGCCGGAATGGGCCAAGCGTACCGGCGGAAACCTCGGGACTCGCGGCCCGCCGCGAACAACACCTCCGTCACCCACGCCCGTTCAACAACCGGAAACCCGTCAACGCATAATTCCCCTTCGCGTAAGCACGTTTTGTCACGATAACGACATTCGCAGACTATGATTGAGATACAGGCTCTTTCCGGTCAGATCGAGGAGAGGCCGTCGGTGTTCTCCACCGGCGAAGAGACCGAACGTCCAGGTCGGTCGTCCGATCGTTGCCGGGACCGCTGGGGAAACACCAGGACGTCGCAATCGTCGGGTGGACCACCACCTGCATCGTCATCCACGCGCGGGACGTACATCGTACCGATCGTAATGGCGAGCCCGGACGATGACGAGGATCGTCGGATCGTCAACGATGGATACGCCGTTCGTAACGCAGCGTGAGCTATCCCCCTCCATGTCCCTCTTTCTCTCGCGAATACAATGGCGAACTCAGCGATACGCCGCGATGTCTCGTCGCAACTTGACGTGCGAAAATCGGCAGGATGAATCAGCGAGAGCCGTCCTCGCCGCAGCAGAGTCGACCTCGCGGAGAGCCCGCACCAGTTCAGTCGCGATCGTTCCGCGTTCTTCAAAAGATCACCGACACCGACGCACCGATCGATCGAACGGACGGACAAGAAACACGACAGCTTTTACAGGCCGAGAACGACAAGGTCCTCATGAACAAGGTCAAGGAGCGCGGTAAGCAATCAGCATCGCAAATGGACCCGCGGGCGTTTCCTTCCGAATGGTATCGTCATCGAAATTGTCCCACGCACGCAGTTGACGGTGACGGCGTTTATCTGCACCGGGAGGAAGATCCGAGATACAGGGGAGCGGCTATTCCCTCGCGCGCCTTCCGCTGTCTCCTCAACTTGACGGATTCGGCGGCTGATCGATCCGCGGCGGCTGCCGTGACGTTGATTCCTTCCACCGCTACCACGACTATCGGTAACCCCCATTTGTCACCTTCGCTGATCCCCCATCCTGCTTCGGACGATTATCCAACGTGTTATCTTGAAATCTCGCAGTTTCACCGGGAGCTGGAGCGAAAGATGCTCCTACCAATCAGGGAAGACGACAGACCGGAGGTTCCGAGTGGCTCGGTGAGACGATTTGCTTGTCTCGCGTCGGTTTCTCAACTCGCGCGCTCGACTTGCCGATCCGGCGATCTGTCGCGCTTTCATTTACGATTTTGCCGGCGTCTGTCGCGGAAAATTTCATAAACTTTGGTGCACGTTTACAGAACAGCCTCGGAAGAGCGTGCCAGCGAGCGAGCAACGAGTTCCGGAGCCGAAAAAGTATACCGGAAGCGCGATACCATCGAAATCCTTTAGGATACTGCAAGCGATGACGTCGCCCGAAAGCATCGGTGAGTCGGTGAACGGATTCCCCGCGTCGAGAACAACCTCAAACACGAACAAATCGCCGCTCCTCTCCGCCCGATTTCATCAATCATCGACATGAGCGCGTTCGCGGTTCTCTCGTAGTCCCGAAGGCTTGAAGCTGTGTAATACCTTAACAAAATTTACGCACTCATTATACACGCATACATAAAAAAAACACGTGAATCGCTCCTCGACGAGAGCCCCGCTCCCTTCATTCCATCATTCTCTCTCTCTCTCTCTCTCTCTCTCTCTCTCTCTCTCTCTCTCTCTCTCTCTCTCTCTCTCTCCCGCACACATGGAAAATGTATGGCTTTTTCACTACTGTGGACGAGGGTGAGAGGGAACGTCGTGCGACACATATTAATAATCACGAGTTACGAGCACGAATACACGCCACGCGTCAATCGATGGTACGAGATAAAACGATTGTGGTACAAGGGAAAACGGAAAAAAATGTAATCGTCCGAGATTTGAGCGCGACCGTATATGCGGATGTACGCGTTGAGGAGGAAAAGTTTCGGCGTTGTGTTCAACGCGTCCGTGTATGCTGTCTGTTGTAGCAGCGAGAGGAAATAACCCGCCAACGCCAACGGTCTACGGGTACCGAGACTCCGCGTTGTCGGCGTCGTTACCCTCTACTCTCCGCCAACCCCAAGCGCATCGAATACCTTTCGCTTATTCGCCGCCGATTGGCCAATGCACGCAAGATAATCGCTGCTCGCGTCAACTACCGTTTCATTCATCAACATGTAGCTCGTCATCATCATCATCATCATCATCATCATCATCATCATCCACCTCGTTATCATCATCATCGTCTTTATCGTCATTTACGTCATTGTCACCATCAACGACAGACGGATCGGCAATCAACGAGCGTTTATCGCCGATCCCTCATCCCATATACCGTTCGCCATTGTACGTCATGTCCAGCGTTTATCCGCATTTTCATCGTCGGAACCGTCCCAGATACGAGCGACATGCGAATAACGGCAATTGCCGCGCGGCGATTGAGCCTTCGACCTCTTTCGCCCTTGTTTCGACGAATGTCGCTCATCGTCGATCGACCGAGAAAAAACTCGACCACGATGGCAATTGCGTTCCCTGTTTAGAGAGCAAGGTGCTGTACCTCATCACCCCGGATTCCACGAACGACGAGTCGGTCGACCGTCGGAGGAACAGCGATGAAACCAGGATGGAGGTCGAACCACCGCCTCCTTGGTGTTCCAACGTGTGCACGAACCACGAGAAACGACCCGAGTCCCGATGGAACAGGATCGACATTGCCACGACGGGGGAGCGAACGACTGGTTTCGATTCGTCGATCCTGATGAACATATCGGCCAGGATAAGCGGCACAGCGGCCGCAACGTCCCCTACTTCGGAGGAGGAGACCAGCGAGGAAGGCAATGAGAACGGCACCAACGCGGAGGAGGAGCATCCGCAGGGAAAACAAGAGCCAACGAGTGACCTTTCGTCCTCGATCGTCGAGGATGACCTCAGCCGAACAACCGACAACGACGAGGATGATTTCGATTCCGATTCTTACGTGGCCTATTCCACGGCTCCTCGTCGAGACGCTTCTCAAGGAGCGACCCTGGACACCTCGGAGAATGCCAGCGATAAGCGCGAGGATGCGAGAAAACGCGATGGCGCGGCTTCGCCCAACGACATTGGACCGGATGGATGGAATTACGAATCGTCGTCGGATGAATCAGCCGCCGATCCACCGATAGAATTGCTCGCGAAAGTCAATCTTGCTCGTAACGATTTCGTTGAATCCATCCAGGATTCCACATTGTCGGAAGACAAGAGCGCACCGTTGTGTTTCGCGGAGCAGACAACCAACGTCCGGAGTGACTCGGCAGATTCATCGGCCATGATATCCGGAACAGTCGTTATCGAGCAAGAAGAGAATCGAGTTTTGCGGGAAAAAGGAGCGCTAACGATCGTCGACAGCAAAGAGGAAGAAGCAGAGAGGGAGGCGACGCGGAAGACGGAAGTGACGGAGAGACAAGAAAAAGCGGAAATCGAGAAAACTTTGGATCCCCGTTACCGGAACGTGACCGTGAGAAAGATCAACGGTTACAGGCGTACGCAAACGCACTCTCGTCTTTTCAGGCTGCTCAGCAGCCGAAGCGATCAAGCGCCGATCGACGAGGAGAAAGAGCCGAATCGCGGAACCTCGAAAGAACGGACTAATCAACTCCGATCAGCCGATTACTCAAACGCGAAAAAAAGTCATTATCCAACGTTGATGGGAGCCGATTCAGCGTCGTGTAAAAACACGCAAATCGACATTCCATTAAGGATCTTGCGCGTGCCGCAACCCGACTGGCATTTTGGAAGACGCGTCAAGTGTCCGCGGATCGATGAGAGAAGAAACGTTCCGCGAACACGGAAAGATCGCTGGAACGATTGTTTTCGTGACGCGACTACCGGATCCGCCGAGACGACGACTGAACGCTGCTCCCTCGCTTCGTTTTCTCTTCATCCGCCGGTGGCTCGCGAGAATTCGTCCGTTGGCAAACCGGCGTACCATCGAGGCGGAGGGCAGCGCACGTGACTCGCTTCCTCTTTTTTTTTTGCTTCCTCTATTTTTTAATTTTTTACCGCTTTGTACACTGTATACAATGTAACTTGATTGTATGTGTATACACACACCCATATACATACATCTACACACAGGGTATTCGAAAAGTGTGAGACCCCTTTGTTATCTCGAAAAAAATGCACTTTCGAATATAGTTGTAGGGGTCGCAGAGTTCTGCTTTGCGATAACCTCGAACTCAACGATGAGGGTTATTTGCAGGTCGGATCGAATTTTTTATAATGGAAACTTCTATTTTTCATTCCGGATATGAAAAGAGCGAGAAATTCTACGTCTAGAAATGTTTTTGTCGTAATTTTGAAGAGCGCCCGCTGGGCATCATTCGAAGGTCAAATGTTTATACCCAATGGGATATCTTGCCTCAGTTGGCCGGACCTGCGACTAATCTTACCTTTAGTGGCTGGATGTGTTCTCAAAATATACCACAAGGTCACCGGAAGACAGAAATTTACGATTTTTGCCGGTTTTTTTACGGTTAAACCTTTCTCGAAGGTCAATCATTCAATAGCCACGATATGAGCCGTTGAAGACGGTGTCGTGTAAACTGACCGGAAAAAAAGTGGTGAAAATCGTAAATTTCTATCTTTCGGTGACCTTGCGTTATATTTTCAGAACGCATCCAGCCACAGAAGCAAGATCGGTTTCGGATCCAGCCAGCTGAGGTGAGATATCCGATTCGGTATAAATATTTGACCTTCGAATGATTCCTGGAGGTCATTTTAAAAAATTACCGCAGTAACGGAACAAAAATAAGGATTTTCCATTTTAAAAACTCGATTCAACCTTCGCATAACCCTCGAGGTTCGGTTCAAGGTCAAAGTCAAGTTCACGAGAGAGAGAGAGTAGAACTCTACGACCTTTACAACTTTTATTTGGGTCATTTCATGTCAAAGTCCGTTCTTTTCGTCCCACACTTTTTGAATACCCATATGTGTATAACAAACGCATACACTCGTGACTCTGGCACATGGAGAACCGGTATGTTTTTTTTCTCACCCCCGATCTGACCGTAAAAAGTTTCGACGTGCGATGTGATGAAGAAAAAAAAATTGGAAGGGACGGGACTCGATAACGGAGTGTGCGATTTGTACGAGCGATTGCTGAGGAGCAGTTGTGGGTTCGACCTTCGATACACGTATACACACACATAGGCTCACAATCGCACTCATCGATAACTCTAACCATCGTAGGAAACGAAATGTCCGAAATTTCCGTTGGTCCGCAATCCGCTTCTTCTCTCTTAATTTCTATCATTAATTAATCGCCCTTCATGCGCTCTTGAATCCGCTCAACAGCTGGGCAACGATATCGCCGCGAAACTGAGCCAACCTTCATCCTTTCAGGCCCGGATCAGACCGACTACTGACGAATCCCCGAAGCGGTGAAGAGTCGACGTAGCGCGCTTTCAGGGTGTCTTTGGAAGCGACATCGTACTCCGCGCCCTCTTTCTGTGGATTTTTCATTCGCGCGCACAGCCGACTCTCTCTCTCTACCTTTGTTAAATCAGCCCCCCCTTTTTTTTCGTCCATATCCTATTTATTTTGTTACACATGGATCGAGTTGAAAGAAAACACGATTCTCGTTGCGTGATGAATCATTGTTCATTTATTTATAATGTCACCACGAAACTGGAGAAACTGAGAATTGCGTGTATAAATTCTTCATCCGTTGCTCAAAGCCTTATGTATATTCTTTTTCGATGAAGACAGTAAGCGACGATGGTCCACGCTGTGGTGTCCCAAACAGCCGCGATTGTTCGCCACTCGTGGCTCACCGGAAGTTGCCCGTATTGCCAGTGAAACGGAAATAAACGGTAGCAGAGCCGATGTCCGATGTACATAACCAGAGCGTTGCTGCCTGTCGGGACGTCGCGAAAATTTCGTTAACTAGCGACAAATGGTCGGGAATGATCGAACTGTGCTCGCATACCGGGTATTCTGAAAGGACCACCGCGCCAGATGCTCGTCACGTCCACGAGAAGGTAACAGGCGGTAAAGAGAGCCAAGGCGAAGGACGTCGTCACAAGAGCGAATGAAAGAGACCTGCGGGCGACACGCGCGTTGTCAATGAGAACGAAACAAGAGAAAAAAAGATGGTGTTTGACACGTACCAGAGGCTTTTGTTGATGGGAATGATATCGAAACGGTGGAGAACGGAACCGATACCGGCGCAAACGAGAGCAAGAACGAGCCACCTCAAGATCCGCTCCGTCCATCTGACGTTTACTATTTTAAGAATCATGCCCGCCTGTACGCCAAGGAAGGTCTGGAGTATCGTCGTCGCGCAGCCTGAGAGAAACTCGAGTGCGTCATAGTTTCACGCCGTCTCGCTCCCGACCTCGTTACGCCGACTCACCTAAAATTCCCTCGGGGTCGAACGGCCCGGATCCGTAAACATCAGAGATGCCCGGTCGCTGATAAAGGTGATGCTCTCCAAGAACGATTTTGTCGATGTATCCGGCTGCTCCTCCGGTGCAATTCCAAAATTGGCCATCCGCGTGTCTTCCACCCGGTCCCAGATAGCCCCTGCGATTTCCAATTAATTAATATATAAATCAATTTACTACTCATAGCATTTATCGATCAATTCTTTTTTCGTTGGCCGATTCGATATTCAACAATGATTGTTCGTCATTTTAATCAGAAAAAATATTTGAAAATATTAATTATCGTTCGGCCGCTTCCTACACGGTCGACCGAGCAGGAAATTTGAGAAGAATACAAGTAAAATCGATTACATCGGGCAGCCGGGCACAGGCAGACGAAAGGTGAAAAAGCAGTGAAGCGCCGTTACACCGGAAACGAGGATCCATTGCATCAGCATGGGAAAACAATCCGTCAGCGAGCCACACACGTCCGTGTATTTGCCGTCCTCCTGCTGCTGACGCGCATTTGAATTTCCGTTTCCGAGAGTTTTACCCAGAAGTGCATATGCGACCGCGACAAACGCGTAAGCCACGGCAAATCGCTGCAGCACTCCGAAGATCCTCATCGTTTTGAGGTCGGGAGATGTCGATACGGTATTGAGCGACAGATCTATGATAAAGAGTAGGATACTCCGCTGCGATTTGAGAAAACAAAATGAGGAGTCAGTCGAGAGACCTGCAGGTAGGCACAGATGTGTGAACTGCGATCGACGATTCGAACCCAGAGAATTCCTCGAACGATGACGAGCCTGGGTACGCCGCGTGCCAATTGAGACGACAACGAAAGAGGGATGCATACACCCATCACCCAGACGAAACAAGGAAAAACTAAATCACCGATGGCAAGTCCGTCCCAAGTTGCGTGCTCCAACATTACGTATCCGCCAGCTCCGTTATTGACGAATATCATTGCCAGTATACTGATACTGCGAACAAAAATATCGTACACAGCGTAAGAGCCACTTTGTCGTTTTCCATCTCCCGCGGCAGCGATTTCTCGATGTACGTACTTCTCGTACCTTACCCTCTAAATGTGTCGACGGCGAGGATACGACGGCGACGATTGCCACCATTCTCGTTGTCGTTTCCGGTTCCCGCTGCCTCTGCTGTGGTTTCCGCATCGACTCTCGATCTCTCATCTTTTCCTCTCTTCCGATTGATGCACCATCTTCCGAGACAAATTGCCAGCAGCAGAAACACCACGGATGCCAGTACCACGCCAAGCGCTGAAAATCATCCGCGTAAAACTCGAGTTACAACTGAAACAAACGCGAAACTCGTGATACCTGTGTAACGATTGCGAGGCTGGAGGAGCGTTTCAAACTGGCAACCTCCGTTATTGTCCATCGATAATTCGTAAATTCCATACTCCCCGAGGTCGGGACGAAACTGGCAGACAATACCACTGCGAATAAAATATTCGATGGCTGGTTAAAAAGTGCTTTCGAGCAACGAGCGACGGAGGAATTATCGCCAGCTGCAATTTGTGGCACTGAAAAACCTCTCGTTCGCGGAAGATCGATGCTCCAAGAGTCCAGAATCATTGTAGATCCTCCAAACGACGGATCTCGCGGTGTTCAGTCTCACGCTTACATTCTCGCTTCCTTTTTCCATTGATGCGAGTCTCGAGAACGGACACTACGAGAACGAAACACCTTGTACGAAAAATAACGGCAATAAACGATATTGTTACATGGAAGGTGCTTACCGATACGCAATCGGACGAGAGCGAATATAGACTCGCGGTATCGGCACCATGATTTTTCCCTCTGAGCAGCAGGCAAGCTTCGTCGAACGCCAAATCGTCGTACTCGCATTCCGTCACCATCGCGGATCACAATTGTCTCTCGAATAACGTGGCTTATCGTCCGAGAGGAGAAACAGAAAGATAACAAGATTGGACTTGTGCCCAGCAGCAATGTGTCGGCAGACAGGTTTTTGCATGCTTTCTCTCTCGTAAATCCCCCCTCCCCCGCCCCTTCCCAGTGACCTGTATCGCATGTAATCATCAGGTGGTTTTCGACGTTGTTTACGCATCGTCCATCGATGTCGAGAAAGTTTTCATGGATAAAGTTGACAGTGGGGGACATGAACAAGTTGGAATCATTTTTTCCTTCTCTCGACGAATGGCAACTCACACGCGTGCCTGTAAGAGGCCACAGCAGTGGCGATGACATCGTTTTCCCCCAAATTTCGCACCGTTGCGTCAACGTTTCGCTGGATTTTTCAGAGTCTTGAGAGTAGGTCGATTGAAAAGCTCGTTGTCAGCAAAATTAAGATAGAATGATCATTTCAAGTACTTGACAATGGTATAGAATTTTTTGAAAATTCTTCTCAATACGCGAGAATGTTTTCAATGATTTCCATCATCATTTTCGGAACGGTGCTGCGTGCTTCGAATTTACAAATAATCGCGAGCTTTTGTTGGTAAAGAAATGCAACAAGGAAAAATTGTTCAATGCTTGTTGATGACTTTGCCAAGTACCAGAGTTTTCTATTCCATTTTATTTTCGCAACGATCATACAGCCGAAAAGTTCTTAATCTACGCGTTTGAGAATCTCCGTGAATTAACGCGACTCTCGTTGCAGAGAGGAGCAGAATAAAAATACAAAATAATGTTTCCCCTCGTCATAAAAGTCGTACCGCGTTGTAGGAATAACAGATAACTATGTAAAATAATATATGTTTATGACGGTACAATTGTTTCTCCATCTCCATCGGCGTTTACGATTATTCGCATTTCTGATTACAATGAACGACAGACGATAGCCCGTTTGTTTTACCATCGTCCTCCGCAACTATACATAATACACGTGTGTATACACACACGCATGTACACGCCTATCGTTATCTCTGACGAGCGTGGCGACAGCATCAGCAAGTGGCAGCATCGTACACCTTGGACCTATTCCCATTCATCCTCATTGACTCAAGAGAGTTTTGATCTCCTTGTGCATGTGACAGAGGAAATCGACGTAGCTCGGGCTACCGTCGTTACCTCTGTCCTCGACCAAGAAGTGTCGGAGCACCATTTCGAGCTTGTCGCGTTGACGCACGATTGTCAACTGCAATAATGAGAGTAACGTATCGGTAATGCTCACAAAGTGCTCACGTCGCTCTGAAATATCGCTGAGGAAGCGACGTCGCTGAGTAATTACCCTCATGCAGTGATGTCTCTCGGCTCTCACGCGGGCCACCATTTCCCTGACGCGCCTATTGAGCGCTGTGTCGAGGATCGGAAGAGTCGTACGATCGGTATCGACGAGGCTCGAGCCGAATGCTTGGGTCAGCCAATCGGAGGGGAGCCCGAGTCCCAACCAGATAAACATGTGAATTCCGTTTTCTGAGGGAGAAAAATCCAAGCGTACAATTTTCGTTAACCTTCTGACAGCCGGGGCGACGCCAATTAGCGTCATTAAATGAAAATAGTGAGTTCTTCACCGAATTTATCATTTTTGATGATTTTAAAGTTCGCATGGTTGGAATCGAACGAAACGCACGATAAATCGTGAAAGGCAAGAGAATATCATGAAAATTCAGGAATTATTAATACGAAAAATCGGAAAAATTCCGATTTTCGTTGAAGTCGGACGATGCAAACTTCAGGATCACTCATTTTCCTGAGTTAAATGAGCCTAACACTTTTTATCTCTGCGTGAAAACAAATTCCGAATGAACATTGGCCAAAAACGTTCCAATTTTTTCTCAAACTCTACGGCCGACCTCGGATGTTGATTCTCCGGCCTTAAAAACTTGCAAGAGAGGTGATTGGAACAGATTGCACCGATTCTTTTTCAATTTTTCTCACAAAAAAAATTGAACTTTCCGTTACCACCGCCAGTTGGTGATTGCCATGTATCTATTATTGCCAGTTCAAGAACACTTGTACGGAAATTTTGCGAAACAGTTGCATTCTTTCAAAAGAAAATCGCCAGCAGTCGCAAGGTCAATGATCATCAGACTTAATCCATTCCATGGTGAATATAAAATATACCTAGAAGATAAGCTCCGTCGTCCATGAATTTGTCAAAGGAGCATCGCAGCTGTTGGGGCAGTTTGTTGCTCTGAGGATCGATGCTGTGAAGCGGTAGTAAACGCGGATAGAAATAAATGACAGACGTGTAGAGTGGCATGGTCGCAACCGCTTGCATAACGTAAGAACGATCGTCGATGGTCATGTCAGCACCTGCAAGTGATCCATGTAAAAGAGCATTGAGAATCAGACGCATACTCGTATTGCACGGGAGTGCGAATGATCGACCGGAATCGAATAATTACCACCGGATATTGCGTCGCTCTTGAGAAGGCAATTGACATAGAGCGGTAAAAGTTTCATGCACTCTGGTAGAATGAGTTGACCGGCGCTCGAAGGAGAGGCGCAATGTTTCCTGTAAGCGGCGAGGATCGTGGCGCATCGCGCGATCAAACCGTCCTTTACCGTTTTCGGCGATGACTCCGTCAGCTTAAAGACACTTTGCTTGGAGAAAAAATTGATAATTGCGTCGAGGTCGCAAGCTCTGTAGAGTTCAGCCATTTGCGAGGATGTGCCGAGGGCGAGATTAAGAACGCGGAGCCTCCTCGCCCCACCGCACGAAGTGTACAAAAGTGCGGCTTGTACGTAAACCCCCTCCTCGTCGGACAATTTGTCGTCGTGTTTAATCTCGATCGCGATGGCTTTGTTACAGTCTATACTCGCCAATTCCATGTCGGTCGTGTTTGACATAAAAAGATGACCGTAAAAATCGGTCGGCCGTACTCCCGTTGACGTACGAACGCGCATTACCGCATCAAAGGCTATCGGTCTGCTTATATTGTTGACGATATCCGTCACCAGCCTCTCACCGTCCGTATCGGCCTGTTCAACACCCGTGTTCTTGTATACTTCCCTCAACGTATACTTCTCTCACACTCGACCACATGTTCTTCGTGGCACTTACCTGAAAGTACGTGTACTTGTAAACCTCACCACCCGTGAGTCGACATATTTGGCCGATTGTCGCGATATCGACGTACGAGTTGTTGAAAACAAAGAGATCAACGCTACATCCCGCGGCAACGCACTCTTGTCCAAGATTGTTGTACACATTTGTTTGGGGGGCTGTGGAAATAAGTGAAAAACGAGGAATAAATATGCAGCTGGCGGCAATTATAGAGGAAACGAAACGACAACGATAACGAGGATCATCTACCGAGAACCGTTTTTTCCTTGTCCGTTCCCAAAACTTTACGATCGTCGCGATTTTTCAGTTTACCAGGCGCTTCTGCGATCGGGAGCGATGAATGAAAGACGATCAATTTTCCCGGACGATTCGATGCCTGAACGAAAATAAAAATTAATGACGATGGATGACCACCAGGGACGACTAGCGAAAAACTGTACGACGCACCTTGAGGGCCTCTAGACCCGCTTGAATGGCAGGTGCGAGTATGGTCTCGGTTTCCCGGGTATCGGCAAACATAGTTGGTATCTGCGTCATGAGAGAATCGATCACAGCATCACTCTCTTCGGGATCGCACAGAAAACCATCGAGAAGCGGCATGAAAACATCAGCAACGTCACCAACGACCATCATCTGCGGCTGCGTCAGACACGCGCTGACGTTATAAAAATGTACGCTAGAGTTATATGTGATGAAGCCGACTCTCATTGCCGTTTTATCCTGACCAGCGTCTATCGGTAATTTTCGAATGATTTTCTTCATTTCCGAGCACACGAGATCGACGAGGCCGGATTTAACGTTGTTGTACGAGACATCGATGAGGAAGACGATAGCCGGGGCTTTCGGCAGTGTGTTGTTGCGGCAATAATCTGTCGTCGCCGTCAACTCGTAAGTGCCAAGCATCAATTCTGGTCTCTCATAACGATCCATTCGCTGCCCGGTATGGTCGAGATGCTGAAAGTATTCCTCGGGCACTTGGCTCGTAGCGCGGCAAAATACACATTGAAATCTTCGGCCGGCGTCGATAAATTGCATAAACGGGCACATGTAAGCTTTGCAACGTATACATCGAACTGGGCCGATTTCTCCGGTGTCGACAATTGGTGCTTCGTACTCGCCCTCTTCTACCTGCGCCATTGGACTCAAAACGAGACCAAATGGCACGCCGGTTTGTTTCATCATGTCGTTGCTCGTGGGTACGGTGTACATTGTCGATCTTATGAATCTCGGTGAGGAATTGCCTTGATCCTGCGTCGTATATTTCGTCGTCACCAATGGTGGCACAAGGCCTTTTTGATTCGTCGTGAAAACCCCGCCGCGACTTCGCTCGTCGTCCTGCATCACCTGTATCGGACTCGGCATCTGATCGGGATCGAGCCGTCTCGCCTGTTGCTGACTGTGCTGCTGGGGGTGCGCCTGTGGCTGCTGGATTCCTCCCATCGTTCCTGGATATGGCGGGGCAATATTACCGCGCTGTACCCCGTAAGGATCCTGAAACGTATAAAACGATCAGCCTCGTACGTACCAATGAAATTCCTACCTCAGTATCGCGTGGCGCGATGTTTTTTTTTCTCACGGGTTGTTGGTGGTGCTGTTGCTGTTGCTGTTGCTGTTGCTGTTGCTGCTGCTGCTGGGGATAACCCAGTGTCGGGCCGAGGGGAGGCTGTCCACCCACGTGTCCTCCAGGCATTACTTGCGGCGGACGCTGCAACGGAGGGACTCCGGCGAGATTTTGCTGTCCGGGATAATAATTAGGTCGCGGGCCTCCTTGTACCGAAGGTGGCGGTCCTCTTTGCTGATATCCCATCGTTGTTGCTTGTTGTCCTGGCTGAAGCAGCGGCGGCGGTGCCGCTACCCCGCTGTTTCCACCATACTGATGAGGCGGCGGACCTTGAACCGGCGGATAATTATGATCGTTCATTCGATATTGCGGATCCGCCAAGTGCCTAGCGAAACTCGTTTGATCCCGTTGTTGATGCTGAGCTTGCTGCGCCGATGGAGGAAGATGACTGGTTGACTTGCGCATCGGTTGTCCCGGCATGTGCGAGACACCGTAAAATCCATGAGCTTCGTTGTGAGTCGCCGAATCTAATGACCGCGCGAAACAATGTCAGTGATAAAATCACACTGAATGTAGATTTTGCGCCACGCGAAAGTCATGAAAATAGCGTTTACACCGGGTTTGAGAAAACCATTTTTTCCGTTTTTATATGTGAATGGTAAAATTGCAATATTTACCGGCTGGTGGACAATCGGTAGGAGCGTCAAATCCATTAGTGTTTGGTGGCGGTCCAATGTTTGCATGATTCTCGCCAGTCTGCGGCAGCGGCGGTGGCGGGAGTTGCGTCGCGGAAGGTGGAGGAAAACCCTGCTGAATAATCGCGCGATTATGTTAGAAACGCCTTCGTTCGCCTCTGGAAACAACTACTTCAAGCTGGAACTAACTGCTCACCATGTTCGACTGTCTTTGATGTTGTCCGTCGTTCAGTGTCACATCTGCCATTCGGTCGGTCAACTGTGCCCTGTCTATCGAAGGCGGTGGCATTCCGTGTTGCGCCTCATTAGCGGCTTTCAAAGAACCAATGACAAAAATGTAATTCGTTTCAATGAGAAGAAACAAACACGACAGATTGTATCAGCAAAGATGATTTACCACGCGTTGAGTTATTGTTTTCAAAGTATGGCGGTTGTGGCAGTGGTGGGGAATTCATCGGAGGCTGAGGTCCTTGTACTGACTTGCGGGAGAGATACGGAGGTGGTTCTGCAGCATCGAGAGAGGCATTGGATGCCGATCCTTCGTGTGGGGGCACAATGCCGAGTTGTCCCGGATAATAACCCGGTTGCTGCTGCTGCTGATGCATGTACCGGTTATTCATCTTACACTCTGAAAAACATCGAGATTCTCCCTTTTTTTTGTTTGTAAAATGACATTGAAATTTGAAAGAGACAGACACTCGGACATATTGTTGACGGTAGGTTATGGTTCATCAAGCAGAAACGAACTGTCACCTTCAGTGATACAACGTCATGGAATCGGAAATGAGAAAGGACATGTATAATTTTTTTTATATCTTATCTAATGTAATTTTTGCGAAAATTCTTCGATGTTCGCGAACATATAAGAGAGAGAGAGAGGGAGGGGGAGAGAGAGAGAGATAGAGAGAGGAAGAACTTTTAGTGGTAACGTATGCGTCAACTGCGATACTCGTTCACGCGGATCTTATTTTTTTATACTATTTTCATACAAAAGGTCAACGTTTTCTAAACCACGATCGAGTACTTGGAAATTTTGCAATACACGAATTGCTGCAGGAAGTAACGATCAACTCATATGGGAAAACGTCAGAACCCCATTTTGACCCTTCGCGCACTCATGAAAGCTCACGGATGAGGTACAACAAATCGCAATGTCGAGTTCCAATGCCATAGGAACGAACGATATACATTTTTTTTATGAAATACTGTTATGGCACTTACTTTTAATTGCTTGGAATATTTCAAATCATAACGAAAACTGGGACTCGTATCGACGAATGTTTACAGAAAAATGGTTGGAAAATGTCTCTAAGTTGCGCGAGACGGCGAGTGCCGCTACCAGCCGATGCCACGTAAGGTTCCATCGCGCATGCGCCTCTTCATGCGCGACCCGACACGTCACGCGGCGCAAAATTGGGACAATTTTTTTCAACTTCGCTCCTCCTACTCGCTCTTCACATCTCAGCGTGCTTTTGCATAATATTCCTCTGTTCTCTCGTTATTCACAATTAGCGATAACGCGCATCATCAGTCGCGTCGGATAACGAGCGAATAATAGACAAATCAGAATCTATCGGTATTAATACCTTATAATAAAATCTCTTTATTATTCGAATGACGAACGCGCGCTGAAAATAGATTTTTGTACACACGCGCGAGTACGGTTTCGAGTGCGATACGTACCCCCGCGGGCGCGATTTAATTGAACACTGCACTCCATCCGATTCTGATGTTACTTGATGTAAATATACATTTTACTGCTCCGTCATGGTCATAAACATTCGAAAGATGTAATATTTTTTACGAGGAAGAGCGAGCTCTCGATGGTAATTAAATAGTGACACGATACGTCGCGAAATTCTTGCGTAAACCACAATGAATATAATAAACCGTAAACCATAATGAATAATAATTCCTCGGAATGAACTATCGTTTCAAAAATCGTTTTCACAAATATATAAGAGTCAACTATCAATCATTCGCGAACGCGAACTCATAAATCGTTAGATGAAATTAGCCCTTTCCAAGGCTACATGCGGTACATTCGACCGAGCAACCTTCCTGCGGTATACATCGCGTAATGCTAATGCTGACGATTCTTTATCGCTTAGCGACGCTTAGAAAACAGTGCAAATAAACGCGTAAATACTCTTCTGTATTATTATAGACAATTAATCACAGAACTCGTCGTTTTCTTCTTTTCTTCTTTGCTCACATTAACGTATTTGCGGTATTCCACAAGGCAATCTCGATTAACGCGATGTACCCTTGCATATGCAGCAACTTTTGTTCGACATTTCTTTTAATTCAATACTTATTTTTCAATTTATTTGAGCACATTTTTTGAAATGGGACACAATATACATCAGAGTGGCCCTTATTAAGGACATTTTTCAAATTTATTCTTCCTGGTGCTTAAACATTTCGAAATTTATAAGAAAACAAATACCCTACAATTCTTTGATTTTTTTCTCAAAGATAGTCCGCTTAGTATTTAAACAACAATTTATATTAAGCAAATAACATGAAGAAAACTCTCTTTGTTCTTTGAAATATGATAAGTCGTTAACGAATAAACCGAAAATTTGGGGAAATATACATTTTTGCAAAAAATTGAACGCTCTACAAAAACGCTGTGGTATCATAAAATTCACAAATGCAAATAGATAAAATTCGAACATTTTGAGGGGATTGTTTTTTATTAATTTGAAAACGTTCAGGTCCAATATCCAAACATTTTTATTGTCCACACTAATGTAAGTACATACATTTACACGTATCAATTATTATTATGTTTCATGCGCGACAGATGGCGCCACAGCGTGACGGTAGTAGACGCTTGCGCGCTTGCATAGAGTGATCATTGGTTCAACTGGTTCGACTATCGGGCGGGGGGACTAGCGCGCACGGCACAGGCACAGTACGGCAGTTTCCGTCCCACAAGGTGTTCTTAAATCCTAGACCTTGCCGTTTGCAGTTTGCGATTCGAACTTGACGGGAGACCGTCCGCTCGCTGCTGTCGCCACGCGCTTTTTCGTATAATTTACACACTCCACCGGTTGGATCACGAACGAGCAGGAGCGTGCGAGTGACACACGCAGCGTAAAAAAACTCTATGCGAACGATATTCAAGAACACGCCTCGCGTCTTGTCGCAAGGATAGTAATTAATCGCGTTCTTCGTTATTGTTGCTGTATATATATCGTCGCGTCGTTGATTCGGCGCAGGAGACACGTTTTGGGGAATGTTGAAAGATTTGTTTCTAGTCCGAGCTTCCTGCCAAGAGGTGGGTAAGTTTTGTTCACGGACATCAGTCATTTACGTGTAATCCATAATTTAATGTATCCATCTCGTATACATATATAACGTACATGCGCGCGCCGTTGTGATGAGTCTCGGGGAGCGTGAACAATGAGAATTTGTTAATTTATAATTAAAAATTAAGGGAATGAATCGAGTCAGCAGGCAGAGCACCGACACGTCGCGTGTGGTCACGAGTGCTGCAACGATTGGTCGCGAGGGGGACTGGCGGGGGCCTCGAGCGAAGAGCAAAAATATCGATCTTTTATACTATCCGCCGGTATACTACACCATGCGTATATATGTGTATATATATATACATGGTTGCGAGATAAAATACGTATAAGCGGTACAGAGTCGTGTGCGCATCCGTACATCGCGCAGCGCCGACGTAACTGGTATGCGTGCAGTAGAAAAGTGGGGCGCGACGTTTAGCGATGACCGTTTCGAGGTCACCGGAACTACTTCCCAGCATTCCAAATGCTTCCGAGTTAGTTCCGAACCGCATGCTCCTATTCCCATTGATCCTCACCTTGTTTCTCATCGCTCGCATCGTTTCGTCCTCAAAATGACCTTGAACTGCTCAAACGATACGGTAGGCATCATCGTGGCCATATCAAATTAAATAAAAGCCGGAGGGTTAAAGGCGCATGTATGTACGCAGTCGTGGATAGTTGAGAAAAACCATTGGGAGTGGTCATCCGTATGTAGTCATTTTTCGTACGGTACGGATGTAGCGTATAGTCGCAATTCGCGAACACTATGAATGTGGATACTATTTTTTCATATTTTATCCACGGGCATTCCTCTCGAAATTTTTATTATTTTATCACTTTTCTCACGCGCATTTTGTATTTTCGACAAATTTTCAATGATTAACATTTTTCGAAATGACCGCACGAATAATCGCTACAAAATTTACGTTATAGCCAAAGTAGAATTGTCACACGACACGTTAGCAAGCCTTCCGTTATTATTCTTCTTTTTTCAACATATACAATAATATATGTACAAAACAATACACCCTTTTAGCTCAACATTGCCGTTAATGGCAACAGTTGTCATATGCAAATGAGTCGGGCAAAAATAAAGCAACTTGTTTATTAGCAACGCGCGAATCATTATCGCTCGTATCATCGCGTCCTCGAATCTCGTGGGCCAATGATGTTTCTGCCTCGTCGTTGAATTTGCCAAGCTGATGTTGCACAGATATATATAGAGAGAGAGAGAGAGAGCGAGAGAGAGAGGAAATATGTCGTACGAGTGATTCGATGGAGGCTGAGACCGCACGCGGTCTATTCGCCAGTAGGACAGACGATCGAGCGAGAGTCGAGTCGCCAAATCAACGATGATCCACCACGTCCGCCACCGCCACCACTGTGCGCTGTGATAATCGTGTTCGCATCTTCTCTCTGGCTTCTAGTTTCGTCGTGCGATTCGAGCAGCGCGCAACTGCCCGCGCGCACGAAATCTCGCGGATTCTCGTACAGGCAGATATATATTTCGGTATTGCACGACACGCGAGTAACAAGTTTGTCAAAGACAATTTTATTTAGAAGGTCAAAACGACTTTAATTGATAACCGAGAAGATTTTACAAGACAATCGACGCAATAACGAAGAGGAATGCCCGCCCCCGCAGTACGTTTCCGCATGTATTTTCGCTCTGTTTTAAATATGGAGAAAGAATAAATTCCGTACCGAATAGACGCGCGCGTCTTATATCCGGTTACGAGACGAGGGGCAATACATGTTTATACAGAGTCGCGCGGGTGATTGCGATTACAACGGTATACATATACACATACACACGGCGGCGCAAGACTCACGGGTCATCCACGTGATTACGTACACGCGCGCGCGCGGGCGCAAACACACACACACACACGCATGTATATATCGCATACATGTGTAAAACACGAACGTTATCTGTGCCTACGCGCGAGGTTGCTTCTTTTCTCTCAAAGCCAAACCGAGAGGCAACCGGCGGCGCAATCACCGCAAGGGCGAACGATTTTTTGGCCCGAGCACAAATTGGCAAAATCGCGCGCTCCACAGCGGCTAAGCAGGGCAATGAGAGGAATAGGTCACTGTAAAACAGTCAACGACTAATGAACTGTATGCAATTGTCGTTACAGGCTTCCGGATATCTCAAGCGAGCAAACAGCGAACGTCTTGCCGAAATCTTCAATCAGGTGAGGATTATCAGGCAGCGGGGTGGTTGAAACGTTGAAAGATTATCACAGAAGGTCGCGGTTGTGGGGATAAAATATTCCCAATGGTTACAAATAAAGCGCTCGAGAAAAACACCAATCGCAATTTAATCACAATATAGTCACGCGGGTCGAGCACGAAAAAAATGCGATTTCATAATATGTTTAGCTAGGAGCGCAGAGGCGATCGGAAAACATGTTTGAAAGTAGCATTGCGAAATACATTGTTATCGTTAATATCGCAGTATGCCAGCGAGGAAAGAAAAGGCGAACGGTTTATGACGCCGACGGATTTCGTACGGAGTTACCTCGGCCTTTATACCGACACCGACTACAACCCTGACTCGGTGGCTCTTCTCGCTGGTATCGTTGATTCCAGCAAAGATGGGTGAGCTTTTTTCGTCTCATATTTTTATTCCGCATCCGTGTACCCCTCGGTTCGTCACTGCTAACGTTGCTGATTTTCTTTGCTTCTTTTGTTGGAAAAAAGGCTCATCTCGTTCGCAGAATTTCAGGCGTTCGAGGGTCTTCTCTGCGTGCCTGATGCACTCTACAGAACGGCCTTCCGCCTGTTCGATACCAACGGGAACGGCATGGTCGCTTTCGGTAGGAAATCACCCGAGCAGGGCCTTTGTTACAAAGCGTCACGAAAAACAACAAGTGTCACAAGTCACCACCATCGTCGCGCTGATTTGGAATGTTTCAGACGAATTTGCCGAGGTCATGAGGAAGACGGTCCTCCATCATAAGATGCCTTTCAACATGGACAGCGGTTTTATTCAGCTGTATTTTGGCAAGGACAAAAAGAGACTCATCAATTACACCGAGTTTAGTCAATTTTTGCACGTACGCTATAATCGTCCTTTCAATCATGTTATTCTTACTTTCATCATTGATCGAAGAATTCATTTCATTCTCTCGCTCTCTCCCTCTCTCTCTCTCTCTCTCTTGTCAGGATTTTCACGAAGAATATGCAACCGAGGCCTTTAAAAAGTTCGACAGAGATGGAGCTGGATTCATATCAGCGGTCGATTTTCAAGACATAATGCTCAGCATTAAGAGTCATTTATTGACGAAAAAAGTCAAAGACAATCTAATAGGGGTAAGCGGGATAAACGGGAGGGGAAAGACTACGCAGTTTTCAGTTTGTTTCTGACACGTTCCAACACGCGCAGGTCGTTAGCACGGGACAAGTCGGTAGAAAAGTGTCTTTTCCCTACTTCATGGCTTTCAATTCGTTGCTGAACAATATGGAGCTCGTCAAGCGTATTTATCTCAATGCTACCAATGGTCACAGGTATCAACAAGTTACCAAAGGTATCACAAAGTGTATCGCCACCACGGTGTTGAGCATAACGCATTTTCGCGTCTGCTCCACATTCCCCACATCGCATGATCGAATCTGCCAAAGAAACAACCGAAGCAATGAAAAATATTGTTTTTTCCAGAGGAATTTCTGCACTCGGCACAAATGATGTCTCAGATAACTCCGCTCGAGGTCGACATTCTCTTTCATCTGTGCGATCTCGTTCATCACAGTGGAAAAATCGTTTACAACGATCTCGTCGCGATAACGCCCGAGCAGTATTTTAAGCATATAACGCGTCGTCTCGCCGAAATAAAGGCCGTTTCGGTAAAACATTAATTTTGTGTTTCGCCCGATTTGGATTTAGCCCCGCGAGAATAATCGTGAAATGACGCGACTTTCCAGAGCCCCGAAGATCGAGGAGTCGTCGTTCAAATACTCGAAAGCGGATATCGTTTTGTTCTTGGTTCGATCGGTGGAGGTTTGTTATTGTTACTATTGATTTATTATTAATCCCATGGCTTCTCCGTCTTGAATATTTATCTCTAATTCTCATCTCTGTCGCCCGTGTCGATCGAAAAAAGCTGTTGGAGCAACAGCCGTTTATCCGATCGATCTCGTCAAAACTCGGATGCAGAATCAACGAACCGGTTCGTTCATCGGCGAGCTCATGTACCGAAACAGCTACGACTGTCTGAAAAAGGTTGGAATCGAAAAGTCTATCCCATTGATCATCACTGCATCGTTAATGATACAAAGTTTCCCACGGCCGTTTGACAGGTCATCAGACACGAGGGCGTTTTCGGTCTCTACCGCGGCTTATTGCCGCAATTAATGGGGGTTGCGCCTGAGAAAGCCATCAAACTTACCGTCAATGATTTCTTTCGTGACAAATTTATGGACAAAGATGGCAATCTTCCACTGAGCGGTGAAATACTGTCGGGTGCCTGCGTAAGTCGCTGAAACTTGCCACCCGTCGATAACCATCGCTATTTGTCTTCTAACAGCTGAATTCTTCTCTTTTTTAACCTTTCGCGATTACTTTTTGCACACAGGCCGGAGGATCTCAGGTGATATTTACGAATCCGTTGGAAATAGTTAAGATTCGATTGCAAGTGGCCGGTGAGATTGCCGGAGCTCAGAAAGTTCGGGCATGGGCGGTCGTCAAGGAGCTCGGCCTTTTCGGCTTGTACAAGGTCGGTATTTTATTCTTTGTTTACTTTGACGTATTTTTCTCTAGCCTCTTACGCGACACGAATTTACGATACGAATTTACGATACGATGAATTTGCGTGTGTCGCTCACACAGGGTGCGAGAGCCTGTTTCCTGAGGGACGTACCATTTAGCGCCATATATTTTCCAATGTACGCTCATGTGAAAGCGAAAATGGCGGACGAGGGTGGTTACAACACGCCCTTATCGCTTCTCGCGTCGGGCGCGATTGCCGGTGTTCCCGCCGCTGCTCTCGTAACACCGGCCGATGTGATAAAAACGAGACTGCAAGTTGTCGCGCGGGAGGGTCAGACGACGTACAACGGGCTCGTTGATTGCGCAAGAAAGATTTACGCGGAGGAGGGCGCGCGGGCGTTTTGGAAAGGTGCCACAGGTATGTGTCTCACACACTCGCGTATCGAACGAAAACTCTCCTTAGTTTTACCAATTATTAATGTCTATTCCGATACGATCGATCGGATCACGCTGGCGGATCACCCTCATCTCGCCGATCCGATCGTGTCCGATTCGAACGTGTCGTTTTTCCTCTTTCTGTTCTGTACTGCTTCTTTTTATATGACCCGGCGAGTTACTGGTCAGTAAGTAGTCTCTCGTTCTATCTGCTCGCGTTGCGCGCTCTCTCTCTCTCTCTCTCTTTCTCTCTTAACACATTTTATTCTCAATGTTGCTGTTGCTGTTGTTGACGAGTGTGTTAACGATTGTCAAAAATGTTGACAATCGTTACCTTCAAGATGATTTTGATTTTATCGTCACTGACCAGTTGTCGAGTTTTTCCGAGTGCCAGTTTATAGATATCGGCCTCTTTGTCTCTTCTCACCGATGTATCTTGATTCATCATTTTTTCTCTCTCTTTATCCACAAAGCTCGAGTGTTTAGATCTTCGCCCCAGTTCGGTGTTACCCTCTTCACGTACGAGCTCCTTCAGAGGCTCTTTGTCGTCGATTTTGGAGGATCGTGAGTAACCTGTTGGGCGATTTTTGACATTCATGTTTCTGACTCGTGTATTTTTGGTTAAACTTCGTTTCTCTCACCGCCAGACGGCCAACGGGCTCCGAATTGAAGGTGCCGTCAACCGGCGTGGCCGACGAGATGAGATCAACCAATCGCGATCACATTGGTGGCTACGAGGTGGCACTGCCGATATTGGCCGGTATCGAAACGAAATTTGGCCTCTGTCTGCCAAAGTTCCAGAGCATATCGGGGAAATAACAGCGGCTCCGCGAGTTTTCCTCGCTCACACCATTCGCAACACGCTGATTCGATGACGCGGCGCACACAAATTTTCACCACACCGTCTCTTGTCTCTTCTAATTCTTTATTTACCTCTTCTTCTTCTTCTTCTTCTTCTTCTTCTTGTATTTCGTCGGTGGTGCGAATCGAGATTTCCGCTGTCGTATCTGCATAGTCGACAATGTGTACATAAAACAAAATAATGGTGAATATCGTTTAAAAAAATGTAATATATCGTATCGCCGATGTTTATCGTTGCAACAGCGTCGTGATACTCGCTCCTTATAATACATTGTATGTATATTTCGTGCACACTGGAATGCGCCGTTTGCGATTGTTATCACACCTGTTCACGATAACGCGACGCTTTTACCGATATATTTTTAAATCCGAATAAAACTATGATGAAACTATGGAAATTTTTGCCGGTATCTTGGGATTTTCGTAAAACTCCCGCAGTCAGATAGGAAACGAGGCGTCAGTATTGCAACAAAGAAAGAAGAATCCGATAGTTTTGCCGCGCGGTGTTCTGAAAAACTAAACAATTACGGCACGCAGTCGTAATTGTTTTACAATGCGGAAGTATTCTACATTAAATTGGCTTTATTTTCTACACACGCGAACAATCACGTTGCGCAATATCCTCAAGCCCGCGCTCGCTTCCGTGAATCTGTAGCGTGAAAACACGTTCTAAGCCTTAACGCGGCGATTTTGCGAAGCGACAGCATTGCAATCGCCTTTCGAGGAAATGGAAGGAAAAACAACAAGGAAAACTCGCGGAAGAAAATTAAGAAAAATATCCCAGGCTTCGTAGGATCGTTGGCTAAAGTTTTCATTCTTCTCCCGTATTCGCACTCGCTCGCAGCAGGGCGGGTGAGTACAGCGTTACGCCAAGTGTACGGAAAGAGCGAATGACTGCGCTGCTCTTATGGGGCGAATGTTCCAGGGTAGCCTGGAGCCTGCCCGAAGCGAGGCAAGAGGGTATACTCGAGGTGCGTTTCAACGAATTTCCACAGTACATCAACAACTGTGTGTACGCGCGCGCGTTTCAATTTCCTTTACTCAGCAGAGAGCGTGCTTTCTCTTCGATTGGATGGGTTCGTCACAATAACCAGTGCAATAACGAAAAGCGAAGTGAGGGACGGCAGATTAGTAAAATTTGAAAAATGACTAAAATCGTTATCGTCTGCTCGTTGCTGATTGTTTCAATTATCATCGAGACGAAGTGTCTCGTCATAGAGGCAACAAATGGTGGAATTTTAAAGAATAATTTATCAAGCTTCAACGCGGATGAGGCTCGCCTCTTCGAGGTGGGTTATCATTCAAGGTCATCAGGCCCCCCCTCTGGACTCAATATATCCTTAAACTCTGAGGACGACATTCGTGACGCTAGGGCTGATTTTCTCGCGCCACGATCAAACGATTACGCGCTGGATCTCGATAAACTCGTCGATGATGTATGGAAGCCTGCGTTGCTCGTAGACGTTTGGAAGCGGAAGTCTCCTTCGGCGGATGACATGCTTCGAGTTTCGCGCAAATGTCACGATGATGTTTCCCTATATGTCGACGGCCTCGAGCAGGCATCGACATGGGCGATCAAAAGTAAGCGATCTTTGACCCACTATTTTTATTCAAATAAATAATTTAAACATGATTATTTCACAATTATTTGATATTCGATAAAAACCTCCGCGTTCAGCTGCTCGAATTCGATGAAAATATGGATAATGTGTACAGCTTCGTTGCAATCATATACATTAATATTAAATAACTGTTATTGTATCGCCGACTAATTGTTTTCGAGCATTTCGCCATTGAACGAAGCACGTACCAGCGCGAGTGAGTATTCCTGTAGAAAATAAGAAAGTAGTTTGCTAACACGCGCGATAATAGTAACTCGCGATCTTATATATTACGCTTTACTCTCGTATTTATTCGTAATGCTAATGGAATAATAATTATTATACACGGCAGAAAGTTATACGCGAGCGTATAAGATACAACAACGGCTAACGATAGAATTGCAATCACAATGCTCATCGAGAAAAAATATTATTTCTTTGTTTCTGCTCTTTTTTTTTTATTGTAATAAAGTGTCGGATGCCAGCGGAAGGCGGACATCGGGTTTACTGTCGGGCAGCAAATACTGGATAGGAGCGTCGGATCAGTGTCGCGAAATGGAAAATGATTTTGTCGCGATGGGCAAGTTTCGTCGCAGCGAAAACGACGAGAAGCAGGAGAAACCGGATGTTCCACCTTTCCGAGTTTCCGTAAACTCGGTAAGGCTTGCGCTCGATGTTTGTCATCCTGGTATAAACGGGGTTAGTGGCTTGATGGATACTCGAATGTACTTTTACGATTCTCGGTCTGCGGAGAAAACTTTGGCCGCGATCACTTTTTTCAATGAAATTTTCGTTTCTACTCAGAGTTACGATATAACAATGGGAGTTTGCGTCCCTTCGAGTTGTCGCAGCGAGGATGTAGCCGAGCTGTTTTATTACTTTTCCAATAAAAGTCACTCGATCAATCGACTGGGAAGTAGAATTGCCATCAATCGCGTGAAAAATCTCTCCGAAGGATATTCTCTCTGGGAGGATCCAATTTTTTACATCCTTCTGTACGTATTGTACAAGTGCACAAGGCACAAATTGAAATAACACTTATAGCTTCACACATACAGTCATGTACAACGGATTGCCCGTGCGCAGGATGTCATTGGTTTTCGCGAGCGTTCTCGTTATTTTCGGAACACTGTACGACATGGCGCTTCGCTATCGTCTCCTCGGTGTCCTCGGTGGTCGAGAGGCAACGAGAAAGGGAGAAATGCAGCCGAGTACTTTACGAGGAGAGGCAGCGCCTTCTCCATCCATTAAAATGACGGAAAAAAGAACAATAGCGGAAACAGCCGGTACAGCAGGGAGGGATTTTATGGACCGAGATATGACGATATCGGGCCTCTGCTCCATTAAACAGCACGATGCTTGTTTGGGTAAGCGCGGTCATCAAAAAACTCATTTAAAAAGCAACACAACAGCTGGAGTAAAAGTGCAAATACTTATCTTACGCACAGATGTATGGAACGCGAGGGACGTGCCCGGGCCGCCCGGTCAGCCCCGGCCAATGTCCGAAGCTCTTTTGTCGTTCAGCTTGCTTCTCAATGTTTCAAAGTTGGCCAGTTTGGAAGTTGGTAACGATACCTTGGCGCCTATTCACGGATTACGTTTCGTATCGATCCTTTGGATCATAATGGTCCACACCTGCCTCATGGTGAACGAAGTGTCCGGTACATGCCGTCGTAATTTATTCACAACGATATACCGACGGCGGGTATCGACAAACGCGTTACCTTTTTTCATCGTCGACATTTTTAAAGCCGCTCCCGTTTATAACACATTTCAGACAACAAGATGTTTCGCTCGAAAGCGGAAGCGGACTTTCTGTATCAAACGATCAGTAACGGCACTTACGCGGTTGATACATTTTTCTTTATAAGGTAAAAGGCGCGGTAATTACGGCGCAATGTCGGTAGCAGCCGTTGCAACAATGCGATGAGCTGATTGGTGAGCTTACGTAATATAAAACGTTTCAGCGGTTGCCTCGTCTCGTTTCTCTACTTTCGCACCATATCGAAGCAGATAATGCAAGAAAAAAAGATAACACGAGGTTTTTTTGGCAAAATCGTGCAATTTTTGGGTATGATGGCCTACAGATATTTCCGTTTG
This sequence comes from Heteropelma amictum, assembly GCA_959613375.1. Classification (NCBI taxonomy): domain Eukaryota; kingdom Metazoa; phylum Arthropoda; class Insecta; order Hymenoptera; family Ichneumonidae; genus Heteropelma; species Heteropelma amictum. The sequence goes on along the minus strand of OY390726.1, from coordinate 10,896,015 downwards.
ACACCGCCGTACTTGCTTGTTATCGGAATCGTCCAGGTTTCTACAAAATGGTACCACGATCATTCGGTAATCGAGCTGACGACCTTGGATTACCGGACTTGCGAAAGATTTTGGTGGCGAAACGCCCTCTACGTTAACACGTATTTTCCCATGGAGGATCGAGTGAGTCGACGCGAAACGGACGATCATATACGATATGATGATTTTGAAAAGTAACGCAAGCGCGCCTCCCTCTATTTTCTTTATCGACAGTGCATGGTTTGGAGTTGGTACCTGGCTAACGACACGCAGTTTTACACAATCGGAATAATAATTCTCATAGTAGCAGCGAGGTATGTAGCAGCAGCCGCGGCAACAGCGAGAAAAATGTCCCGCTAGCACTTGCGCCCCCCACTGCTCGCCGCCGCCAAGCCATTGACCGTTTGTAAATATTGACAGCTCGATATCGTTCGGAGCAGCGATGGGAATAACTGTATTAATCGCTTCTTGGGTCACCACGGCTGTCATTACACTCAGTACGAGACACGTGCCGACGTGAGTCACTGCTATAGCGTTTAATCAAATACATGTGTATTGCTATTATTTTTGCCAAACGCCTTTTTCATTCGTCGTTTCGATTATTGTTTACCAGAATTCAAGAGCCATTTGCTCATTACGAGAGCCTCTACGATAAGCCATGGACGAGAGTCGGACCCTACTTGATCGGTATGGCAGCGGGATGGTATCTTTGTAGAATCGATTGTAGATTAAAGTTACGTAAAACAGTGGCATACGGAGGATGGATATCATCGATTGCCACTTTACTGACCATAGTCTACGGACTTTGGGGCTACAATTTTCGCCCTGTTTCTTCCGCCCTCTACACGGCGCTGTCTCATTCAGCCTGGGCCATCAGTGTCGGATTCGTTCTGATTGCGTGTGTCACCGATAATGGTGGTAAGTAACGCGCGAGAGAAAGCTTTTTCATTCACTAATTACCGTGTTATTTCAAACGTGTTGCAGGAAGCGTGGACAAAATCTTATCTTGGAAATACTTTTATCCTTTCTCGAGACTCACTTATTGCGTCTACTTGATCCACCCGGCATTAACGAGAGCAGTTATCCTCCGTGGCGAAAGCTCTTTCCATCTTACCCAAGGATTCGTGGTAAGGCAGTTTTCTTCCCGCACATCTTGTTACACAAATTGATATTACCTACTGTTTTGACAGCGGTATTGCGGATAATGATCAACGATAAAATAGAACTACGTGTTTATAAAACATTGCCTCATTTTTTTGTATTTCAGGCTATTATTTTCCTGGGCGTTACAGCCGCTTCCTATGCTGTTTCTCTGTTTCTTAGCCTACTGTTCGAGGCTCCAATGGTGTCCTTGTTGAGAATCGTCCATCCGCTTCGCCAATGGAAACAGGATTGAAATCACTTGTACCACGTTCTTTCATCGCTCGAAAAGTTGAACAATAATTATATCAAAACATTCCACTTTTTACTCGACACATTTTTTCAGCTTTAGAAAACTTGATACTTGATACTTGATACTTGAATTTGGGAATAATGGAAATTTTTCAGAAACGCGCGTGTATTACAAAATGTTCAGTTGGCATATTACCGATTGTTCGAAAGTGTTTACTTTTTCAATAACTTCACGTCTTACGATGCGAAACTTGTCGACCAAATGAGAACGGCATTGGCGGTACTCGGCAAAAAAATCTTTTTAAATTCGTTAAACGCCTGCTCTTTTTGAATTTTTCATCATCCTATAGTTTGTACGCGAGACTCTCTACCGGAAAGTCAGGGAGTCTAACATCCCGGCGTAATTGTGCGCGAAATAAGTTGCCGTTCTTGCTTATTATTTACCAAGCGCGTCGATATGACATACGTTCGCTCCATCTAGCGGGATTTCCGGCAACATGCTTCGCGCGTCTGTGTATTTTGTTCGCGCGCGTTGTCTCGTCGATAAGTTTCTCCGATCATCCGTGGTCGCAATCGTGATTGCTCATCCCCCGCCAGGATGTCACGATTCAATTAAAAGACGAGGAAGCATGTTAAATGGAAATGGAGGTACAAAAATCTTTATGCAATATTACGCAACATTTTTTTATGAAAAAAGATAAAGCGGTGCTAATGGGCGCGAGTTGCCGCCACGAAATATACTTGTCGCCCTTGACACGCGCTGTACGTATATACCTCCGTGACCTTGGCATTTTTTTTACTCATCGCGACTGTACCCAAGGTGACAAATTTATACGAATTTGGTATAAATTTTTATTACGAAATGAAAAATTCTTGAATCGCGACGCATCTAACTGTATAAAAGGTCGCCTTTTGAATAAATTTTCATCACGCGCCAGAGATGCGCCGGTGGAAGACTGTAGTAGAATCCGAGCATGGGCGATATTGAAAAAGAGAAATCGTCGAGCTAAAAGAAGCCACTTGTTTTTTTGTTACAAAATCACACACGTGACTGTAAAGACGATCAAAGTTCTCGGAAATGACACCAGATGGAGCCTGTTATGGTGAATCTGACACGCTACGGATGCAGACGTTTCATCTGCGAGAAGCCGGAAATCCGGCGGAAGATACGCACAGAGATAGCAGCATCAGCAGGTATGATGGCATTTTTTTGCATATGCACTCGTGTATCCGTTATCCACATTTAAAACTTTAAAAACTAAAAATTAAGCACCAAGTAATTAAAATAGTATAGCATTCTTGAAAAAGTATTTTTTCTCAAATAGTGTGAAAAATAAAAATAACATTTTACAAAGGTAACTACAGAGGGAAGTGAAAACCACATTTAATAATTTGAAAAGTATAAAGTATTAAAAAAACCGTAAAAGTCGATCGTAAAAAATCGACCGTAAAAGCGACAACTGGAGCACCCTCTTAGAGCATTTAACTGGACTGAAACTGGAACTGCGGACTCGATTACTGTGACAAACGTTGCAGTCGATCAACGCAAACTGTAATTTCCCTTAATAATTGAAATAACAATTTACTAAAAACAATTCGCGGGTGGGAATTGTTACTTGATACAATTTTTTACATGGAAAAAATCCGATATTTTCGTTCAAAATCACGAGCGGAAACTGAACTTAACAACTGAGAGGGGCTTTTGACCGATTCAGCAAAAAAATGTTCAACTTGTTTGACATTACGTACTTCCGTTCTAACCCTTTAGCGTTATTCTTGCTCGTCTGGTCCATATACATACACTATAGTTATTCTGATATATTCGGACCGCAAAATTATCCAAATTTGTGCAACTTTTTAAAGTATTTTAATGCCTCGTGGTACAAAAAATAAAATTCATTAGATGCAATCACTCAATAATTGTGCACTTATACTATACGTATATAGCATATACCGCTGTCGCCCGGCCCGCTTATTGGTGAATAAAAAAAGAAAAGAAAATGATTTACGCGTCAACGATCGCGGCATTAAATGACACGTATGCTCTTGCAACACGGTGCAATTCGTAATATCATAATACGATAAAAATCGCAGGTGAAATATGCGAGTAAAGCTTTTTCCTTTTCTTTCATCGCGCAAGAGGCGCAAGTCACGCGAAACGTTTTTCATCGTTATGTTGCATTCTGGCTGGAACGAAAGCAGAAATACGAATAAACTTTGACGGCGGACGGAGTCATCATCAGCGATTTAATGATGATAGAAAAAATCTGATTGTTTCAACCGCGCCACAGGGTCTCGCGAACGTAAAATCATATGCAGGCGTATAGCGCCTCTGATAATATCATTTTCGGTGCTTTCTTTGGTTACAAAAGTAAGCATATTGCGCGCCTGCGTTGTACTATCCGGACCCGACTAGTTATTACAGAAAATCCAGAGCGTATGACATTTTGCAATTATTCATAAAAGAACTAGAGAAATTAGAGTGTGTCGTTGCGGAAAATAATACACATTTCCAAACGATCGTTTACCGCACTGACAGGAAAGTGGGATGAAACCTTATGCGTGCTAATTAGCTACCAGAGCGATCGATCCATCGGGACCAATAAATCTGGAACCACATCCACATGTTTTCACGAGCTTGGTATTTTTTTCTTGGAATTAATAGCCTTGATAGTTATTGAATCACTAATGTGTATATTTAGTAGTATACACATGAATATGCTAATAAACGCCAATAGGTAGAGTACGTGGCGGAAGATACCTCGAAAAAATAATGCTCTGGTGATTCGAGTTTCAACCTGGTCCAATGCCTTTTCATCGGTCATCAGTCTTGATGACATTGAACACGAAATACGTGTATTACAACAATGGTTGCAATTAACATGTGACAAAAGATTATTATATCGATGTTTAATATGCACCGTTTTTTCAGTTGCCCATGGCCTATTCGCCCATTGCCTATTAAGGTAGTTACAACAACAATAACTTGTACGGCACACAGTTACAAGTTCACACTCTTGAATGGAGCTACGCTCATACGTCATGCATCAAACTCACGGTTTTGACGAAATACACGCTTCATTTCCCATAACTCATCGTCCAGATCTGGCAGATCTGTACGCCATCTTCGGTGTTCAGTCGCCTATAATTCTCGCTGTATACGCACCTGAGCCTTCCGCTGGTCCTTTCGTTATCCCGCATCGTACATAATAGCTCAATCAATTGTACCATCTAACGATGTTCGTATTCACGCAATGCAGCGTTTGAATTAATAATGAAAATAATAACATCAAAATGCTAACTGTACTCGCATAAACCTGCTGCATCACGCTAACCGTACCTGCCTCTCGCCTTTCATTCAGAGCGTTTTTGGTTTTCTTTCCCTCGCTTTCTGTCTTTCCGAACGGCCTAGTCTTTACAAACTTCGCTCCCTCATTCATCTAAGCGCCAAGATTTACATCTTTCACGAATCTTAAATTATTCAAACAGATATTCATGCAATCTCCGTACTCGTTAACAAGCTCATGTGACTTCTTCACGATTTCTTCCGGTTGTTCCTTTTCAATGTAGATTTCTTCTCTCGGAATAACGGGGATTTCGATGGTTGGGCTCTTGGCTGATGGTTGATCGAAAGCTTTTCTTGTCGTAAATGAGAAACGAAGAATAAAAGAGGAAGTTTGAGCGATTAAAACGTATGTTCATTCAATATCGAAAACCAACGACATCAGCGGCAGAACGTCAAAAAACGGGTATGAAATCGCATGAGAAAAAAAATGGATTTATAATCGAACGTTGATGCTCAATTGTTGGGTTGCTGGGATGAATGGGGGCAAAAGTGGATCCATTTCGATTTTTTTTTTAATTTTACTGATAAACTCGTCAGCGTTATAATTATTGATTTATTATCCGTTTTGCTTCCGAAAGCTTCCGAGTCTTATATGTTGATTATTCTATGTAAAAAATATTTCGGACGTCAGGGAGAGCCGAAAATCGAGCGAAAATGAATATAGCATACAGGACGTTCGACGTTGGATACTCGTTTATAGTGTATGCCACAAGGATATCTCGTAAAAAATGATATTGCACAATCGTGCACAGCAGACAGGAGAAAAATTGTCGCGAGTCAGATATGTATTGTGGGAAACTCGACAGATGATGATGAGTCAGGAATAATATTTATAATTAGACTTTCTCTCGCGGCTCATTTTATAACATTTCTTCTATTCGCCATATCCCACCCCACCTCGGAGCTCTCTTCATCTCTCTGATTTCTTTCGATTCTCTCGGCATATTAAATAGGCGAAAAGACAAATTACTTCCTGGCTGCTCTCTCTTCCTCTTCCCTCATTCTTTCGAATCTCTCATCGAAAATTGAGTACATTGTTTACGCATAAATTTTTATTATATTTGTGAATTGTTACGCAGAAGGTATTATTACGACGCTTGTCAGCGGCCCTTATCGAATCTCTCCTCGCGCCTATCAAGCTGGAAATATGAATAATTGGAAAAAAAGAGTTCGAAACAATATGATATTTTGCGAGAAAATTTATATAACGTTGGAGATTTTTTAAACGCGAATAAGAATGAGCACGAGGTCAACATATTATACTGTTCATACGTAATTAAATCACTCGAGGTTGCTCCGAGTATAAAACATATAAATAAATCTCCATAATTTGTTCTCTCGCTGTTGTTCGCATTATTGTACATAGTCTCAGATCTAGAGCATTCAGTGAATAATTATTTATCATTAAAATGCAATCATTTTCCTGATCGAGATACCGCTGCTAATAGTAATAATAATAATACTAATAATTACGATGATGGAACCGGAAAAATTAAAAACAAAAAATATGCTACCTGATGAAATTGCGCGGGAAAGCGAAAAATGAAAAAACGAAACGTGGTATATCTCGTATCACTCGCGGTAAAGCGGATGATTCGGAAGAGAGATTTTCATGATTTTTTTGAGAGACTCTCAAGCGACGACCGTCCGCCGGTTCTCCCTACCTTGCGGCCTCCGCGGCCCTGCGTTGTCTTAAGGACCGCCGAGTTATTCGAGTTTTCGAAGGCTCGCGATCACAAGACCAGTCGAAGAAGCATTTCTCCATCTGCTGTCTCCCGGGTCTTTACGATATACAGTTGGTCGGTGGCTATCGTCGAGGCAAGTACCGAGAGCAGCGGTGTAAAGCAAACCACCAATACGTGCGCACACTCATGGACATCGGCATCGATATTGACATCGACCGCCGAGAGCCGAATTGAAACATTGAACGATTTTCACTTCAGTTTCCATTTTAAACAAAGAAGAAAGAAAAAAGAGGAGGAACTCGGAGAGAACTAGGAAGTTTTATCGAAATAATGAACCAAGTATGATTATCGGACGAACGAAACGATAAATCGTTGGTGGTTGATGACACGATCATCATCGGCAAGTGCAAACCATCGCAATTAAACCTATGGTTGGTGAATACTTTACCATTCCGATGAGTCTACATTCACGCGGACTCGATCCAACCGTCTCGCGACAATGACGTCGTGACCGGAAATCCAATTTTCCTTCCGTTGTGAATACGCCGTTTGCTCTCTTGTTCTTCTTTTTCTGTATTTCTCCTCGGCAGGAATTTCGAGGAGAGAGTAAAATACGCGTAAGAAAAAGCAGAGGAAAACAGTTCTGTAGTTAATAGTTTATATCGAGAGATAAATCGAATACAATGAGTGATATCAAGTGGCAGCGGTGGTTAGCCTTCATCTGGCTCGTCGTGGTGGCAGCAGTTTTGTCCGAGGAAATGATCGATACGATCGATGCGGTCGATAGTTGGATACATCGGAAGCCGCGGCCAAGTTTACCCGAAAACGATCGGTTGGAAGATGATGAGCTTGGATATGGCAGGCGTAATTGGACGACGATATCCGAAATGTTGGACATTTATAGCTCGAAAAATCTGGCGATTAATTGGAAAGAGGGACGATATTCGATTGGAAATGAGTGCGAACGTGATATCACGAGATACGTTACCGGTCTTAAGAATCACGAGATGTGGGCGTTAAAAGGTAACAAATGAGTCGATCATAGAGTGTCGCGATCGTTCGAATTGTTGAAACTTAAATCGTCAGCATACGTTAATTATCAACATTTTTTATGGGCTTTTGCTTCACAAACGGCCAACGGTAAATGAGAAATGAGCCTCGTGTTTATTCGGCAAATATACTCGACGAGAACCGGTCCTGTATCGTCGCATACCTCCCCAAATTTCAAGTTTCTCCCGTCTTATTGGTCGCAAACAAGCTCCTACCGTAAAATCTCTACCTTTTTTTTGTCTTCCCCATGATTACCGCCGTAGAAAAACTGTAAGCAGTAGAGGAAACGTGTGGATATTGAAAGGAAAAAGGACAATATACGCATACACCGCGATGCTTAATTTACGTACATATAAAATACCAGCAACCGGCATGATTATCTCTTTTTCAAAGAAATTTCGCTTTGCGTTTTTTCCAAATTTCGATCGGAAATGAAATTTTGTCAAGCTGTTGCAATTTTCGAAATTTCGCTCCGTTCGTAATGATATTATTTATGGTACGAAAGCGAAAGGTGATGCAAGTTGCGGTCTCAATAAAATATACGCACACACCATAACCGAATAAAGGAGAAAGAAGGAAAAAAGCAGCTTTACCGCTTGTCATATTTATTTTACCAATAGAAAGTTAACGCGCGCAGGCAACGTGCTCTCAAATTATGCGCAAGACAAATAGAGAATTAAATGGGACACTCGAGAAAATCGAATTGTTTGTACTTGTACGTCAGAATTTTCGTCCGAAATTGACCCGTCATCATTTTTAAATAATTTGATTATTCCATCGGTGATATTCATTTTCTTCTACCAGGGTAGATTTGAAGATTTCGTCTCGCATCGTCAAAGGTCGTGGAAAATAAACCTTTCCGAAAGACCGAAATTTCGTTATCTTTCAGCCGATTAATCATTAAAATTCTTTCAAAAAATTTATATCCGAAAATATTTGAGTACAATAACATAAAATGGAACATGCACGATTCATGCGCACAAATAGAAAACAGATATTATATTTTTGTACTTGTAATTTTTTCGGCTAAAGGTAAACTCCAAAGTCAGTTCAAATTTGATAATCGATTCGTGGCTCGGTGTATGAGCGGGGCAATCAAATACCAGTTCTTTCTTTCTCTCTCTCTCTCTCTCTCTCTCTCTCTCCCGCAAAGTGCCTACTACAAAATGACTTGAAATCTTGATTTATTTCATGGAATTGGCTACATGACCTTAGACTGCTGAATCATTTCGGCGGGAGCCAAAATTTCCATTGTCCATAAAAAATATACCCATCGATATTAAATTATTCTCATATAAAATAGTATTTTTCTTTTTCACAACTCTGTGACAAGCTTGAGTTTATTTACGTATTAGAGGAACAAAAGTATCATGATCGATCCAAGATTCAGAGGCGAGAGTTTCGGGCCGATAACATAGGTATCTTCTGCGACTATAAAATTTTGCATCGCAATTATTCAGTCGTAAAAATAGACTTTTTTGAATAATTCTCATTTCTCTTGAATGAATTTCTGCGGTACGAGTAGGCAAAAGACGCGAGGTGAAAACCGTAAGAGAGGGAAAGAGAGAGAGAGAGAGATACGACGCTCTCTCGATCCATCGATCGCGAGAGTGGTGTGCGCGCTTTCACCGTCCTCGAGAAACCCGGTACTGATGGTTCCCCCTCATTGTTCCATAAATAAAATCACTACCCGGAATGCTTGGAACATGGACTGCGAACAATAAGTATAACGCGACATATCAGTAATTTCTTTACAATTTCACATACATTCGCCAGACATTTCGAAAACTCGGACAATTTTTCAACGTGATCAGGCCAATAATCGGCGTAATTGTGCAAAACCGAACAACTTTTTACCCCTTTGACGTTGCGTTAACATCGCACCATCCGCCATCTTTATTTTCATTCGTCAACGATTTTTCAAGACACTCTCATACGTCGAATGATTTATCGACTGAGCCCATGGCGTTCCCCATCATTAGGTATATTTCCAAATGTTCCAAGGGACATTGTGCGACGACGGTCGTGCTCTCTGAAACGGTGGTTTACGGGGAAAGGCTGGGAAAGGGAAAAATTGAAAAAATATTATCCATACACGGCGTATACACGAAGAGAAAAGAGGGTCGCTTCGCGTTTCGGGAGCACACAAACTCGTGCCCACTTTCATCAAAGATTCAAAGAGGTTTCACTTTTAGCGATGACGTGCCGGGTAATATGTATCGCTTGATCGAGCCATAAACTCGATGACACGTTACGAAGGAAAATCAGCAATCAATAGGTCCTGTATTTTCGCCGTAGAAATAGTTTATTCACGGGATTATGCCACGATTTTGGGATTACGACTCGATGATCCTAATCTCGGAAAAATTTCAAACGCGAATAAACGATTTCTTTTTCCTTTCGTTTCGAACACATTTTCATCGATCACGCCATGCGATTCGCATTGAAAACTCGGGTCGAATTGTTGGCATCAGGATTGAACGTCGTGCGAAATGAACAATCGAAAGTGACGAGATGAAATTTCAGAAGAAAAAGAGGAAGAGCGCGTTGCGCGGTACGCGGTCACAGTTGATCCGTCTAGAAAGTTTGGCCTCGGTCTCCTTTTTTCTCCGAGTTAGTCTCTTGGTCTTGAGATCTCTATCGGCTCATCGCATCCGGATAAATATTATACAGACTTTTCGTGATTCGGTGCTAGACGAGAAAAGTTGCTTTTTTTCCTTTTCTTTTTCCTCACTAGGCAGCTAGCATTGAATGACTTGGTCGCGTAGGTGTCTTACTTTTGTAAAATGGGCACACTGGCACACGACCTCAAAGAAATTTTTGACATGATTCACGTCTGTGCTAGACGGGGTCTAGCATCGGCTACACCTCACAAAAATGTCTCGTGCACTCGTGCATGCATTTTTTGCTTGATTAATTGTCTAATCAGAAATTATCGTGTAAATTGAAAACAATGATATGCAATATTCCTTTGAACGCGACAAAAAACAATAAACTACATGCGCGAACCCGGTCGTTGCACAACAGTGTAATTTTTTTTTCATCTTTACTTTATTCCGTTACGAACGGGAATTACAAATGGCGAGTAATGAGAATTTTCATATGTTTCATGCTTTTTTATCTCGCATGATTTGTCCTAACGGGGGTAATAAGGGCAGAAGAAATTTCATCTGAAACGTTGAGAAAAGAGACGAAGGGGAAACGGTGTTACGTGTGCGGCCGAGCCGACGAGCGAACTGGCTACGATATGTGGTCTGCCAGGTTTTACGCGACTATATATATATATATATATTGATACTGTACTTAACTTCTCTAATGTAATACCAGCGTATATCTCATCGTACATTCTCAAGAATTATGTATAGACTTTCGCGGAAGTTTAATACACAGAGGAGACACGAGTTGGTGATTTACGACAGCCCCGTTCGGGCTCGCCCGTGCCTCCAAATTCATGCCGATGAAGTTCACTCTAGATCAAGCCGTCTTCCCTTCGAAACAATGGGACCCGGGATGATTTGATAACAACCTAATTGACAACAAGCCTTCTATTGAACGATAATCTAATGCAAATGGCGCTCGATGAAAAGCTCATCACCAAACAAAAATCGTCTTGTTCCGGTTCGCAGATGAAATTTTTCCAAAAACCATTGCGTCACAAACGTTATATCGATGTTTTTTCAATCTCATGCGGAGGAAAATTCACTACTTTCCGAATGCCTTCTCATTCACAGACAAAATAAAATGGATAAAAGTCGATGAGTCTGCGCAGCCTGCTCTCCGCGTGATTACGATCATACACGCTAAACGCACACTCGCTCGGTCCGGGTATAGTATACATACATATGTACATATGTACATACATGTATGTATATACATACGTGTACATAAATGTATATGTATGCACGTATGTATATATGTGTACATACATATATAACATATATACATACAAGTACATGTATACATACAAAATATACATATACATTTATATATAGATATGTGTAACGAGCGTGAAAGTTGTCATTTTCGCGAATTACATGGCGCTCCGGTACGTTCCTCTCGGTGTCTCCGTTGCTTCTGCGGTTATTCCTCGATTATTCCGCAGACTTTTACTCGCTACTCGTCGTGCATATCCGCTACGCGCAATTTCTCGTAGGACATGCAACAAGTCTTGCTCTCATCCGGGCACGAGTACCCACAGTAACACCGGCAAACGGCGCACACTCCGCTACATCGTATCTTTCAAACGTGTGTGCGCATGTATATATATGCGCACACACGTATTTGCACATTTGTATTTATCGCAGAACTCGGCGTCATTAAAATATTCGTAATATCGGTTGAGTCATTTTTTGTATACGAAAAAAAATAGTGCGAAATGAAAAAAATGTGAAAAATCAATATTCGTATAGAAAGAGCATGAAAACGATAAGAATTCATCGGCGCTCTTGAGGTAACGCGGTACGCGCGCGCTTTGTACCGGGATGAAAGGAAATTATCCCCCAAATCCGCTGATATGCATTGCGGATGTAACGAGACAACGCGTGTGAAAGAATCGTGTACGGGTTTGAGAGGCGATAAACATACACATTGATTTCTCCGTAAACGCATATAGAAAGTGCATCCGTTATTATGCAACGGATCTCCCCTATAAACGTCCCATCCGATAAAAACCCTCCTTCTAATATTTTCTTTTACTCGTTTTCACGTCTTGCACTTTTCAGAGATTTCGCTTATGTATACATCTCCGCGTATATATACGTACGTACGAGATCACATTGTATAACATATAAAATTGCGACATGTTACGTCAGCAGATTGGCGGCATGAGCGAAACTCGACCAACGTGTGCTTGCATAATATATATGCTATATGTGTACGTATCTGCCGTAGAGCGCGAAAAAAATGTCTATTGTAATATCGTATCAACTCTGACGATAATTTTGTGCGCGAAGCTTGTAGATTTCTTGCGTTTTTAAATAATGCTTCTGTGACGATATTTGTGAATTCAAAAGGACGATTTTAGCAAATTTCCTTAAGGTAGTTCTATCGTTTTATCGTTTTCTTAAGATTTTGTTGAAAATTTGAATACGTATTCTTTAATGTCATATATACGTGTGTAATAAATTTTGGAAGGTTTTACCACGTGGAAGTTGAGATATTTATTGGTAAAAATCACAATTTTCGGTAGTCTCTCGTAAGAGGGCGTGTTAAAAGTTGCATTTTCATCAATGAATATCTTGGCTTCTACGTGGTGAAGCCTTCTAAAACTTTGCATACATTTTTATGCGACATCAAAGAAGATTTCTTGAGTTTTCCAAAAAAATCTTAAGAAAATTTTTTTCGCAATTTTTGTAATTATAGAGCAAGCACATATCACCTGGGATGACCGTGAATTTGGAGTATGCTGTTCTTTAGTCGATTTGCAACAACTTTTCTTATTTAACTGAAGCCCGCGAACCATTTTGTATGTGAGAAAAACTGCAAAACAATTTCTCGATTTGAATCTAACGATAGAACTACCTTAATTAAATAAATGACGTACGTAAAACGACAGCGATAGGCTCGCGATCGTTTTCCCGAGCCCTGGCGGTTCCTGCCGGAACCATCAAGGTCTACCGGAAGAGCCGACCGTGTGTGAAGATGAGTTTTCTGCGGCTATCGCGTGCCCTCGTGCCGACGAGCGAAATCGTAATCCACCGAAATAGGATGTACACGGGGGTTTACGGTGGAGTGTAAGACACGGTTATTGGAGAAGCCGAGGCATTAGCCGGGCGGGGGGTTCGTAAAGCAGAAACACAAGAGGAGGATGGAAACGAGGAAAAGAACCGAAAGGGTATATGGTGGAATAATAATAAACGAAAATCAAAAAATTGAAGACATACAATCGCGATGTATCGCAATGTATGTGTGTATCGCGTGAAAATGACCGCGCGGCAACGTACTGTTTATGGCGGTGCTTTTTCCGCATAACGTACTCTGTATAGTAATAACGCACGGAGAGCGCGCGCCTTCTGACATAAGATGGTATATAGGAAAGAGGCGTTTCGTATTTGCGCCCTCTTATTTCTTCCTCGCCCCTAATCCCCGTAGACTTTCATAATCGCTCTATATTCCTCTATTCATGCAGGCTTTCGATCTAAACTGATCGCTCGATCGCTTCTCTCTTTCAATTATTGCGCAACATTCTCCTTCTACCGATTTCGCTTGCTTACATTGTGTGTAAGCTCTTCTCTTCACTCTCTTCACTCTCTTCATATTATTATCGCCATATTTATGTGGCTCAAGGTCACGAGAGGAACACCTCGACGCTTGCATCTCGGTTTATCCATCACGGCTTTTGTCTTATTCGAAAATATGAGTTTATTGCTTCAAACTAAAAAAATGCGACATCCGTCAGTGAAATTTTGTATGGCGTGAGCCACATATACAAAGTAAGTATATTTGTGTAATCTAGACCGCCCCAAAATTCATCGATATTTTGTTTTAACTTTGCCGTTGCGATAAACGTTTCTGTATACCGAAAAAAACCTGCCGATAGCGATAATCTTTAGTTCATTTTAAAAAATGCCGCTCGCTCTGCAAAACTTCCATGTGAATAACATGGGACTTTTGTCTTTTTATAAAAACGTTTGTAACGTTGTTCGACACGGAGAGAAACAAATTATGAACAAGCATTTTTGCGAAAAACGTTACGCTCTTCTCTCTCAAAATTGTTCAAGAGCTCCGAGCCTCTGAGACAAACGGTTTAAGAGTTATACGAGTCAAAGTCGAGGCTGTAAACAATTTCGAATCCGTATAACTGTTGAACCACATTGGTCTCGAAGACCTGGACCTCCTGAGCAATTTTCTAGAACAAAAAGTTCCCTACGCAAATGCTTATCTATACAATGGCGCTCGCTTTGCAAAACTTCGATGTGAATGTGAGACTTTTGTCTTTTTATAAAAATGTTTGTAACGTTATTCGACACGGAGAGAAACAAATTATGCACAAGCATTTTTGCGAAAAACGTTACGCTCTTCTCTCTCAAAATTGTTCAAGAGCTCCGAGCCTCTGAGACAAACGGTTTGAGAGTTATACGAGTCAAAGTCGAGGCTGTAAACAATTTCGAATCCGTATAACTGTTGAACCACATTGGTCTCGAAGACCTGGACCTCCTGAGCAATTTTCTAGAACAAAAAGTTCCCTACGTTACAAGCCTTTTTATAAAAAAAGACAAACTTTCCACGCCATCAGCACAGGTGTTTAAAAAAGCGAGCGCCACTGTTCAAAATAAAGACAAAAATTCGTTCTCTCGACAAGATTTTTTATTCAGTGTATAAGAAACTTTTTCCACAAGGGCAAAGTTGAAAAAAATATCGATTATTTTTGCAGCGGTCTAATGGACTTGCAATATTAATAATCAGCGTGTTTAATTTCTGAGAAAATTTTGAAACCTTACGCAGTTCGGCACTCTGCACGGAACACCGTGCATTATAGCGAACTACTCGATATAATTATATTCAGTACTCGGCCTTTCTCTTTCGGAAAGCGAAAAGTCTTTCCCCGTCTCTACCGCGAGCCGTCGCGCGTCTGACCCGTTGATATACATATGAACGTTCGCTACACGCGCGACCATGTAAGGTGGAAAACTTAAGAAAAATAGGCCAGCGATAAATACAAAAATATACTCCGCAAACGCAACCATATATAAACCGCGAAATTGTGCCGAACCTCAACGATTGTATACCATAAAATGCGCTTTTCAATGTTTATACACTTGCGACTCTCGTTGGCCATGCCAAGTGGTACGAGTGTCTGCCAACGAGTAACGAGAGCAACGCGAGTGTTCCGCAATACTTTCGTCATCAGAAAAGAAAAACAATCAACGGGCCCGTGAACCGTGAACTTGACTGGCAGACGGTAACCTAGAATACGCGGATACACCGACAGAATTCGATGCGCTTCATTATTTTTTATCACCACGTTTTCGTCTTTTCTTCTTTTTCCAATCGCACTTTTTGTAAATCTCTGTGTAAATGCTAATGGTGATGATTTTTCATGGATTTTATGGCGATAGAGGCGAGACAATTGGGTCTATAGGATCTTATTTTCTCCAGTTGTCCAAGTTCTTTTTGACACCACTGTGAGAAATCGATCTTTTTTTCGGCGGGATTACAATGATTATAGGCACTTTAAAATTCTTAAAAAAAGTCGAAATGTCGAAATGCTTCAGGTACAGAAACAGTACAGGTACAAATTTATATGGAAAAGTAAAATTTTCACACATTGACGCAGATCGTGCATAGTTTGTGTTAATTATGCATACTATACACTATATAGTACCATATAACGTATATATATATATAAATCAAGGAATAGAAATGGTTGATGAATGGACCGTGACACGCGGTGAAGCCTCGGTAGTGAATGCGTCCAAACCCATTAAGGACGAAAAATATTGACCGATGATAGTTTGGCATCGGGATTATTCTGATGATTGCTTGTTTGTCCTAATCAAATTAGGAAAATTCAAGAAAATCGTGCTGCTAACGCGAGTTACCACCATGCTTCAAAGGTTTAATGGTGTCATGTCGTTGTTTCGAACCATCAAATTGTTTTCAGAAAGCTTCGACCGCAAACGCACATACCTGTGGTCAATATTCTTTTATCTCATTATTGTTATCTCAAGGCATATTTTTCTCCATCCGCATTTAACGTTTATGTAATTTTGATATTGCTGCATATGGTAAATAGAATCCTACGGCAGTTTGGTCCAGAAGAGAAAATAAAGGCGATAATGCGGTGTGTGTCATTAAATTTTCTGCGGATCGTACGTGAAATGCGATATCAGACGAAAATGCGCATGGCCTAAGCATGCAGCTCTCGCAACGGCAACACGTAACAGTAGGGACCAACGGGAACGATTATAAAAGACTCTCCTCGAAGAGCAATACAAAATAAAAGAGCCAGCAAGCTCGCCAGGCTCCGGGATGACGATGGAGGGAGTAGATGCAACCCCGGTGCCTTTCCCGTCTGCACGAGTCTCGAGATGATTGGATAATATTACTTTACTTCCCGAATAGAAAGTCTTACTTCATCGGCGATACACGCGCACGTATACACAAATACACGCATATGCATGAACAAATTCAACCGCGTGTCATTATAGAAGGGAAAAGGAGAAAGAGGCCAAGTTGACGGAGTTGGATAGAGCCGTAGAAACGGCTTGTCGAACCACTTTCTTCTGTTCTCTGTTTCATCGTGATCGTGCAAGCGTTGGCGCAACAGGTCGCAGCTTGGCCGTATACGCATGTTTCAATTTCATGCCTTTTCTCTCGTTTTGCTTCTCTCAATTCTCACGATACGCGTAATATCCATTTCATGCTTATTCCGTTATTTTCGACGATATTTATCGTTTTGTTAATCAGTTTTCCAACTGAATTTGTGGAGAAACTTTTCGAAACTTGCTCGGAATATAGCAATAACGAAGATGCGGACCAAGTGGCGAGACATGCTGTGTTTTTTGTCCTTGGAGCAGGGAGGCGCATTAGAATCGATACATGTCGGGGGCACTTTACGAAAATATCCCGTGCGTCCGGTATAAGTACGGTCCAATAATTATGAAAAGAAAGTTCGTCCCTCGACGGTACCGAAGGTACCGACGATACCGACAATCGTCGACCGTACTGGCCACGTCCCTGGTTTCACTCGAAAAGCACGCTTCGCAACGGCAAATAGCCGCAAATTCAATTGGCGTTTAAGGTAGTTCTATCGTTTTATCGTTTTCTTAAGATTTTGTTGAAAATTTGAATACGTATTCTTTGATGTCATATATACGTGTGTAATAAATTTTGGAAGGTTTTACCACGTGGAAGTTGAGATATTTATTGGTAAAAATCACAATTTTCGGTAGTCTCTCGTAAGAGCGCGTGTTAAAAGTTGCATTTTCATCAATGAATATCTTGGCTTCTACGTGGTGAAGCCTTCTAAAACTTTGCATACATTTTTATGCAACATCAAAGAAGATTTCTCGAGTTTTCCAAAAAAATCTTAAGAAAATTTTTTTCGCAATTTTTGTAATTATAGAGCAAGCACATATCACTTGGGATGACCGTGAATTTGGAGTATGCTGTTCTTTAGTCGATTTGCAACAATTTTTCTTATTTAACCGAAGCCCGCGAACCATTTTGTATGTGAGAAAAACTGCAAAACAATTTCTCGATTTGAATCTAACGATAGAACTACCTTAAACGCCGTAACAACTTTAAACGACAATCACCGAATATGGGTTTGAGCTTTTCTTTTGTTTTCATTGACCGGAAGCTGACGATTCATCGGGACGTTACACCAATGGATTTTTCTGGGGGAATTCATATTTCATCGGATCGGCGAGCGAATGTTCGTACATCGGTTATGATTTTCACAAGAAAAACGTGAAATATCCGGCGAAAGGTTCGGTCGTCGGTTCGCCAACGATCATCAACGAAGCCGCTGAATTTAACAGTGAACCAAAGAAGAAAACAAAAATTGGCGAAACTTCCGTTGCACCGCGAGTTGCCCTTGACGCGCCTCCTTATAAACTCGGCTTTTTCATGATGAGAATTTTGATAAACGATACACTAACGCCGACCGTAAGTTTATTATCTTTTCACACCGGTGATCGTTGAAACTGTCGAACTCTGCACCGTTTTCGTGAAGATTTTGATCAATTTAACGAATTTGACGAATTTCAACAGACAAGACTGATTCACCTTGGTGTTTGTCTACCGTTTTCCTGTAACTCTGCCGATATTGCCGTCATTGCGAAATTATCCGCTAGTAAAAAAGCATCGACGAATTGGGTCATACAGAAAGTGCGAGATCAAAGGAATTATTATGACGTTTACGACGATCCAATTTTTTGGATCCTCATGTGAGTCGTTCCCTGATTCTTTTGATGCACCGATTTCGGAAAAATCTCGGAAAAAATCATGAACGACGCGTTGACGAATTTCTTCATTTCAGCGGCTCAAGCTTGACCGTGGCGTTTTTGATGACGATTGGTACGATCTATGATTATTATTTGTCAATGAAACTGGCCAACAAGAGGGCGATGACCTATGACCTTGAGAAGCACGCCAAGTTGGACGGGACTGTCACGGATCGTCACAAATTGCCCAATGGTGAGTTGTACAAATGTTACCATCGTCCAAGGTCGTTCTTAAGGCACGCGATGAGTTATTTGCGTAATAACGCCGCCGTTAGGAGAAATTATGAAATTTCACGGAATGTCAAAACAGCTAAAATGAAACAATTTTTAACACTTCGATCGGCCAATTTATCCCAACTTTTCTCAGCTCTATGTGTGTATACGAGTGTATAACAACAATAATTATCGCTGCACGTGGAACATGATTGATTATGGGCGAGCTAGGAACCGTCACCGTGCCGCAGAATAAGTGACACGATATTATTATTGTATTCCATAGAGTATGAAGGTAAGGTATACCTTCCTGTTCCAGTGGCAGAAAATGGAGCCGTCGTAACACCGATAAACAACAACAACAACAACGATGAGGATAGTCGCAGTCTGCCTCGTGCATCGTCGAGTCCGGATCTTCAGCCTGATCTCAGTACGTTCAATGATTAACGCGATGCGACAATTGTTAACGAGCTGCTCGTTAGACTCGCTGCTTCTTGTGCTTTTGGCAGACGTTTTCGAGGAGCTCTTGCTGTCGTTCTCCGTGAGGATAAACATTCGAGTCATCTGCGATCCGGCCGTCGGGCGAGATACGATAAGCACCGTTCATGGCCTCAGAGCAATTTCAATGGCTTGGGTAATTCTCGGCCACACGTGCATCGTTCTCTTCAATTATTCCGACAACATGGAATATCGAAAAGTCGTCGAGAAGAAATTTCTCTTCCAGACCGTTACGAACGGAGCTTTCAGCGTTGATACGTTTTTCTTCATGGGCGGCTTGCTCGTCAGTTTTTTGTACTTCCGGACGAACGCCATGGGCGATCTCAACAAATTGACTCAAGGGAGACGCGGCTTTGTCGCCGGATGCCTAAAATTCATTGGCTTCCTCGTCTATCGTTTCTGCAGGTTAACCACACCCTATATATTCGTGCTTGGGGTTGTCCAAGTGACCATGAAGTGGTTCCACGCAAACTCCGTCTTTGAACCACCGACAGCCGATCATTACAACTGCCCAAACTACTGGTGGCGCAATCTGCTGTACATCAATACCTTGTTTCCGGTTGATCAAATGGTACCTAAAACACTGAGCAATGCGCTTAAAACAAACTGTATCGTATTTTATTGCTTCACTATTTTATTATTATCATTCATGTATAACGTATCGATCGTGGATCGATCGTATATATCGATACGATATTGAAGTGTATTCGTGTGTGTTATTGAATTACAGTGCATGCTGTGGAGCTGGTACGTCGCTGATGACACACAGTTCTACGTTATCGGAGCTGTCATCCTCATCGTGGCTACCAATCACTTTAAATTCGCAGCTTTCTCCGTTCTCACGTTGCTCGTAAGCTCATGGCTAACGACAGGTTATATAGCTCTGATAAACAATCATATGCCCAGTTCGGACGATCCACTGGCTCTTTTTGACAAAATATACGACAAACCGTGGACGAGATTGGGGCCTTATCTAATTGGCATGTCTGTTGGATATTACCTCTTCAAGACTGATTGTAAAATAAAAATGTCCAAGGTAGCGGAGATTCAGCCTCTTGCTCTTCATTCATATTCGCGTTAGCATTCAATATGACCCACGCTAATGACTACTTTTTTAGACGACCGTTGTAATGGGATGGCTTCTTTCTTCCGCTTGTCTCTTGAGCTTACTGTACGGACTTTACGAGGCTCAACTTTCTCCCGTAACCGCCGCTGCTTATTCCTCCTTGAGTCACAGCGCCTGGGCGCTGGGCTTGTCATGGATCGTCATAGCCTGCAGTACCGGTTACGGAGGTAAAACACTGAATCCATTCACGTTGTCTCGTTTTTTTGATGTATCTACCGTTGACTATATGATTTTTCTTTCCCCCTTCGTTCGTTCTCTTTTGTTCTCAGGATGGGTAAACGATATACTTTCAGCGCCGATTCTCTATCCATTCAGTAGAGTTACGTACTGCGCATATTTGGTTCATCCGATCGTTATTCGATTAACGGCTATGAATCTCGATTCGCCGTTTCATTTGGGAAAAGATACAGTCGTTATCGCGTTCTTCGGTCAGGTTGTCCTGTCGTATATTCTGTCGTTCATTATTTCGGTATCTTTCGAAGCACCGGTCGTCAGTATGCTGAAAATTTTATCGCCAAAGAAACGAAGGCGAATCCAGTGATGGAAGCGAAGAGAAATCGGAAACGGGAAAAATGGCCGCACCGCATAACTCGTATGATACTTGTACGATACTCGTAAGATTAAGAAGAAAGCAGAAAACGATGGGAAAAGCTTTGGCTATCCAATGAATTATTTATAAAATATCACTCGCTTGATTCGCGCGAATGAATCATAACGCGTTACTCTTTTAGATTAAAAATAAATTATTACTTGCCTTGGTAAATTGAGTGGTTTATTAAGAGGAGCAAATTACAGAACAGAATGTCTATGTTGAATGTTGAAAATGAAGCGCTATTTTTCAATATGAACGCGTGGAAAGGAGCAGTGCCAGTTGTGGCACTATTGGATGAATTGGAAACTGATCAAGCTCCCTCGGTGACGACTTCCGCCTCGACGTCGACGTGATGCGGTCCTTCCCGAATATATTTCTTGATTTTATGCAAAGTCTCGACGTCCGTTATGTCATTTCCGGCTGCATCGAGATTGCGCAGAATTTCATATTTCAGCTCTTTGCAATTCTTAAATGCTTCGGCACGGCGATCGAGGAGAAACTCCAAGAGACCCGGACAACCGACGACGTACTCTCGTCCCCAACTTTGCCGAGATATCGCAGCCAATACTCGGAGACTTGATTCTCTTATATCGGGGAAAGGTTGTTTGCACAAAGCTACGATAATACCAAGGGGATCATCGCCGAGGCGATCGAACCACGATTTCGTCAGTGACAAAACTCTGTTATCCGCCAGGTGGTTATCTTCGACATTCAATAAAATTGCGAGATTATCGAGACATCGTACGCGCAATTCCGTTGGCATTTCTTGTACGATATCGCCCATTCTCCTCATAGCCGATGGAATTGCATCATCGAGCATTCCGAGAGCGTATTTTCCATCGATGCTCGAAGCTACCTGTCCGAGGGTATCTAAAGCGTTTCCCAGCAGTACCGCGTCGTCGGTGCTGTCGATAACTTGGAAAAGCGCCGATACGACTGTCGGATATTTCGTTAAAATGTCTCTGGGTCTGCATTTTGCGACGGTGCCAAAAAATTTCATCAAACCGGGTACAACGAGATTCGACAGAGAATCTTCATGTGCGTGAGCTATCTTGTCGGACAGCTTCTCAAGAACTTGCTGCTGCTCGAGATAATCCAGAGCAAGATGATACGTCCCGAGATCTGACATTAGTTCAAGGGCGTTCAATTGGATGAGCGTATCCTCGCATTCAAGGACATTTATCAGGCTGTTGAGAAAGCCGGAATCGGCGGACGCCTCTAAACCGTATTTCGACGATTTTCCTATACCGACGACTATGTCGTAAACACGAAAACTGGCGGTGTCATTTTTCGCCAACAGCCTTGCCATTGATCTCAACGACTCACCCGAGTACAAAAGTTTGATACCTTGCTCGGTGCGACCTATCTTTTTACAAACCTCCATAGCTAGATTAGCGACGCTCAAATTTTCATCGTTGATTTTTTCCACACACAGCTTCAGTAAGTCTGCATCTTCAGTCAGTCGGCATACATTTTCAATGCTTGATGCTTCCCTTGCCAGCTCCTTTAAAATCAGTACTTTTACCGCAGATTCCGAATGAATCAACAAATTGCGGAATTCGTGCGGATAACGATGACGAGATTGTCCGGGCTGTAGACCTTCCACGAGGATTGTCAAAACATTGCATATCTCTTGGATCCATTCTCTGCCAATAAAAGTTATTCCCGTTGTCGACATTGAATTATATTAATACAATTGTATATGCTGTGAATAGGTAACTATTGACTCTTTTCCGCCGATCAATTTAACATCTGTGCAAGGAAACTATATTCCAAGAAATTATTTTGCAATTTCTGGGGCAAACTGTAGGCAGAAAAAGGACATTGAAAAGGTGGAAAGCACAGCAACGCTTCGGCAGGACACGCTGGAAGGTTGATGACGATGTTTCGAGTCAAACGAGTTTTCATATTAGAAATTATTTCGCTATGTCATCGCTTACCTGTCATTGCTGGAGGTTAACTCTAAAAAGAATCTCGCGAGATCGAGATTAGGAGAGAGTTCCTCGAACTCTTGTGGTCTCAGGCTTCTCAATTTAATACCGATTTCCGTAAGGATTTCTTTTTTCGTTTCTTCATCGTTTGTCGAATCAAAACGGGCAAATTTATTTGAAAACCACTCTGATGACATTGCGTGTTCGACTGTGTAAAATAACAAGGGCTATCATGCTGCTTGATACCAACTACCAACGCTACTCCAAGTTGTGTTGCATGTGTGATAGATGGGAGAGAGGTGTGACGAAAGCCGAATGAAGTACGGGTTATCACACCTTACGCTAGGTGGCAGCAGTTGTACATTCACGAGATGAGAGATTAGGAGGGATAATTTATTTACATAATTAATATATCTGACTTCTTCTACTCCGCGTCGAAGAAAAGGGGGTTCCCCAATTTGTCGTTACGCATACAAGAACCAATTTCGTCACAAAAAAGAAAATCTTTGTACGTGACCGTGGCGTATTGAATGACGGATAAAGTCGAGTGGTCGAGCCAGTCGAGCTGTCTTTCTGCTCTACAGCAATGTCGGGTGGGTAAACAGTCTCGCAGGAGCAGTGTTACCGCTCGGCGCTGGCCCGGAGAGGCTATCTTTCCGCTCCACAGCAATGTCGGGCGGGTAAACAGTCTCGCAGGCGCAGTACTACCGCTCGACGTTGTAGTACTCGAAAGTAGTGGCAGCTGAAAAGAACGATCGACAACTCCATCAAAATTTAACAACGCACAGAGGAAACAACTCTGAACAAGTTGCTTCATTTCCGGTTTTCGGAAAATTATTTTCAGTTTTTTATAGAATTTACATGGCAGATGAAAAGAACGATCGACAACTCCATGAAAATTTAACCACGCATAAAGGAAACAGCTCTGAACAAGATGCTTCATGTCCGGTTTCCGAAAATTTTTGTTCCACAGCAATGTTGGGCGGGTAAACGGGTACTCGAAAGTAGTGGCAGATGAAAAGAACGATCGACAACTCGATCAAAATTTAACCACGCATAGAGGAAACGACTCTGAACAAGATTCTTCATTTCCGGTTGTCGGAAATTTAGTTTCAGTTTTTCCCCTTAAGGGTAGTGGCAACTGAAAAGAACGATCGACAACTCGATCAAAATTTAACCACGCATAGAGGAAACGACTCTGAACAAGATGCTTCATTTCCGGTTTTCGGAAAATTATTTTCAGTTTTTTATAGAATTTACATGGCAGATGAAAAGAACGATCGACAACTCCATGAAAATTTAACCACGCATAAAGGAAACAGCTCTGAACAAGATGCTTCATGTCCGGTTTCCGAAAATTTTTGTTCCACAGCAATGTTGGGCGGGTAAACGGGTACTCGAAAGTAGTGGCAGATGAAAAGAACGATCGACAACTCGATCAAAATTTAACCACGCATAGAGGAAACGACTCTGAACAAGATTCTTCATTTCCGGTTGTCGGAAATTTAGTTTCAGTTTTTCCCCTTAAGGGTAGTGGCAACTGAAAAGAACGATCGACAACTCGATCAAAATTTAACCACGCATAGAGGAAACGACTCTGAACAAGATGCTTCATTTCCGGTTGTCGGAAATTTAGTTTCAGTTTTTCCCCTTAAGGGTAGTGGCAGCTGAAAAGAACGATCGACAACTCGATCAAAATTTAACCACGCATAGAGGAAACGACTCTGAACAAGATGCTTCATTTCCGGTTGTCGGAAATTTAGTTTCAGTTTTTCCCCTTATAAATTTTATGCACGAGTGTATACGAGTTGCGTTTCGCTGTAACGCCACGGTGGCGAAGTGGCACCACCTGACGGAGGCTACGGGTGGCGCCACCTGACCGACACCATACGAATTTCGAAGAACGGACGATAATGTACGCGTCAGGTGACGCCACCAGTAGCGTCCGTCAGGTGGTGCCACCCGTGGCGTTGCAGCGAAGCGCAACTCGTATCGCGCTCCGTCTTGATCAACTACAAAATTCGTTAGTCAGTCTGGTCTTTGGCATCGTAAAAATGACTATTGACGGTTCGTGAACAAAAACAAACTGTCTATAGATGATTGTGTTGCGCTACATTGAAAGCTGTCTGTCATTTGTTAATAATAAGATCGTTTAACAAATGAATAAAGACTGATATTCGATCAATTATTCCGGATTTTACAGTGAAAAATGTATGCGTGTTTTGCAGAACGATTGTAAGATCATCGAAATACGAATTTATTCACTAGAATTTATTGACATAATTGAAATTACCGGATCTATTGACCGCCATGTGAATTTCAGATTATTCACATTTACGCGTAATATTATCATCGTGAAAAGTTGTAGCAGACCGCGCAGTATCAGTTTATCGGAATCAGAATTAAAGAATCAGGTTATCAAGAATCCGAATTAAAAAATTACTATAAAGTGAATCGCTAAATGTATGTATTCCAATACTTCGACGGTATAGCTTTTCCACGTAAATCTTTCGCAGAATTTCTTCGCGTACATTTTATGCACGAGTGTGTACGAGATGCGCTTCGCTGCAACGCCACGGTGGCGAGGTGGCACCACCTGACGGAGGCTACGGGTGGCGCCACCTGACCGACACCATATGAATTTCGAAGAAAGAACGATAATGTTCGCGGTGTACGCGTCAGGTGACGCCACCCGTAGCGTCCGTCAGGTGGTGCCACCCGTGGCGTTGCAGCGAAGCGCAACTCGTATCGCGCTCCGTCTTGATCAACTACAAAATTCGTTAGTCAGTCTGGTGTTTGGCATCGTAAAAATGACTATTGATTGAAGGTTCGTGAACAAAAATAGCTCCACACCTGCTTACCACGGTGCACAAGAGGCAAATGCATTCACAAGCAGCAAATCATTATCGATTATCATTAGTTTTGAATAAACTCGCTCGAGCTAGTTTCCGAATGAGCTTGAACAAACAGATTATAATTATTACCTAAAAGCGAATCCTTTGCAACTGGAGTAAACGGAAATAATTCGGTATACATTACATCACACATAGGAGATCTTTCATCATCGAAGAGAAAAATCTCAACTAGGCGTTACAATGACGTCGAAAGTTACTGAAAATGTCACTCGTATCGGCAATATTTGGAAGTGTCGATGGAGCGCAAACTTGAAATTTGCCGAAAATTGACAAATCGATGTATTCAATTATCAATTTATCTTTTTACAACTACAAATAATATTATTTCGCATAGTACAGCATATTATCTATATATTTATCAAACGTTTTCAATATCGTCACGCAAATGATGCATGGGGCATAACTTTTGATGAGAGAAACAAGGGCGAACTTTGCCGAGATCATCAACATGGTAGAAATCGTCGAGCGAATGACCTGTTTTCCGTATGTCATCTATAGGTTCAACGACCCAATGTGGGTTGTCGTCATTTTGTTAGGGTGCGCATAGACTTTTGGTGAAACACGTCACCTACGGTATGCTGGC
Organism: Heteropelma amictum; assembly: GCA_959613375.1. Taxonomy (NCBI): domain Eukaryota; kingdom Metazoa; phylum Arthropoda; class Insecta; order Hymenoptera; family Ichneumonidae; genus Heteropelma; species Heteropelma amictum. The sequence goes on along the minus strand of OY390726.1, from coordinate 10,869,717 downwards.
TGTGTCTATTTCATTGACCGCGCAGTCATTGAAAATCGAACAAATAATAAATCACAAAGGGAAATGCTGCAATAAGTGAAAGAGACAGAGAGCGATAAGTCGCGTGAGAGAGAGATAGAGAGAGAGGGAGAGCGTCGCGCGGTCGAGTCATCGTCACTGCTGCATGTTCATAGCAGCCTGCAGTCACCCGCCGAGGTGTACGGAGGGAGAAAAAGAAAGAGAAGATCGTGCCGCCAGGCAACAAGGGAAAGTTGGTGAACTCGTTGCTGAGGGAATGGCCCAGCTTTTTCGGCGGTACGGGTTCAACGCCCTCACTCGATGACCCTTCTTCGGTGCAGTGTGGAAGACAAGGAAAAAGGCAAAAGAAAAAGTTAACGCGAGAAGAATACGACTATGCGAGTAGAAAGAGACCGTACCAGGCACGCAGCGACTAAGAAGAACATGGTGTTTTACGCCAGGCAGAAAAGACTTTACCCAAAAATCAATGCGGATTAATACATTACCAGTAATTTCAAGAATTTCCAAAGTACATACAAGAATATTATTCCTAAAATAAAGCGAAAACACTATTTCTCTTCTTTTTAAATAATCGAGTGTATTTATTATTTTTTTCTCACTTTACGAGCGCAAACACGAGAATCTCAATGATGATCCTCTCAAACATCGTAATGTTTGCATTATTGTGAAAGGTAGTAATAAATCAGTTGCGCCGATAAATCATGTACGTACCAACAGACAACCTCTTAAATTTAAATATATAATGCTTTCGCGTTTATGTACAAAATGAGGGAGAAACAACGTAACAACACACAATTACGACGAATTTGCGGCAAATCAATGTTACTCTCTTGTTGTCGAGATATCTCTTTTTTTTTGTTTTTTATATTGAGAAGAGTCTCGACCACAAATTAATATAATATATACGACGCATACATAGATGATGTGAACCACGTCCACTATTTATCGTGTATGTCCGGGGAAATAGTAGAAACTCGCTATTGGACATTACACATGGCAAATACCTTTTGATATTTACTTCAATTATAAATACAATATACATATAAATACGTATATGTATATTACGTTATCCTTTATTTCTCAAACAGACTTTTTTCACTTCGGTGTCTCTTTTGAATCATTAGTTCAGAGCCTAAAAACACAGTTGGGAAAAAGAAAAAAATGTTGAAAAGTCATTAACCCTTACTTAAATAACGACCTATTCAATTAACATTGGATTTTTGCACTTTTAAGGTGTAATATTTTCCTCGCTTATTACATTCATTATATTTTCTCCGACTATTTATTTTGTTTCCTCTGCAATCGTTACAGATGGACAAATTTTCATATTCGTTACAACAATTTTCTTTTTTAAAGCTAAAAATTTTAATTTTTTCAATTATTGTCAGCAATACAAGAATTCGTCCATTTGAAAGGATCATAGTTGGAGCACAATCAAAAGTTTAAAAAAATTTCATGAACAAAATGAGCAAGACAAAAATTGAAACGTAACAAGGGCGAAGAATCCATCATAATTAAAAGGCAACAATATCTTCATTTCGACCGGGGTTAATGGGGTTTGATTTTTTTTTCGAACATTGTTTTTAGACTGTAAACTAATAATTTCGAGCGTACCTGAGTGACGAAAGGACAACTTGGGTAATAACGGACACCCTAATATATGTATATAAATGTACACGCTTACAACGCCACAGTCATATCGTTTCACGTTCACGTAATCCACGCATTTTATACCTATCGTAGCGTACATAATTACAGATAATAATAATATAATATAATATGATATAATATAATATATTAATCGTTCGATATATAAATTTTCAATGGCAAGCTGTTCGTATCTGACTGGCATACAAGTTAAATTTTGTCCCAATTGCCCCCCCCCCCCCCTCACCCTCTCTCCCTCTCTGACTCGAGTGGATTTATAGAATGAATTTCTTCAACATTGTTTCACGATAACCCGAGAACGGCTAAAGACGTTTGCGGCACTTGGTGGCACAAAAAAAAACGCGTGACATCCAACGTTTAACAAATATAAAATGATGCTAATGACCCCTTGATAATGAGCCATTCTACTTTCTGCAGCGCATCGAAGAAAAATTAATTTAGCGTGACAATAGATAATTCGATTTAAAATAGAATTCACATAGAATTGAGTGAGCAACGAAAGAGATAAAAATTTTGGGCCAAGAAATGTTGAATGTTGCTCGCGACGTAAACGTCCCATAGGAGGAAAAATAATGCTCGAAAAAGTTAAATAAAAATGGTGATGGAGCGATTTCATCATTGGCGTTTGACGCTCGTGATGAAATCACCGGCGGGCTTCCATATCCCGAGAACACGCTTTTGCAAGTACATATCCCCGTAGAACTTGTGGAGAGCTCAATGCGGGAATGCTTCTTATTAAAACAATACGATTACAAGCCATATCCGTTAAACATCGTTTATGTCGAAATTGTTTAAATTAGTGTGCTCATGTGCTGCATGTTATACATATTGTAGGCGTGCGTATATTCATATATGCATGTATAATATACAAAATTACATGTTAGTCATTTAGTCGCGTAGTTGAAGCGTCCCAGAGCTTTTCGATGGCTTTTATGCGTTTTGTTTTTCATGAAAAACAGATGGTGTATTGAAAAAATTGTCATGCCCGAAAGTTGTTTTCGACGGTCATATTCTATACTGCGAGCAAGAGCGCGCAAACAGAGAAGACCCATGAGGCACAGTACGGTACGAGAGAAACAGTCCTGTCTATTTTTTGTGTACATACATACACTTTACATATATGAGCGTCTGTATAGTGTTGTGTAGAGTGTACATATGTATGTTAGTTTAATCTTACAGCGTCACTAAACAATGATATTCACGAAATTATTCCCTCTCATTCCCGATCAGCCCCTCTCCCCTTTGCCATTATTTATTCCACTCCCTGCTAACTTTATAGCTGGATTAAAAACATTCTCCCTTATGGTAATCTAAATTTCGAGTGTAACAGTCACTTCTCCATGATGCATATGCGCTTCCTACTTTTCACGTGTGTTAGTATAGATTATTTTCTTTTAAATTACTTGGCGTCGAGACGCTACCGCGTCTCTAGATAATAATATTCTGAAACGTCGGGACACGTGTGTATAGTCAGTCCCATGGACCGCTGAATGAACGAATGACACTTCTTTCATGATTTTTTCGGTAATTAATATAGTAATCGAGTACAGAGCGTTGATTATTTTCATTTTTCCTTTAATTTAAAATAAAAAGAAAGAAAAGCGTAACGCTCGGGCAACGCAAACGATAAACCGTTGGGTGGAAGAAAAAAAAGTCTGCGTACAGTGCCGCGACCGAGAATTTTTGAAATTCGATGCGACTATGTGACAAAAGTCACAGCGTCGAATGAACGAATAATCAGTACTTTTGCGTCTTGAAATTGAGAATCATAATTCGGTATTCCATTGATTTTAGTTTATTATCGCACTCTCAGAATCAAGGAGCTTTTAAACCAGTTGAATCGTATCGTACAATTAATTTTCCTCCACGGCGCGTATATATACCCAACTACATATATAGTTTTGTTTAATCGTTGCATTCGCGCGAGATCAGTCATCAAATATTCGCCAGGGCTTAGACGACTGCGCGCTCAAGGAAATAGCGCGTTATTAATATTATACATCAATGTGTATACTTGGGGGTTTCGATACATGTCATTTGTCACTCGTGTACGCCCAATAACGGCGAGATTAGTGCACGTAGCGCAGCGGTCAACGATCACCGGGCCTCCCCGACCATATATATACCTCCGCCGACCTTGTTTAGCCCGAACCCCAAACAATTTACTCGTTCGCGACATTCCTTTCCTTCTCGCGTCTTCTTATTCTCAATGACGATTAATAAGGGCATCGAATAAGAGTTGAAACATTATTTGCCGACACGTACGGTACGACCGCGTGTGGCTACCGCGCATGCACTTTAGCATCATAAATTTGTAGCATTAAATATGTTTGTACTGGCAGTGGGCTCAGCTACACTTGATACTCTGGGCGTACGGAGTCGTTATTTATCACAGAGATATGAAAATTGTTTGGTGCTTGTTCCATTCCACGCCACCCGCTCAAATTTTTGTGTCTTTCTCTCTTCTCGGCATTATCCCTTGATTTCTACGGGTCCCCCCCGCCCCTCCGCTTATTCTTCTCCGCTATCCTTGGTTGAATTGTCTTTATCACGCTTGGATCAGTACGTAAAAACATGAATACATTCGTCGGCCACACGCAACAATCTCGGGATATATCGGCAGTTTTGGTTTAGCGAATTGACACGCCGAGTTTCCAGCCCGATTGCTGATTAAAAATGTATCAAA